>JAVRXN010000002.1:14189590-15389590 GCA_033556935.1 Timema podura | reverse complement strand
TGCTGTGTGCTACATGTCTACAAAGCCAGCAAGGAGGCTGTGCTGTGTTCTACATGTCTACAAGGCCAGCAAGAAGGCTGTGCTGTGTGCTACATGTCTACAAGGCCAGCAAGGAGGCTGTGCTGTGTGCTACATGTCTACAAGGCCAGCAAGGAGGCTGTGCTGTGTGCTACATGTCTACAAGCCAGCAAGAAGGCTGTGCTGTGTGCTACATGTCTACAAAGCCAGCAAGGAGGCTGTGCTGTGTTCTACATGTCTACAAGCCAGCAAGAAGGCTGTGCTGTGTTCTACATGTCTACAAGGCCAGCAAGAAGGCTGTACTGTGTTCTACATGTCTACAAAGCCAGCAAGAAGGCTGTGCTGTGTGCTACATGTCTACAAGGCCAGCAAGGAGGCTGTGCTGTGTGCTACATGTCTACAAGGCCAGCAAGGAGGCTGTGCTGTGTCTACATGTCTACAAGGCCAGCAAGAAGGCTGTGCTGTGTGCTACATGTCTACAAAGCCAGCAAGGAGGCTGTGCTGTGTGCTACATGTCTACAAAGCCAGCAAGGAGGCTGTGCTGTGTGCTACATGTCTACAAAGCCAGCAAGAAGGCTGTGCTGTGTGCTACATGTCTACAAGGCCAGCAAGGAGGCTGTGCTGTGTGCTACATGTCTACAAAGCCAGCAAGAAGGCTGTGCTGTGTGCTACATGTCTACAAAGCCAGCAAGGAGCTGTGCTGTGGCTACATGTCTACAAAGCCAGCAAGGAGGCTGTGCTGTGTGCTACATGTCTACAAAGCACACAGTTTGTGTTTGAACGAGGATAGCAGACTCCCTGACACTTGAATATTACATACAAACGAGCCGACAGTGGAAGAGTGGGTTATAGGACTCAACAACGAGCTGTATAGCATCGTCATATATATGATACAAGCCTTAGCACCTGGGACCTCCTGACCACAAGTTATTACACACTTTATACAACTGTGGGCGTTCATCCCACGGTACCTCCTGATTGTTGTGGAGAATGAGGCAATAGTATCTCGCCCAAGTTGCTCAGCCAGGACTCTAGCCAGAGACCGTCTCAGCCAGGACTCTAGCCAGAGACCGTCTCAGCCAGGACTCATCAGTGCTCGCTATCTCTCAAGCTGCAGTGTGTTACGTCACGCGCCTCGCAAAACGTGGCCCGCGGCTGGGAATGCTCCACTAGTCCAGAGCTCTCTTCTCGGACCGCGAAGTCGTAACTGCAATGAATTAACCCCATTGCAGCGCCATTACTACGAGAGATCGCGCGTCTACAGCGTCCTGGCGTCGAGGATACAGACGTCCACCACAGCGCCTTTCATGCTCGACAAATCCCACAATCCGCCACTCAGGTTGGACGCTGTTCTCGAACATTTCTCGCCAACGAATGTACATCAATATCCAAAACCAATTCCACTTTCATTACATTCCTAGTTTAAAAGTATGCGTATAGTCGGGATAGAGAAACAAACTACAAACTACAAACTACAACTGGGTGACATCGCGAGGAGACAAAGAGTCAGAGCCAAATATTGATGCTTGTGAGAGCTGCTCCTAGCTTGACATTAGAAGAATGACTTTGAGGATGAGATGTCGGAAACTTTGGAGCCCTAGAAGAGGAGCCTGGTTCCTTCGTATCCTGTCAAGTACAGCTCAAGTTCTAGATGACGATATCAACATTGTATCAACAGTACAGCTACCACAAGAAACAATAAGATACATCCCATATCTTCACCAGAAGCTTGGGACCTTTTATCAGAAGCATGGTGTGATTGCCAGTACATCCATGTGAGCTAGTGTCCTTACATCCAGGTGTATAATTCAGTACATCCATGTGTCTAGTGTTGGTATATCCAGGTGTCCAGGGTCTGTGGCAACCACCTGACCAGTGAAGTCTGTGAGACACCCAATATGACCCCATGGAACCAATCGATAACAGAAAATAACAACTGATCCACTTCAATGCTTTGTGGTCTTGAAGGTGTTTGGCAGCTGGCTCAGTAATAAGTTGTGAGTGTACAACACTATATCTGGTAGTGAATGTACAACACTAAGAGTTGCCCCCCGAGGGCTTGTAAACCTACCATGGCCTGGTCCGCCGGAGAAAGGCGTGCAGTGGCCCCAGGCTACGAGGGACCCACCTACCTTCCCATTCATCCACACACACACACTCACACACTCACACACGTGTCGCAACTACCCAGCATCCAGTCGGACCACTCGCAGCATCTTATAACAAACCCAGATCACACCCCCACTACAAGCCACCATTCCGTCCTGCCTTCAGTTTACAGACTCTGGGATTTAACCACCAATTTCCAAACACACCAATACTCAGATTAAAGCTCATTTAACCTAGTACAGCAGGCCGAACCAGGAGATACTTGATATTTATGTCAGCACCACTCGTGGTAAACCAAGGTACAATCGGCCGCTCTGACCACTCAGCCACGGTCGCAGGTCTAGCGATGGGCACGAATCATTCCTCTCTGGTTCAGTAGAATGTGTTCCTTGCCGTTCTGGCCACTCAGCCACGGTCGCAGGTCTAGCGATGGGCACGAATCATTCCTCTCTGGTTCAGTAAAATGTGTTCCTTGCTATTCTGACCACTCAGCCACGGTCGCAGGTCTAGCGATGGGCACGAATCATTCCTCTCTGGTTCAGTAGAATGTGTTCCTTGCTGTTCTGACCACTCAGCCACGGTCGCAGGTCTAGCGATGGGCACGAATCATTCCTCTCTGGTTCAGTAGAATGTGTTCCTTGCTGTTCTGACCACTCAGCCACGGTCGCAGGTCTAGCGATGGGCATGAATCATTCCTCTCTGGTTCAGTAGAATGTGTTCCTTGCCGTTCTGACCACTCAGCCGCGGTTGCAGGTCTAGCGATGGGCACGAACCATTCCTCTCTGGTTCAGTAGAATGTGTTCCTTGCTGTTCTGACCACTCAGCCGCGGTCGCAGGTCTAGCGATGGGCACGAACCATTCCTCTCTGGTTCAGTAGAATGTGTTCCTTGCTGTTCTGACCACTCAGCCGCGGTCGCAGGTCTAGCGATGGGCACGAACCATTCCTCTCTGGTTCAATAGAATGTGTTCCTTGCTGTTCTGACCACTCAGCCGCAGTCGCAGGTCTAGCGATGGGCACGAATCATTCCTCTCTGGTTCAATAGAATGTGTTCCTTGCTGTTCTGACCACTCAGCCGCAGTCGCAGGTCTAGCGATGGGCACGAACCATTCCTCTCTGGTTCAATAGAATGTGTTCCTTGCTGTTCTGACCACTCAGCCGCAGTCGCAGGTCTAGCGATGGGCACGAATCATTCCTCTCTGGTTCAATAGAATGTGTTCCTTGCTGTTCTGACCACTCAGCCGCAGTCGCAGGTCTAGCGATGGGCACGAATCATTCCTCTCTGGTTCAATAGAATGTGTTCCTTGCTGTTCTGACCACTCAGCCGCAGTCGCAGGTCTAGCGATGGGCACGAATCATTCCTCTCTGGTTCAGTAGAATGTGTTCCTTGCTATTCTGACCACTCAGCCACGGTCGCAGGTCTAGCGATGGGCACGAATCATTCCTCTCTGGTTCAGTAGAATGTGTTCCTTGCCGTTCTGGCCACTCAGCCACGGTCGCAGGTCTAGCGATGGGCACGAACCATTCCTCTCTGGTTCAGTAGAATGTGTTCCTTGCCGTTCTGGCCACTCAGCCACGGTCGCAGGTCTAGCGATGGGCACGAATCATTCCTCTCTGGTTCAGTAGAATGTGTTCCTTGCCGTTCTGGCCACTCAGCCACGGTCGCAGGTCTAGCGACGGGCACGAATCATTCCTCTCTGGTTCAGTAGAATGTGTTCCTTGCTGTTCTGACCACTCAGCCGCAGTCGCAGGTCTAGCGATGGGCACGAATCATTCCTCTCTGGTTCAGTAGAATGTGTTCCTTGCTATTCTGACCACTCAGCCGCGGTCGCAGGTCTAGCGATGGGCACGAATCATTCCTCTCTGGTTCAGTAGAATGTGTTCCTTGCTGTTCTGACCACTCAGCCGCAGTCGCAGGTCTAGCGATGGGCACGAATCATTCCTCTCTGGTTCAGTAGAATGTGTTCCTTGCCGTTCTGACCACTCAGCCACGGTCGCAGCTTATCTTGTTTAATATTCGAGCTATGGGTGTATTGAACGTTATAAGCAAGTTGATAGACCTTATTGTTCTGGGTAGTGTGCCTTGTTAAGGCTAGAGAGCATCAAGCACACAAGGCTCTCTTTCTATCAGTCTGAGACAAACTGTTCTTGGTGATTGAAGAACATGAAAGCTATCAAAAGGTTTGTAAACGATAGTTTTCATCAATAGATAGTGACCGTCACTAGTTGCGGACTGACATTCTCAGTTATTCCTGTGCTCTGGACGAAAGTGAGGAATGTTCCCACGATGTGATTGAGACCGCGCGAGGAAAGTAGAATGAACACATGAATAACAACATCCGTAGAGCCCACATCAACAAATGTTTGTGGTGAGAATACGAGAGCGACTGGGACAATGTTATCTAGAGGCTCTGTCGTGAATCTCATATAGAGGCTCTGTCATGAATCCTTCATATAGAGGTTCTGTCGGGAATCCCTCATATAGAGGCTCTGTCGTGAATCTCTCACATAGATGCTCTGTGGTGAATCCCTCATATAGAGGCTCTGTCGTGAATCCCTTATACAAAGGCTCTGTCGTGAATCCCTCATACAAAGGCTCTGTCATGATACCCTCATATAGAGGCTCTGTCGTGAATCCCTCATATAGAGGCTATGTCGTGAATCCCTCATATAGAGGCTCTGTTGTGAATCCCTCATATAGAGGCTCTGTCGTGAATCCCTGATACAGAGGCTCTGTCGTGAATCCCTCATATAGAGGCTCTGTCGTGAATCTCTCATATAGAGGTTCTGTGGTGAATCCCTGATATGGAGTGTCTTGAATCCCTAATATAGAGGCTCTGTGGTGAATCCCTGATATGGAGTGTCTTGAATCCCTAATATAGAAGCGAATGTGAATAATTAAATGGCGGTATTTGACCCCCGGATTTAGATGCATCAAATGACATTTGTCATAGTTTAGAAAGGGCGTTATGGCATCCTGTAGGTTGTCAAGCCAGTTCCAGAGATGAGAACTAATGTCTGCAGTACATCGTGGGTTGAAAATTAGAACGAGACAATACGGGAGTCCAAGGTTTGATCTCTCACGGCGTCATTCCACGATCAGGAACTAGTTTTAAAAAGGTCTTCAACAACAACAACATCTCGCTGCGTGGCAATGAGACAGAGATACAAACTTTACCGCCGTTATTATCTAATGGCGATATCGTTTGTCTTTTTGTCTTTGGTGTGATGGTGGTGTTTCACACGTCTGGTTCACTCTTGTCCTCTCTTTGACTCCTATGGCTGGTGCCAGACCACTTCCGGTAGTGACAGATTGTAAATGGGAACACATTGAATACCACTTGTAGAGTTTGACTACACCGCGTGTTGGCGTGAGTTAGAGAAAAGGCGGGAAAGTTTAGACTTGTAGGTTACATTACCGTCAAAATGGCGGGAAAGTTTCGACTTGTAGGTTATATTACCATCAAAATGGCTGGAAAGTTTCGACTTGTAGGTTATATTACCATCAAAATGGCGGGAAAGTTTCAACTTATTGGTTATGTTACCGTCAAATTGGCGGTATTGAGTTTATTTTTAGGTTATGCTGTCATCCAATGAACTTAAGTTGAAGTCCCAAGTTCAAGACAAAAAGAATACATAATATGTTACAATTAAAGCAGGGGGTAAAGGCACAACAATACTTTGGGTCGTTACACGGTTTACTTGTGAGAGTTGATAAAAGTGAAAATATATGTCAACCATTTATGTAACCCAAGAAGGTGGCAAGTCTCATTCTGACATGTGCTGTGGTTCAAGGTGCGGACAACCCTCCATGTGTCACTATGACATGTGGGGACTCCCCAAGCCGCTGCTCATGTGATGAGACAACCCAATACGTGTGAAAGGATCGTTCAGTGCAGTTCGAACCTTACGAAACCACAGTACGTGGAGGGAAGTTTATCTCGAACAAGTCGAGAACGTGTGCATAATCAAGGAGGGCTGTGATAGGCTGGTCGGAACACGCGGGCTGGCCAATCACAGGGAACTTACTCGTCACGTGCCTTTAACACCGAGTCTTACCACCCCACATTTCAACAACGATGAGGGTGTTGGGATTAATAAGAAAGATTAAATGTGTCTGCATTTGTGTAGAAGGAGAGTGGAAATCAACATATAAAAACATCCTCAGTGCATCTGACTGGCATTCAAACCCGAACCTTCCTGTCAAACCAGAATAGACGAGCCCTCTTTAGTCAAGAGTTTACAACATATGATCGGTATTGAAAACCCGGGGTGGATTCCAGGCACAATAAGACACACTAACAGTGTTCCTAGAACAGTCAGACACACTAACAGTGCTCCCAACACAGTAAGATACACTAACAATGTTCCTAGCACAGTCAGACACACTAACAGTGCTCCCAACACAGTAAGATACACTAACAATGTTCCTAGCACAGTCAGACACACTAACAGTGCTCCCAACACAGTAAGATACACTAACAATGTTCCTAGCACAGTCAGACACACTAACAGTGCTCCCAGTTCTATCTCAACACAGTAAGTCACACTAACAGTGCTCCAAACACAGTACGACACACTAACAGTGCTTCCAGTCCTATCCCAACATAGTAAGACACACTAACAGTGCTCCAAACACAGTAAGACACACGAATAGTGCTCTCAGTCCTATCCAAACACAGTATGACACACTAACAGTGCTCCAAACACAGTAAGACACACTAACAGTGCTCCAAACACAGTAAGACACACTAACAGTGCTTCCAGTCCTATCCCAACCCAGTAAGACACACTAACAGTGCTCCAAACACAGTACGACACACTAACAGTGCTTCCAGTCCTATCCCAACATAGTAAGACACACTAACGGTGCTCCAAACACAGTAAGACACACGAATAGTGCTCTCAGTCCTATCCAAACACAGTATGACACACTAACAGTGCTCCAAACACAGTAAAACACACTAACAGTGCTCCAAACACAGTAAGACACACTAACAGTGCTCCCAGTTCTATCCCAGCAGGTGTTATGACGGCTGAGTCCGAGGTTCAAACCCACTCTCTTCCTAGCCACCCGCCTCGGTGGCGTAGTTGGCTAACGCGCTAGTCGTGTTGAGCTCGACCGCCGAGGACGGGGAGATCGAGGTTCGAATCTCGGTCGGGTGAACTGGGGGTGGTTTTTCCTAAATGGTTTTCCACTCTCCCTCCACGCAAATGCGGGTTCACTTCCTCTAAATTCAACCCTCCCAATTCCTAATCCATTAGAGTAATTAGTACTTAAGCGTATAACCCGAACGGGTAGTAAGACGCGGTGCTAAATATATATATATATATATATATATATATATATATATATATATATATATATATATATCTTCCTAGCCAGACTGCACCCAACCCTCCACACCCTTCTACAGGTCAGAGGTCAACACTCACTTGTTGACATTAATACACATTCAATATGGTTGGGGGATTCCCGGCGTGATTGGGCACAGGGCCTATGCAAGAACCGAGGCCGGCAATTGGTTGTTCACTGAGACTTTCATTCTGGGCATAGACTGTTCTTGCACTTGTCTACACTTGAAGAGAAGGAGATATTTCAACTGGAGTCCATCCTGATGAATATATTCATCTACTGGTCAGTCCTGACTCCTGATACACTTGAGGAGAAGGAGGTATTTCAACTGGAGCCCATCCTGATGAATATATTCATCTACTGGTCAGTCCTGACTCCTGATACACTTGAAGAGAAGGAGGTATTTCAACTGGAGCCCATCCTGATGAATATATTCATCTACTGGTCAGTCCTGACTCCTGATACACTTGAGGAGAAGGAGGTATTTCAACTGGAGCTCATCCTGATGAACATATTTACCACCTACTGGTCAGTCCTGACTCCTGCTACCAGTCAGTAATTATCTAGGCCGGAGGCGTAGTTCGTTCAGTATTGTTTGTTGTGCTGATGTGTTTAGAATGTGCTCGTCAATTACCACGGGCGTGCCTGACGGGGGGAACATGTTTCCCTCAATGTGTGTGCTTTAAGGGGAAGTCAACTTTAAAACAGAATTTAGTTTAATGATTTGTTTCCTAAAATGACAGATTTCAATTGTTTCGCGCATGTGCTATGTGCTGGACCTGCAGTATGCGGTACATTACAACAAAGTGTAATTATTCTGATAATTAAAAATAATCTTATATAAATTAAATAAGCTAAAAATTATTTATAGTTATACAAACATCTAAATATTTTATCTGTTACTAGGAATATATTTTAATACAAATGGTTCGGTGTACCACACATATACCTTAACATGGAGACATTTACTCAAATCTCGCAAGATATCTTAAACTAAATTATATACATTGTTGCAGAAACATATTAACATCTCTCTTCACCAAAGAGTATAACAATCAATCTCCCAGACCTCAATTTATAAAATATATTATAAAATATCTCATAAACTACTAGTTTTATAAAAATATATTTAAAATAAATGTTTTTTATTTGTAACAGTACCACAACTTTGTAATGGTAAGTTAGCTCGTATCTCAAAGAGCCGCGGAGATATTACCAAAATTTAAAATTTCTGTAAATGTAAAGTAGCCTTCAAGTCATTTTAATGGAAAAACGAGAACGGCCATTTTGTTTGTAATATTAAACAGTTCCTAGAGACGAAATTTAATCAAAATCATTAGAGCAAATTAGGAGAAAATAATTTCTTTCTCTTTTTACCCTTAAGTAAACTACCCTTAATTTTAGGTTGGATGGATAATTTCCAAAAAAAAAAACCTCTAGAGAACCTTAAGTAGACCCTAGATATCAGGTTTTAGGTCGATCGGTAAAATGGTTTCAGTTCTAATCCTAGTGACAGACAGACAGAAAAAAAAACACTTTTTCGGGTTCAGGGAGTCATGAAACGGCCAGCATTAATTCAATTCTTTCTACGATCACAATACTTTCTCTACCTGAGGGGTGATGAATTAAAATTTTGATTAGCAACATTAAATCACTTAAGGTTTTATGACATTAATGGTCGCTTTGTGGGCGAATCACTTTAATATTTAATTAATGCTTTTCGAAAATATCAATAGAAAATGAAGGTAGGAAAGGATAATATAATTGCACTTTTTTTTATCACCGCGTCTTACTAGCCGTTCGAGTTGTAAGCATATGTGATAATTACGCTATGGCTTTAGGGATGAGGAAGGTTATATTATAGGAAGTGTACCTGCATTTGCGCGAAGGGAAGTGAAAAACCGTTTAACGAAAAATCAAAGCAATGCCCCTAATCCCACCCTTAACTGCAAGAGTTCCACATGTAGACCAACGGTCCACCGTGTGGTTTGTAATTAAAGGAGGGTGTCGGTTTTCACTAAGTCTTCCATATATATATTTATTATTTCCTATATTATTTAGAATGATTACAAAATTAACACTAAGGTTTTTGTTAGAGTTATGTGCGAACACTAAATTTCATAATGCTTTGATGAGAGGTAAGAAGGTTGAACATTCTTATCGAGCAGGCTTTAGACGTCGAGTGCAAGCATTATGTATAATTACGCTATAATAGGCATTTAGGGATGAGGAAGTTTATTTAGAATGACTGCACCAGAGGAACCGTTTAAGAAAATCACTAACCGAGATTCGAACCTCAATCTCCCAGCCAGTTTACTGCAAGAGTGCCGCCTTAGACCATACGGCCAACGAGGCGGGTCTTGTACACATTGATTAAGGGAGGAGGGTGGGTTTTCACTTAGTCTTTCCATATATTGTTTTATTATTTTCTTTTTATTTGTTCCGATGTTTAAAAAACACTATTTGAGAATGTGACAATGTTCTAGAGTTTTGATACCAGGAATGTAGGCGAACATTCTAAGAATGATGTATTAACCAACCAAGCTATTATATCTGTTAATTACGGTTATAATAGCATTAAATATCATATTATTTAGATTGAAGACACATGGGCACCTTAAACAACTTGAGAAAAAATAATAATATTAATCACAGGACTGCGTCACAAACATAAACATGTTTTGGACAAGATCAGAATGTATTATATTATTTAAACAAGTCTCCCAAAGAAGAAAGAAGTGTTTGTTGAAGTCATGGCTCACTTAATTAACTGCTAATTACTTAACTGCAATTAATACACTAGTAATTTGGCCTCTTTATAAAGATTTTCAATATTGAACAAATTATTGAGAGATGGTTCAACTTAATTGAACCTGAACTGCAATGAATCTCTAGTTATATTAATGTTGAGCTGAAACATGCTGGAACGTGGGGCTGAGTTTTTGATGGGTGTTATATTTCTAGTTTATATTAATGTTGAGCTGAAACATGCTGGAACGTGGGGCTGAGTTTTTGATGGGTGTTATATTTCTAGTTTATATTAATGTTGAGCTGAAACATGCTGGAACGTGGGGCTGAGTTTTTGATGGGTGTTATATTTCTAGTTTATATTAATGTTGAGCTGAAACATGCTGGAACGTGGGGCTGAGTTTTTGATGGGTGTTATATTTCTAGTTTATATTAATGTTGAGCTGAAACATGTTGGAACGTGGGGCTGAGTTTTTGATGGGTGTTATATTTCTAGTGGAACAATCACATGACAGTATTATTATTATTATTATTATTTATAGCACCGCGTCTTACTACCCGTTCGGGTTATACGCTTAAGTACTAATTACGCTAATGGGTTAGGAATTGGGAGGGTTGAATTTAGAGGAAGTGAACCCGCATTTGCGTGGATGGAGAGTGGAAAACCATTTAGGAAAAACCACCCCCAGTTCACCCGACCGAGATTCGAACCTCGATCTCCCCGTCCTCGACATTCGAGCTCAACACGACTAGCGCGTTAGCCAACTACGCCACCGAGGCGGGTCACATGACAGTAACCAGTGGAACAATCACATGAAAGTAACAAGTGGAACAATCACATGAAAGTAACAAGTGGAACAATCACATGACAGTAACCAGTGGAACAGTCACATGACAGTAACCAGTGGAACAATCACATGACAGTAACCAGTGGAACAGTCTCATGACAGTAACCAGTGGAACAGTCACATGACAGTAACCAGTGGAACAGTCTCATGACAGTAACCAGTGGAACAGTCTCATGACAGTAACCAGTGGAACAGTCACATGACAGTAACCAGTGGAACATTTCCTGTTATCAAATTGATTCCTAAAGCCCTTACCTTTGTTCTCGATATTCTAGTTCTATAGTATCACTCCAACATGGCGGAGGGATACACTCCAGTGATATAAAGAACCCATGGCGGAGAGATACACTCCAGTGATATAAAGAACCCATGGCGAAGAGATACACTCCAGTGATATAAAGAACCCATGGCGGTGAGATACACTCCAGTGATATAAAGAACCCATGGTGGAGAGATACACTCCAGTGATATAAAGAACCCATGGCGGTGAGATACACTCCAGTGATATAAAGAACCCATGGCGGTGAAATACACTCCAGTGATATAAAGAACCCATGGCGGAGAGATACACTCCAGTGATATAAAGAACCCATGGCGGTGAGATACACTCCAGTGATATAAAGAACCCATGGCGGTGAGATACACTCCAGTGATATAAAGAATCCATGGCGGTGAGATACACTCCAGTGATATAAAGAATCCATGGCGGTGAGATACACTCCAGTGATATAAAGAATCCATGGCGGTGAGATACACTCCAGTGATATAAAGAATCCATGGCGGTGAGATACACTCCAGTGATATAAAGAACCCGTGGCGAAGAGATACACTCCAGTGATATAAAGAACCCATCGAAGAGGGATACACTCCAGTGATATAGAGCAGTCAGGAAACCAGCTAACGAACACAGTGTCTACAGTAAAAAGGTAATTAGGAAAGCGATAAAAAAACCAATATTTTGTTCTCAATGAGACGTATCGTAGCCGGTCTATTTGAATGGAGCAACGCGCGGTGTTTCGCAAGAGGGGGGGGGGGGGGGGGGGAGACCGGCCCTGCTATTGAAACAGTTGTCCCCTGGTCGAGGTGGGCTGGCGGGTGACCCACATCGATTGATCTAGCCGCGGAGTGTACACCCGCCAACACACCACCTGAAACCTGTACACCCACCAACACACCACCTGAGACCCTGTACACCCACCAACACACCACCTGAGGCTCTGTACACCCACCAACAAACTACCTGAAGCTCTGTACACCCACCAACACACTACCAGAGACCCTGTACACCCACCAACACACCACCTGAGACCCTGTACACCCACCAACACACCACCTGAGGCTCTGTACACCCACCAACACACCACCTGAGACCCTGTACACCCACCAACACACTACCTGAGACCTGTACACCCACCAACACACTACCTGAAGCTCTGTACACCCACCAACACACCACCTGAAGCTCTGTACACCCACCAACACACCACCTGAGACCTGTACACCCACCAACACACCACCTGAGACCCTGTACACCCACCAACACACCACCTGAGACCCTGTACACCCACCAACACACCACCTGAGACCTGTACACCCACCAACACACCACACCGAGGCTCTGTACACCCACCAACACACCACCTGAGACCCTGTACACCCACCAACACACTACCTGAAGCTCTGTACACCCACCAACACACCACCTGAAGATCTGTACACCCACCAACACACCACCTGAGACCCTGTACACCCACCAAAACACCACCTGAGACCCTGTACACCCACCAACACACCACCTGAGGCTCTGTACACCCACCAACACACCACCTGAGACCCTGTACACCCACCAACACACCACCTGAGACCCTGTACACCCACCAACACACCACCTGAGGCTCTGTACACCAACCAACACACTACTGAGGCTCTGTACACCCACCAACACACTACCTGAGACTCTGTACACCCACCAACACACTACCTGAGGCTCTGTACACCCACCAACACACCACCTGAGGCTCTGTACACCCACCAACACATCACATGAGACCCTGTACACCCACCAACACACCACATGAAACCATGTACACCCACCAACACACCACCTGAGACCCTGTACACCCACCAACACACCACCTGAGACCCTGTACACCCACCACACCACCACCTGAGGCTCTGTACACCCACCAACACACTACCTGAGACCCTGTACACCCACCAACACACCACCTGAGGCTCTGTACACCCACCAACACACTACCTGAGGCTCTGTACACCCACCAACACACTACCTGAGACTCTGTACACCCACCAACACACTACCCGAGGCTCTGTACACCCACCAACACACTACCCGAGGCTCTGTACACCCACCAACACACTACCGGAGACCCTGTACACCCACCAACACACTACCTGAGGCTCTGTACACCCACCAACACACCACCTGAGACCCTGTACACCCACCAACACACTACCTGAAGCTCTGTATACCCACCAACACACCACCTGAGGCTTTGTACACCCACCAACACATTACCTGAGGCTCTGTACACCCACCAACACACCACCTGAGACCCTGTACACCCACCAACACACTACATGAGGCTCTGTACACCCACCAACACACCACATGAGGCTCTGTACACCCACCAACACACTACCTGAGAGTAAACATGCTGTGACAGGTCTCAGCAACTTGAGACTCTCCTACTCTTGACACAGACAGGAGAGTCCTGGCTATTGTAAGCTCTCTCAGTGTCCATGTCTTGAGGTGTACATCCTTGACTACAGCCACAGCTCATTCATTGAGGCTCGAGACTCATTACACTCCACGAGAAACATTCTCTCAGTCATCAGACAAGTGATATCATACCCATCGCCACGGCTACTCACATTAATATAGGAGCTTAGGATGAGGAGGTTCACGACGTTCACTCGTATCAGCATGAAAAGAGGTTGGACACATGTAGAAAAACAAATCTAGTGATGAGATTCAAACCCTGACCTGATTGTGTGCCCACTCCTCCTCGAACCCAGACAAGGTACACAACAGACCCACTCCTCGGCCCCAAACAAGGACCACAACAGACCCACTCTACCTCGGACCCAGACAAGGAACACAACAGACCCACTCTACCTCGGCCCCAGACAAGGAACACAACATACCCACTCTACCTCGGCCCCAGACAGGATACACAACAGACCCCCTCCTCGAGTTCCAGGTAGGGTACACAACAGACCCACTCCTCCTTGGCCCCCCAGGTAGGGTACACAACAGACCCACTCTACCTCGGCCCCCCAGGTAGGATACACAACAGACCAACTCCACCTCGGCCCCCCAGGTAGGGTACACAACAGACCCACTCTACCTCGGCCCCAGACAAGGAACACAACATACCCACTCTACCTCGGCCCCAGACAGGATACACAACAGACCCCCTCCTCGAGTTCCAGGTAGGGTACACAACAGACCCACTCCTCCTCGGCCCCCCAGGCAGGATACACAAACAACAGTGAAAACAACTCCTCTCCATACCGTCCTAGCCGGGATCAGACCGGTGCACTCCCAGTTGAGCGCAAGACTAGAATGCCGCAGTAAAAACCTCTGAACCCATTGTGCATCCCAACCAAGGTACCCAGATCGAGCCTCGCTTATGGCAAACCCCTCACAAGGAATATCTCAGAGGTCACGCAGAGATCACGCCGAAAAAAAAATCGAGGACAATCTCGGCTTAATCGATATTGGCAATCCGGTATATTTTGTACCTGACATCTTAGACCATACGACCACCTGTGTTGATTTATTAGGAATAGTTGAACTTAAATTAAGTTTAACATTTAATATATTTCGCGCCATTTGGTGTTTTATGAATCCTGGCCGTTTGTACTGAGCGTGGGTTACTCATACTCTACCTCTACGCAAATGCGGGTACATTTAATCAACAAGTCTAGTTTCCCCAGCCCTAACCTTACAACGTAAATGCGGATAACAGTGCCGGGTAGTAAGACTTTGTGGAAAAACACAGTATAACTCTATCACTGTGACACTGCCAGACTGTATCACTATCACTATATCACTGTCAGACTGTATCATTGCAAAGCATACCCCCCAGAAGAAAGACAACAAGACTAGAAGAAAAACGTGTAACATCCCCACGTGTAAATACAATAAAACACTAAAGTTATTAATTAGACTTAACTATAAGGGAGTTAGGGAGAAATTACAGTTTCATACAATAAAATAAAGGAACAACTAAAACATGAGTATATTAAAATAAAAACATAGTAGAATAATAGGACCTGCTATCATAGAGTTTCAAGAGAATAAGTCCCAGGGAGAAATGTCCCTTAGAGACCGTCAGTGAGCCAGTGTCCCACCAGTGACCACCAGTAGTCCCCAATAACCCAGTCTCTCCCAGGGTCCACCAAACCCCACGTGAGAGTAGCCGGCTAGAGGACAGTTGGGCAAGAGTTGGAGTGTAGGCCGGTGTCAGCCTGGGGGCAAGTGGAGGAATATAGGGCAACGACCCAGCTTCACACGGACACAGCACTGGAGAATATGATCCCTGGATACAGACAGCACCTCGCTCCTAGTGGCGGTCATACAAGTTGTGGTACTTCATTCAATACAACTCAAATATTAGCGTGTGAACGACCAGAGAGCATGGTTAGTATTAGCAAAACAACTAGCAATCATGGAGGGAGCGAGGTCTACTGTTCACAGAACTACTAGTAAGACTGTAGTAATGATAATAACATGGAGCGAGGTCTACTGTTCACAGAACTACTAGTAAGACTGTAGTAACGATAATAACATGGAGCAAGGTCTACTATTCACAGAACTACTAGTAAGACTGTAGTAACGATAATAACATGAAGGGAGTTCTACTGTTCACAGAACTACCAGTAAGACTGTAGTAACTATAATAACATGGAGGGAGGTCTACTGTTCACAGAACTACCAGTAAGACTGTAGTAACTATAATAACATGGAGGGAGGTCTACTATTCACAGAACTACCAGTAAGACTGTAGTAATGATAATAACATGGAGCGAGGTATACTGTTCACAGAACTACTAGTAAGACTGTAGTAACGATAATAACATGGAGCAAGGTCTACTATTCACAGAACTACTAGTAAGACTGTAGTAATGATAATAACATGGAGCGAGGTCTACTGTTCACAGAACTACCAGTAAGACTGTAGTAACTATAATAACATGGAGCAAGGTCTACTATTCACAGAACAACTAGTAAGACTGTAGTAATGATAATAACATGGAGGGAGGTCTACTATTCACAGAACTACCAGTAAGACTGTAGTAACTATAATAACATGGAGGGAGGTCTACTATTCACAGAACTACTAGTAAGACTGTAGTAATGATAATAACATGGAGCGAGGTCTACTGTTCACAGAACTACTAGTAAGACTGTAGTAACGATAATAACATGGAGCAAGGTCTACTATTCACAGAACTACTAGTAAGACTGTAGTAACGATAATAACATGAAGGGAGTTCTACTGTTCACAGAACTACCAGTAAGACTGTAGTAACTATAATAACATGGAGGGAGGTCTACTGTTCACAGAACTACCAGTAAGACTGTAGTAACTATAATAACATGGAGGGAGGTCTACTATTCACAGAACTACCAGTAAGACTGTAGTAATGATAATAACATGGAGGGAGGTCTACTATTCACAGAACTACCAGTAAGACTGTAGTAATGATAATAACATGGAGCGAGGTCTACTGTTCACAGAACTACTAGTAAGACTGTAGTAACGATAATAACATGGAGCAAGGTCTACTGTTCACAGAACTACCAGTAAGACTGTAGTAACTATAATAACATGGAGGGAGGTCTACTGTTCACAGAACTACTAGTAAGACTGTAGTAACGATAATAACATGGAGGGAGTTCTACTGTTCACAGAACTACCAGTAAGACTGTAGTAATGATAATAACATGGAGCGAGGTCTACTGTTCACAGAACTACTAGTAGGACTGTAGTAACTATAATAACATGGAGGGAGGTCTACTATTCACAGAACTACTAGTAAGACTGTAGTAACGATAATAACATGAAGGGAGTTCTACTGTTCACAGAACTACTAGTAAGACTGTAGTAACGATAATAACATGGAGGGAGGTCTACTGTTCACAGAACTACTAGTAAGACTGTAGTAATGATAATAACATGGAGCGAGGTCTACTGTTCACAGAACTACTAGTAAGACTGTAGTAACGATAATAACATGGAGGGAGTTCTACTGTTCACAGAACTACCAGTAAGACTGTAGTAATGATAATAACATGGAGCGAGGTCTACTGTTCACAGAACTACTAGTAGGACTGTAGTAACTATAATAACATGGAGGGAGGTCTACTATTCACAGAACTACTAGTAAGACTGTAGTAACGATAATAACATGGAGGGAGTTCTACTGTTCACAGAACTACCAGTAAGACTGTAGTAACTATAATAACATGGAGGGAGGTCTACTATTCACAGAACTACTAGTAAGACTGTAGTAACGATAATAACATGAAGGGAGTTCTACTGTTCACAGAACTACCAGTAAGACTGTAGTAACTATAATATTTTTTTTTTTTAGCACCGCGTCTTACTACCCGTTCGGGTTATACGCTCAAGTACTAATTACACTAATGGATTAGGAAATGGGAAGGTTTAACTTAGAGGAAGTGAACCCGCATTTGCGTGGAGGGAGAGTGGAAAACCATTTAGGAAAAACCACCCCCAGTTCACCCGACCGAGATTCGAACCTCGATCTCCCCGTCCTCAGTGGTCTGACTCAACACGACTGGCGCGTTAGCCAACTACGCCACCGAGGCGGGTAGTAACTATAATAACATGGAGGGAGGTCTACTATTCACAGAACTACTAGTAAGACTGTAGTAACGATAATAACATGGAGGGAGTTCTACTGTTCACAGAACTACCAGTAAGACTGTAGTAACTATAATAACATGGAGGGAGGTCTACTGTTCACAGAACTACTAGTAAGACTGTAGTAATGATAATAACATGGAGGGAGTTCTACTGTTCACAGAACTACCAGTAAGACTGTAGTAACTATAATAACATGGAGGGAGGTCTACTGTTCACAGAACTACTAGTAAGACTGTAGTAATGATAATAACATGGAGGGAGTTCTACTGTTCACAGAACTACCAGTAAGACTGTAGTAACTATAACAACATGGAGCGAGGTCTACTATTCACAGAACTACTAGTATATAAACTGTACACGGACCATTTTGTGAAATGAGTTTAGTATTTTTGGTTGATAACATTGATTTAGTCCTGAAACAAAGCTGGAAACATTGAATGCTGGTTATCTCTCGCGAGCTGCTATCATTATATATGTACAAGGTTCTCTATTGGATTACGTGCGATGATACTGTTTGTTGAAGGTAATTAGTTGTAATATCCGAGTGATGGCAGGTGTGGGTGATAGCCCAATATCCACCGAGTGTTGGGCGATGTGCACTATTAACCAAGTCTGTCCATTAGTTCCATCTCGACACCTCCCGTGTGTGATGAATGATGTAGTGGCGGCCGCATGAATGGAGACCTGGGCGCGCGAGTAAGCGAGCAACTGTTGCTTAGCAGCATCTGGTCAGATCGTGATCAAGACATCGTCACACGATAAGTTGCTTTACAACTCTCACACTTGGTCGGATCAGTCCTCAGCCACACACTCTGTGTCCGTGATGTCCGTAGTCCTTGGCACTCTTTAAATGTTGGATCAACCCTAGCTTTCTTAAGGTTGTTACATGGGGAAGGAGTTTTATGCGTTTGGAAATCCCGCATTTTTGAAGAAGTGGTTTTATATTTTTAAATATGGTTTTCACCAAACTGTAGGATAAAGCTATCAACAGATCACTATATAACCATAAAGTTTAAATTTTAAAAATTCAACTATGCTTTACGCCAATATGTGAACTTATGAGATTAAAGTAAAACAATAGATACCTATAACTAGCCATCCTCTATCAAATACAGTCATGTTTTTACAGGGTCACAACAGAAAATTGAAGAAAATGCAGGATTTTTTTTAAAGGTTTTATATAAGTTACCAGACTTTTTTTGAAAACTTTAAATTTAAAGTTTAAACTCTTTAACTGGTCAAAACTCAAGCCTAAATTTTGTTGAAAACCATTTTAAGAAATATCAAACCACTTCGTAAATAATCCAGAATTTCAAAACAGTTGCAACGCTTTCAGTGGTTAATCCTTAAGGAGGCAGGCTACGGAGATCCAATCACAGGTACACAAACAAGTGAGAACCAGTGTGTGGATTTAAATTAAATCATCTGTGGTGTTTTTCAAGGATACTCCGTCATTTTCTAAATGTATCGGGTTTTCGTGTATGTATCCTTAATATCAATTATAAAAATATTGAACAAAAAAGTAAATAGTGTGTTTGTTTATTTTATTGAATTTGTGGAGATTGTTTAAGCTGTAATTTGAGATTGTTTTGGTTTGAGTTTGATTTCACAAAGTATTATACTTTCTGATTGGGTTACATCACGATATCACGTGACTTAGGATACTATTACACTATACTAAGCATTTTAGACAGAAATAAATAGTTCATGTGGTTTATTTTATATACATTTTATAAAAGTAGAAAAATATTTATATATTTTTTTGTATTAGATGTTTGTTATTTTTTCAAAAACAATGGCAAGCATTATTATAAAGAAATACATTTTTATTTGAAATTTTCAAACCTCTTTTTCAAGACAAAATCTAAAAGATTTTTATCTACCTTAATGTAGGGTGTCTAAATAGATATTTCAGACGTAATAGAATGTTTTACGTCAAAATAGGCTATGTCTCTAAACTACAGACAATTATAAGTTTGTCGGCTTTGAATCTTTTAAGTAACTATGCAACCTTCATCTACTCTTAAGGTGGCAAGTGGTTCCACTATGGTGCAGCTTATAAGATAGTCATAGTGTAATCAATCAAGGTAAGACTGCTACCTTTCAGGGTAAAAGGAGTACTATATTCTAAATACTTCAAGGATTACCAATAATGCAATGAATATAACGTATCGTGTGTTATTTATATTACCATTTAGTTACGGTTTCAACCCTAGTTTTAACCATTTTGAATGTAATTTGATGCGTGCTTCAAACAGCCAAACAATTAAAACGTAATCATCATCGTGAAGATGGCCATGATTACAACTTTCCAACAAATCTCACTGAATATTTAGCGCTTAATGACTATAATCAGAGGTTCGTGAAACTTTCAGTTGCTTTCTGTGGGTTAGTCATGCCTGTCTCTGTCTGTCAGTGAAATGGAAGTAGAAAGTTAACAACAATTTTCCCGTAACTAGCGTAAAGAACGGATTTATCTCAGGAGCCTCAACATGGCTGACCCAGTCTTACAGCGTCTTAACCTGAAACGTCAAACATTACGACACGGTTCAAGTTTCAACTAACCTGAAGGTCAAGGCTAGGGAGAAAACTTGAAGAGCGTTGTGATGAATTATGTCAGGCGGCTGCCGAGGATGTGTGAGTGTGTGAGTGTGTGAGTGTGTGAGAGTTTGCCTGCAGCGGAGCACGCAATGGCAAGTGTTTTATTTTTAATTCGTTCTTGAGACAGAACGATCTAACGGAACCTAATCACGTTTCCTACTTAGTGAGCTCTAAGCTTTTCATCTTGTCTTGAGTCCTGTGAGGCCTCTTATTTATCTGATTATCCCCTATTCCACTGACGAGTATAAATACTCACTCTACTTTGCTTCTGGACAACGTTGAATTGCATTCAAAATTATATTATTCTCGTTTCCTACTTCAGATATACATTTGCTTCTATCGATGGAGACGATAAAAAAAAAGTTTACAATAAAACTAACTCAAAATTTAAAAAAAATAGCTGTGAGACAATGTATGTCTATTTGTAGAATTATTTGAGAATGTGTGGTTTTTGTTTCAATGTTGTGGTTCTAAAAACTCGCCGAAGAGAACTTATATACACTAACATGGGGAATACTATTTTGACTGGCCGTGACGTCATAGGGCGGCAACGTAGTTAAATAAAGACTATTTAACCGGAGAGGAAAGGCTTATTATTAAAAACATCCAATCAAACACCAAAAAAAGCACGTTCTGTAATATTTCGTGTTCATCATGTCCTACTGAGCATTTGTGTATGTTTAATGTGCTTCAGAACAAAAATGTTGCTTATCTTGTTTTGCTTTAATGTGGCTTAAAACATATAATTTGGAACAGAAACTGTTCGACACTTACTAAGTAGGATATTTAATGTGGTTTAAAACATATCATTTGGAACAGAAACTGTTCGATACTTACTAAGTAGGATAGTTAACATTTGGAGGTTGAATAGTTTTACCGTCCGTGCAGGATGTTCGCTAACGGGGTAGGGGTGAGGAAACGTACCGGCATTTGCGGGTAAGGAGAGGTGTTAAACGTTTAGGCCATAAGGGGGGTATTGTAATCCCAACCGGTATTCAAACCCTAACCTCCCCACACTATAAAATCTGACTAAATAAGGCTCAGGACATGAGTAATAGATGTTTGTTACTTTGTTCAGTAGAATAATCTAATAGAACCACCAGAAACCAAGGGGGCTGTCCGTCAGTAGGAGAACAAACATCTATTAATCATGTCCTGAGCCTTATCTAGTCCGATTTTATAGTGATGGGGAGGTTAGGGTTTGAATACCGGTTGGGATTACAATACCCCCCTTATGGCCTAAACGTTTAACACCTCTCCTTACCCGCAAATGCTGGTACGTTTCCTCACCCCTACCCCGTTAGCGAACATCCTGTACGGACGGTAAAACTATTCAACCTCCAAATGTTAACTATCCTACTTAGTAAGTATCGAACAGTTTCTGTTCCAAATGATATGTTTTAAGCCACATTAAAACAAAACAACCGGTATTCAAACCCTAACCTCCCCATCACTATAAAATCGGACTAGATAAGGCTCAGGACATGATTAATAGATGTTTGTTACTTTGTTCAGTAGAATAGTCTAATAGAACCTCCATAAACCAAGGGGGCTGTCCGTCAGTAGGAGAACAAACAGGGGAACAAGATTATACAATTATTTGTGCTGTGTTAAATGACATTATTCTGTTCACAAAGATCCATTCTACGTTCCTAGATCAGTTACCTTTCGTTTCTCGGTCACTTGGCTCTTAATGAGAAACATAAATATGTAGACTTTTCAGAGTGGAAAATGTCAACTTTTAGACTCTGCATGCAAGTCTACATATGTATATGTATGTGGCCGTTTATTTCAGTAAACACCAAACTTGAGCACTGTTAAAAGTTTTGTCAATATTTAACCTAAACGCAACATGTGTGCTACCTAGGCAGCCTCAGTGACAATGCAGACCTAGCCCCCCAGGATGAACTTGTGCCTCCAAGTGTTTGAAGGTCGGGGCTAGTTATCACTCAATTAACGCTTGTGCCGATTATAGGCGTCACAACATTCAATCGAGCATCAGAAGGTTAATGGCTCATTGTGCCGGGATTGGTAGACTTCCGCCCGGTTGCGCTCTAGAGGGACGTTATCTCCCGGCAGTAACTCCTCCAGAGGAACACAGGCGGGTACTATATACATATGAGTGGTTTACATGTGCAGCTAGCACTTAGCAAGTGATTCACTACTGGGAGGGTCCACACATTCCTCATTCTGTCTTTACTGGACAACTTTTCCTCATCAGACAGTTGTTGTTGTTGTTGTTGTTCTGAAACATGCTTGTTACGTCTGAGAACCAGTCTCAGGGGATTCCCAAGGATACTTGTTCCGTTTCCTGTCACTTGGTGCATACAAGGTGCATGTATGGTGCACACGAGCCTTGCGAGATCAACATACCCACGTGACCGGCACTTGCTTCATCCTGGGGTTCTATGAGCAGAGCTAGGTGTGAGGTAGTGTGCTGGTCTAGAGTAGAGCTAGGTGTGAGGTAGTGTTCTGGTCTAGTGCAGAGCTAGGTGTGAAGTAGTGTACTGGTCTAGAGCAGAGCTAGGTGTGAGGTAGTATGCTGGTCTAGAGCAGAGCTAGGTGTGATGTAGTGTGCTGGTCTAGATCAGAGATAGGTGTGAAGTAGTGTGCTGGTCTAGAGCAGATCTAGGTGTGAAGTAGTGTGCTGGTCTAGAGCAGAGCTAGGTGTGCTGGTCTAGAGCAGAGTTAGGTGTGAGTTAGTGTGCTGGTCTAGAGCAGAGCTAGGTGTGAGGTAGTATGCTGGTCTAGAGCAGAGCTAGGTGTGAGGTAGTATGCTGGTCTAGAGCAGAGCTAGGTGTGATGTAGTGTGCTGGTCTAGATCAGAGCTAGGTGTGAAGTAGTGTGCTGGTCTAGAGCAGAGCTAGGTGTGAAGTAGTGTACTGGTCTAGAGCAGAGCTAGGTGTGAGGTAGTATGCTGGTCTAGAGCAGAGCTAGGTGTGAGTTAGTGTGCTGGTCTAGAGTAGAGCTAGGTGTGAAGTAGTGTGCTGGTCTAGAGCAGAGCTAGGTGTGAAGTAGTGTGCTGGTCTAGAGCAGAGCTAGGTGTGAAGTAGTGTGCTGGTCTAGAGCAGAGCTAGGTGTGAAGTAGTGTGCTGGTCTAGAGCAGAGCTAGGTGTGAGTTAGTGTGCTGGTCTAGAGCAGAGCTAGGTGTGAGTTAGTGTGCTGGTCTAGAGCAGAGCTAGGTGTGAGGTAGTGTTCTGGTCTAGAGTAGAGCTAGGTGTGAGGTAGTGTTCTGGTCTAGAGTAGAGCTAGGTGTGAAGTAGTGTGCTGGTCTAGAGTAGAGCTAGGTGTGAGGTAGTGTTCTGGTCTAGAGTAGAGCTAGGTGTGAAGTAGTGTGCTGGTCTAGAGCAGAGCTAGGTGTGAGTTAGTGTGCTGGTCTAGAGCAGAGCTAGGTGTGAGGTAGTGTGTTGGTCTAGAGCAGAGCTAGGTGTGAGGTAGTGTGCTGGTCTAGTGCAGAGCTAGGTGTAAGTAGTGTGCTGGTCTAGAGCAGAGCTAGGTGTGAAGTAGTGTGCTGGTCTAGAGCAGAGCTAGGTGTGAAGTAGTGTGCTGGTCTAGATCAGAGCTAGGTGTGAGTTAGTGTGCTGGTCTAGAGCAGAGCTAGGTGTGAGCTAGTGTGCTGGTCTAGAGCAGAGCTAGGTGTGCTGGTCTAGAGCAGAGCTAGGTGTGAGTTAGTGTGCTGGTCTAGTGCAGAGCTAGGTGTGAGTTAGTGTGTTGGTCTAGAGCAGAGCTAGGTGTGATGTAGTGTGCTGGTCTAGATCAGAGCTAGGTGTGAAGTAGTGTGCTGGTCTAGAGCAGAGCTAGGTGTGAGCTAGTGTGCTGGTCTAGAGCAGAGCTAGGTGTGAGCTAGTGTGCTGGTCTAGAGCAGAGCTAGGTGTGAGTTAGTGTGCTGGTCTAGTGCTGAGCTAGGTGTGAGTTAGTGTGTTGGTCTAGAGCAGAGCTAGGTGTGAGCTAGTGTACTGGATTAGAGTTGGGAGTCCAGGGTTCTAGTCCTGTCTACCTACTAGTTGAAATAGTTTAAGTTTCCGATGGGTCTCTAGCACCTGGGACTGGTCTATACTAGCGTCTCAGTGCTCTCAACCATGGCAGGAAGGAAGGAAGTGAAAGTATCGGTTAGAAAACATCTCCAAATTACTTGTACTTCATTATAAACCCAGGACCGTGAGATGAGAGCTGAGACAGGCACTTCTGTCTGCAAGAGATGCGAACCAGGTCCTTCCGCCAAGTGGGTCGCGGTGGCAGTGAACTTGCCGGCCACGATGGAGGTTAAGAGGATTTTGTATTCATTAAGAGAAACCAAACCTCGCCAAGGTCACGCGTCACGGACAGAACAACCTCCATCACTTCCGTCATGTGGGTTCGACCCCAGGAGGTGGTGACACAACACCGTGCATAGCTACGAACCCGGGTTCGATATCCAGCGAGCAGCAAATATGTATCACTGTGACAATGTAGTCGATTGGTAGTACAGGGTCTGGTGGTTGTGGCTCACTGTCTATGACGTCACGGCAAGTCAAGATAGAAACCCCATGTTAAGGTGTAATTAGGTTTTCTCAGCAAGTTTCAAAGATTTAACATTGAAACAAATAAAACATATGCTCTTAAATACTTCTAAAAATAGTCTTACACTGTCAAAAATATTTTTTTGATCTTTGAGAGTTTCTTTTGGTTAACAATTATTTTTTAAATAGTCCCCAACTCAGGATATTTGGTTTATTCACGAAAATACCCTGTAGGAGTCTTCTTGCCAGGATGAAAATTAATAAAAAGATGTCCATGGAGGTAAATGTCTATCTAGAATAGAAAACAAGGAAAAGTTTATTTTGAAATCCAAATGAATTTGGTCCAGACACAAATATTCGAGTGTTTATACCCGCCAGAGAAAGAGGGGAAGTATTTTCAGCAAGTAGACAAGAGGCCTCACTGGGTGAACAGCTCATTTTCTTACCCCTATTCTATCTCGTACATTAGTGTGCTTAGTGTGTCAACACACTTCGAATCCACCAAATAAGAAACGTCCCAAGTCGTGTTGTAAGAGGTAAAGGTGAATATAAACTGTACATCGTGCGTTTAAATACTCGCAGCCACTGCTCAAAATTAACTCAAATAGATAATCAAACATTTGGTTAGCTGTGTGACACTTGGCAGCCTTTGCAAACTGAACAACAGTTTTATAACTACACGGTAGGGATGGATTTAGTTTTTGTTTGAAAACAACTATCGTAATAAATACATTTATATTAATTTATACTAATAACACTTTATGTCAAATCGACGTAAAAGTAATTGATGCATTTTAAGACACGAGAACAAAACTAAGGGTCGTGGCATTAGAAATATCATATCAAATGTTTGAATGTGGACCGGGGATGGAATTTACAAAACTTCATTTACACCAACTGGATAAGTTTTATGATATTTTATGTTTCATCAGAATCTATAATCACCTAAAAATGGTCAAAAAATGACAAATATAATAAAGAGTTGGTGAATTCCAAAACTGTACTTATCCACCCTAAGTCATTTTTGCTAAGCTGCAAAAAAAAAACTCATGCCATGTTTATTAATTGATATTATTTAATTGTCTTTTTCTAGTGTTGATTACATTTAGCTATCATTCAAAAACCTCATTTGGCAAATATCTGCCATAGGATTTCTTTTTTTTTTAAATTTTTTTTGGATAAGGAGAGTTTTGAAAGAAAACAAGGTTAGGTTGGATTTGGGTAGGATTACTGAATTAGGCTACTTTCAATCTAGGCTTTTATTCTTACAATGTAAATAAAACCATAATAATTTTAGCTTGTAGTTAAGTACGTAGCCTAGAAATAAATGTCTTTTGTAATGAAAACATAGCTTAAATGGCAATTCGCATCAAAATTACAATTAAAAGCACAAATATAAAAAGGGGGGTAGGGGAGTTAAGCTACACTATGCCAAATTGAACAAAAACGTTAAAAAAGATAGGAATAAAGTATTTAGTTTTAAGTAGTACAGCACAATTGTGGGAAAGTCCTGCATCTCTTAAACAACAAGATCAACGTCATTATCTTCAGGTAAATTATCTTCTTGTGGAACTTGATCACAATTTTCTTGACCATCAATCACTTCTGTAGTAGACAAGGTGTTCACGTTCCCTCCAATTGGCACAAAAGTTTCGCTAGAAGATTAGCAACATAATTTAATTTGGCACGTTTAACAGGAACCATGTTGTTAAGCTGAACAGGTTTCATACTGTTTAGACACTTGCCCTTTTTGTTATTGATCCTGGAACTCCACAATCGCATTTGAAGTTCACTTCATCCTGGACCTTAGCACTTCCGTTGGTGTTCTTAGTTAACCCAGTAGGTTTGACTACATCTTGAACGGTGGATTACCAGTCATGTACAGGCAATTCTGAGCCCAGCTTTTTAACTGTCCCAAAATCCTTTAAAAAAATAGTCATGTAGCGGTTAGGCGTCTCGATTGTCTCCCGACTCCTAATTTCTTTTTCTATTCTTCCGAAAACCCTGTCGGGTGGTAGGAAACAATGACCTACGATAGGGAACACAAATTCGACCTTGTTTACTGCATTCGGTGCTTCTTCTTTAAACCACTTCATCACCATCGCAATCACCGTCGAATTTTTATTCTGTCCGGGACAGCCATCTGAACAGAGCCGGACACAATCAAAATCTTCATTTCCTAGTTTTACATTCCTCAGTGTATCAAGTACAGCTGAAGCGATTTCATTGGAACCTTTATATTTCTCATTTTCCATCCAGGCATAAATGGTAATTGTGTCCATAATCTGTGGAGCTTCGGAGTTCTCACGACGTACCGTACAATTATAGTAGTATAGTTGTCTACTATAGTATGAAGCCTGGTCGGGAACTCGGGGGAGAACCAGGTTTTTTACAATCGTAAGATAATAAAATAATTCTGTTCGTTTCTTTCTCACTAAGAATTGGCTGTAAAATGGTTTGGCAATGAACCCTCAACTGGATGATGAGATCAGAGTCTATCTTTGAGCCTGTACTAGCTTGTTGAATCTACCTTTAAAATACAATCAAATAAGATGTATATAATCCAGGAATGGTAAGTTAATGTTATTATTAATCATTACGTTTAGGGAAACAGTTGTCGCAGTAAGCGAGATGAGATACTGCAAATTCTGGATAAGGACGGTTTTGAAATTCACCGACTCATTAATTAAAAATATGATAAAATAGCTTCAAATTTACCAAAACAAAACCACCAAAAATATAAACGAAAACTTGTAAATAATGCAGACAAATAAATCATGCGAGTCCTTTACAAACTGAAACTAAAATACACCTGTATGTAATGATAAACCTGTAGCTCTCTTACATTTCACTAGTCCTGAAACTAAAATACATCAGTATTTAATGATAAACCTGTAGCTCTCTTACATTTCACTAGTCCTGAAACTAAAATACATCAGTATTTAATGATAAACCTGTAGCTCTCTTACATTTCACTAGTCCTGAAACTAAAATATACCTGTATGTGCTGATAAACCTGTAGCTCTCTTACATTTCACTAGTCCTGAAACTAAAATACACCTGTATGTAATGATAAACCTGTAGCTCTTTCACCTTTCACTAGTCCTGAACATCTATCTACAAATCCCTGCCTCCAACAGAAATATCTCCAACTTAGTCTTAGATCTTCACCAGGGATGTGGAGTTTACTACCGAACAAGTAAACAGTTTACAAAGTTTATTTGGAATCTACATTATCTTGTCAGTCTGGCGACAGCTGTACAGTGAGAAATGTAATGTCTGAGTATTCATGTAGTTACTTTACATTAACACTAATCAACATAAACGTCTGAAAACGACTACAAAATTATACAAAGCACGAGCAAATGACCTAAAAATCCCTAAAGACAAACAAATCACCCATAAATCTCTATTTGTACAACCAGAGGATTGTGAACACGAGCATGGTCTATTCTAGCGGTGTTCAACCTTTGTAGACAATTATAGTTTCTCTCAACTTGATACCCCCACAGCAGTTGGTTCATAATGCAAGCTAAACCTTGCCCAGATCAACCTTTCCTTTCCACGCGTTCAAGTCTCCACAGTCGAGATAACACAAGGAGAGCCACAAAGAGAGCCACAAGGAGAGCCACAAGGAGAGCCACAAGGGTGCTATTCTGTTCGACAAACGCCCAGAGCATGTTTTAAAAGGTAAATAACTAACATTTTAGAAATATGTTTGCTGTATCGTCAAGGTCACGTCCTGTTCCTCTTATCAAAGAAGTGTGACAATCCGATACCGCCATCTTAATGACTGTAAACGTCTCCCAATCCATCCTACTACCCATCCATCACGATATTTGGGCAGCGATGAGGAGGGTGGAATCAGGAGAAAATGTACTCCTGTCCTAATCGAACGGTAGTTGAAACAATTTCGAAAAAAAAAAATTCTTGATACATCCAGTCGGAATTTGAACCCAGACCTTCATGGCTCCAGTAAACCAGACCACGTGAGTCTGACATCTAGTCCTCCTGAGAGAGAAGTTGTGTGCGAGGTTCGAGTCCCGGAGTGAGTCAGTAGAAGCATGGTGTTGTTCTCATCCATACATAATGTGTCAATGCCCCAGAGCCCCAGGGGAGTCAGGTGGGCCCCGCCCAGGACCAAACATGGGAACAATGAAACACTTCTATTGCGAGACTCAACCTGACACTGGAATACGTTCACATGTGTGACCCACTGGGGGACCTTTGGGGACCTCTGGGGGACCTACTGTGGGAACTAATGGGGGACCTACTGTGGAAACTACTAGGGGATCTTTGGGGACTTACTGAGGGACCTACTGAGGGACCTACTGAGGGAACTACTAGGGGAATTACTAGGGGACCTACTGTGAACCTATTGGGAGACCTAATATGGAAACTACTAGGAGATCTTTGGGGACTTACTGAGGGACCTACTGAGGGACCTACTGAGGGAACTACTAGGGGAATTACTAGGGGACCTACTGTGAACCTACTGGGAGACCTAATATGGAAACTACTAGGGGATCTTTGGGACTTACTGACGGACCTACTGAGGGAACTACTAGGGGAACTACTAGGGAAACTACTAGGGGAACTACTGTGAACCTACTGGGAGACCTAATATGGAAACTACTAGGGGATCTTTGGGGACTTACTGACGGACCTACTGAGGGAACTACTAGGGGAACTACTAGGGAAACTACTAGGGGAACTACTGTGAACCTACTGGGAGACCTAATATGGAAACTACTAGGGGATCTTTGGGGACTTACTGAGGGACCTACTGAGGGACCTACTGAGAGAACTACTAGGGGAATTACTAGGGGACCTACTGTGAACCTATTGGGAGACCTAATATGGAAACTACTAGGGGATCTTTGGGACTTACTGAGGGACCTACTGAGGGAACTACTAGGGGACCTACTGTGAACCTACTGGGGGCACCCTGAGGACAGACTAGTAGGGATAGAGTCATCAAGCTACTTGCTACTACCAGCCAGCTACTGAATGACAAGTATTACTGTGACTCTAAGGGACAGACTAGTAGGGATAGAGTCATCAAGCTACTTGCTACTACCTGCCAGCTTCTGAATGACAAGTATTACTGTGACTCTAAGGGACAGACTAGTAGGGATAGAGTCATCAAGCTACTTGCTACTACCTGCCAGCTTCTAAATGACATGTATTACCGTGACTCTAAGGGACAGACTAGTAGGGATAGAGTCATCAAGCTACTTGCTACTACCTGCCAGCTTCTGAATGACATGTATTACTGTGACTCTAAGGGACAGACTAGTAAGGATAGAGTCATCAAGCTACTTGCTACTACCTGCCAGCTACTGAATGACAAGTATTACTGTGACTCCTGCAGACACTCACCTGCACGATCGTGGCCACGGCCAGGCCAAAGGTGAGCGCTATCTGCACCATGCTGGGGTCGTAGCCGTCCTTCCACTTGACGGTGGTGCTGGCGCACCCTATCAGCACCAACAGGAATGTTCCTAGAAACTCTGCAGCCAACATGCGCCAGATGTGTCTGTTGTCTGTGATGTCAGACAACCCCAGCACCGCCTTGGCTCCTGTAAGACAGAGATGTTTGTGAGATACACCCTGTAGCTGATGACACACGGGAGAGAGAGAGAGAGACAGAGAGTGCTAGCTCATCTTGTGGACATGGTTTATATTCGTGTTACTGGAATGTCTGTAAATAAGCTCTATGAAATGTGAGCCAACATACGTACAGTTAGGAACAAAAGTTTAATGTTGTGCATTTTCTGTAGATCCAAACTTTCTCATCCCTATGCCTGAAGTCAAGAGAGCGTGTGGATTGTACACAAGCGTATAACGCACGATAGCGAGCAGACTGTGTTTCAGGTGGTAGAGCAAACACCAGAGAAAAACCGACACCAAGTCGCCAACTGTGTATATACAAGACATTACACGTGGTGGGATGTAGCCAGGGTATAGAGATATAGTCAGTCCTCAGTATTGTGTGGAAGTGAGATATTGCCAAGGTATAGAGATATAGTCAGTCCTCAGTATTGTGTGGAAGTGAGATATTGCCAAGGTATAGAGATATAGTCAGTCCTCAGTACTGTGTGGAGGTGAGATATTGTCAAGGTATAGAGATATAGTCAGTCCTCAGTATTGTGTGGAGGTGAGGTATTGCCAGGGTATAGAGATATAGTCAGTCCTCAGTATTGTGTGGAAGTGAGATATTGCCAAGGTATAGAGATATAGTCAGTCCTCAGTACTGTGTGGAGGTGAGATATTGTCAAGGTATAGAGATATAGTCAGTCCTCAGTATTGTGTGGAGGTGAGGTATTGCCAAGGTATAGAGATATAGTCAGTCCTCAGTATTGTGTGGAAGTGAGATATTGCCAAGGTATAGAGATATAGTCAGTCCTCAGTACTGTGTGGAGGTGAGATATTGTCAAGGTATAGAGATATAGTCAGTCCTCAGTATTGTGTGGAGGTGAGATATTGCCAAGGTATAGATATAGAGTCAGTCCTCAGTATTGTGTGGAGGTGAGATATTGCCATGGTATAGAGATATAGTCAGTCCTCAGTATTGTGTGGAGGTGAGGTATTGCCAAGGTATAGATATAGAGTCAGTCCTCAGTATTGTGTGGAGGTGAGATATTGCCAAGGTATAGAGATATAGTCAGTCCTAAGTATTGTGTGGAGGTGAGATATTGTCAAGGTATAGAGATATAGTCAGTCCTCAGTATTGTGTGGAGGTGAGATATTGCCAAGGTATAGATATAGAGTCAGTCCTCAGTATTGTGTGGAGGTGAGATATTGCCAAGGTATAGAGATATAGTCAGTCCTCAGTATTGTGTGGAGGTGAGGTATTGCCAAGGTATAGAGATATAGTCAGTCCTCAGTATTGTGTGGAGGTGAGGTATTGCCAAGGTATAGATATAGAGTCAGTCCTCAGTATTGTGTGGAGGTGAGATATTGCCAAGGTATAGAGATATAGTCAGTCCTCAGTATTGTGTGGAGGTGAGATATTGCCAAGGTATAGAGATATAGTCAGTCCTCAGTATTGTGTGGAGGTGAGGTATTGCCAAGGTATAGAGATATAGTCAGTCCTCAGTATTGTGTGGAGGTGAGGTATTGCCAAGGTATAGAGATATAGTCAGTCCTCAGTATTGTGTGGAGGTGAGATATTGCCAAGGTATAGAGATATAGTCAGTCCTCAGTATTGTCTGGAGTTGGGTTTATTGACAACATTGATACCAACTCTGCCAACTAATCAAATCTAAAGATAAACATAGAGCCACCCCTTGTAGAACTAGACCAAGCCCCCTTGTAACACTAGAACAGTTCTCTACACCATGATATGAACAAGCCCCCTTGTAACACTAGACCAGCTCTCTACACATTGATATGAACAAGCCCCCTTGTAACACTAGACCAGCTATCTACACCTTGATATGAACAAGCCCCCTTATAACACTAGACCAGCTATCTACACCTTGATATGAACAAGCCCCCTTATAACACTAGACCAGCTCTCTACACCTTGATATGAACAAGCCCCCTTGTAACACTAGACCAGCTCTCTACACCTTGATATGAACAAGCCCCCTTATAACACTAGACCAGCTCTCTACACATTGATATGAACAAGCCTCCTTGTACCACTAGACCAGCTCTCTACACATTGATATGAACAAGCCCCCTTGTAACACTAGACCAGCTCTCTACACCTTGATATGAACAAGCCCCCTTATAACACTAGACCAGCTCTCTACACATTGATATGAACAAGCCCCCTTGTAACACTAGACCAGCTCTCTACACCTTGATATGAACAAGCCCCCTTATAACACTAGACCAGCTATCTACACCTTGATATGAACAAGCCCCCTTATAACACTAGACCAGCTCTCTACACATTGATATGAACAAGCCCCCTTGTAACACTAGACCAGCTCTACACCTTGATATGAACAACCCCCCTTGTAACACTAGACCAGCTCTACACCTTGATATGAACAACCCCCCTTGTAACACTATATCAGCTCTCTACACCTTGATATGAACAAGCCCCCTTATAACACTAGACCAGCTCTCTACACATTGATATGAACAAGCCCCCTTGTAACACTAGACCAGCTCTACACCTTGATATGAACAACCCCCCTTGTAACACTAGACAGCTCTCTACACATTGATATGAACAAGCCCCCTTGTAACACTAGACCAGCTCTACACCTTGATATGAACAACCCCCTTGTAACACTATATCAGCTCTCTACACCTTGATATGAACAAGCCCCCTTGTAACACTAGACCAGCTATCTACACCTTGATATGAACAAGCCCCCTTATAACACTAGACCAGCTCTCTACACATTGATATGAACAAGCCCCCTTGTAACACTAGACCAGCTCTACACCTTGATATGAACAACCCCCCTTGTAACACTAGACCAGCTATCTACACCTTGATATGAACAAGCCCCCTTATAACACTAGACCAGCTCTCTACACATTGATATGAACAAGCCCCCTTGTAACACTAGACCAGCTCTACACCTTGATATGAACAACCCCCCTTGTAACACTATATCAGCTCTCTACACCTTGATATGAACAAGCCCCCTTGTAACACTAGACCAGCTATCTACACCTTGATATGAACAAGCCCCCTTATAACACTAGACCAGCTCTCTACACATTGATATGAACAAGCCCCCTTGTAACACTAGACCAGCTCTACACCTTGATATGAACAACCCCCCTTGTAACACTATATCAGCTCTCTACACCTTGATATGAACAAGCCCCCTTGTAACACTAGACCAGTTCTCTACACCTTGATATGAACATAAGCCTGTCTGCTGTTTAAACAGCAGCTTCACATGAGTCGTTTAGCACACAGACCACTGAGCCATGCAATGTTCTCTTAGCTCCCCACACATGTTTTTGTTGTTACATCTTGTCTGAAGTAGGTGTTAGCTCATGTGTTAGATCAACAATGCAATGTTGGTATGAATACACCCTCAAACTACCATGTTCCCTTCCTGGCCATTTTAAACTAATCACAGTAGGCTATACACCCACAACAGTGATCACACGGTCTAGGGCAGGGCTGGACAAAATATGGCACACGGGAAGATTCTCTTAGCAGGTCCTTTTCACGGCTGTCCAAAGTTTTGCTACATTAATATTGTCATCGTTTGTGAAGCACTCATTATGAGTAGATTGTAAGTTATAAGATTTTATTTTTCCTACAGTAACCCTTTTAAAAAAAATCGTCTGGATAGGTTTAGTCAAAAAATACTCTTAACTTTTGTGTTCTCTAATCCTGTAAAAAAACATCTTATTTGTAATTGTATTAAAATACCTAAATAATTAGTCAATTTTGCAAATCAACATTCCTTTAGGCCCATCAAGAAATTTCCTGGAAAATGATTGACTTATTGGGCACACGTTTTCAAAAAAGACTACCCATCCTTCTCCTAGCACGTTTTTCTCGCAATCGACTGGATTTCTAAGTACGGGGAGGTTTGGGGTTCGAAAAACTGTTGGGCGTGCTGGGGGTTAGTTTTCTCTAAAGGATTTCCCACTCTCTTTCCACGCAAATGCGCGTGCACTTCCTGTAGATTAAACCATCCTCCTTCCAAAGACATTAGAATAACGATCATAATATAACTACGCGTATAACTTGAACAGGTAGAAAGACGCGGTGCTAAATAATAATAGCACGGTAAACAGCACACACTTTCTCTCGCTCTTATCTTAAAATATACATCTAATAAACACTCGTAAGATTTGTGAAATTAAATAATTACATTCATTGTTTCAGAAACATTCCATCAAAGAGCATAACAATCAGTTTCAAATATATATACGAGCCCAGAGTTAAAAAAAACTAGTGGTTTTATGAAAATACTCGCTTTGCTCGTTGGGGGCTCCGCTCCCAAACCCCCAGTGAGTTTTCTTTGCAAGTGGATGTAAACTAATGTAATGTTTTGAACGTAACAACTTAAAGTTACCGGTATTGTGTTGTATTTTTCACACATTATTTTAGTTTATCCATACTTATAGGGCAGCTAGTATCATCAAATTTGGCAAGACTATGGAAATTGGATGTGCCAATATGCCTGACAAATTTTATGATTCTAGCTGTCCCATAAGTGTGTCATAAAATTAAAAATTGTGTGGAAAATGTGCAAAATTTACCTAAAATCAAAAAATCTAGCTCTATCTAAGGTATAACCGATGGAGATACGACAAAAAGTAATAGGACCAAACTTGTGGATCTCGCCAGACCCATAGCTGTTGGTGCAATCCGTTTTTTGATAGGTCTTACCGTTTAGTCACAAGAGACTTCCAAAGAAAGGTTCACACCGACTTTAAAGTTGCTCCACCGCTTTGAATTTTTTTGGGGGCTAAAAATATTTTTTTTTTTAACATTTTGGAATTTTCCCGTCGGTCACAGGCTAGAAGCTATAAGTTTGCCAAATGTCAAGTTTCTAGCTCATCTGGAAGTGAGTAAACATCAATGTCAGTGAGTGAGTGAGTGAATCAGTCAGTCAGTCAGTCAGCCAGGTGGCTTTATAGTAGTATAATAATCATACCAAATAAAGAATTTTAGTTTTGAATAGTACTTACTACAACTTCACAATTATTTCACATCTCAAACAGCTAAGTTGCGGGGATATGATTCAAATTGGAAATTTATGCTAATGTAAAATACCACTACAGTCATTTTCATGGGGAAATGAAATTTTCCATTTTGTTTGTAATGTTAAACAATGCTTGGACACACAATTTAATCAAAATCCTTTGAGCGTATTTCAAGAAAAACTTTTTTTTTTATCTTTTGCCCTTAAGATGGGACGGAAGGGGACGCGCGAAAAGGCCAGTGTTTTTGCAGTTTATATAGCAAAAATTTTTTGGCTAAAACAAATAAAATATTGCTCCAATACAAAAATGTAGTTTAATTTCCTTCACATGTTGATATCAACAGTTTGTTGAATATCTGTCACGAGCATAGCAGCATTGGATGAGAAACTTTTTAAATGAAAAGAAAAAGTTGTCATTAAATTCCAGGACACCCTCGACAGATTTTCGAGAAATTTTTAGGTGGTCGTGCTAAGAAAATTAAACTAAATGTTTGTGCTGGAGCAATATTTGATTTATTTTGGCCAAAACAATGTTTTTCCATTAAAACTGCAAAAACGCTGGCCTTTTCTCGAGTCGCCTTCCATCCCAACCTTAACAAACAGCCCTGTATTCTTAGGGCTAGATATCTCATTCCAAAAACCCCTCGGGGGATCCTTTTGAAAACCCTAAATAGCAAGTTTTAGCTCGTTCGGTAAAATGTTTTAGGCTCTAGACAGATAGATAGACAGACAGACAGACAGACGGTATTGCGAAAACAAATATTTTAGTTCCAGGGGGTCATGGAACGTCAATATGTATCACAATCTCGAGTTGGATATTTCGGAGATTCACAATACTTCTTTCTCCCGAAGAGTCGAGAGGAAGTAGAACCAAGTTAATATTTTTGTTTATCTGAGGGAAAGTAAGGGTAGTTTGGAGGAAACATATTTTTGAAAATGTTGTCCCAAGTTTTGTATGAGAAAGTTTGTACGATTGTGTTGTACCACTTATTTTAGACATAATTGGGCTTGGGGGCTCTATGAATGCCCCAACAATCTACCAGCCTGGAGAGGAGGATCAACTACCAAAATACTCACGGTACAAGTTTGGCAGACATCGGTTTATAAGTTCAAAAGTAAGAAGCAAAGACGGAAGTTGTCCTGAACTGGAACCGAGCTAAGAGCTGAAATGTCAGTTGCACAAATAACGACTGTTGCGGAACTGCTGTTTTTACGGACGGAAGTGTGAAAGTTTCCACCGTGGCTCTTAATGTCTCCTCACGGGCAAGGTCCTTGAGCTGGATGCAAGGTCAAGCAAGGTCAACATGAGGACTTGCGTCCCTTCTGCCGTACGTGGAGGTACGGGCGGGTTACGGAGCTAGGACCTGCCTCCAATCCTAGAGATACGGCAGGTTACGGGCTAGGACCAGCTTCCAATCCTAGAGATACGGCAGGTTACGAAGATAGGACCTGCCTCCAATCTAGAGATACGGCAGGTTACGGAGATAGGACCTGTCTCCAATCCTAGAGATACGGCAAGTTACGGAGCTAGGACCTGCCTCCAATCTAGAGATACGGCAGGTTACGGGGCTAGGACCAGCTTCCAATCCTAGAGATACGGCAGGTTACGAAGATAGGACCTGCCTCCAATCCTGGAGATACGGCAGGTTACGGAGATAGGATCTGCTCCAATCCTAGAGATATGGTGGGTTATGGAGCTAGGACCAGCCTCCAATCCTAGAGATATAGCAGGTTATGGAGCTAGGACCAGCTCCAATCCTGAAGATACGGCAGGTTACGGGGCTAGGACCAGCTTCCAATCCTGGAGATACGACCTGCTTTCAATCCTAGAGCTATGGCAAGCTACGGGGCTAGGACCAGCTTCCAATCCTAGAGATACGGCAGGTTACGAAGATAGGACCTGCCTCCAATCCTGGAGATACGGCAGGTTACGAGATAGGATCTGCCTCCAATCCTAGAGATATGGTGGGTTATGGGGCTAGGACCTACCTCCAATCCTAGAGATATAGCAGGTTATGGAGCTAGGACCAGCCTCCAATCCTGAAGATACGGCAGGTTACGGGGCTAGGACCAGCTTCCAATCCTGGAGATACGACCTGCTTTCAATCCTAGAGCTATGGCAAGCTACGGGCTAGACCAGCTTCCAATCCTGGAGATACGGCAGTTACGAAGATAGGACCTGCCTCCAATCCTGGAGATACGGGAGGCTATGTTTTGTCCAGGGAATTCATAACTAGGCCTTCTCGCGTCAGAAAGCCAGGACGATGTATTGTTACGTGCAACAAGGGATATCGGTGCCGCTTTAAGACCAAAGTACTGTGTTCTAATCCCTGTTTAGACCCTTTTTAAAATAATATATCAGGAATACGACAGTTTTTAAAACATTTCAAGGGTGTCCAAAGTGGGTTTAACAATTCAATCAAAATCTATTTTAAAAGCGTTTGGCCTAACCTGAGACATGTTCTTTATGATGTAATTATTTCGTAGGTCTTTGTTAGTGCGGGCACTTATTTCAGTAACATGGAACTATCAAACATGGAAATTTTATTCGTGTTAAGATAAAAGGTGGATGAAAACAAAACGAGTTAATCTGATACAGCCAAGCAAATTGTTGAAATAACATCAACAATCCATTATTACCAGCTACCTTTACAATTGTTGAAATAACAAGCCGTTATCTAGCTGCTACTGTAACTAAATATTTGCATCAAGTTTTCAAGTACACAGGGCAAGATAAGAACTCTTGTTTTTACTCCTCTTCGGTTGCTGTAATCCAAGATGCCATTAGTGACGTCACGTCAGTCAAAATAAGTCAAGGTCCGTCCACTAGCGAGCCCTAACCTAGTTTCCTACCGGTACGGAATGTTTAAACGATCACAGAGGAAATATCGCCGGAGGGCGGTTAAATTATGTGTGACAGTTGACAAACACGTAGCGTATTTAGACAAACTTGGCGTATTATTGACTTAGAGGAGTCAAAGATAAATTCCAATCTAAATGTTAACGAAAACAAAGCAACCATTTCGTTTGGATGTATGGCGTAATAGTTACCATCTTTAATGTATTATTAAATACAAATAAAATATTGCTAAATATGATAATTAATACCAGATTTTGACCAAAACGTAAATTTTAGGAAAAGATCAAAAAATATTTTGTAAATTCCCAGTCATTGTCGAAAATGTATGTTTTTATCTAGAGAATCTTTGCCAAAAATTATATAAAAAATTATTTTAGTTGTTATATCTCTTTCCATAAATGATCAATAAGATGAATTAAAAATATATATAGCTATCTTGTTTTTATTCTCATTCTAGTTCATCTTTTTGGCGTTATACACATTTCTCAGCACAAATAATATATTTTTCAAAAAATATAGCTTATATTTTATAAATTTTTATAGCAACTAAAAAGTTTGCAAAAAAATAAGGAAAATGGAATTACCTGGTTTTCACTGTCAATAAATGTAAAATACCTCATACTGGAATGTTTTATATATTTCTTGTTGTATTGAAAAACTGAGTTGTTACAATACTCAAGCCCAGTCCCAGAGTCCTTTGTTGTTATTTGAAAAATTAGGTAGAGTCCTCACGGTCACTACTAAAGAATATTTCGTAGCGAGTGTCTTGATCAGAGTTACATAGTCACTACCAGACTAATTCTCGTCAGTATTTTCAGCCATAATATGCACCAAAAAAATAAAACTTTCACGATAAAATAGAAAGCTAACCCCAAAAATCACACAAACTTAAGTACCATATTCGAAAGTTCACCAAATATGGGTTGGATTGAGTATGAAAACCAGGTAACTCCACTAGGGTTGTCATTCCCAATGCCAATACACCGTTCTCACACCAGGAAACTACAAAAATACGATATGAGCCGCCAACTTTCAGAGCGCTCTGGGGGCGGAACAAAGAGTTATTTTACTTGGTTTTCATAGCAAACGATAGAGATTAAAATTACAAACATTTATTTTTCGGACATTCTGTATAATATATGGTCATCATTCTCAGCCCTTCAATTCGTGTTTTCTGTCTTACTACCCGTCCGGGCTGCTCGCAAATATATTATGATAGGGTTAAAGGATGACTAAGGTAAGGTTTGAAGGAAGTTTATCTACCTTTGTGTTGAGATTAAGTGGAAAATAATTTGGTAAAAATAATTCTCAGTACATCCGGAAAGGATTCGAACCTTGAACTCGTCACAGGCAAACCAGACCAGACGACACAGACGTCTAGACTGCATGCCCACCGATGCGGGATTAGCTTACGACTTTGAATCGGTTGAATTACGTAATTAGGAGCAGGGACGTTGCACAATTATTTGGGGGGGGGGGGGGGTAGCCAGTGTTTTCCTCAACTCTAAATAACCATTTCAGAATTAGAAAAATTCCCAAGTGGCAAAGGAGAGTACTAGGGCAATGATGAGAACGGGGGGGGGTTGGAGGCTCCCAGGAAAATTTTGGGCGATAATCAAGCCCTGAACCAAAGTTTTAGGCAACTGTATTTTAAAATTTATTTGTTGATCCTAGATTTGAATTATTATTTATTTCAGTTTACTTGAATCTGAGCTAAATATCCAATTGAGCTTAAATATATTTATTTAGATTTACAGATATCGTTTGAATCGTGTATATTTAGATTAAAAAATTTAACTGACTTAATTACAGCGGTTTCCAACATTTTGTAGTTTATGACCACAACTTTTCTCTCTGCGGCCATCGTGATCCTTTGATAACTTAAGAGAGTTCAAATCCTAGTTTTTAGGTGGTTTTTTCCACTGTTTCTTACTACCAGCCCGGACTATCTACAGTTAACCACACCAGTGAAATAGGTAAAATTTAGAGGAAATGCACCCTTATTTGCATGGAGGGATATTAGGATAAACTACCTCTGGCCAGAATTAAAATCCTTACTTCACCTTCACCAACAAACCAAACCAGAAGAGCGTGACATTAAACCTGCATGTCCACTAATGCTTGTTTTAATTATTACAAATTGATTATAGTAATGATTATATGCGACTAATATGTAGTAAAGGAGAATCAACAAGCCCAGGAGTTGGGAGATGATTTTATATTATGCTAGCAGCATTACAAGGCTGCCACAGTAAACAAGTCAGCAAGAAGCTATCAGAATGGAATAGCCAAAAGGAACCCAAGCAGTAACTTGGTAGTTTGTAGCACTTTAATAACTTACATTTCTATTAGAATTTCGCATCTTCCTATAATCATTAAAATCCTTGAAACAGTAAATATAAAGCTAAAACCTCTATATTGTGACCCCACACAAAACACGCTACGACTCCCAAGTTGGAAACCGCTGCTTTATTATAACACACTTGGAAGCAATATTAACTAGTTAGCTCCCTGAGATGTAGAACTCGCTCATCACTTTATAAAAAAATTAGCAATTTGGCCATATTTATTTAAAAATATCTTCAGCTGTAAAATAAAGCAATAGCGATAAAAAATGGAACATCGATATTTCTACAGTATTTTGATTCCTGTCTACCAATGTCCTGTTTCATAACCTCATGGAAGTTGCCCTAAAATGTTAATACTGGTACGTCAATAAACTATTCAAAACATATTGTGATTTAGCGCGTGAGGGTGAAGGGGCTTCCCCTGACATTTTATGAAATAAATTATGGAAAATTAGAAATCATCACTCTAAACAACATGGTTATACAAAATTTCATGCAAATCGAACACTAATTAACTAATTAAAAAATGTAACCCAAATTTGAAAATGTTAAACGGTGAATAAAAAACTTAATTTTTGTTTAATGTAGCCTATTTAATTAAATGAAGAACTATAAAAGCTGTAACAATGTAACACAGCCCTATTACTCCTCTTCCTTCATTGTTGCTTTGAGACTATTTAAATTGCTTTCATGAAAGCCTATTTTAATAAACAATGAAATAAGATACATCAGTTCAATTAAAACTAGTATGGATACTTGCTATAAAAATTAGTGTGTATTTGAGAAGTCAAACACTAAAACTAATCTCAATGTCCTCGTTTCATCAGTCAGAGCTTTCGATAAGAAAACAATAAAATGTTGCGTAACATTCACTGCACTTATGCCTTCAATAGTCGGGAAATTTTAAATTTGTCTGTACAAGTCTGTGGCTAAAAACTTTAATAGTAGAAAGTAATGGGGTACAAAATAAGCCTAGAATTTCCCAACTCCAGATCTCAAATCTCACCAAATTCCCAACTTTCAAACTTTTAACCAACATTTGGGGGGTGGGTTGACACCCCCCAACTTCACCAGCGCGACGCTCCTGATTAGGGGAATATATTTTTATTTGACTGGTGTGGTTTGACTTGAAATCAGAACTTTACCAACGTTTATTCAGCGAATGACAGGACAACATGTAATTAATTAAGATACCTTGAAGCAACTTATTTAAATAGTTCTAAACTAGGTTGTTATTTTCAACCCCGTTCTATTTCTTTTGATCAAAGGTTAGTTTCAAGTTTGTTTGAGTAATTTCGAGTGATATTGGTAATGATATGGTGCTAGCGGGGTTTACTCCAGCTTAGGAAGGTAATTTTGCGGTTTCGTTGGAAAATATGAACAAAACAGGTTTTATGTCGCGCTAGTACCGGCAGTCATTTCTGATCTTTTTAACAGTATATGTAACAAATATGTATGTTTAGTACATAATACTAGGGAATCATATTAGTGAACTTAATTATTTACATTCAAACTTTTGATCGAACATTTACGAGCTAAGAAACTTTTGTTTCCTTGAGGTTTATCAATGAAAGTAAATCCATCAGAGATTGTCAATGTTACTTCGTTATTCACTCAAATAAATATACCTGTCATTTCTATTTTTACTTCGATATTCTATAAAATAAATATATGTCACTATCATTGTTACTTTAATATTCAATTAAATGAATGTGCCTGTCATCATTGTTACTTCAATAATCAACAAAATAAATATAACTGTCATTATTATTGTCACTTTGATATTCAATAAAATAAATATACCTGACATTTTCATTGTTACTTTAATATTCACTAAAATAAATATATGTCATCAATGTTACTTCAATATCCAATTAAATAAATGTGCCTATCATCAATGTTACTTCAATAATCAATAACATAAATATACCTATTATTGTTACTTCGATATTCACTAAAATAAATATATCTGCCGTTATCATTGTTACTTCATTGCTCACTAAATTAAATATATTTGACATTACCATTGTTACTTTAATAATCAAACAAATTATAATGATTGTTTATTGATTTACTTCAATAATCACTCATTAAAATGTTCATTATTATATCTGCTACACCAAAGTTTACCGAATTAATAATGAGCCCAGATTTTGGCCTATCTCGCGTTAAATGAGATGTTATATCTAACAATACATTAATTCAATATTAGAGTTTTGATTGTTGTGAATGTCAGTCAAATAATTCATCTACAGAACAAAGTCAGTTTCCCAGTTAAAAGAGAATATCTTACCTGTAGCTTTCCCCATATCTTCAGAAATAACAAGTTAGTGTCTGTTCCAACCACTGGCAGCTCGCACAGATAACTAACTGACTATTGAATGATAGTAGCGCACCACGACCGGGACAACTACGACACTAGCGCTCCAATGGTTGCACGGACAAACAAACGCGGGGCCGGCGGCTCAAAGGTAAAATTGGAAATCAACCGGTCCCGCTTCGAACCCGGGGCCTTTATAGTGACTCTCCACCGCGGCTCCACCGCCAATCAGGGCCTGGCTTGCGGTGGAAGGGGGAACCAATGGGAGGGGAAAGCACAGAATCATCAGAAGAGATCGTACACGTTATTTTGTTTCTTTCCGCGGAAACAATCATTTCAGGTTGATCTGGTTTTATGTTGCGGCGTACTTACAATCACAAGGGTTATTTTACAGCACGACTTAACAGTGACTCAAGGAACTGTTCTACCCATTACACACGTTGACAGTGACTCAAAGGATCATGTTCTATCCAAGTAACATGACTTACAAAGTGACTCAAGGGATATGTTCTATCCAAGTAACATGACTTACAAGGTGACTCAAGGGATATGTTCTATCCAAGTAACATCGACTTACAAGGTGACTCAAGGGATATGTTCTATCCAAGTAACATGACTTACAAGGTGACTCAAGGGATATGTTCTATCCAAGTAACATGACTTACAAAGTGACTCAAGGGATATGTTCTATCCAAGTAACATGACTTACAAAGTGACTCAAGGGATATGTTCTATCCAAGTAACATGACTTACAAAGTGACTCAAGGGATATGTTCTATCCAAGTAACATGACTTACAAAGTGACTCAAGGATATGTTCTATCCAAGTAACATGACTTACAAAGTGACTCAAGGGATATGTTCTATCCAAGTAACATGACTTACAAAGTGACTCAAGGGATATGTTCTATCCAAGTAACATGACTTACAAAGTGACTCAAGGGATATGTTCTATCCAAGTAACATGACTTACAAAGTGACTCAAGGGATATGTTCTATCCAAGTAACATGACTTACAAAGTGACTCAAGGGATATGTTCTATCCAAGTAACATGACTTACAAGTGACTCAAGGGATATGTTCTATCCAAGTAACATGACTTACAAAGTGACTCAAGGGATATGTTCTATCCAAGTAACATGACTTACAAAGTGACTCAAGGGATATGTTCTATCCAAGTAACATGACTTACAAAGTGACTCAAGGGATATGTTCTATCCAAGTAACATGACTTACAAGGTGACTCAAGGGATATGTTCTATCCAAGTAACAGACTTACAAGTGACTCAAGGGATATGTTCTATCAAGTAACATGACTTACAAGGTGACTCAAGGGAACTGTTCCATCCAAGTAACATGACTTACAAAGTGACTCAAGGGATATGTTCTATCCAAGTAACATGACTTACAAGGTGACTCAAGGGAACTGTTCTATCCAAGTAACATGACTTACAAAGTGACTCAAGGGATATGTTCTATCCAAGTAACATGACTTACAAAGTGACTCAAGGGATATGTTCTATCCAAGTAACATGACTTACAAAGTGACTCAAGGGATATGTTCTATCCAAGTAACATGACTTACAAGTGACTCAAGGGATATGTTCTATCCAAGTAACATGACTTACAAAGTGACTCAAGGGATATGTTCTATCCAAGTAACATGACTTACAAAGTGACTCAAGGGATATGTTCTATCCAAGTAACATGACTTACAAGGTGACTGAAGGGAACTGTCCTATTCAAGCAACACGACTTACAAGGTGACTGAAGGGAACTGTCCTATCCAAGTAACACGACTTACAAGGTGACTCAAGGGAACTGTCCTATCCAAGTAACACGACTTACAAGGTGACTCAAGGGAACTGTCCTATCCAAGTAACACGACTTACAAGGTGACTCAAGGGAACTGTCCTATTCAAGCAACACGACTTACAAGGTGACTGAAGGGAACTGTCCTATCCAAGTAACACGACTTACAAGGTGACTCAAGGGAACTGTCCTATTCAAGCAACACGACTTACAAGGTGACTCAAGGGAACTGTCCTATTCAAGCAACACGACTTACAAGGTGACTCAAGGGAACTGTCCTATTCAAGCAACACGACTTACAAGGTGACTCAAGGGAACTGTCCTATCCAAGTAACACGACTTACAAGGTGACTGAAGGGAACTGTCCTATCCAAGTAACACGACTTACAAGGTGACTGAAGGGAACTGTCCTATCCAAGTAACACGACTTACAAGGTGACTCAAGGGAACTGTCCTATTCAAGCAACACGACTTACAAGGTGACTCAAGGGAACTGTCCTATCCAAGTAACACGACTTACAAGGTGACTGAAGGGAACTGTCCTATCCAAGTAACACGACTTACAAGGTGACTCAAGGGAACTGTCCTATTCAAGCAACACGACTTACAAGGTGACTCAAGGGAACTGTCCTATCCAAGTAACACGACTTACAAGGTGACTGAAGGGAACTGTCCTATCCAAGTAACACGACTTACAAGGTGACTGAAGGGAACTGTCCTATCCAAGTAACACGACTTACAAGGTGACTCAAGGGAACTGTCCTATTCAAGCAACACGACTTACAAGGTGACTCAAGGGAACTGTCCTATCCAAGTAACACGACTTACAAGGTGACTGAAGGGAACTGTCCTATCCAAGTAACACGACTTACAAGGTGACTGAAGGGAACTGTCCTATCCAAGTAACACGACTTACAAGGTGACTCAAGGGAACTGTCCTATTCAAGCAACACGACTTACAAGGTGACTCAAGGGAACTGTCCTATTCAAGCAACACGACTTACAATGTGACTCAAGGGGACTATCTTAACCAAGTAACACGACGAGCATACAGCATTCCAAAGTAGCTAGGAGTTGTCTTCATCACAACTCTACAATATTCGTGATGAGGTCAATAACAGGATCAATATCAACCTAAAGTTCACCAAACTTAGAGTTGTTCAGGGAAGCACTCTCAAGTTTAAGTGAAGGGTGTCACGTGTTCGGTAAATCTTCTGTTACAAGTTCTTGCGGCCTAATCATCCCTAAATACTTGCTTGCGTTTTATTTTAGCCAACGATTTGTTTTCAAACACTCCATTGTGTGTGTTTTTCTTGAGTTGTGAAAGTTATCCGGGCATTAAACCTCGACAGTGATGCATCAATAATCCTCGCACTGGTAGGGAGGGTTGGTTTGCCGCCCCCACCCCTCCTTCTCAAGAAATTATTAGTTATTATTAAGCGTGGTATTACACCTTAATATTTCTTTTATAAAATTAAAATAACCATCTGATAGATTACATGGAAGAAAGCAAAGCTATAAAATTCAGTACAAACGAAAGGCTAAGCTCGGAGGATGAATGTTTGTAATCACGGGCATGAACCGTTTCTCAAGTATAACAGGATAAAATGAAAAATAACACCTGGATAGCTTAGTGGCAGATTATTGGCGAGCGAAGCCAACGGTCCCGGGATAGATTCCTGTGCCGAGGTGTCATTTTTCAATTTATTCGATTTGCTTATAGATTATTTTTTGATAAAAGAGTTGAAACCAACCACCTTTGATAAAACATGTATGCTATTATATTACAACACATTCTTCTCAAAGTTTGGCAAATAAATGTGATTATAAAAATGAACTCAAATCACGTATAAAATATTTATTAAAGGATCAAGAAACTTTTAAAAACTTCGTCAGCAAAGTTTTTTATTGTTAAATTAATAGTGTCTAGAGGCCCATTGACACAATGACATCATTAGGGGTTATTAATAATTAGTAAAAAAAATTCTACAGAAGTTTTTAATCGTTTTTATTAAAATTATTTTAATTATTAAGGACAAAGGACCTCAACTACAGCCTAAGTGTTGGGTTTTTGCCTTCTACTAAATAGTTATATTATTCGCTGCTTTGCATACAAGGTCACACCATCTTATTTCATCACAGAACTTATACAACATAAATGTGAAAGATAGTTCCACCCTGCTATAGTCCACTAATTACCTGTAGTAGTAACTATAGTAGTTACATTGTGTCCATATCTCAATGATAGTAACACTCCACTAATTACCTGTAGTAGTAACTATAGTAGTTACATTGTGTCCATATCTCAATGATAGTAACACTCCACTAATTACCTGTAGTAGTAACTATAGTAGTTACATTGTGTCCATGTCTTAGTGATAGTAACACTCCACTAATTACCTGTAGTAGTAGCTATAGTAGTTACAGTGTGTCCATGTCTCAATGATAGTAACACTCCACTAATTACCTGTAGTAGTAGCTATAGTAGTTACATTGTGTCCATGTCTTAGTGATAGTAACACTCCACTAATTACTTGTAGTAGTAACTATAGTAGTTACATTGTGTCCATGTCTCAGTGATAGTAACACTCCACTAATTACTTGTAGTAGTAACTATAGTAGTTACATTGTGTCCATGTCTCAATGATAGTAACACTCCACTAATTACCTGTAGTAGTAGCTATAGTAGTTACAGTGTGTCCATGTCTTAATGACAGTAACACTCCACTAATTACCTGTAGTAGTAGTTATAGTAGTTACATTGTGTCCATGTCTCAATGATAGTAACACTCCACTAATTACCTGTAGTAGTAGCTATAGTAGTTACATTGTGTCCATGTCTCAATGATAGTAACACTCCACTAATTACCTGTAGTAGTAGCTATAGTAGTTACAGTGTGTCCATGTCTTAATGACAATAACACTCCACTAATTACCTGTAGTAGTAGCTATAGTAGTTACAGTGTGTCCATGTCTCAATGAGAGCGACCAGCCTGAAAATGCAGATAAAACGATACTCTACAGATAACGATCGTTCCGTGATTTCCATAATTGGACAGTTACGAGTTACATCAGGCCCACTTGTCAGAGATTAATAACACTTCAAACTTTATCTCTTTGCAAATAAAATTAGTTTTAACGCACATATATAAAAAACTAAATATTTTAATGTGTTTTTATTAATTATTTAACCACCTAGCGTATTCTCGAAACATTTATTGGCCGCACAGATGGGCACGCGGACTATAACTTCAGGCTCATTTGAACTGAGTTGTTGGTGACAGGGATGTGGGGGTTTGAACTGAGTTGTTGGTGACAGGGCTGTGCTAGTTTGAACTGAGTTGTTAGTAACAGGGATGTGGTGGTTTGAACTGAGTTTTTGGTGACAGGAATGTGGTGGTTTGGACTGAGTTGTTGGTGACAGGGATGTGGTAGTTTGAACTGAGTTGTTGGGGACAGGGATGTGGTAGTTTGAACTGAGTTGTTGATGACAGGAATGTGGTGGTTTGGACTGAGTTGTTAGTAACAGGGATGTGGTTGTTTGAATTGAGTTGTTAGTAACAGGGATGTGGTTGTTTGAACTGAGTTGTTAGTAACAAGGATGTGCTGGTTTGAACTGAGTTGTTGTAACAAGGATGTGCTGGTTTGAACATAGTTGTTGGTGACAGGGATGTGGGGGTTTGAACTGAGTTGTTGGTGACAGGGCTGTGCTGGTTTGAACTGAGTTGTTGGTGACAGGGATGTGATAATTTGAACTGAGTTGTTGGTGACAAGGGTGTGGTGGTTTGGACTGGGTTGTTGGTGACAGGGATGTGGTGGTTTGAACTGAGTTGTTGGTGACAGGGATGTGGGGGTTTGAACTGAGTTGTTGGGGACAGGGATGTGGTAGTTTGAACTGAGTTGTTGGTGACAGGGATGTGGTAGTTTGAACTGGGTCACTGGTGACAGGGGTGTGGTAGTTTGGACTGAGTTGTTAGTAACAGGGATTTGGTAGTTTGGACTGAGTTGTCAGTGACAGGGATGTGGGGGTTTGAACTGAGTTGTTGGTGCCAAGGATGTGGTGGTTTGGATTGAGTTGTTGGTGACAAGGATGTGGGGGTTTGAACTGAGCTGGGTCTACTGAGGACGCTCTCCCATAAGTGGTTTCCAAATCTCCCACCACGCAAATATGGGTACATTTCCTCTGTATTCTCCCTACCCTGTTCGTGGATGGTAAGTATGACCAGAGACCAAGATTGAGTGTCACACATATGGTGTCTATGTTGTCACACATATGATGTCCATGTTGTCACACACGTGATCATGTCCACACAATTCTTATGTTATGATGGGCGTGGGCTACTCACTCACACGAGATTGTTGGGACGTGTTTTGTAAACAGGAGACTAGTGTCCGAGCAGGGTAGCCTTGCCCAACACCTGGGCTAATATAATAATAATAATAATAATAATAATAATAATAATAATAATAATAATAATAGCCTTTATTTATCTGGCGAAGTTAAGGCGCTAGCCTTCTCTTCCACATAATCAATTTTAATAAAGGAATATTCTAATAAGTATAAAATCAGTTGCACGCTCATTCATACACTCATTTAAAGGTCGAGTATTTTCAAGAACTCAGTTTAGCTTGTTAGATAAGACATATTGTGTGACCGCACACTTGAGGGTAATTTTAGAAGTTAGGTGACGAGTAGAGTTATCTAGTTTGTTCCAAGCCTGTGATGCCAGGATAGTATAAGAACGAGTATATGTTTGAGATCTATGTATGGGAATATACATCTGTAGAGTGGATTCTGATCTAGCAGCTCGGCTGTGTTTATCTTTCAGAAATAGGAACTGCGAGGAAAGGTATTGAGGCTGAGATGTTGATAATATTTTACGAAGCAATACTAATAAGTGTAGCCTTCACCTTTCATTTATTCTTAACCAATCCAATTTATTAAAATACTTAGAAATATGGTCATGCCGTTATAAGTTAAATATGTTTCGAACACACGTGTCTTGTAGTCGTTGTAGTAGTTCTGCTAAATCAACTTTTAAGTCACTGTATTATACCACGTCGCAGTAATCAAAGTGTAGTAATATTAAGCTCTGGTAGAAAATCTTCAACTTTCTCAGCGAATGTAGGCAGTCATACACTTTCTTGCAAATCGAGGTTACCTGATCTGTTCAATTAATGTTTTCATCAATTAGCACGACAAGGTTTTTAGTGATGGTTGCCAGTCGTACTGTGGCTACTCCTAATCGTATGTAGTCAGCGGGGAGGAGTAGTCTGCGTGTTCCTATAAGAATGGGTTGACAGGGTTCAATTTAAGGCCATTTATTTCAGACCAAGCATTTATTGCAGCAATGTCAGTATTTATTCGTTGTGTGGCTGTATTTATTGAAGAACGGTCAGTGGAAATATATATTTGAAGGTCGTCAGCATACATGTGATATCTACAGTATGACATTGAAGAAGTGATATCGTTCAGATAAAGAGAAAAAATCAATGGCCCTAAAACTGAGCCCTGTTGGAGCACCAGCCTCAACTGGGCGCCATGTTAAGTACGTGTTGCCTATCATAACCCTTTGCTGGCGCCAATTTTGAGAACGTGTTGCCTATCATAACACTTGGCTGGCGGCCATGTTGAGAACGTGTTGCCTATCATAACACTTGGCTGGCGGCCATGTTGAGAACGGGTTGAGAAGTCAAATAAGTCAGTTATTGTTGCTATAACATTTCTTAAAATTGTTTGTATTAACAATATTGAAATTTGGTTGTACCCTGTGATTTAGATTCTACTCTCATTATTTATTTGTATACCTCACGATGAGTCAAATGTGCAAAGTAAATAGTAATGTCATCATGATAGTCATTATTATAATTATCTGCATTAGAGGCATAGAGTATAGTACGCTATAGTATTCTAGTAGCTTGTATATCTCTTATAAAACAACTCCCATAGACCTTGCAAATAACAGGACCCTGGATCCAAACCCTGTCCTTTGTCAGCGAAAGACCACTCTCAACTTTGCTCTCACACTCTCACATTATTTGATGATGATATCGCAATCATTTCAGGTGTGTGATTGTCTAGCCTCTCCTTATTTTCAGGCTCGGTATTATTACACCCCGTCTCACTCGTGTACATTAATGGACATCAGTGCACCCGATAGGGATTGAACCACGATCTCCCCATCTTTGGCAGTCTAGTTAATGCAAGAGTAGCGCCTTAGACCATGCGGCCAGTGAAGCGGGTTATAAATCTTGGTGTTTTAAACCAAACTTGCCACACAAAGTGTTAGCACTGCTAACACCCCAAACCAACCCGAGCAAAAAGTACCCAAAAACCCAAAAATTTATTTGTCCACAATATCTGTTTTTACTAAAAGTTGTTTGACAAACGGATCAACCCAGAACCAAATTAGACGTACATTTTACTAAAATGTATCACATTTTGAACACAAGCATCACATCCTGATACACACATAATTTAACACATTGATAAAGATATACCTGAGACATAGTATATTATTGGTACAACAGTTATTACCGAGCTATATTATCCTGATACAACAAGCTATATTATCCTGATACAACAAGCTATATTATTATACACATGCTTTTTTTTATTAATAGACTATATTATCTAAATCAAATAGTTAGGGCCACTGCACTATTCCAAGAGATTGCTCCAAAGCTCGACTACATCCTTTACTGCGCAGAACTATAGATGTGTTGTGATGTACTGCGCAGGACTAGAGCTGTGTTGTGATGTACTGCGCAGGACTAGAGCTGTGTTGTGATGTACTCGCAGGACTAGAGCTGTGTTGTGATGTACTGCGCAGGACTAGAGCTGTGTTGTGATGTATGCGCAGAACTATAGCTGTGTTGTGATGTACTGCGCAGGACTAGAGCTGTGTTGTGATGTATTGCGCAGAACTATAGCTGTGTTGTGATGTACTGCGTAGGACTAGAGCTGTGTTTTGATGTACTACGCAGGACTGAGCTGTGTTGTGATGTACTACGCAGGACTAGAGCTGTGTTGTGATGTACTACGCAGGACTATAGCTGTGTTGTGATGTACTACGCAGGACTAGAGCTGTGTTGTGATGTACTACGCAGGACATGAGCTGTGTTGTGATGTACTACGCAGGACTAGAGCTGTGTTGTGATGTACTACGCAGGACTAGAGCTGTGTTGTGATGTACTACGCAGGACTGAGCTGTGTTGTGATGTACTACGCAGGACTAGAGCTGTGTTGTATGTACGAGGACTAGACTGTGTTGTGATGTACTACGCAGGACTAGAGCTGTGTTGTGATGTACTACGCAGGACTAGAGCTGTGTTGTGATGTACTACGCAGGACTAGAGCTGTGTTGTGATGTACTACGCAGTACTAGAGCTGTGTTGTGATGTATGGCAGACTAAGCTTTTATCAGCAGGACTAGAGCTGTGTTGTGATGTACTACGCAGGACTAGAGCTGTGTTGTGATGTACTATGCATGTCTCAATGCTCTCATAAATCACTCGTAGCAATGGCCTTGGCATTTCATTACTGGCGGAGAGAGGATCCAAGAATTCAATGAAGGCGATAATCTGTTGTCCGACAGGGATCACAACAGATCATTTCGGCCCGGCTACTCCAAGTAGATTCACTTTTCTGAAAGAATAGACTAGCTTGTAAGTTGTTCTGGATTACTTGGAGTTTTCAAAGAGCTGGACGGCTGATGTTGAGGGGAGGGGACAGGGAAAGTCTGTCATTTCACGGTCGCTGCACACAGAAAGGCGGTTAATACATCTAAAAACAACCAAGTATTAATTGGGTAATAGAAAATTATTTGGTGTTTTATTAAAGGAAGAACTAGTTTAAGTTCCTCTGACTGCAGAGGGTGTGGTTACGCTGTAAGCTGAGTGAAATCCCGCACGGTCAGTCAGGAGTGCTAGCCGCTCCCCTAATGGCAGATGGTACAATTATTATGAAGCTGTGACAAGATCGCGCGTGTGACCTTGCGGTGACCTGAGGGTCAGTGGTTGACAGATGACCTTGAAGAGACGGCTCGGACAGTAAATCTCCCTGGCCTGGGAACTGTCCTGACCTCCATAATAGTCATTTGCATGCTCTGTTGATGTCGGTTCTGTCTACTGGGGATACTATCTGTAGGTATCAATTGTGTGGTCTCTGTCTACTGGGGATACTTTGATATCATTGTTTGGTCTGCTCGGGGATACTATCTGTAGGTATCATTGTTGTTGGTCTCCTGTCCTACTGGGGGATACTATCTGTAAGGTATCAATTGTTGTTGGTCTCCTGTCCTACTGGAGGATACTATCTGTAAGGTATCAATTGTTGTTGGTCTCCTGTCCTACTGGGGGATACTATCTGTAAGGTACAATTGTTGTTGGTCTCCTGTCCTACTGGAGGATACTATCTGTAGGATCTCGATTGTTGTCGGTCTCCTGTCCTACTGGAGGATACTATCTGAGGATCTCGATTGTTGTCGGTCTCCTGTCCTACTGGAGGATACTATCTGCAGGATCTCGATTGTTGTCGGTCTCCTGTCCTAGTAGAGGATACTATCTGCAGGGTCTCGATTGTTGTCAGTCTCCTGTCCTACTGGTAAATACTATCTGTAGATCTCGATGTTGTCGGTTCCTGTCCTACTGGAGGATACTATCTGCAGGGTCACGGATTTCGATCAGCAACAGCTCAATTTGACCCTGGGATACAGACGGTGCTCGATCTAGTGACTTACGTATCGTGTTTTGGAAACGGTCAAATTTAAATTTTAGGTTGAAAATGTTTCGAATTGAATTTGAATATAATATTTTACCTATTAAATTTCTTAAAATCAAATTCAAACTTATTATTCAGCTAAATTAAATATTTATTTTGGATCGAGTTGGGTAAAGAGCAGGATCAAACAATGTACAGGTATTTGGATCATAGTTTTAAAACTGTGCTCCGTGAGGTAATTTGGAACATTCACACAATGAATATATCACCAGTAGTTAAGATTGTTATGATGCAAAGACTCGTTCGGTCCAACAGCTATTACATCTATTGACATTCTACAGTTTGTATTGTCAAGTCAAAAAGTGTTCGTTTATTTGCGAAAAAATTGTAAATATTTTGGCACGACTTATTTGTAACATTGTCATGAAATTGTTGATTATATATGAATAGTGGATTGAGGATAGTTTCTACAAAATGTTAAATTATTCAAAAGTTAAACTTTAAGATTCGAATTTCGAATTAAACTCCATAGTGTCAGATGCAATCGAGCAAAATTGACCGAGCCGCTGTAGTATGTTGGGGAAGATAGTGCCAACATTTGGAGATATGTGGTCAGTACAACGAACCCTCCACCACTAATCTCAGTTTTCTAGACCGGTGCCGCTACTGTTTACATTCAAGTATCTCCTAATTTGTCCTCACGAGGCTGAGTAGACCTCGGTCCAGACCAACTGATTCACAGAACAATCTGGAAGCACCGGGGATCGAACCAGGTACCTCTGACCACTGGATCACATTGAATATGAATCTGAGAAAAATTTAGGATTTCAAATCTTATTTGAGCTGAAAGTTCGAGAATCGATTAATATTCATATTTGAATGCGAGATTTCTAAGCTTCACGCGTACTCTTTGAAAAGTGTCCCCGAGAAACACCACGCAGAGGTTCAAACTCCTGATCTCCCACGACACCAAGGTCGACTTGAACCCGCCTCGGCTATCTCTGCCAATAACAATAACAATAACATGACAATAGCGCGCGATGCTTTCTTTACTTGGCTCTTGGTTACATGCACTTCCTGCCCGCCATTGTTTCTCGCGAAGGACAAGATGAAACAGATATTTCACGGTCTTTTGCGTGATCTTTGTTAAATTAAATATGGTAATTGTACTTTCTGAATCAGCTCATAACGATACGTTGCTTGTTAGTGTATCTCTCTGAGAGACCGCCAGTTATGTTATAACATAGTTATAGAGTCATTGCTAGGCAGGAACATCTGGAGAATAGACAGAAGGCAGGTCAAGATAGGAGTACACATATCATTTTAATTACATTTCATTCGGATAGTTTTAAAGATACAACGTTGAAACAAAAACTCTTAAATAATAATCTAGAAATAGAGTAACAATACCACAATCTTTATTTCAATCTCAAAGTATTGTAACGTGTTTTTTAAATGGTCTCCAGCTCGTGCCATGTGGTTTATTCCTGAAAATGTCCTGTAGGAATCTTCCGGCCAGGAGGTAGATTAAACAAATCAATTGAAGCAATTGTATGAGATATGGAACAAGGAAAAGCTCACTTTTAACTGCCCAGGAGTAAATAGAAGAGTGAGTGTTTACACTCGTCAGAGGAAGGGGGTAAGTGCTATAAGTAGATGAGCAGAGGGCATTACAGGGTGTCCCACTCATTTTATAGACCCTATTTCTATTTCATACATTAGTGTCTAAGTGTAATAGCGCTTAGACTGATTAGTGCATCAAGATAAGATGCAACCCGTTTCGCTTTCGTTTTCTCTAGGTCTGAGTTAGTCCATGTTCCATCTCTAGGTCTGAATTAGTCCATGTTCCATCTCTAGGTCTGTGTTAGTCCATGTTCCATCTCTAGGTCTGTGTTAGTCCATTTTCCATCTCTGGGTCTGAGTTAGTCTATATTACATTTCTAGGTCTGAGTTAGTCCATATTCCATTTCTAGGTCTGAGTTAGTCCATGTTCCATCTCTAGGTCTGAATTAGTCCATGTTCCATCTCTAGGTCTGTGTTAGTCCATGTTCCATCTCTAGGTCTGTGTTAGTCCATGTTCCATCTCTGGGTCTGAGTTAGTCCATATTACATTTCTAGGTCTGAGTTAGTCCATGTTCCATTTCTAGGTCTGAGTTAGTCCATGTTCCATCTCTAGGTCTGAGTTAGTCCATGTTCCATCTCTAGGTCTGTGTTAGTCCATGTTCCATCTCTGGGTCTGAGTTAGTCCATATTCCATTTCTAGGTCTGAGTTAGTCCATGTTCCATTTCTAGGTCTGAGTTAGTCCATGTTCCATCTCTAGGTCTGAATTAGTCCATGTTCCACCTCTAGGTCTGTGTTAGTCCATGTTCCATCTCTGGGTCTGAGTTAGTCCATATTCCATTTCTAGGTCTGAGTTAGTCCATTTTCCATCTCTAGGTCTGAGTTAGTCCATGTTCCATCTCTAGGTCTGAGTTAGTCCATTTTCCATCTCTAGGTCTGAGTTAGTCCATGTTCCATCTCTGGGTCTGAGTTAGTCCATGTTCCATCTCTAGGTCTGAGTTAGTCCATGTTCCATCTATAGGTCTGTGTTAGTCCATGTTCCATCTATAGGTCTGAGTTAGTCCATGTTCCATCTCTAGGTCTGAGTTAGTCCATGTTCCACCTCTGGGTCTTAATGTTAGTGACTGTAAAGGTTGATTGACTACAACAAACCCTGGTGTTGTCCTAGGTTAAGTCAGTAGCAAGTATTGTGATGACATATCCCTGTGTTTAGATAATGTCCCACAAATAATAATGTTAACTACAGTTGGTAGAAATGATGGATGTGCGATTACTGCTATAAGGTCGTCCTGTCTCCTCCAATGACGCCGCGGCGCCACGCGTCCATTGTGTCCGTCACAAGGCGTCATTAGCGGACACAACGGACAAACAGTCTTTGTTTCCTCGGCACAACTGGGGCTAATGAAGGACACCAGATCACCCCGGCACAACTGGGGCTAATGAAGGACACCAGATCACCCCGACACAACTGGGGCTAATGAAGGACACCAGATCACCCCGACACAACTGGGGCTAATGAAGGACACCAGATCACCCCGGCACAACTGGGGCTAATGAAAGAGTCCAGATCACCCCGGCACAACTGGGGCTAATGAAGGACACCAGATCACCCCGACACAACTGGGGCTAATGAAGGAGTCCAGATCACCGCGGCACAACTGGGGCTAATGAAGGAGTCCAGATCACCCCGGCACAACTGGGGCTAATGAAGGACACCAGATCACCCCGACACAACTGGGGCTAATGAAGGACACCAGATCACCCCGACACAACTGGGGCTAATGAAGGACACCAGATCACCCCGGCACAACTGGGGCTAATGAAAGAGTCCAGATCACCCCGGCACAACTGGGGCTAATGAAGGACACCAGATCACCCCGACACAACTGGGGCTAATGAAGGACACCAGCTCGCCTCGACACAACTGGGGCTAATGAAGGACACCAGATCACCCCGACACAACTGGGGCTAGTGAAGGACACCAGATCACCCCAACACAACTGGGGCTAATGAAGGACACCAGATCACCCCGGCACAACTGGGGCTAATAAAGGACACCAGCTCGCCCCGACACAACTGGGGCTAATGAAGGACACCCAGACCACCCCGACACAACTGGGGTTAATGAAGGACACCAGATCACCCCGGCACAACTGGGGCTAATGAAGGACACCAGCTCGCCCGGCACAACTGGGCTAATGAAGGACACCAGATCACCCCGGCCACAACTGGGGCTAATGAAGGAGTCCAGATCACCCCGGCACAACTGGGGCTAATGAAGGACACAAGATCACCCCGACACAACTGGGGCTAATAAAGGACACCAGATCACCCCGGCACAACTGGGGCTAATGAAGGACACCAGATCACCCCGACACAACTGGGGCTAATGAAGGAGACCAGCTCGCCCCGACACAACTGGGGCTGACACTAGGTCGCCCAGGCAGTTTCTGAGGTTATCAGGGCCCTCCAGAAATTCAGGGTGCCTGAGACAAAGAAGGAGAGATAGTTTCAGTTGTTGATACAAGACTGAACCTTCTCTTAATTGCTGGTAGAGACAGTTCCAGTTGTTGATACAAGACTGAACCTTCTCTTCGTTGCTGGTAGAGACAGTTTCAGTTGTTGATACAAGACTGAACCTTCTCTTCGTTGCTGGTAGAGACAGTTCCAGTTGTTGATACAAGATGAACCTTCTCTTCGTTGCTGGTATAGAGGACCAGGGTAATATTATCTTGTGATGTTGGTAGCAGAGAGAATGGTGAAATGAATATCTATCCCTACTCCTTACGGGACATTGAATGAATCAGGGTGTATTGTGGATAGGGGATTCCCCCGAGAGATCCTTCAGGGACAGGGGGAGATGTCTGATTGTGAAGCTATCCACCACACCGGACAAAGGCCGTAGTCTTGTCTTGTTTGGTTCACTGGTGACATGTGACAGGTAGGTCGGGTGTAAAAAGCTGGTTTTTCCTAAATGGTTCCCCTTTCTACCTTTAATCAGATGTGACTACATTTTCCTTGAATTGACTTTCCTGATTGTTGCTCTTGGAGCGAGGGGAAGGTGACTCCTCTCAAGGCCACTGGTTTGACTCCCATCAACCATGACATGACTCGTTCATCATCAGCAAAAACTGTTTCAAGTTCCAAGGAGACAGTTCACCTGTAGTTCCCTCAGGTCTTGGAGAGAGGCCAGTGCAAGGTATGAGTGGTCAGGAGGTCCCAGGTGCTCGCGGTCTACCAACATTGTAACCACACTCAGATCAATATGAACCACAAGCCACGCTCCAGAATCACCTTGACCTTGACACACAAGAGAGAATATTAATCAGCGGTTTATGGAGAGTTTGCGTGCGAGAGCATCTCGTGCTGGAACTGATTTACTGCTGGAGGGAACAGACAGGAATAGCCAACATCCTGGGGAAGAGAACAGATAGGAATATTTGTGTACACATCCTTGCGAGATAACTGACAAGGCGTCAAGACTATTGTCACATGGAGGATCCTAGATTATTACAAGTCTACAGCCACTACTGTCACATGGAGGATCCTAGACTATTACAAGTCTACAGCCACTACTGTCACATGGAGGATCCTAGACTATTACAAGTCTACAGCCACTACTGTCACATGGAGGATCCTAGACTATTACAAGTCTACAGCCACTACTGTCACATGGAGGATCCTAGACTATTACAAGTCTACAGCCACTACTGTCACATGGAGGATCCTAGACTATTACAAGTCTACAGCCACTATTGTCACACGTGTCTTGGGGCCTGCAATCAGCTGTATGTGTGTGGCTTGTAGTCTAGTCCACAGGGGGGGGGGGGCAAGCACGAAGCTGTGTGTTATTCAAGTAGCGAATCAAGATACGAGAATAACATGACAGCGAGCAAATCATTCCACAGACAAGACGGTACGACATTATTGTGTGTGTGGCTTGCTACCCATCCAGGCTAGCTGCATAGCTACATCAACTAAATAGAAGTGTGCCAGCATTCGTGTGGAAGGATTTAACCCAAGCCGGAATTCAAAACCTAGACTTCCCATCACCACAATTCAGACAAAACGAGACTGTGCCACTGGTATGTGTTTTAAGGTCCTTAAAGAGTACTTTCTAAACCCTGTCAGTCCGTCCGTGACCAGGCGGAGAAGTGAAATGTATCGCGCTAATTATGTCTGAAAGATATGACCAGTAGTCTGCAAGCAACCGACCGGAACAGGCTTCTGGAACTTTCTGTCTCGCGCCACTGGATTCTGGTGATGGACGAAGCGTGGACCCTCGCTATCGCAACCGGCCAATCAGGATTCAGGACCACTCAACAATAGTCGGACACCAAGGGATCTCTCACAACAGAGGGACGACCGCAGGCAAAGCAGATTCACAATGGAGGGAACTGTTTGAAATCTTCTCTGTACGTTTCCTATTCTTTACAGACGTTTGCTGCCACGGACCTTTTCAATCTGCATCCTGGCAGGGAGAATCCTACAGGACATCCTCGCGACCAGTTCAAACAGCCTGACTTGTAGAGGATTTATAAAAAACTACATTTACATTATATCGCTAAAACTCACCGAATCAAACGTAAATTCAATAACACGGTAGATCCCATCTTGACCGGCCGTGACGTCATGGGTAGACAACGTTCTTAGAGCCTTCTATTGGCAAAATGTCTATATAATGAGTCCTAGCTCGACTTTCTAGTCAAAGACGATCAACTTTCCATATTTTGAGCTCTAAACGTATATATTTCCCTTTCATCCCCCGATGAGAACTTTAAAACTACCCCTATCCCAACTCACTATCTATCTGCTGACCAAACCACTAAGGTAAGAGTTGAGTTGTTACTTTCAACCAAAGAGAAATACACAAATCAGGGTTTCCATGGAGATGTGAACAAAGACTGAGTGTACAGAGGAGCCGCTGCGCACACAGCAGAAATGCTCGAAATCCACAAGGAAAATGGAGTTTAAGTTGGGAGATACTATTCTATCCAATATCCTGGGCCCTTAACCTTTAAATGTTTGTTCGGTTGTCAATATAGGCTCGGTCATTTTCTTGTAGCTCCAACAACAGTAAATTAACATATACAATTTTATTAATCCATATACTATAAAGCCACATGGCTGACTCACTCACTCCCTGACATTAATGTTTACCCACTTCCAGATGAGCTAGAAACTTGAAATTTGGCAAACTTATATCTTATAGCCTGTAACCAACGGAAAAATTCCAAAAAGTTTAAAAATTTTAGTTTTTAACCCCCGAAAAAAATTCAAAATGACGGAGCAGCTTTAAAGTCGGTGCGAACCTTTCTTTGAAGGTCTATTGTGACTAAACGGCAATACCTATCAAAAAACGGATTGCACCAGCAGCTACGGGTCTGGAGAGATCCACAAGTTTGGTCCTATTACTTTTTGTCGTAACTCCATAGGTTATACCTTAGATAGAGCTAGATTTTTTTATTTAAAATAAATTTTGCACATTTTCCACACATTTTTTAATTTTCTGACACACTTATGGGACAGCTAGAATCATAACATTTGTCAGGCATATTGGCACATCCAAATGACATAATCATGCCAAATTTGATGATTCTAGCTGTCCTATAAGTATGGATAAACTAAAATAATGTGTGGTATATACAATACAATACCGGTAACTTTAAGTTGTTACGTTCAAGTCAACGCTGTAATTACATTAGTTTACATCCACTTGCAAATAAAACTCACTAGGGGCTTGGGGGCGGAGCCCCCAACGAGCAAAGCTAGTTAATATATAGAGCGGGATTGCCACAATAGATAGGTTTAAAGTAATTTACCAGCTAACGTACATAATGTGACCAGTTGTTGAATATCTGTCAGGAGCATATCACCATTTGAACAGAAACAGTTTAAATGAAGAAAGGATTCCCTGTTCATATCCCGAGAAGCCCATAAGAATATAGAATAACTGTTTGGATGATAATGTGTGGAGGGTAAAACTAGATCTAATGAAGACACGTTTTGTTTATTTTGATAAAAAAAAGTTTGTAATAAAAGTGCACATATTTACGCTCCGTTACATATTACCAGTGAAGAGACTTCAAGTTGAATGGATTTGTAGTTTCTCTCTTTTAATGTGTTAAACAAGATGAAGAGTACGTTCCAAGTGAGTACTGGCCAGTGGCCAGTCCCGACAGGGCCAGCAGTAGAGGACACTAGAAGTGACACAGAATGGAGCCAGGAGACCCATAGTTGGCACCCCGGACCACTCAGCCAAGGAGACAGAAGGGTGCATGTCCCCTAGTAGTCTGACATTCACCCCGCACTCGGACCCCCACAGAGATACCGGTACCCGGTGCAGACCAATCTTCCCCCGACAGCTGCATGCGATACTGCCCGCCCGTCTCTTGGAACACGCAATCAGTCAATAAACACGGCCGATATAACAGGGAGGTGCTGTCTATGGGACTTTGAGAACACAGGGAGATGATAGAACATGTTAAAGAGTGGTTGATACTGTCCAGTAGGTCCCAGGAGGGACGGACCCCTGTCCTCCACGTAGTGGACCCAGTAGTTATTGTCCAGTAGTCTCAGGTAGTGAACCCAGTGATTGTTATTGTCCAGTAGTCTCAGGTAGTGAACACAGTGATTATTGTCCAGTAGTTCCAGGTAGTGAACACAGTGGTTATTGTCCAGTAGTCCAAGGTAGTGAACACAGTGGTTATTGTCCATTAGTTCCCAGGTAGTGAGCCCAGTGGTTGTTATTGTCCAGTAGTTCCCAGGTAGTGAGCCCAGTGGTTGTTATTGTCCAGTAGTTCCAGGTAGTAGACCCAGTGGTTATTGTCCATTAGTTCCCAGGTAGTAGACCCAGTGGTTGTTATTGTCCAGTAGTTCCCAGGTAGTGAGCCCAGTGGTTGTTATTGTCCAGTAGTTCCAGGTAGTAGACCCAGTGGTTATTGTCCATTAGTTCCCAGGTAGTAGACCCAGTGGTTGTTATTGTCCAGTAGTTCCAGGTAGTAGACCCAGTGGTTATTGTCCAGTAGTTCCCAGGTAGCAGACCCAGTGGTTGTTATTGTCCATTAGTTCCCAGGTAGTAGACCCAGTGGTTGTTATTGTCCAGTAGTTCCAGGTAGTAGACCCAGTGGTTATTGTCCATTAGTTCCCAGGTAGTGAGCCCAGTGGTTGTTATTGTCCATTAGTCCCATGTAGTAGACCCAGTGGTTGTTATTGTCCAGTAGTTCCCAGGTAGTAGACCCAGTGGTTGTTATTGTCCATTAGTTCCCAGGTAGTGAACACAGTGGTTATTGTCCAGTAGTCCCAGGTAGTAGACCCAGGGGTTGTTATTGTCCAGTAGTTCCAGGTAGTGAACACAGTGGTTATTGTCCAGTAGTTCCCAGGTAGTAGACCAAGTGGTTATTGTCCAGTAGTCCCAGGTAGTAGACCCAGTGGTTATTATCCAGTAGTTCCAGGTAGTGAACACAGTGGTTATTGTCCAGTAGTTCCCAGGTAGTAGACCAAGTGGTTGTTATTGTCCAGTAGTTCCCAGGTAGTAGACCCAGTGGTTGTTATTGTCCAGTAGTCCCATGTAGTAGACCCAGTGGTTGTTATTGTCCATTAGTTCCCAGGTAGTAGACCCAGTGGTTGTTATTGTCCAGTAGTTCCAGGTAGTAGACCCAGTGGTTATTGTCCAGTAGTCCCAGGTAGTGAACACAGTGGTTATTGTCCAGTAGTCCCAGGTAGTAGACCCAGTGGTTGTTATTGTCCAGTAGTTCCAGGTAGTAGACCCAGTGGTTATTGTCCAGTAGTCCCAGGTAGTGAACACAGTGGTTATTGTCCAGTAGTTCCAGATAGTGAACACAGTGGTTATTGTCCAGTAGTCCCAGGTAGTAGACCCAGTGGTTGTTATTGTCCAGTAGTTCCAGGTAGTAGACCCAGTGGTTATTGTCCAGTAGTCCCAGGTAGTGAACACAGTGGTTATTGTCCAGTAGTTCCAGGTAGTGAACACAGTGGTTATTGTCCAGTAGTCCCTGGTAGTGAACACAGTGGTTATTGTCCAGTAGTCCCAGGTAGTAGACCCAGTGGTTGTTATTGTCCAGTAGTCTCAGGTAGTGAACACAGTGATTATTGTCCAGTAGTTCCAGGTAGTGAACACAGTGGTTATTGTCCAGTAGTCCCAGGTAGTGAACACAGTGGTTATTGTCCATTAGTTCCCAGGTAGTGAGCCCAGTGGTTGTTATTGTCCAGTAGTTCCCAGGTAGTGAGCCCAGTGGTTGTTATTGTCCAGCAGTCCCAGGTAGTGAACACAGTGGTTATTGTCCAGTAGTCCCTGGTAGTGAACACAGTGGTTACTGTCCAGTAGTCCCAGGTAGTAGACCCAGGGGTTGTTATTGTCCAGTAGTTCCAGGTAGTAGACCCAGTGGTTGTTATTGTCCAGTAGTTCCCAGGTAATAGACCCAGTGGTTGTTATTGTCCAGTAGTTCCAGGTAGTAGACCCAGTGGTTGTTATTGTCCAGTAGTTCCCAGGTAGTAGACCCAGTGGTTGTTATTGTCCATTAGTTCCCAGGTAGTAGACCCAGTGGTTGTTATTGTCCATTAGTTCCCAGGTAGTAGACCCAGTGGTTGATATTGTCCAGTAGTTCCCAGGTAGTAGACCCAGTGGTTGTTATTGTCCATTAGTTCCCAGGTAGTAGACCCAGTGGTTGTTATTGTCCATTAGTTCCCAGGTAGTAGACCCAGTGGTTGTTATTGTCCATTAGTTCCCAGGTAGTAGACCCAGTGGTTGTTATTGTCCATTAGTTCCCAGGTAGTAGACCCAGTGGTTGTTATTGTCCATTAGTTCCCAGGTAGTAGACCCAGTGGTTGTTATTGTCCAGTAGTTCCCAGGTAGTAGACCCAGTGGTTGTTATTGTCCAGTAGTTCCCAGGTAGTAGACCCAGTGGTTGTTATTGTCCAGTAGTTCCCAGGTAGTAGACCCAGTGGTTGTTATTGTCCAGTAGTTCCAGGTAGTAGACCCAGTGGTTGATATTGTCCAGTAGTTCCAGGTAGTAAACACAGTGGTTATTGTCCAGTAGTTCCAGGTAGTGAACACAGTGGTTATTGTCCAGTAGTCCCAGGTAGTGAACCCAGTGGTTGTTATTGTCCAGTAGTTCCAGGTAGTGAGCCCAGTGGTTGTTATTGTCCAGTAGTTCCAGGTAGTAGACCCAGTGGTTGATATTGTCCAGTAGTTCCAGGTAGTGAACACAGTGGTTATTGTCCAGTAGTTCCCAGGTAGTAGACCCAGTGGTTGTTATTGTCCAGTAGTTCCAGGTAGTAGACCCAGTGGTTACTGTCCAGTAGGTCCCAGGAGAGACGGACCCCTGTCCTCCAGGTAGTAGACCCAGTGGTTGTTATTGTCCATTAGTTCCCAGGTAGTAGACCCAGTGGTTGTTATTGTCCAGTAGTTCCCAGTAGTAGACCCAGTGGTTGTTATTGTCCAGTAGTTCCAGGTAGTAGATCCAGTGGTTACTGTCCAGTAGGTCCCAGGAGAGACGGACCCCTGTCCTCCATGTAGTGGACCCGGAAGGGAAAGGCCAAGGCTAGAAGACCTCTTCTCACGATTGTTGTTGAATTAGCAAGTCCTCTGTAAAACAGACATGATCAGTACTCCTTGTAGTGCTGGTGGCCTACCCTCTCACTCACAGGAACATCCCGGAACAAGTGACACAGTGCAAGACCGGACTAAGCCACACGACACGCTCCCTCCCAGGGTTACTGAGTGGATTGTTGTTACAGACCACGACATTTGGACAGGTGCTCCTACGGTCTGTGGGGTCTGTCTCACTGCAGACTGGACTGCATGACGGGAATATCGGGGTGCGAATCCCAGTCATGTGTGCTTAGGCTGGTTTCCACTCTCCCTCCAGGAAAATATGGGTACTTCCTCTAAATTCAACATACCTTACCCATAACGAACTATCGTAAATTAGTTCACATTAATAAAACCAGAGTGTGGTGACAAACATCTGGCCAATGCGGTAAGACAAACAGCGCTGACGATCCTGGCCACGGTGCTGAGCCTCGACACATCTCGCCGAGAGAACAGGCGATGGGTTGTATTGTGTTGTATTTAAGCCGGTGTTGCGCGTGGCTAGTAGCCATGTCGTGATGTCCGCGGCATTGCAGAGGATACCAAACAGGTGGCAAGTCGTTCCTTTACCCGGTTATTACACACTTGATGGATGACCCGGACCACTCAGTCACAACACGGATAACTGCTGTCTGGGCACTGGGGATAACTGCTGTCTGGACACTGGGATAACTGCTGTCTGGGCACTGGGGATAACTGCTGTCTGGACACTGGGGATAACTGCTGTCTGACACTGGGGATAGCTGCTGTCTGACACTGGGGATAACTGCTGTCTGACACTGGGGATAGCTGATGTCTGACACTGGGGATAACTGCTGTCTGGGCACTGGGGATAACTGCTGTCTGGACACTGGGGATAACTGCTGTCTGGACACTGGGGATAGCTGTTGTCTTACACTGTGGATAGCTGTTGTCTGACACTGGGGATAACTGCTGTCTGACACTGGGGATAGCTGTTGTCTGACACTGGGGATAGCTGTTGTCTGACACTGGGGATAACTGCTGTCTGACACTGGGGATAACTGCTGTCTGACACTGGGGATAGCTGCTGTCTGACATTGGGGATAACTGCTGTCTAACACTGGGGATAGCTGCTGTCTGACACTGGGGATAACTGCTGTCTGACACTGGGGATAGCTGCTGTCTGACACTGGGGATAACTGCTGTCTGGACACTGGGGATAGCTGTTGTCTGACACTAGGGATAGCTGCTGTCTGACACTGGAGATAACTGCTGTCTGACACTGGGGATAACTGCTGTCTGACACTGGGGATAACTGCTGTCTGGACACTGGGGATAACTGCTGTCTGGACACTAGGGATAGCTGCTGTCTGACACTGGGGATAACTGCTGTCTGGACACTAGGGATAGCTGCTGTCTGACACTGGGGATAACTGCTGTCTGGACACTAGGGATAGCTGCTGTCTGACACTGGGGATAACTGCTGTCTGGACACTAGGGATAGCTGCTGTCTGACACTGGGGATAACTGCTGTCTGGACACTAGGGATAGCTGCTGTCTGACACTGGGGATAACTGCTGTCTGGACACTAGGGATAGCTGCTGTCTGACACTGGGGATAACTGCTGTCTGACACTGGGGATAGCTGCTGTCTGACACTGGAGATAACTGCTGTCTGACACTGGGGATAGCTGCTGTCTGACACTGGGGATAACTGCTGTCTGGACACTGGGGATAGCTGTTGTCTGACACTGGGGATAACTGCTGTCTGACACTGGGGATAACTGCTGTCTGGACACTGGGGATAGCTGTTGTCTGACACTGGGGATAGCTGTTGTCTGACACTGGGGATAGCTGTTGTCTGACACTGGAGATAACTGCTGTCTGGACACTGGGGATAACTGCTGTCTGACACTGGGGATAGCTGCTGTCTGACACTGGGGATAACTGCTGTCTGGACACTAGGGATAGCTGCTGTCTGACACTGGGGATAACTGCTGTCTGACACTGGGGATAGCTGCTGTCTGACACTGGGGATAACTGCTGTCTGACACTGGGGATAACTGCTGTCTGACACTGGGGATAGCTGCTGTCTGACACTGGGGATAACTGCTGTCTGACACTGGGGATAACCGCTGTTTGATACAATGGTTGAGTATTGCTCTAATCAGGGTTGTGTTTAGAAAGTACACGTTGAGTAATTACCTATGCAGAGTTGAGATGGATTGGACCTGTATTGAGATAAGCTTTGAGGACCAAGTGCTCATTGGCCGGACAATATCTCCTCGGGGAAATACTGATAAAACCAAAAGGGGATGAATCCACACTTTTAGTGGACTCCGAATTATTCCTATCTAACCTTCATTTTTATCCTCAGCAAGAATTATCTTTAATACCGCCAGGCTTTGAATTAATTTTTTGCTTGAAGGAGGCAAATCACCAAGAACAGAGTAAGTACAGATCTCCCAGCGCTCCTGGTGGTAAAGAGGTGTATTTGCTCTACTAGGTCACAGTCAGAGCTCCTGGTGATAAAGAGGTGTATTTGCTCTACTAGGTTACAGTCAGAGCTCCTGGTGGTAAAAAGGTGTATTTGCTCTACCAGGCCACAGTCAGCGCTCCTGGTGGTAAAAAGGTGTATTTGCTCTACCAGGCCACAGTCAGCGCTCCTGGTGGTAAAGTGGTGTATTTGCTATAATAGGTCACAGTCAGCGCTCTTGGTGGTAAAGAGGTGTATTTGCTATAATAGGTCACAGTCAGAGCTCCTGGTGGTAAAAAGGTGTATTTGCTCTACCAGGCCACAGTCAGCGCTCCTGGTGGTAAAGTGGTGTATTTGCTATAATAGGTCACAGTCAGCGCTCCTGGTGGTAAAGGTGTGTATTTGCTATAATAGGTCACAGTCAGAGCTCCTGGTGGTAAAAAGGTGTATTTGCTCTACCAGGCCACAGTCAGCGCTCCTGGTGGTAAAGTGGTGTATTTGCTCTACTAGGTTACAGTCAGTGCTCCTGGTGGTAAAAAGGTGTATTTGCTCTACCCGGCCATAATCAGCGCTCCTGGTGGTAAATAGTGGTATTTGCTCGCGACAAGTGCTCGACAAAGCGGGCCCAGCACGCACCTTGTCTCTAATCGCCCCCTCCGCCCCCCTCCCCCTCATATTGTTGATGTGGGCGCTAATGGCCGCCGCAAAGTTGAGGTAGAACAAGTGACTGTCAAGTCTGAAACATAACGACCTCTTGTTTACTATCGAATGCTATTATTGTGGAGGAACAATAAACCTCCGGGGGGACCGACACATTCTGACACTTAGCACAGCTGCACATTAATGCTCCACTCTAATGATACAATTGTACACCTGGCTAATTACGTCATCTTAGCAGTTTATAATGATGAAACTCTCCGACCAGTAATCAGGGAAAACTTGCGTTAAAGACATGTTCAAATTAAATTAGCAAACTATATTGGGATTGAATATACAAAACAATAGTTGCACCTGTTCTTTATGGTTGTGAAACATGGTCTCTTCATGACAGAAGAACTGAAGGATGTAATGAGGTGGACTGGATAGAACTAGCTCAAGATAGGCTTAGGGTGTAATGAGGTGGACTGGGTAGAACTAGCTCAAGATAGGGATAGGGTGTAATGAGGTGGACTGGGTAGAACTAGCTCAAGATAGGCATAGGGTGTAATGAGGTGGACTGGGTAGAACTAGCTCAAGATAGATATAGGGTGTAATGAGGTGGGCTGGGTAGAACTAGCTCAAGATAGGCTTAGGCTGTCATGGGATTGACTGGGTAGAACTAGCTCAAGATAGGCCTAGGGTGTAATAAGGTGGACTGGGTAGAACTAGCTCAAGATAGGCTTAGGGTGTAATGAGGTGGACTGGGTAGAACTAGCTCAAGATAGGGATAGGTGGCGTACTTTTGTACTTTCGGGTTCCTAATGTCACAGAGTAGGCAAATATTGGTATTAAATCAGATGAGTATATTCTAGGCTAGCTGTGAAACCTAAAAACACAGAGTAATTAAAGCACATGTTAAGAAAGAGGGAGGGCGTAGTTCGCCCGGCCAAGGGGACTAAGTTTAATAAACAACGGCTTCTATAGTACCGCAAGCCACAGTGTACGGTCTTCGCTAGGTGATGACTGATGAAATGTACTCACCCATCAGTGGCAGTTGGTGGCTTGCATCCACCCGGCTGTTTCAGTTGAGGATAGTTTGGTACAATTAGCTTGTAAGTCGTGGCTCTATTCCATGCGGCATGGAGGTGTTATCGATATTTATCTCGGCACAAGGACGCTCTCAAGTCTTGTCCTCGTTCAAACCCCGGAATAATAAATCAACTGAGAATCCCCCATCACGACCAGTTGTTCTTCCTTGAAAACATTCAAATTGCTAACAAGTTATTGAACAACAAAATACTCCGAACAGGCTTTAATTGTTGCCGTTCATGCTGGCAAGGTCGTGCTGGCAAGTTCAGGTCTCATGTATGCTGGCAAGTTCAGGTCTCATGTATGCTGGCAAGTCAGGTCTCATGTACGCTGGCAAGTCAGGTCTCATGTACGCTGGCAAGATCATGTCTCATTCATGCTGGCAAGCTCAGGTCTCATGTATGCTGGCAAGTCAGGACTATACTCACGAGGTCTTGGCACCTGGCAGTTGTGGGAATTTGAAAATGTCAGTCGCACCATGGACCTACGTCTCGACGCAGACATCCAGCCTGGCCGAGGAGTCCACGCAGCCCTGCCCGGTCGAGAACTCGAGACCTTGTTAGTGAGATCCACTCCACGCGCTCTCCAGTGTGACCAGTGATAGTGGTAAGACAAGGAATGACGCTCCGTTCCGTTCCAGGGACGCACGAGTGACGCTGACATGTCGGGACGCTGGCCGGCCAGGTAATGACATAAGTCATTAGCGGCGCTCGGCGTCCACCTCCAATATTATAGAGATAACTGCTCGATACCCCGGGACATTACAGAGATAACTGATCGATACCCCGGGATATTACAGAGTTAACTGCTCGATACACTGGGACATTACAGAGATAACTGCTCGACACACTGGGACATTACAGAGATAACTGCTCGATATACTGGGACATTACAGAGATAACTGCTCGATACACTGGGATATTACAGAGATAACTGCTCGATATACTGGGACATTACAGAGATAACTGCTCGATACACTGGGACATTACAGAGATAACTGCTCGATACACTGGGACATTACAGAGATAACTGCTCGATACACTGGGACATTACAGAGATAACTGCTCGATACACTGGGACATTACAGAGATAACTGCTCGAACACTGGGACATTACAGAGATAACTGCTCGATACACTGGGACATTACAGAGATAACTGCTCGATACACTGGGACATTACAGAGATAACTGCTCGATATACTGGGACATTACAGAGATAACTGCTCGATAAAACTGGGACATTACAGAGATAACTGCTCGATACACTGGAACATTACAGAGATAACTGCTCGATAAACTGGACATTACAGAGATAACTGATCGATACACGGACTTACAGATATAACTGCTCGATAACATACATTACAAACTAGCTTGTAGTATACTGGGACATTCCGAACAAGCTACTCATACACTGGACATACAGAATACTATCCTAAAATGATTGTAGTTGAACTATAACATCCTAAAAGCTTGTAGTTGAACTATACATCCCTGAACAAGCTCTGTAGTTGAACTATTCATCCTAACAAGCTTTGTAGTTGAACTATACATCCTGAACTAGCTCTGTAGTTGAACTATAATCCTCAACTAGCTCTATAGTTGAACTATACATCCTCAACTAGCTCTGTAGTTGAACTATACAATATTAATTGAAAGTAATGTTTTCAGTGACGTGTACAAGACCTACCAATTATCATCCTGATATCTGTGATCGTCTTCTCGGGGTTCAGCTATGTTATAGGAACAAAGACAGCTAACAACTGACAATTATTGACAACTGAAAACTTCGCTAAAGTAACATCTTAGAAGCAGTATTTTATAAACTGCTAGAAAAGTTCGTTGCTATTAAAATACATTGACCTGTCAAAGTCGACCATAATTATAAATATTACCTGGAAAAATATGTAAAATTGTCAGAGTTGGCTTCACGGCTAGTGTACCTGACTATAGCTCGGCAGATAAGTGAAGGTAAACATGATGTGCTCATTCTAAACTGGACCAAAGACTCTCCAACAGATGACAATGTATCTCCATTACCCCGGGTAATCCATCTCTCTCTAAATGTTAACTGCTGCTCCCAGCTCTTGAAGATGATTCATCTCCCCGCAAGATCCTTGGCCCAAAAAACTATATCACAGTCCCTCTGAATGGAACAATATATAGCGGGTAAACGTGTGGTACGAGATTTTGAGGTTACTCCTGGTGACCACAAGGTGGGTAAACCTTGGTACCTGGTCTGAGGTCAGCTCTGGTGACTACAAGGTGGGTAAACCATGGTACCTGGTCTGAGGGTCGCTCCTGGTGACTAGCAAGGCGGTAAATCGTGATACCTGGTCTGAGGTCGGTTCCTGGTGCCCACAAGGTGGGTAAACGTGATACCTGGTCTGAGGTCAGTTCCTGGTGACTACAAGGTGGGTAAACCGTGATACTGGTCTGAGGTCGGCTCCTGGTGACTAGAAGGTGGGATAAACCTGATACCTGGTCTGAGGTGGCTCCTGGTGACTACAAGGTGGGTAAACCGTGATACCTGGTCTGAGGTCGGCTCCTGGTGACCACAAGGTGGGTAAACCTGGTACCTGGTCTGAGGGTCCGGTACTACTTGTGGTACTACAGGTCGACCGGTGGGTAAACGTGATACCTGGTCTGAGGTCGGTTCCTGGTGACTACAAGGTGGTAAACGTGATACCTGGTCTGAGGTCGGTTCCTGGTGACTAAAAGGTGGGTAAATGTGATACCTGGTTTGAGGTCAGCTCCTGGTGACAGCAAGGTGGGTAAACCGTGATACCTGGTCTGAGGTCAGTCCTGGTGACTACAAGGTGGGTAAACCGTGATACCTGGTCTGAGGATCAGGGTTTTTGGTGACTACAAGGTGGATAAACCGTGATACCTGGTCTGAGGTGGCTTTCCTGGTGACTACAAGGTGGGTAAACCGTGATACCTGGTCTGAGGTCAGTTCCTGGTGACTACAAGGTGGGTAAACCGTGATACCTGCTCTGAGGTCACTCCTGGTGACAGCAAGGTGGGTAAATCGTGATACCTGGTTTGAGGTCAGGTTACTGGTGACTACAAGGTGGGTAAACCTGATACCTGGTCTGAGGTCATTCCTGGTGACTACAAGGTGGGTAAACTGGTACCTGGTCTGAGGTCAGCTCCTGGTGACTACAAGGTGGATAAACCAGTGATACCTGGTCTGAGGTGGCTCCTGGTACACAAGGTGGGTAAACCGTGTACCTGGTCTGAGGTCAGTCCTGGTGACAGCAAGTGGGTAAACCTTGGTACCTGGTCTGAGGTCGGTCATGGTGACTACAAGGTGGGTAAACCATGTGATACCTAGTCTGAGGTCGCTCCTGGTGACAGCAAGGTGGGTAAACCATAGTACCTGGTCTGAGGTCATCCTGGTGACTAAAGGTGGGTAAACATGATACCTGGTCTGAGGTCGTTCCTGGTGACTACAAGGTGGGTAAACAGTGATACCTGGTCTGAGGTCGCTCCTGGTGACAGCAAGGTGGGTAAACCGTGATACCTGGTCGAGGTCATCCAGGTGACTACGGTGGTTGTGTACCTGATCTGGTCAGCTGTGCCGTTGGGTATAAACTCCATGTGTACCTGTTGGGGGACCCTGGTACTCAATGTGTACGTGGAGGACCTGGTGAGCTCGTTCCTATGTATCAGTGGGTAGACCGTGGTACCTTATCTCCTGGTGATCAGCATGGGGGTACCATGGTACCTCTCCTTGTGTACAGTGGGGACCGTGGTACCTGTCTGATGGTATCACTGGACCATGGTAACATATACCTGGTATCCTGAGGTCCGTGTACGTGACTACAAGGTGTAACCAGTGAGACCTGGTCTATCAAGTTCATGGTGATACAAGGTGGGAACCATGGTACCGTCTGATCGTATGTATCAGGTGGGTAAACGGAACCTGGTCTAGTCGCTCCTTGTACAGCAGTGGGAACCATGGTACCTTCTGATCGTTCCTGGTGGACACATGGGTACCTATACCTGTTGATCGGCTCCTGGACACAGTGGTACCTGATCCTGTCTGATCAGCTCTGGTGACTATAAGGTAAACCGTTCCTCTGAGGTCGTATCCTAGGGACACAATGGTAACGTATACCTGTCTAGTCTTCTGTGATCAGCTGGAGGTAACCTGGTACCTGGTCATGAGTCATATCAGCTGGTGGACCAGTGGTAACCGATACCCGTCTGAGTCAGCTCCTGGGACCAGGTGGTAAAACCTGTACCATGTGTTCTGAGTGGGGTCCATGGCACTACTACAGGTGTGGTATAGAACCGTGGAACCTGTATAGGTACGGTTCCTGGTGACACAGATGGGGGTAACCATGGTACCTCTGATCACATCTTGTGACCACAGAGGGAACCATGGTACCTGTCCATGATGTTCAGCTCGAGGACCCTTCGGTCCTTCCATTCTGTATCAGGTGGGACCATGGTATACCTCTCCATGATGTATCTGCTGGAGGACCATGGTACCTCTCCATGTATGTATCAGCTGGAGGACCATGGTACCTCTCCATGATGTATCAGCTAGAGGACCATGGTACCTCTCCATTATGTATCAGCTGGAGGACCATGGTACCTCTCCATGATGTACCAGCTGGAGGACCATGGTACCTCTCCATGATGTACCAGCTGGAGGACCATGGTACCTCTCCATGATGTACCAGCTGGAGGACCATGGTACCTCTCCATGATGTATCAGCTGGAGGACCATGGTACCTCTCCATGATGTATCAGCTAGAGGACCATGGTACCTCTCCATTATGTATCAGCTGGAGGACCATGGTACCTCTCCATGATGTACCAGCTGGAGGACCATGGTACCTCTCCATGATGTACCAGCTGGAGGACCATGGTACCTCTCCATGATGTATCAGCTGGAGGACCATGGTACCTCTCCATTATGTATCAGCTGGAGGACCATGGTACCTCTCCATGATGTATCAGCTGGAGGACCATGGTACCTCTCCATGATCTATCAGCTGGATGACCATGGTACCTCTCCATTATGTATCAGCTAGAGGACCATGGTACCTCTCCATTATGTATCAGCTGGAGGACCATGTTACCTCTCCATGATGTATCAGATGGAGGACCATGGTACCTCTCCATGACATATTTGTAGCCTTCAAAAGTAAGTTCATAGATACTTAGTCCATTATGTTGATTTAGTTTTTAAAGGCTGTGTTATTTGATGTATAATTCTTTATCACATTCATTACATCAGCACATGATTTACAAACAAACTTAATTCTATATCAAACACCTCACCCCGTCGCCCACCCATTAATGTAGCTCTGTGAAAAAGGAAGTCCTAATTTAACTGATGGTACATGTTTTGAACATTCCGGAAAACGAACCCTGGACACCTTGTCTCCATAGGTAGATGAAATACCGATTCAGCTATAGTGGTAGTCTATTTTGCATTCTTCTTCCAAAGATTTCCAAGCTCACTTCTAATTAAATGTGTTAAACTGGTTTTACACAAATCGAAATTTAAAATGCTATGAATGTTCTCTCTTACTGAAAATATCTAGAAACCGGACATATTTCAGCACCATCACACAACAGAACTAGACAATCCAGTTAGTACTTCAGACATCTCAGCACATCACACAACAGAACTAGACAATCCAGTTAGTACTTCAGACATCTCAGCATATCACACAACAGAACTAGACAATCCAGGCAGCACTTCACACATCTCAGCCCATCACACAACAGAACTAGACAATCCAGTTAGTACTTCAGACATCTCAGCACCATCACACAACAGAACTAGACGATCCAGGCAGTACTTCAGACATCTCAGCCCATCACACAACAGAACTAGACAATCCAGTTAGTACTTCAGACATCCTAGCACATCACACAACAGAACTAGACAATCCAGGCAGCACTTCACACATCTCAGCATATCACACAACAGAACTAGACAATCCAGGCAGTACTTCAGACATCTCAGCCCATCACACAACAGAACTAGACAAAGCAGACAGTCATTCTCGTAATCATATTGTCTGTACTTGTTTGCTGATCAAGTTTGTGTCTGTATTGTAAACAAAGTAAACGAATGTAATCTTATTTACTAGGGGTGTGCGAAGTCCACTTTTTTGGTTCGAATCGAAGTCGAGTCGAATATGTGAAATATTCTCGAAGCCGAATCGAAGTTCGAATATTTTTCTATTTTATTTTGAGTAAAACTATTAATATATTGTTATTAAATATAGGTATTTATCTAGCATCAAACTGAATATTATAGGCTATTTATTGTTTCTAGCACTAATATTTGTAGCTTATTGCCAACTTGATAATATTAATCACTTTACCTCTATGCAAAAAAAACAAACAAAAAAAACACCTTTTTATTTTATACTTAGCAGGTAGGTAAAAAATATATTTCTTTGAGTCTGGTTTTATTATGCTTTATTGAAGTCTTACTTATTCTTTTTAAGATTGCTATGGAGGAAGGTAAGCTGTTGTACATGTTCAGGGAGTAAACACTCTCGTCGGGCTATAACAATATTTCCTGCTGATGAGAATAGTCTCTCACTACTGACTTGCGTAGCAGGAATACCAAGATATTTAAGCGCAACCTTAGCGACATTTGGGAATTTACTACACCCTTCTTGCTTCCACCAATGGTAAGGGTTTGTGGATCTATTCACCCTAGGCTCAGATAAATATTTTTCAACTTCTTCAGAAATATTCATCTCTTTTCTCTCGTTTGGTAGAGAATCGAAGAATGACCACAGTCCAGAGTTTGAAGTTGATGGTTCTGGCTCATCAGCTGTTGAATCCATTTCTTCAAAATCACGGTATAGTTCGTTTCTTAAAGCAGTTGACAAATTTGCTGAGGCAACAATATTATTGATAACTACACCTTTGAATCTTGGGTCCGTTAACATAGATAAGCGAAATATTTCATCCTCTTCATGCAACGGAAATCTAGACTTAAGTGTCTTTAAAAGGCTTCTCGCAAATGTCATACCTTCTTCTTGCCTTTGTCGCGAGAGTTTAAATGGGAACTAAGACAGTGTAGGATGGATATGACCATCCAAGAGGTTGGATATGAATCGCCACTTATTTCCTTTGTGGCTTGAGCAAGTGGCTCAAGAACGTCCAACACACCCTTTGCTTGAGCCCAATCTGCATTTGTCAGCGGTTCAATATTGTGTTCAGACTGTGCTAGTTCAGCAGCGATGGGGCCCTTCATTTCAACAAGCCGCTGAAGCATGCAATACTCACTACTCCAGCGAGTCTCCACATACTGAATAAGCTCCAGCTGGGGTACCTGCATTCTCTCTTGCAGACTATGAAGGCGTTCCCGGGCTTGAGAGCTACGCCTGTAATGACCCACAATGTTTTTTGCCTTCTGTAACAGCTTCTTGACACCAGGACACTCAGATTTGGAATCGTCAACAGCTAACTGTAGAGAATGTGCAAAGCAAGGACGGGCTTTGTCACCAAATAGTGTTTTAGCAGCAGAGCGGAAATTGGGTGCATTATCGGTAATGCAGTAAATTGGGATTGTCATGTCCTCCAGTGAAATGCCCCAATTAACAACACATTGCTCAAGTCTAGATTTTATGTTGGCTTTATAATGACTTTCATTCATTGGAATGATTTCCATAGTGAATGTCTTGTAGTCATATTTGTCATTCAGGTAATGACAAGTTAGACTGACATAGCTGTCTGTGGCACGAGATGTCCAGCCATCAGATGTGAGGGTTACTGCCTGTACAAATGGGAGATCTTGAAGAAACTCTGTTTTGAGACGATCCCGAGTCTCTTGGTAGAGCACTGATACATAATTCCGAGAGAACGTAGTTCGTGCAGGAATCTTGTAGTTGGGAGCAAAATGTTTAACCAATTCAACAAAGCCCTCCTCCTCAACAAAGCTGTATGGTAAAAGTCCTTTTACAAGCATATTTGTAATCTTGATAGTGGTGGTTTGAGCAAACGGGTGTGATGAGACCATCTTTTCTCTACTAAGCATAGTCTGGATGTTTTGTTGTACTGTCCTATCTTTTCTAGGAGCAGGTGCGGGCAGATCCTTCTTGTTGTTTTCATCTAAAAATTCTTTGTATTTGCCTGGGTGTTTTTGGAGGTGGTTAAGAAGTGTCTTGGTTGTGCCTGCAAAAAAATAATAATAATAATTTAAGGGGAAAAGGAGATTTAAAATTTAAGATTGTGGTAAGTAAATGGAAATCTAGCAGGAATTTAGTAAATGTGATAGGCCTATTACATTGCCTATAGTCTTGCCATATTCCCATTAAAGCATGGGATAAAATAGGCCTAACTTTATTTTTAGTAGGCCCCTACTGCTTCATGGCACGTTAGGTTATAATATGCATTTGTACTAATTGCGCTAATGTGTTAGAGATGAGTAAAGTTGAATTTAGATTAAATATAGCGTACCTGTAGGGCTACTGCGTGAGAGGAACCATTTAGAAAAATACCACCCTCAGTACACCAAACCAGGATTCAATACTCTTTTTAGAGTCACCATTTTAGTCTAAGGTAAGTGTGATAACTTAAATAAAAAGTCTAAAACCTCTATCGTACCCCAATCGACTTGGCTTATAATAGGCCTAGACCCAGTGGCGGATCCATCTACTATCTCACGAACCAGATATCTTATTAATTTTTATTGTTGTTCTGTGAGAGTTCCTGTAACCCCTCATGAAATTCGAGAGGATCCACACCTTTCTTCTCAAAATTTCGTGCCCCCCCCTCACGAAAATTTGCCCATGAGCATAAGCGGATTTAAAGGATGCACATGCCCTCCACAATGGACAATAACATACACTAGGCCTCAAGGGCGCCCATATGATAATTACAGGAAACATTATTTAAAAGTAAAATATATTAGGAAAATAGGCCACTTACAAAAATTGTTGCACATAATTTATAGGCCTAATACAAAACTTAGGCTGGTCTACAAATTTTCAATCAAATACAGTAATACAGAAAACGGCCAACTAACCTGATGGAGTCTTGAAGTTCTTTCGGCATGTTCGACATTCAGCCGACTTTTTATCAATATTTTTACTAAAAAAAATCCACACAGTACTTCTTTGCCGATTAGTATTTGCACAATCACCACTGGTTTCACCCTGCATACTGTTAAATTAATTGTTCACACACGAGGTACGACTCAATCAAATAGACGCTCAAAAAACACGTGATCTACGTTCTAGAAAATAATATATCATTTTATTTTTTAAAGAAAATATATATTATTTTAAGTTATTAACAGCAATTATCATCTATAGTGATGACGTTAAGTTTTTTTAGTATAATTATTAGGCACGTAGTGTTCCTTACTCACGCATGCGCTCGGCTATCGCTCATCTCTGGCTATATCCATATACTCGAGCCGCGCACGCGCTCAACTATCGCTCAACTCTGCCGATATCCATATACTCGCACAGACAGGAGTTTTGGTCATGTAGTAATTAAACAACTAAAATGTCTGCTTGCGCATATGAATTCAAAATTATTACAAAATATTTTTAATAACTAAGAAATACTTTAAAAGTTTAAACTGGCCGAAAATTTTAAAAATATTACTTTTATTATTTATTTTATTTACACTTTCAGTTGGTACTAATGAATGTTTATCAATACGGTATGATCATAATGTAATGGCCGTCTTGAAAATCACAACGTTAAGGAATTTTATCAGTTGCCCATAATAATAAAAATATTTTTTAATTCTTAAGGTACCGTACTTTGGTTAAACTCTTGTTGAAACCAGACTGTAAGTAAATCATTATCAAGGCTTCGAATGGACCGAAGCTTCGAACGGCAGCCGAAGCCAAACATAGGTTCGAATCGAATACGAAGTACCCTGAAATTCGATTCGGCTTCGAATTTTTCGAAGCTTCGCACACCCCTATTATTTACCAATGTAAACTCCTCTAGTTTGAGAGTCTATAGACGAACAAACGTTCTATATAATAGACTCAGCACACAAAGACTATCAACAACGTCTATTACAGATCCACTTCACTGGCTCTTAGCATCTTGTTACTAACTAGATTATATAATGGAACAGAGGAGCCAGGACATTAATAAAGTGCATCAGAAGCCGCCTGGAGATGGTAGAGGAAACCAACATGTGCTAAACTCTGGCACTGAAAGTAGTCCTTGTTATCACAGGTCCATCTTTGTGTCGGCTGGGAAGATTCTGGCACATGCGCGGTGGCTTTAAGACTTAATTGTGTTTGAAATGTTTTAGTTAATCTTCCACTCTTACCACAGGAGGTTCTAGGAAGGCAGGATACGATTATTATTTTATTATCCGGGGACTAGGCTCGGTAGAAGTCATATGATTAACTACGACCCTATTGGGTGAAGATAGTTGGAGTGTGAATGACGTCATTGGTGTTGACTACCAGCCAGGGGAACTGATGACAGCTGAATATAGACTAGGTCGCCATCTTCACACACAGTGTGGACAGATTTACTGATGTTAGCTCCCAACAAATAGTCCCAGGGATTATGTTAGGAGCTCTCTGACAGCCGAGACGAGGATACGAGGGTATTAGGGTACAACTATGGCCTTGACAAGGGTGATAGGGTACGAAGATAACTCAACATTGGGTGAGGGGGATACGGTTGTTTGGAGGAAAGGTTGTTCTAACTCCAAGTAGACGAATCCTCAAGGCGAGGTGGAGGGGATAGTTTTTATAACAAAATGAATATTAAAAAAAGCTTGTTAAATAAAGAAATGGCCGTGACAGAGAATCAAACTAAGAGCCTCTACTGAAGAGCCGACAAGTGTCAGTGTGTTGGCTTACCCTGTCCGACCGGATGAGAGCGTTTCTGCACCAGCATTCGCTTGTACACGGTCTGGGTTCCGTAAGGTCTCAAGTTCTGGCGCCGCGGTGTTTTCCTATGGATAACTGGAGTACCTTGACTTGGTTCCCAGCAGGGCTTGAACTCAGCTCTACCGGATAGGAGACCTCTGAGCTACATGTCAGTGCAACCCCCCACGCTCCCAGCTGTAGCCCCGGGCACGGATACTAGGAGGGGGGCATCGAACATAAAGCAAGATACTGTAACATTGATGTTATAGAACAAAATAAAAACATCGCAACTTTTTGTTTCAAATCAATTATATCTTTTTTTTTCACTGCGTCTTACTACTCGTTCGGGCTATACGCCTGTGTACTAATTACCGCTGATGGTTTTAGAGATGAGCAAGGTTATATTTAAAGAAAGTGTACTTACATTTGCATGGAGGGAAAGTGGAAACCCATTTTGGAAACAACCACCCTCAATACACCCGACTGAGATTCGAACCTCGATCTCATACTCTGTGAAATAAACCAAATAATTCATATTTTTCAGTTGAGTGACGAGAACAACCCTAAACTGTCGATAAACTGATTATGTATGTAATTAAATTATATATATAGTTTCCTTGCACATGGGTACAAAACCTGGATGTTTTATGTTCCTTCTCAGTACCCAGTACCCAGTACCCAGACAGTTTCTTAGTTCCCACGGCTGAGTATAGAATGCTCTGGGACACACAAGCTGGTACACACGAATCTGTTACTCCAGGACCGGTGGGAAGTTGTTCAATTCCTGGCCAACACTACTACTTAGTCGAGCATCGAACGAGAGACCGGTGGGAAGTTGTTCAATTCCTGGCCAACACTACTACTTAGTCGAGCATCGAACGAGAGACCGGTGAACCACTAGGACCGTTCATATGCTGGGTTTATATTCATGCGTAACGCATAACTAATCGTGAATAGCACATAGTACACCGTAAATAATAAAAATACAATGGTTTAAATTGAAAGTTTTACTTAAATCGATTGTTTTTTATTCATGTAAATTGGCCCAACCTCTTTGCTGTTCTATATAAGGTCTTTAAAAATACTAATTTTTAAGTGTTAACCCCAAAAAACAACGTTCATTTAAGTGTTGACTCATATTAAATCAGTTTGATTTATATTTGGTTGTGATTTTATTATTTACATAAATATTGTGGTAGGCCTACTTCTTACTATAAAAATAAAAAATATGACATTATATATCCTTTATTTTCAAACATGTATGCCAGGGTGGTCCTTCGTTTTTCATCCCAAATCTGGCCATCAGTTGGCACCGTGGACCGAATATATATTTAGTAAAAACATCAATACTGGCCTACAAACAACACTTGATAAATAAATATTTTCATTAATCATAATAAATTATAGAGTTTTTATTAATCAAATAAATGCAATCATGACTTTTTTTATTAAATATTATTATTTGAAGCATTAGCTATTTCACATCTGGTATCGAGGGTTTGCCTTTAATTTCCCCCCAGGATACTGCCAGGGCTACATTTTCCGTGAGCGCGGGCCGTATTTGACCCGCGCGGCGCCAGTTTGATAACACTGATGTAAGCAACCTCATTCGTTGACGCTAAAACAAATAAAACTCGTTGATAACAATAAAATATAGCTACCACAAGACATTTCAAACATGAAATACACAAGATATTTTCCGTCTTCTGTGTATACTGACGTTTAATTGGCTAAATTATCTCCTCGCATTCTCATTGCTGATACGTCTCGAGTCCAAGGTTCGTATACGTCCAAGTCCATGGATAACGCATACAAAGATGAAGTTTTATCGACTTTAGGGATTATTGTATACTATTCACCTTGATTCTATTATGAACGCCTTTATTGAAAGTAATGATTCAACTTCTTGTGGACTATGTGCGGTATCGCTTTTCGCTATTAGTTACACGTAATGCATGAAAATAGGCCCAGCCCTAGCTTACTACGCGCCATCTCCAGATCGTAATCTACCCCTGAAGTGACGTGACTGCTAGTCCGGGGAGATATTTGCATTGCCAATTAGATGTGTTGGCAAGTGCTGTTGACATTACCTGCATATTTACCTGTCGTCTGAAAGCCTGCACGTGAATATTGTCACAGATAATGCTTCTGTTTGGAGCAGTACACAAGCGAAACACAAAACACAATATTTGTGGATCTGCACGAACTGGATCTCAAGTGTTTGATGTTTTGCAATAGTATTATAAATTAACATTATATAGTCTATCAGATCTATAAGAAGGTAGAATTAAAATTTTACTTTCTCTCGACATCTCGGAGAGAAAGTATTGTGATCGTCAAAAAATTTGAACCCGAGACTTTGATAAAATTAATGTGGAAGTTTCATGACCCCCTGAAAAAAAAAAAAGAAGTGGTTTTCGCAATGCCGTCTGTCTGTCTGTACCTCGGGCTAGAGCCGAAACTATTTTACGGATTGGGCTATAACTTGGTATCGGGGGTGTTCATAAGGAACCCCTGAGGGTTTTTTGGAATTATATGTCTAGCCCTAAATTTAAGGATAGTTTACTGAAGGGCAAAAAGAGAAAAAAAATACGATTTTATCGAAATTCGCTCTAACGATTTTGATTAAATGTTATATCTAGACACTATTTATTATCATAAACAAGATGGCGATTCTTATTTTCTCATGGAAATAACTTTGAGGGTACTTTTACATGAGGAAAATCTTACAATTTTCATCATTTCTCCGCAACCATTTGAGACACGAAATATCTTATCATTGTAAAGTTGTAGTACTATTAAAGATAAAAATCGTTTATTCGAAATATTTTTTATAAAACCAATATTTTCTGAGCTATTAGCGAATATATATACTGTTTAATTCAGGTCTTTGAAAATAAGTTTGATTCTTTGGCTCTTTGGTGGACAAAGATGTTTCTCAGTTTTTTTTTGTAACAGTGTTCTTAGTTACTAGTGCCATAGAGTAAGTATCAGTGAATATTATTTCATTTTAATCTTTGGTGTAATGTTTCTACAACAACGTATATACCTATTACTTAGTTTATCTTACTTATCTTACTAGTTTTTAGTAAGTGTCTATTTTAAGATAAAAGCGAGAGAAAGTCAATGCGGTGCACCATTTAATTTATTTTTAAATATTATAAATATGACAATAGTTAGATTAATTACTATTGAGGAAGAGGTTGATGTAAGGTTATACCAAACAATATTTCCAGTCTTTAGAGCAATAGAGTAGGGACTAAGACAGTCCCTAACAGTAACAGCTTAGTTGCTATAACCCAGGGTTATTAAAGGTCGGGTAGTTGCTAGGTGTTGTGTTGATATAACCCTGGGTTATTAAAGGTTGGGTAGTTGCTAGGTGTTGTGTTGATGTAAATCTGGGTTATTAAAGGTCGGGTAGTTGCTAGGTGTTGTGTTGATGTAACCCTGGGTTATTAAAGGTCGGGTAGTTGTTAGGTGTTGTGTTGATGTAACCCTGGGTTATTAAAGGTCGGGTAGTTGCTAGGTGTTGTGTTGATGTAACCCTGGGTTATTAAAGGTTGGGTAGTTGCTAGGTGTTGTTGATGTAAACCTGGGTTATTAAGGGTCGGGTAGTTGCTAGGTGTTGTGTTGATGTAACCCTGGGTTATTAAAGGTCTGGTTATCAAGTGTTGGAACACCCTATACCACAACAACAGAGACTGGCGAGTGCCGGTAATGGATGGTGGAATCACAACTTACACACGGAAATAGCTACTCCCGTATTAAGAGAGGTTAATATTCGAGACAGACAGGACACGTACTAGACGCGCGTGAGGCCGCTGTACTTGGCCAGCTCTTGGCAACCACCATACTATTGTTATTATTATTAGCATCGCGTCTTACTACCCGTTTGGGTTGTACGCACTTACGCTAATGTGTAATGGTAGGGTGATTGTGAGATGAAATGGAGAACCTACAATTTAACGTGGGATCCGAACCACGGTGGAGGCCTGGCATTCCACACATTCACAAGTTGTGATTAATACACGTCTTGTCAGAGGTGAAGCAAGGGTTTGGCAATCAGATAAATCTGTGCCAGGACCGAGGATTGAACCCCGGACCGCAGCACAGAAGTCTTACCTTACCCCTAGACCGCCAGGTCACCGATACTATTGTTCACATGAGGTTGACAACAATTGCAGTTCTCATTAATAATGGAGCATATTCCTGAATACTGTAATATATCTAGTCTGTGGCTCAGTGGTCAGGGAGACTGACTACATGTCTAGTATACCCTGGTTCTATCATGTCTGTTCAGAGAGACTGACTGCAGGTCTCGCTGATATCTTGTGGGCAGCTCTAGGGATAGTTCTTATTGCCCATGAATCTCTAGTTTCTCTGAATAGAAGTCAATGAAACCCAAGCGGTGGTCAACTAGGACTGGTCAAAGATTAATTAACTATTGGAACGACCATCTTCATATCATCAACATCGGCGATGTAGTTGTTGAGTTCGCTCAACAATAAAGATACGTTGCACCAAATATGTGTTTGTTCTTGCAATCTACATTATTCACATTCCAGTCCTTCCAGGCTCGATCTCCCATCTCCAGACAGCCTGGAGAGATGAGTTCTCCGGTATGGACGCTGGAGCATGACCTCTTCATGATGTGACAGATCCAATATGGCGGCTTTAACGAACAAATTGGACCTACATGCCGATAACCCAGGAGAAACAAAGATACAAATAGATAAAAAACTGGTATTGAAATAAACAAAATTTTTACTTTCTCATATAGAGAGAAAGTATTGTGATGTAAAAAATCAATCTCAAGATTATGACGAGTTTTTGTGTTAACCTATATGAGAAACAGAACGCAAAAAAGTGTATTTTACATTACTGTCTATTTGTCTTTCTTTCTGTCTGCCTGTCCCCATGTTTGTTTGCCTGTCTCCATGTTTGTCTGCCTGTCCCCATGTTTGTTTGCCTGTCACCATGTTTGTCTGCCTGTCACCATGTTTGTTTGCCTGTCCCCATGTTTGTTTGCCTGTCCCCATGTTTGTTTGCCTGTCACCATGTTTGTTTGCCTGTCCCCATGTTTGTCTGCCTGTCCCCATGTTTGTCTGCCTGTCCCCATGTTTGTCTGCCTGTCCCCATGTTTGTTTCCCTGTCACCATGTTTGTTTGCCTGTCCCCATGTTTGTCTGCCTGTCCCCATGTTTGTCTGCCTGTCCCCATGTTTGTTTGCCTGTCCCCATGTTTGTCTGCCTGTCCCCATGTTTTTCTGCATGTCCCCATGTTTGTCTGCCTGTCCCCATGTTTGTTTGCCTGTCCCCATGTTTGTCTGCCTGTCCCCATGTTTGTCTGCCTGTCCCCATGTTTGTCTGCCTGTCCCCATGTTTGTCTGCCTGTCCCCATGTTTGTCTGTCTGTCTGTCCCTAATAACGGATCCAAAACGATTTGATGGATGTTGTTCTAACCTTATATCAAACTGTTTAGGGCAATACGACAAAATTTGTTTTTTCCCCTAGCCCTTTAATTAAGGGTAGTTTACTGACGATTTAAAAAAATTTAAATGTTTAAAAAATGGCTTCAGCCATTTGGTTTAAAATGGTTAACTGGAGACGGTTATAAATATAAATAGTAATGTATCTTTATTTATCTTAAAAAAAATTAACACAAGGGTAGCTTACTTGCAGCAAATTATAGAAAATTTTAATGTTTTGGAAATTATTTTCCAAAATTGAGTTCAAAATGGGAATCTGTGAATAGTTTTACATTATAAATAAGAATACGTTTTTATTTTTACAAATAAATAATTTTAGAATAGTTTACAAAATTTTTTTTAGAAAATTTGAATTTCGTTAAAAATATTTGAATAATTTGGTTTAAAATTTATAGATAGAGAGTGATTTTTGTGGTAAACAAGATGATGAGTTTTTTTATATAGAAAACATACTTAAGGGTACTTTGTGCCGTTGTGTGGTACCCGGGTTTGTCAGTCAGACTTTCCTGGTCCTCTCATGAATAAAGTCCTTTGCTGGAAGCCACCTTGAGCCGCACTCATTAGTTCGGAAATCTTTTATATTCAAAGCTTTTTACATTTTAATAAATAAAAAATAGCGGTTCGGTAAAATAATTTCACGAAGAAATCAGCATCAAAGCCAGAATCAGACCTGGAACGTGTCTAGAGTTGTTATTATCTACTAAACCCCTCAGTGCCCCCATCTGGCAACGAACCACGCTCTCTACAGCCATACTATAGTGTCTAGAGTGGTTATTATCTACAAAACCCTCAATGCCCCCATCTGGCAAAGAACCACGCTCTCTACAGCCATACTATAGTGTCTAGAGTGGTTATTATCTACAAAAGCCTTAATTGCCCCTATCTGGCAACGAACCACGCTCTCTACAGCCATACTATAGTGTCTAGAGTGGTTATAATCTACAAAACCCCTTAATTGCCCCATCTGGCAACGAACCACGCTCTCTACAGACATACTATAGTGTTTAGAGTGGTTATTATCTACAAAACCCTCAATGTCCCCATCTGGCAACGAACCACGCTCTCTACAGCCATACTATAGTGTCTAGAGTGGTTATTATCTACAAAACCCCTCAATGTCCCTATCTGGCAACGAACCACGCTCTCTACAACCGTGCTGTAGTGTCTAAAGTACAGGTTTATACTTCTCACTAAGACCGGGAGATAAACAAATGCCACAACCATAATTAAATAAACATTCACTTTAAAAAATAGCTTTTTATTTTCTAAGAATAGTTTAATAATGATTCGTGCGCATCACGCAGTCGCTTGTTTTGTGATGATTATAACCTTCCCTGTTCCCCTCGCTGTGACGTCACAAAAAGGTGAATTAATGTAGCAGACAGAGGAAGGGCAAATGTACTGCATGCGCACTCAAGCAGAGGACTTGGGACAGCAGGGAGAACATGTGTACTGCAGGGACACTATATATGAGTACTACTCTACTTCACACTCAGGTGACCAATATTTTCTATGATCTCTCCAAAGTCCTGATTCTCTCAAAATGCTACCAGGACTAGAGAACAGTATTAGCTTTATAAAGGATTTGAGGACTACTGTCGACGTTTTCAAAGACTATCGGGACTTCTAAAATACTTCCTGGATTTAAAAAATATTTGCCTCAAATTATCAATGACTTAAAAAAAGATTTTCATAAATTAAAGAACATCTGGACTTCCGATTTGTTTGTGGATGTTTGGTACAATGGGGGGAGCTCTAGAGTCCAGTTAAAATGGAACATTCTTCATCACCCAAACTTTTGCGTTAGAGACAGAGAGTGATAGTGAGAGTAAGTGAGGGTGAGGGAGAGTGAGAGTGAAAAGAGAGAGAATGAGAGAGATTTAGAGGGAGAGTGCGGTGTAGACGTTTCTCATTAATCCAGAATATCCTTCATAACAGTCGACACAAGCCATTGAACTGTTTCTGTCTGGTAGGTTAGGTCTGTGTGAAGTTTGGCTGCTCTAGGTTAAGTCAGAAGTATCCTGTAAAACAGACGAAACAGATCTCTAGTACAGAGTAAAAGCACAATATAATAATGGTCTCGGTGGAAGCTGAGCTCATTTGGAACCAAGTTGAGATTACGTCTAATTACAAGGTCACAACGTGTCCTCAAACAAATCATTAAAAGTGAGGATGATCTGTCTTTGTGTAATTAACACGAATATATTTTATAGTCTGATCAACATTTCCGTATTTTCTTATATGTATTGTTTACCTAGTCACATTAAACTATAATTATTAATTTAGATTAATTAATTAATTTAGCACCGCGTCTTACTACCCGTTGGGGCTATACGCTTCAGTACTAATTACACTAATGGATTATGAATTGGGAAGGTAGAATTTTAGAGGAAGTGAACCCGCATTTGCGTGGAGGGAGAGTGAAAAGCCATTTAGGAAAAAACCACCCCCAGTTCACCCTACCGAGATTCGAACCTCGATCTCCCCTTCCTCGGTGGTCTAGCTCAACACGACTGGCGCAATAACGCAACCAAGGCGGGTAAATTACTTTAGATAAAGTATCAGTTTTCATTCCTTAGGTACAACTTTATTTTCCCTCGATAAGACGGACTTTCCGTAGCTCGGTCCTCGGACCCCGCCCCCTCTAGTACAAGATATTGATCCTTGACTGTATTTATTTTTAGTGATTTAATGTAAGATACCGCAAGTATTCAAACGTAATTCAAAAGTTTTATTTATTGTCACTGAATTTAATATAAACATTATAATAGAATATGGAAGGGAAACATCAAGATTTTAGTAAGTAAACAAGAATAAAAACTTGAAAATTGAAAAATGACACCTGGACACGGGAATCGAACCCGAACTAAGCCAAAGGTCCAGGTGTCATTTTTCAATTTTCAGAATATGATATCTAAATGGAGTAATCCTCACTAAAAGCATAAATAGTAAATTTGGCTATTTAATTATTAAGAATAAAAAAATTCAGAGAAAATATACTCTTTATGTTTCCGATATCAGAACCTGCTGTTATCAATACTTCTCCTCCTACACAGAGCCTACTGTTATCAATACTTCTCCTCCTACACAGAGCCTGCTGTTATCAATACTTCTCCTCCTACACAGAGCCTACTGTTATCAATACTTCTCCTCCTACACAGAGCCTGCTGTTATCAATACTTCTCCTCCTACACAAAGCCTACTGTTATCAATACTTCTCCTCCTACACAGAGCCTGCTGTTATCAATACTTCTCCTCCTACACAGAGCCTACTGTTATCAATACTTCTCCTCCTACACAGAGCCTACTGTTATCAATACTTCTCCTCCTACACAGAGCCTACTGTTATCAATACTTCTCGTGCACAGAACCTACTGTTATCAATACTTCTCCTCCTACTCAGAGCCTGCTGTTATCAATACTTCTCCTCCTACACAGAGCCTGCTGTTATCAATACTTCTCCTCCTACACAGAGCCTGCTGTTATCAATACTTCTCCTCCTACACAGAGCCTACTGTTATCAATACTTCTCCTCCTACACAGAGCCTGCTGTTATCAATACTTCTCCTCCTACACAGAGCCTGCTGTTATCAATACTTCTCCTCCTACACAGAGCCTACTGTTATCAATACTTCTCCTCCTACACAGAGCTTGCTGTTATCAATTCTTCTCCTCCTACACAGAGCTTGCTGTTATCAATTCTTCTCCTCCTACACAGAGCTTGCTGTTATCAATACTTCTCCTCCTACACAGAGCCTATTGTTATCAATACTTCTCCTCCTACACAGAGCCTACTGTTATCAATACTTCTCCTCCTACACAGAGCCTATTGTTATCAATACTTCTCCTCCTACACAGAGCCTACTGTTATCAATACTTCTCCTCCTACACAGAGCCTACTGTTATCAATACTTCTCGTGCACAGAACCTACTGTTATCAATACTTCTCCTCCTACACAGAGCCTGCTGTTATCAATACTTCTCCTCCTACACAGAACCTGCTGTTATCAATACTTCTCCTCCTACACTAGAACTTATTAAAATACCACACTCGAGTTTACCACAGCTGCAGCTGTATTTGAGCCTGTTGCGCCATCTGTGTGTGTTTCAGGCGGTAATTGAGCTTGTAGAGCAGTGTGAATAGAGTCAAGTGCTCTTGTTTGAAGGTATAATAGCACTAACAAGCACTAACAAACCAACAGTGATTGGGTCGCTTTAAGTAAACACCAGGACAGGAACCAAGAGACAATCATCGGTGAGTGAGGGGTGGACGGCAGCTGTCCTACTGTCCTACTATGTTCATAGAGAAAACACTGTCCTACTGTGTTCAGAGTGACACCACTGTCCTACTGTGTTCAGAGTGAGAGTGACACCACAGTCCTACTATGTTCAGAGTGAGAGTACACCACAGTCCTACTATGTTCAGAGTGACACCACTGTCCTACTATGTTCAGAGTGACACTACTGTCCTACTGTGTTCAGAGTGACACTACTGTCCTATTGTGTTCAGAGTGACACTACTGTCCTACTGTGTTCAGAGTGAGAGTGACACCACAGTCCTACAATGTTCAGAGTGACACACTGTCTACTATGTCAGAGTGACACTACTGTCTACTGTATTCAGAGTGACACTACTGTCCTACAGTGTTCAGAGTGAGAGTGACACCACAGTCCATACTATGTTCAGAGCGAGAGTGACACCACTGTCCTACTATGTTCAGAGTGACACCACAGTCCTAAAATGTTCAGAGTGACACCACTGTCCTACTATGTTCAGAGTGACACCACAGTCCTACAATGTTCAGAGTGACACCACTGTCCTACTATGTTCAAAGTGACACCACAGTCCTACATGTCAGGTGACACCACGTCCTAATGTATCAGAGTGACACACTGTCCTACTCACACTTGGCAATAATTATGTCTCAGGAACTGGTCTTGTAGATTTTTACCATCAAATGGCCCTGGGTTGGAGTCCCGGAACAACCATCTGATGACAATGTCACGTGTTTGTATCGTGGGTATGGTGACGTCATCAAGACAAGTGCAGCCACTACTGTTCACTGCAGTATGGATGTATCGCGGGGCATGATGGGATATCACATGCCTACCAAAGGGTCACAGGTTCTTGGAAGGAGGGTTTTAGTGCCCTTGATATTAGGACGAGGGTCCCAGAAATTACTGACACCATTTGACAACCCCTGACTGTGACCCAGAGTGTACAGGTGAATTAGTTCCCTCTTTATCCGCGGATTAGCGCCAGGTGTAATGTTATACGGGCGCCGTTTGTTAGTTTAATGACGACATTAAGATCGTCTCAAACAATGAGTCCGCGTTATGTTACCTGCAGTTTACAATGAGCGTGGAATGGGGGATCCCTCAGAGTATAACCGGGGCACACTCTGGGGATCAAAGAATGGGGCCCCTTCAAGCGCTTTGACTGTCCTTCATTTTATAAAACTGCTCTGTGTGATGGCTTGACCTACACCTGCACCTACTAGTGACATCAACTACCTCGCACCTACAAGGACGTGACTTACACCTACACCTGAAAATAGCATGACCTACACCTACAGTGACATGACCTACACCTACTAGGGACATGAAATACACCTACTAGTGACATGACCTACACCTACTAGTGACATAACCTACACCTACTAGGGACATGAAATACACCTACTAGTGACATGACCTACACCTACTAGTGACACAAACCTACACCTACTTGATGTAGTAACATGAAATACACCTACTAGTGACATGTACCATAACTACTACACCTACTAGTGACTGACCACAACACACTACACCTAGTATAGGTACATGAAATACCACCTACTATTAACATGACCTACACCTACTTAGAAACATGAAATACTACCTACTAGTGACATGACCTACACCTACTAGTGACATGCTCTACCCCTTGCACCTACTCAAGTGAAGTAGTCATGTTTGAGTGTGTTGAATGCAGTATTCTAGAGGTCTATCTTGTATCAGAGCCGACTGTATCTGTTACGAGTGGTTCATATTCTGACAATGACATGTGCTCCAGATTGCAAAGATTATCTGGTAACAGCCCACAAGGGACTCATGAGGGCTGTATGGACTGAGTGTTTATCCCTTGTAAACATTCATGCAAATAAACAGTACAAAGTATCCAAATACATGTTCACTATTCTTATCTGGAGATGTTTCAGTAGCTGATGTTGAATTAAGACAAACTTACACAAATCAACTAAACAGTAATTCATCTCCAGTCGCACTCGTGAAGTAACAGATGATTAGAACTAGGATTCATATTTCAAGCTGTTACTACGCTTTTAAATTACTTACTACAATAAAAATGTTTCTTCAAGAACTGTGAGATTTTGAAAACTTTTACAGGCTTTTTGGTAAAACGTGCTCTAGTATATTTGCATTTTTAGTTCATCTCCCTCCACGCAAATGCGGGTTCACTTCCTCTAAATTCAACCTTACCAATTCCTAATCAATTAGTGTAATTAGTACTTAAGCGTATAACCCGAACGGGTAGTAAGACGCGGTGCTAAATAAAAAAAAATAGTTCATAAATATATAGTTGTTTGTTTTGGAACCCCATTTCATGTCCACCCCTCCACCAGAGTACGTGCACCCCTCCACCAGTTAACGTCCCCTCCACCAGATAATGTTCCTCAGTAACCGTTACCTCGTGTCATGGAACGAGTCAAGTGAGTTATTTCCCAACATGGGAACAATGAGCCCACCAATCATCGACAACGCCCAAAACTTTAAACAATTACAAAACAGAATTAAATAGTGAATTAACTGGCGATAGTTGTCGAGTTGGAGAGGACAAACAGGTGAACATCGTCCCCGATGACGTGTTTGGGAAACATTGGGGCTAACACGTTACTTGAAACAGCCATGAGGGCAGAGATAGATAGATAGATAGATAGATAGATAGATACATCTTATAACACGACAAGATGGCGGCCTGTCAGATACTAGAGGGAAGGTTGGTTGTAACACTCCACGTGACATGTTATAAAACGACAAGATGGCGGCCTGTCAGCTACTAGAGGGAAGGTTGTTTGTAACACTCCACGTGACATGCTATAACACGACAAGATGGCGGCCTGTCAGCTACTAGAGAGAAGGTTGGTTGTAACACTCCACGTGACATGTTATAAAACGACAAGATGGCGTCCTGTCAGCTACTAGAGGGAAGGTTGGTTGTAACACTCCACGTGACATGCTATAACACGACAAGATGGCGGCCTGTCAGCTACTAGAGGGAAGGTTGGTTGTAACACTTCACGTGACATGTTATAACACGACAATATGGCGGCCTGTCAGCTACTAGAGAGAAGGTTGTTTGTAACACTCCACGTGACATGTTATAACACGACAATATGGCGGCCTGTCAGCTACTAGAGGGAAGGTTGTTTGTAACACTCCACGTGACATGCTATAACACAAGATGGCGGCCTGTCAGCTACTAGAGAGAAGGTTGGTTGTAACACTCCACGTGACATGCTATAACACAAGATGGCGGCCTGTCAGCTACTAGAGAGAAGGTTGTTTGTAACACTCCACGTGACATGTTATAATACGACAAGATGGCGGCCTGTCAGATTTTAGAAAAAAAGGAGCTATACAATAAATAACAATAAGAATGTCTCTCACTCTCAGCCAATGAAATCCCGTATTTGTAATGGACAAATATCTCCATTGTTGTCTTTTGTCAGGTTTTGAAATAAGTTGTTAACAAGTTTGAACTCCATCTCCCTATTAAAGGTTATGTGTGACTGAGTCTACCCACACGTTCGATTAACAATTTGTCCGGGTTGCACCATCAGACGCTACGCCTACAATCCATCCTCCATTGGACCATTGTTACGATGTATGCTCAAGTGCAGACACAAGTTCCAGCTCTCAATCATAGGAGATACTTCCATAAACAGATTTAAACACTTGTTTCACAATGCAACTATCTGTGAACTACTTGAATAATGTACATGAATCTTGTACCTTTAGATAAAGGCACCACCACTCTACCAGCTGAGCTACCCAGGGTTCAATCTCCTCCAACATTATACAGACATAGTAATAGTCACATGACTCTACCAGCTGAGCTAACCCAGGGTTCAATCTCTCCCAACATTATACAGACATAGTAATAGTCACATGACTCTACCAGCTGAGCTAACCAGGGTTCAATATCATTAAGAGGATATACAGAGTGGCCCACAAATGTGCAGACGTTCCTCACATTACATCCAGAAAGTTATTGGTAGCTTGATACTACATACTTGGGAAGATCTGGATGTCTCAGAGCCAGTGAGGAGTGTGATTTTATCATAGATAAGATCGTGGATAGCTCAGTGGATAGAGGAGTGGAAAGTCAAGTTAGGAGCCCCCCTAATTAAGCACATTTCTGGGCAAGACCGGCCCTCTATCCTAAGCTAACAACTATTTTCTCACGGTTGTTATTTTATTCGTTTTTGGGTCTTACCACCCGTCCAGGTAGCACTTTAATTACTGGAGGGGAGGAGAAGGGTAGAATCTCAGCGGTGTGCCCACATTGGCGAAGAGCAAGGGTAAAACACAATTTAGGGAAAATACACCCTAGTGTACCCGACTGGAATTTGAACCCTGACCTACCCGTGCAATCCAGTCTAATGTGAGAGTGACGTTAGACCATGGCTCGTTAACTCACGGCCCGCGAGACTCACCGGTTTGAATCCCAGCTGGATAGACAGAGGGCGTTTTTACTAGATGGTTTCCAACCCTCCATCCACTCGAATGCGGCTACATTTCTTCTGAATTATATCTTCCATGTTCCTTACACCCTAGCTTTATTAAAATGTGCATACTCCGGGTGGACAGTAAGATGCGCTGAAAAAACAAGAGCATAGAATATATTTACTCAAACATGTTTGTAGACTGTGGCTCGCAACCCGCCCTGAGTTTGGGATTCCGGGGCTTGGGCTAGTTTTAGTTTGATACCACTGCGTTAGGCCACTCGACCACTCGACCAGTTTATTCCTCAAGTACTATTTTCTCGGATAGCTTCTACGTTAATTTTAAACGTATGGGAGGACCCCCTGTTTTGAGGGGTTAATTAATTACAAGAGGGGGCCCTATCATTCCTAGGATATCCAGACTCCCACCACTCATGGATAGGTCCAAGTTATTATTTATTGTATACCTGTTCCGTTAGTTTCCACAAAATATAACTAGAAACTAACGTATGAATAATGAAACGGTCACAATAAACCGGAAAGAAGTTATTTCTCTTTGTTTGAGGAGACCAGTACCATCTAGTAGTGATAGCCTCAACTACACACAGACCTGGTGTGTTTTCTGCTCAAGAGATGGCTCTGTAAACTTGCCATAACTTTGTATAGTTACAGTGTGCGCCTGGATACATCTGAGTAGGCAGCCCCTCAGACAGATATGTTAAACATATTGCCGTCTTAAAAATACGCAGGGTAATAGAACGTAACAATGTGTTGAAATCCAGAGCGATAAAGCCAATATGGATGTATTGCAATTTTGTAACACTGTTTATAAAATATATGACACTTTGGGAAATAATATTTATATTTAAGACCCGTTATACTTCCATTTGAACGTTTGTAATTAATATATCGTCATTACAGTAGCAAGATAAAACAAATTATTCGTGATGGTTTAATAAAACTATTTGGCTGCATACATTCTTGATTAATTTTAAATCCAAAACAGGAAAAGTGTATTTAGAGATGTGCCATGCACAGTTTACAGAATTATGATATTATTATTTCACATTATTTACGTGACATTTCATTACAACAATGGGCGAGTAGCCCCACTTCTCTAATGTTTCGTCAGGGAGGTTAGTTCACTTATAGAATTGGCTCACGATAGCTCTGGCTTTGCCTGAGTGAAAAGTAAAAAATAACTATTTCTGAAATCTTCATATCAATAATGTGCTCTATCTCTATGACAAGTGAGGTCGTTCTAAATCACATCTCAATGTGGAAACACGTGTTTTAACTGTCGAAAGAGGTCCTAGTGACTGGATAGAAACATTGTTGTAAAGTACAGCACTTGCGTAGCAATATAACGACAATATATCCAGACAACAATACAACCAGACCACAATACAACCATAACACAACACAACCGTAACATAATACTGCCAGACAACACTATAGACATACATCAATACAACCAGACAAGAATACAGCCAAACAAAATATCCATAGAATTATGCAGCCATACAACGATAAAAACAGAAAACAAAATAGACAGACAACAATACAGCCAGACAACAACAATGCAGCCGTACAACAATGCAAACAGACAACAGTACAGACAGACAACAATACGGCCAGGCATCACCTCCCAGCCTAACACTAGTGCGTGACTGGCCACCAGGAGCGCAGCAGTCGTGTCCACGCGAGCATTGTTGTCTGTTAATTAGGGCGGCACGGGGGGATATTGATTGCTCTCGTGCGCTCATTGTTGACGGAACAATATTTGAACTGTCGGGAGATTGTGCAGGGCCAGCAGGTCAGGGACAACCAGTGTGACCAACCTTGAGGAGGTAAACATCCCTTACTACAGTACCAACACAGCGGCTAGAGAGAGAAGGGGAGAACCATAGCACGTGACACGTGTTGGCCCTTGTCCAAAGAACTGGCCCGCGCAAGCATCTGGTGTTGTGTTGTAAGAGACGAGATGAAAATAATCGCCGGTAATGAACGATGACAACTCTCAGACACTTACAACAACAACAACAACTTACAACACAACATTTCCCCAAGTAGGACTCGACAACGAGGAAACTGTGGGTGAGACACTTGTCCTCCTCCTCTTGACATTTACCACGCGACCGCCACTGACATCACCGCCTTCTAATGACAGGATGACAGCAACACTCGCCCGTCGACCGTCTCACTGACACTTCCTCTGCGGGCCGAGCCGGGAATACTGATTACTTCCCTGTCACTCCCAGCCTGATGTCCCTGGTTCTCTGTGCTGTCAGCATGATGTCCCTGGTTCTCTGTGCTGTCAGCATGAGGTCCCTGGTTCTCTATACTGTCAGCATGAGGTCCCTGGTTCTCTATACTGTCAGCATGAGGTCCCTGGTTCTCTATACTGTCGGCCTGATGTCCCTGGTTCTCTGTGCTGTCAGCATGAGGTCCCTGGTTCTCTATACTGTCAGCATGAGGTCCCTGGTTCTCTATACTGTCAGCATGAGGTCCCTGGTTCTCTATACTGTCGGCCTGATGTCCCTGGTTCTCTGTGCTGTCAGCATGAGGTCCCTGGTTCTCTATACTGTCAGCATGATGTCCCTGGTTCTCTATACTGTCAGACTGATGTCCCTGGCTTTCTATACTGTCAGCATGAGGTCCCTGGTTCTCTATACTGTCAGCATGAGGTCCCTGGTTCTCTATACTGTCAGACTGATGTCCCTGGCTTTCTATAATGTCAGCCTGATGTTCCTGGTTCTCTATACTGTCAGACTCATGTCCCTGGTTCTCTATACTGTCAGACTGATGTCCCTGGCTTTCTATACTGTCAGCATGAGGTCCCTGGTTCTCTATACTGTCAGCATGAGGTCCCTGGCTTTCTATACTGTCAGCATGAGGTCCCTGGTTCTCTATACTGTCAGCATGATGTTCCTGGTTCTCTATACTGTCAGACTCATGTCCCTGGTTCTCTATACTGTCAGACTGATGTCCCTGGCTTTCTATACTGTCAGCATGAGGTCCCTGGTTCTCTATACTGTCAGCATGAGGTCCCTGGTTCTCTATACTGTCAGCATGAGGTCCCTGGTTCTTTATATTTCCAGCCTGATGTCCCTGGTTCTCTATACTGTCAGCCTGATGTCCCTGGTTCTCTATACTGTCAGACTGATGTCCCTGGCTTTCTATAATGTCAGCATGAGGTCCCTGGTTCTCTATACTGTCAGCCTGACGTCCCTGGTTCCTAATGGAAGCAACTCTTCTGTTCCTCTAACTACCCATCATATGAACCAATCGTTCTACTTGTGATACAGATGCTTGTTGTTGTTGTTCCCTGTGTCCTTGTCTCCAGTCAGATAAGTGGACAGGCAACACTTTCCTAACAGGAAGAGCTCTGGAACATATCATTATTGTGTGTGACATGTGTGGCCGCATTCTGTAGCAAACAACATATCGTCGGTAAATGAGGACATTCATAATGTCACAATTATAACACACATGAACAAGTGTTGTGTTGGTATTACATGTGTGTTCTAGTGTTATGTTGGTATCACATGTGTGTTCTAGTGTGTTGGTATCACATGTGTAAAACCTGTTCACTGGCACAGTGAGATCACAGAACAGGTTGGGACGCTGAGAAACAATTGACATGCAAATTGCGCCCACAAGCCGCAGATGGCAGACAAACGACCGTAATCCATGGGAATGTAGGAACACCTTTAATACGGTATATTCTTCTGTAGAATGTTGATAGGGAATCAAGTCCTCCACAATCACGTGTTTCTTGAGCAACTTGTGGTACATTTAGCTTTCTCTAGGCCCTACACCAGGGTCATTAGTGCTTGCGACTTACTGAGTGAGGCATTCCACCACATAGTACATTTCTGTTGAATGTTGCGTTGGACAACTGCGTGTGAGGGTTTCAATAAGCAGTAAGTCAGTACATAGTAACTTGCGGGGGGGGGGGACCAGTCGTCCCGGATAGTCTGGGACACTCCCAGAAATAACTCTTATGTCCCGGATAGTCTGGGACACTCTCAGAAATAACTCTTATGTCCTGGATAGTCTGGGACACTCTCAGAAATAACTCTTATGTCCTGGATAGTCTGGGACATTCCCATAAATAACTCTTATGTCCCGGATAGTCTGGGACACTCTCAGAAATAACTCTTATGTCCCGGATAGTCTGGGACATTCCCATAAATAACTCTTATGTCCCGGATAGTCTGGGACACTCTCAGAAATAACTCTTATGTCCCGGATAGTCTGGGACACTCCCAGAAATAACTCTTATGTCCCGGATAGTCTGGGACACTCTCAGAAATAACTCTTATGTCCTGGATAGTCTGGGACACTCTCAGAAATAACTCTTATGTCCTGGATAGTCTGGGACATTCCCATAAATAACTCTTATGTCCCGGATAGTCTGGGACACTCTCAGAAATAACTCTTATGTCCCGGATAGTCTGGGACACTCCCAGAAATAACTCTTATGTCCCGGATAGTCTGGGACACTCTCAGAAATAACTATTATGTCCTGGATAGTCTGGGACACTCTCAGAAATAACTCTTATGTCCCGGATAGTATGGGAAACTCCCAGAAATAACTCTTATGTCCCGGGTAGTTAGGGACACTCCCAGAAATAATTCTTATGTCCCGGGTAGTTAGGGATACTCCCAGAAATAACTCTTATGTCCCGGATAGTCTGGGACACTCCCAGAAATAACTCTTATGTCCCGGATAGTATGGGAAACTCCCAGAAATAACTCTTATGTCCCGGGTAGTTAGGGACACTCCCAGAAATAATTCTTATGTCCCGGGTAGTTAGGGATACTCCCAGAAATAACTCTTATGTCCCGGATAGTCTGGGACAATCCCAGAAATAACTCTTATGTCCCGGGTAGTTAGGGACACTTCCAGAAATAACTCGTATTCCCGGGCTGATTTTGTGCCCTTTTTGTCCCCATCAGAATTACTAAACGCATTATTGCAATTTAAAAATGATATGAATTAAATACAAATGTTTTAATCAAGTCAGTGGCTGTAAAGTTTAGATGTGAAATGTGGCAACCCTGCACATCAGCACAGCCGGCAAGTATTTATCTCATTCTGACGTTTTTCTGAACACTTGTTTCTAACTGTAAGTATGCTGGCTCACTACTAAATATAGCTATTTACTGACAGTCCAGTAACACGGATATAAAACATGTATACAGGGTGAGCCATGTGGCATTTAAATGGCGACAACATTCACACCAGCGAGTCTAGAAAATCCCCGAAACATAATGGTTCCTTTAGATATAAGTTCAGCCTCACTGAGAAAGAACTGAGAACATTTCAACTGGAAGTCTTGAAAGGCACCTCATCAATTATATAATTTGCACAAATAAGTTACTTTAGTCATCTTTAAACCGCACCTAGCTTGAATGTTCGCTATTCATAGTTTTTTATTTTTTTTATTTAGCACCGCATCTTACTACCCGTTCGGGTTTATACGCTTAAGTTATTCATAGTAAAACCCGTCACTGTTTATCACACAATTATAAAAGTTCCCCCAGTGAGCAGATTATTTGGGGATCCCCCTGTCTACAGGTCTTCTGTACAAGTGTTTGTATTGAAAACCGTAAACTATTCTCAGCTCCACATCGGTAAGCACAGTCTACAGAGCCTGTAAGCTCCACATCAGTAAGCACAGTCTATAGAGCCTGTAAGCTTCACATCGGTAAGCACAGTCTACAGAGCCTGTAAGCTCCACATCAGTAAGCACAATCTACAGAGCCTGTAAGCTGCACATAGGTATATCCCTTAATGGTTCTTAGGAATGAAAATGGCGTCTAACCATTCCGCATCCCTTATCACGTGACCATGCCAACCAATGAGAAAGTCGGATACTACCTCCAATTAAACCCTTCAAAATCAAATTGTCTGGATCAAGGCGCAAGCGAAATTGATCCGTGAGAGTTTATAAACAATAATAATGGGAGGTTAATTACAAATAACACGACTCTTTCTGAGAACTTGGTATTTCTCAGAAAACTCTTTCTGAGATGCCACGCTTCCCAGTTTGAAAAAAAGAGATAGCTCCGTTAGGGGGTTTCAGTGGCAGGTCTGACATTTTAAAACGTAATAACTAGATAGTAACGTAAATACGTGTAAATGAGGGGTTAGTAATGGGGGATGACCTACCATCACATCAAGTGCTGAAAGTGTCCTTCCTCCTATTCGAGACATGTTTTCTGACACAGCCTCAGTATGCCTTCGTCCATATTGTTTATTTCCATCGTGAGGTTTGCCCGGAGATCCTGATTGGTTTGTGGTCTGTTTTTGTAGACTCTCCCCTTAAGATATCCCCACAAAAAGTAATCCATTGACGTCAAGTCTGGTTATCTGGAGGGCCACAGGTTTTTAGAGATAACATGGTCCACGAAGAAGTTGATGTTAAGTGCCATAGACTCATTGGAGGTGTGCCATGTGGCATCATTCCCTGGAAGTACCCTGCATAAGTTGCTCCACTAAGACGATGAAATGCCCTGCATGAGCTCTATGCCACCTAGTTGCCGCAAAGACGATGAAATGCCCCTGCATGAGCTCTATGCCACCTAGTTGCTCCGCAAGACATGAAATGTCCCTGCATTAGCTCAATGCCACTAGTTGCTCCACAAAGACCATGAAATGTCCCTGCATGAGCTCAATGCACCTATTTGCTCGCAAAGACCATGAAATGTCCCTGCATGAGCTCATGCCATCTAGTTGCTCCACTAGGAACATGAAATGTCCCTGCATGAGCTCAATGCCATCTATTTGCTCCACAAAGACCATGAAATGTCCCTGCATGAGCTCAATGCCATCTAGTTGCTCCACTAACCACCATGAATGTCCCTGCATGAGCTCAATGCCTTCCCAGCTCCTTCAATGACTCTCAGTGGGAAGAACACGTCATACTCACACATTTTGCGAATGAAGTGGTGTATCGTGGACCCCATGAGGGATTTCTGACACCCAAACTCTTGTGTTTTGGAAATTCACATATCCTGATCTATGAAACAACACTTAATCGGCAAACCACGTCATCGTCAATATTCCTGGGCTTCCTTTCACAAAGTTGAGAGGAACCAATCGCAATAACATACATGCTTGATGTGGTCGGGTTCCGTCAACTGGAGTACAGCTGTCACTCTGTACGGCCTGATTGGCTGCTCTTTGGCACAACGTCACAGAGAAGCTGGTCTCGTAGGGTGATCGGAGTAATGAATTCCCGGGGAGAGCGAAGTAATCACTCACGAGCATCTTCTGTGGACTGCGGCACTTAGCCTTAGACTCGTCTTCCAGCCAGGACCATCACGGACATCGTACTCATGTCGGTGAGTACTTTGCGTGGCAGTAATGAACTTGGTAGCAAGTAGTTCTTCACGATAAACACGCGCTGCTGCACTGTGTGTGACATGATCGTGAATACCGACGAGTGAACGTGGGAACAGCCTCTAAAGTCAACACCAACGTAATCTGAGCCGTTAGAGTGCACTTGACGTTCAACCAGCACTACGGACATAAAGTTAATACAAATTAAATTGTGGGACTTCCCACTGAAACGTTCTGTATAACTTAATTTTGTACTTGTTCCCATAGAAACGGATCCTTTCGATGCACGCGCACTTATTTACTTTCCTATGGTTGGTAGTCCTTAGCAGTTCAGGTCTGCTAGTCCTTATAAAATTAAAAGTTGGGTTAAGTGGTAAGAACCAAGGACTTAAGGATCAGTACTCTGTAGACAGAGCAATCTGCTAGTGTGGAGTCGATCTCTAACGGACCACTAAGGACATTACGGAAACGAGTGAAGAATGACCCTGGGCAGGGCACAATTCTTGGATAGCTCGGTGGTTAGAGCATTGGCGTACCAAGCCAGAGGTCGTGGGCTCGATTCCCATGTCCAGTTATCATTTTTCAGTTTAAAGAATATTACGGATACGGAGTCTGAAGAAGGGGCTTTACCCCAACTTTGTTACCGATGGAAATATCTGTCAGACTTTACTATATATATTTTCACGTATTCATACGTCAAGTAATGTGGCCTGCAGCCATCACAACTGGTAGATGTTATCCATTCCTCTTAGTAAGATACTATCTATGTAGATACCAAGATGGGCCAGGGAGGAATGTCGCACGAACTGGAGACTCACGGGTCATATTTATTTGTGTACGATACGTCAAGGTGGAAATGAGGCTGTGGGTTGAAGGTTCAGAGCCACGCCCGCACGCCCGCACACTTGCACACCCACACACCCGCCTGACATTACCATCACAACAAATATTCACTCAATGAAGACTTTGTTCCAAGAGTTTGTCGGCTGAGATAGTACACTTTATACACTAAAGGTTTATGTCACCGCGTCTTACTACCCGGACCGGCATATATACTAACTATACTAATGTGCTAGTGATGAGTACAGTTCAATTTAGAGGAAGTGTTCCCGTATTTGCATGGAAAGAGAGAGGGTCAAACCCATTTAGGAAAAAAGAGCGCCAATACAACCAATTGGTGTTCGACCCTCGATATCCCAGTAATTGGTAGTCTAGTATGTTGTGAGAGGGACGCCTTAGACTACTCGTCCACCGAGGACGGTCACACATGTTTCAAATCATATGAAAGAGATAATGTAAGATTAATAAAAATCTCGTCCTGTTAATAAATGTTGTTATTGAGGTAAAGAGTGAATGTTTGTAGAACAGGCTGTACACAGAGCTATTGAGATAGAGAGTGAATGTTTGTAGAACAGGCTGTACACAGAGCTATTGAGATAGAGAGTGAATGTTTGTAGAACAGGCTGTACACAGAGCTATTGAGATAGAGAGTGAATGTTTGTAGAACAGGCTGTACACAGAAATTATTGAGATAGAGAGTGAATGTTTGTAGAACAAGCTGTACACAGAGTTATTGAGACAAGAGTGAATGTTAGTAGAACAGGTTGTATACAGAGCTATTGAGATAGAGAGTGAATGTTTGTAGAACAGGCTGTACACAGAATTATTGAGATAGAGAGTGAATGTTTGTAGAACAGGCTGTACACAGAGCTATTGAGACAATGTAGAACTCCTCCGATTGCACAGCTCTAACTGTATTATTGTCTCCTGGTACCAAGAGGCGATTCCTGCCTGAGTGAATACTGTGCCGCTGTGCAGTGTACCAGTTTCCGGTCATGACGTCACAGGGATAAAAACATGCACCCTGCAACACAATGAGTACCACATCCTGGTAGCAGTTCCACTCAGGTTGGTAACGGACCTGCTCGACTACCTCCAATGTGAGGTTGGCAACACTGCACTGGAGGGGGGCTCTGCTTGGCGGGTTGCAGACTTGAGAGGACGCAGGAAAACCACGAGAGGGTAATTTTCACTGCTGACTGGATTAGCTGGTGATAAACAACAATTGACAAGATAGTATCCTGGGTAAGGTGAGATAGTATCCTTGGTAAGGTGAGATACTATCCTCAGTAAGGTGAGATAGTATCCTGGGTAGGTGAGATAGTATCCTCGGTAGGTTAGATAGTATCCTCGGGAGGGGAAATAGTATCTTCGAAAAGCCGAGTGAGCTAACGATACAGCTGCCATGATGTGAAGAGTTGAATGACACCCTCCTCTTCCTGGACGTATATCCTTGTAGCCGAGTGGTCAGAGAGTCCAAACACAGATCTAAGAGACCTTGGTTCAATGCCAGGTGGTGCCTGAAGAATATTCAGACTGGTGCTGCTCTAGGTTAAATCAACAGTGAATGTTTGTGTGAAATGTCCGTGTTACAGGACGTTCATTACCAATACAAGGAGGTCAGGGTTTAGATCCCGGCAATGTGAGACAATATTGGACCTAACAGGACAGGCCGGTTCCCACGGTGATACATGACACACGATCCTGAAGGACTCCCTGCTGATGTGTTGCTGTTGTCGGAGCGGCCAGGGGCAAGAGGCGGTCTATCTACCTGCAGCTAGCTCTTCTCTTCCCACAACAGAACAGGTCTAACAAGCCCGAGATACCCGAGAACGGGAATTACGTCATCTCGGTTGTGTCTTGTTTTGTTTTTTGGTGAAATAAAGAAATAAGAACCGATAGAACTGGAACTGGTGGTAAAAAGTCGAGCAATCTCGTGACCGTGGATAATGGAGCGATGAGTCATAGAGAATGTTGATAACTACCTGCTATGAAGACACCAGAGGGAGTGTTGATAGCTACCTGCTATGAAGACACCAGAAGGAGTGTTGATAACTACCTGCTATGAAAACACCAGAAGGAGTGTTGATAACTACCTGCTATGAAAACACCAGAAGGAGTGTTGATAACTACCTGCTATGAATACACCAGAAGGAGTGTTGATAACTACCTGCTATGAAGACACCAGAAGGAGTGTTGATAACTACCTGCTATGAATACACCAGAAGGAGTGTTGATAACTACATGCTAAGAAGACACCAGAAGGAGTGTTGATAACTACCTGCTATGAAGACACCAGAGGGAGTGTTGATAACTACCTGCTATGAATACATCAGAAGGAGTGTTGATAGCTACATGCTATGAAGACACCAGAGGGAGTGTTATAACTACCTGCTATGAATACACCAGAAGGAGTGTTGATAACTACATGCTAAGAAGACACCAGAAGGAGTGTTGATAACTACCTGCTATGAAGACACCAGAGGGAGTGTTGATAACTACCTGCTATGAATACATCAGAAGGAGTGTTGATAGCTACATGCTATGAAGACACCAGAAGGAGTGTTGATAACTATCGGCTATGAATACAGCAGAGGGAGTGTTGATAACTACCTGCTATGAAGACACCAGAAGGAGTGTTGATAATTACCTGCTATGAAAACACCAGAAGGAGTGTTGATAACTACCTGCTATAAATACACCAGAAGGAGTGTTGATAACTACATGCTATGAAGACACCAGAAGGAGCGTTGATAACTATCGGCTATGAAGACACCAGAGGGAGCGTGTGTAGGTCTGGACGTGATGTCTCGGAATTGTATTGTTTCATTGTTTACTTGACTTGTGTCCATCCATAATTTCCATCACAACTATCCATTGTCCAACGTGGCCGCCATATTGGAACATGAAATACATGACAAGGACTTGAACAGCTCTTTAGCCTCAATGGGGCTGTAATCACTTCCAGTTTAGCTCAGCGACAGTATACTCGACTCCTCGTACAGAGGCCGGGGTTCAATCCTCACGAGGAAATATTACATCTTTCCTTGGTGTGAATGTTGCAGCAGCCTCTTTAAATATGTGTACAACAGTGGTACACGAACAAGGAGGTACAAAGGTACAACAGTGGTACAGGAACAGGGAGAGAATGCCTGTAGCTACATTCTCCTAACAACTTCACCAGATAACCAATGTTCAAATATCGACCGGGGAGCTTTCAAGCTCTACCCAAAACCATAAAATTGAGAAAACTTTTCAACGAAACACAATCCATCGTCTCGGAGACAAACATTTCCTACATTTCTAATGTAAAGATATATTTTTCATTTAACAACATTTTTTTCAAATACAGTACCGGCAGTAGATTTTATAAATTGATTTTGTTGATAAAGTTTATCATTGTGAAGTGTGTGAACTAGTTGTGCACACACAAACCTGGAACTGCAACTGATCAGTTCCTAGGAACAGGACTGTGAGCTGTGTTCCTCCTGGTCCGTAGCGGGTCAGTTAACCTCTTGACTCATACCTGTGTTTGGAAGTGACCTCGCTAAGATTCACGTCTTCTGATTGCCACTTTCCGGTTCTATTCCAATCAGACGCGGCCAACTTTCCACGGTGGAAACTTCCATCGGAACAACCACTTTCTCGTCTGGCGCCCTCTCGAAGAGTTTGAACCACCCAGTGGCGTGTGTGGAACTCTTTATCGGGGAAGCAGGGGTGGTTCCCATGTCATTCAATAACGATTATTTGTTGACTAGCAACATTGAATAAATCCCACCTATGCCACACATTAATAAATCCCACCTATGCTACACATGAATATACCCCACCTATGACACACATGAATACACCCCACCTATGCCATACACGAATAAATCCCACCTATGCTACACATGAATAAACCCCACCTATGCTACACATGAATAAATCCCACCTATGCCACACACGAATAATTCCCACCTATGTCACACACGAATAAATCCCACTTGTGCTACACATGAATAAACCCCACCTATGCTACACATGAATAAATCCCACCTATGCTACACATGAATAAACATACCTATGCTACACATGAATAAACATACCTATGCTACACATGAATAAACATACCTATGCTACACATGAATAAACATACCTATGCTACACATGAATAAACCCCACCTATGCCACACACGAATAAATCCTACCTATGCTACACATGAATAGATCCCACCTATGCTACACATGAATAGATCCCACCTATGCTACACATGAATAAATCTCACCTATGTCACACATGAATAGATCCCACCTATGTCACACATGAATAGATCCCACCTATGCTAACACATGAATAAACATACCTATGCCACACACATGAATAAACCCCACCTATGCCACACACGAATAAACCCCACCTATGCTACACAAGAATAAAGCACACCAAATAACAATTTTAAGCAATTAGTAAAAGTTATTTTACAGACTTGTGAAGTTGGGAAGATAGCAAAATTGAATGGATATAATTAATCTACTTCAAAATGGCTATATTCGTTTTTCATGACGTAAGAGATGGGGTAAACAAAATGGCGTTTGCCAGTGGTACTAATCCTATAACAATATTTTCAAAATTCTATTTTAAATAAGTTCACTTTAACTAGAAGTGTACATCTTTAAATATTCAATATTATAATTTAGGTAATAGATTCAAAAGAAAATTTAAGATTAGGATTCTAGAAATATAAGGTTCTATCAATTTCTGATTAATATTAAGGTTATATTTATCCATTTGTCGGTATTCCATCTGTTTTAGTATGCGTCTCAAAGCATCATGGGTCAACACTGTTAGAATAGATACAAAGACGTAACCGCAGCAGGTAATATTAGCGGTTCCGTAAGCCTGTTGGTGGAAAATACTATCGTGTCTTTTTTTAGAGTTGTAGTTCACTAGGCCGGATAAAATAATCATACATTCATATTGAGAAAGTATTGTCATCGTGAACATTTAAAACCTCGATGTTACTTGAATCTAGTTGATTTATGGATCTTGTCTATACAAACTCAAAAGTAAAAAGTGTTTGTTTTTTTAACAAGTTTGTGTGCACCCGGGGCCCCAACCCAGACAGTTTTCATCCACATTTCTCTAGGAGCCTCAAGGCCGCTCTTCAAATACCGCCCGTGGTAGCTGTCCAAATAACTAACTAAACTAAATATATCAACTGGACAAATATTATATTTATTTTCGTCAGAAAAGTTTTCTGTTTTGTTGGGTTTGTATTCATACATAACGCATAGCAAATAGTAAATAGTGCATAGCGTACTGCGCGCAATTCACTAGAAAAATACAACAGTTTATAATGACACATCGTATAAGGTCTTACGTAAATCGATTGTTTGTAACCGTAAAAATTAGCCGGACGCCATTGCACTAATGTAGTAGGTCTCTAAAGGGTTCACTTGAAAACAACGTCCTTTAAGCGGTTTCTTTCAAAACTTGAAATTAACCTAATTTAATTGATCCTTGTTCTAGTAAATTAAATTTGATTTGTATTTGGTTTTGATTGTATTGTCACGAATATTTTGGTCATTAACAGAATCAAAAATATAGTATTTCCCCTTTATTTCAACCATGCAAGCAATCTCAGTCGTTGGAGCTAAAACAAATAAAACTCGTTGATAACAATAAAATATGGCTACCACAAGACATTTCAAACACGAATACAATATATTTTCCGTCTACTGTGTATACTGACGTTTAATTGGCTGAATCCTCTCCTCACATTCTCATTGGCTGATACGTCTCGAGTCGAAGGTTCGTCTATGTCCAAGTCCATAGATAGCGTATGCAAAGTTTAAGTTAAATCAATCGATTATGAACGCTTTTATTGAAAGTAATGTTTCAACTTCTTATGCACTATGTTCTATTAGCTATGCGCTATGCATGAATGTGAATCAAGCCTTATAAAAAAACTGAATTCAACTCACGTCCCGTCCCCCCTTAAAACCAGCTCCACACTCTCGTAATACCCTTAAGGGGGAGCTTGCCCTCCAACACCTGGAGGCACGTGACGTGCAACATTTCCTTGGAAAATGGAGGGTAGAGCAAAAAACGAGACACAATGCGCGGGATTTCCGCCAGCCGATGCCCCCTTCCCCTTCCCCTGATTAAACCGCTGCAAGTTCGGTGACCGCAGGTACTACTAATATTACTACTGTCACTGTGCACTTGCAGGAACCGCGTCAGCCGTCAACCAATCAGGGCGGCTCTAGCTCGGCAGGGACCAGTAGCAAGACTTGGGGATGGATGTCTCCGAGCAAGAGTGGACTATATGCTCACAATACGGCCCTAAAGGAGGTCAGAGCGCTGAGACTCGGTACACAAAGCTATCAACAAGTCATTTGTTATTTCTGAGGTATTCCCAAAGCCAAGATGGAGTCTAAAGCTGTTCAAATACGGGCCTCTATGTTTTATAGCTCAAACTAAAGTGTATGAATACTAGGTGGCGGGACTGTCTCGGTTTTAAGGAGGTTTTTCCAAGAAATGTCAGCTCTGTGATCAAAGTGATTGTTTGTAAACCTCAAGGCAGCCTTCCTAGAACAAACCAAGTCACAAGAGAACATTCTGAGAGGGCTGAGGAATGAGTGGTCTGAAGGCTCCAGCGTTGTCACTACCATAAGAAGCATGGGAGGATATTTCCCTCCAAGGAGGAGTTGAGGAATGAGTTGTCTGGAGGCTCCAGCGTTGTCACTACCATAAGAAGCATGGGAGGATATTTCCCTCCAAGGAGGAGTTGAGGAATGAGTTGTCTGGAGGCTCCAGCGTTGTCACTACCATAAGAAGCATGGGAGGATATTTCCCTCCAAGGAGGAGTTGAGGAATGAGTTGTCTGGAGGCTCCAGCGTTGTCACTACCATAAGAAGCATGGGAGGATATTTCCCTCCAAGGAGGAGTTGAGGAATGAGTTGTCTGGAGGCTCCAGCGCTGTCACTACCATAAGAAACATGGGAGGATATTTCCCTCCAAGGAGGAGTTGAGGAATGAGTGGTCTGGAGGCTCCAGCGTTGTCACTACCATAAGAAGCATGGGAGGGTATTTCCCTCCAAGGAGGAGTGGTCTGGAGGCTCCAGCGTTGTTACTACCATAAGAAGCATGGGAGGGTATTTCCCTCCAAGGAGGAGTTGAGGAATGAGTGTTCTGGAGGCTCCAGCGTTGTTACTACCATAAGAAGCATGGGAGGGTATTTCCCTCCAAGGAGGAGTGGTCTGGAGGCTCCAGCGCTGTCACTACCATAAGAAACATGGGAGGATATTTCTCTCCAAGGAGGAGTTGAGGAATGAGTGGTCTGGAGGCTCCAGCGTTGTCACTACCATAAGAAGCATGGGAGGGTATTTCCCTCCAAGGAGGAGTTGAGGAATGAGTGGTATGGAGGCTCCAGCGTTGTTACTACCATAAGAAGCATGGGAGGGTATTTCCCTCCAAGGAGGAGTTGAGGAATGAGTGTTCTGGAGGCTCCAGCGTTGTTACTACCATAAGAAGCATGGGAGGGTATTTCCCTCCAAGGAGGAGTGGTCTGGAGGCTCCAGCGCTGTCACTATCATAAGAAACATGGGAGGATGTTTCCCTCCAAGGAGTCACCATTAGTAGGCCTATGGCTATCTAAATAATTAAATAACGACCTAGTCTAAGTGGCAAGGATAAGGCGGGATTGTTAGAGTAAGTTGATCATACCAATATCGGGGAAATAGTTGGGAAACCAGATTCAGAACACCTGACTCGGATTCAAACCCTGACCTCATCGTCAACGGGAATCTAATACTACGCGAGTCTACCGCCTTAAACCAGTCGACCGCCGTCAATAAGTTAGCGAGAGAGAGAGAGAGAGCAATGATCTCTCAGCTTTGTGGCGCCCGTATCTTGGATCATGCGGGCTGGGGCGTCACCCTCGTCTGTGATTGTCCGGAACAAAATTTAGTTTAATAAAATGTGACGAGCTGAACGACCACAGAAACCCTTTCTCATGTTAACATTATATATGTAGGTATTGTAGGAGGATTGCTGTGGTTTGTGGAACTTACGCACCAGAATTCTAGAACAAGCATTGCTGTGGTTTGTGGAAATTACGCACCACAATTCTAGAACAAACATTGCTCTGGTTTGTGGAACTTCCACTCCACAATTCTAGAACAAACTGCTGTGGTTTGTGGAACCTTCACTCCGCAATTCTAGAACAAACATTGCAATGGTTTGTGGAACTTCCACTCCACAATTCTAGAACAAACATTGCTGTGGTTTATAGAACTTACGCTCCACAATTCTAGAACAAACATTGCTGTGGTTTGTGGAAATTACGCACCACAATTCTAGAACAAACATTGCAATGGTTTGTGGAACTTACGCTCCACAGTTCTAGAACAAACATTGCTCTGGTTTGTGGAGCCTTCACTCCACAATTCTAGAATAAACATTGCTGTGGTTTGTGGAACTTACGCTCCACAATTCTAGAACAAACATTGCTGTGGTTTATGGAACTTACGCTCCACAATTCTAGAACAAACATTGCTGTGGTTTGTGGAACTTCCACTTCACAATTCTAGAACAAACTGCTGTGGTTTGTGGAACCTTCACTCCGCAATTCTAGAACAAACATTGCAATGATTTGTGGAACTTCCACTCCACAATTCTAGAACAAACATTGCTGTGGTTTATGGAACTTACGCTCCACAATTCTAGAACAAACATTGCTGTGGTTTGTGGAAATTACGCACCACAATTCTAGAACAAACATTGCAATGGTTTGTGGAACTTCCACTCCACAATTCTAGAACAAACATTGCTGTGGTTTATGGAACTTACGCTCCACAATTCTAGAATAAACATTGCTGTGGTTTGTGGAACTTACGCTCCACAATTCTAGAACATACATTGCTGTGGTTTATGGAACTTACGCTCCACAATTCTAGAACAAACATTGCTGTGGTTTGTGGAACTTCCACTCCACAATTCTAGAACAAACTGCTGTGGTTTGTGGAACCTTCGCTCCGCAATTCTAGAACAAACATTGCAATGGTTTGTGGAACTTCCACTCCACAATTCTAGAACAAACATTGCTGTGGTTTATGGAACTTACGCTCCACAATTCTAGAACAAACATTGCTGTGGTTTGTGGAGCCTACGCTCCACAATTCTAGAAAACATCGCTGTGGTTTGTGGAACTTACGCTCCACAGTTCTAGAACAAACATTGCTGTGGTTTGTGGAGCCTACGCTCCACAATTCTAGAAAACATCGTCGTGTTGGTTTGTGGAACTTACGCTCCACACAATTCTAGAACAACACATTGCTGTGGTTTATGGAACTTACGCTCCACAATTCTAGAACAAACATTGCTGTGGTTTGTGGAGCCAACGCTCCACAATTCTAGAAAACATCGCTGTGGTTTGTGGAACTTACGCTCCACAGTTCTAGAATAAACATTGCTGTGGTTTATGGAACTTACGCTCCACAATTCTAGAACAAACATTGCTGTGGTTTGTGGAACTTCCACTCCACAATTCTAGAACAAACTGCTGTGGTTTGTGGAACCTTCGCTCCGCAATTCTAGAACAAACATTGCTGTGGTTTTTGGAACCTTCACTCCACAATTCTAGAATAAACTGCTGTGGTTTGTGGAACTTACGCTCCACAATTCTAGAACAAACATTGCTGTGGTTTGTGGAACCGTCACTCCACAATTTTAGAAAACATCGCTGTGGTTTGTGGAACCTACGCTCCACAATTCTAGAACAAACATTGCTGTGGTTTTTGGAACCTTCAATCCACAATTCTAGAATAAACTGCTGTGGTTTGTGGAAATTACGCATCATAATTCTAGAACAAACATTGCTAGAAACACTTTCAGTTATTTAATGGCATCACGTGACAATGCATGCATCGTGGAGTGCGTTTAGTGATGTTTGTTTTGTTTGGAGCTGTGAGCTGTGAACTGTGAATTGTGAACTGTGAACTTCACAAAGCGCACTATTTATACAACCAAAAGTAAAATGCTCGAAATAATCCAAACGTGGTTGGCTCGGCCTTAATTTACTTGCTAAGTAACTTCATGGGGCCGTTTCTACAGTCGAAATTTCATAGGAAGGGGCGTAACTGACAGGTAGAAGCGTCCCTAGTTCTATATTTATGTATTCATACGTATAAACATGTGATCTTCAGCTGTCACTTTGACAGATAATATCAATATAATGTTGTCAATGTTGATCACAAATAAACATATTTGTATTTTATTAAAAAAAAGTCCTTTCTATGAAAATTGGGCTGTAGAGCTGAGTTTGCGACAATATTCCAACATTTCCTTGTGACATGTTCAGGACAGAGATTGGGGAGGGTTTGAGGGGGCGACACAGTGGGCCGTTCAATCTATCTGCGTAACACTATTGGGATAAAATTGGAAACTGTAAACAACAGTAGTTTTTTAACATACCCCTCCCTCTCCTATTCGTTGCAAAAGTTGTAAATTTTTTTGTGAAACCATGGTTTGTATTATACAGCCTCGCTCCTGAAGATAGTCTATTGCTGTTACATGTGTGAGCTACTAGGTTGCGTCTGTAATCTGGGCAGGGGTTAGTCACTGCACTGACATTGTCTAGCAGTTATAATAACACATAAATAATATAGTTTGTGTAGCACAGCCGTTCTTAAAGTTAATGTATTTTGGTTAGGGTGGTACATTAGCTAAACTTTGTTTCGGAGCCCGTTCCTAGAGTACATAATATTTTATGAACACCGGGACTTAAACCCCTGGCTCTTATTAGTTCCTTGACACGAGCTTGCTTGTGTGATGCGCTACCTACTAGAGGAGCTGATGAGTTCATCTAAATTCACGAGAAGATCTCCTGGGACAAGCTGCTCGCTTGATCCTTCACTTGGAACTAATTAGAAAACAAACTCTTACTAATGAATTCCTTAGAGAAACTAGAGTCACGAAATAACCAACTAAGAGTAGCTTCTATATAATATTCACCGCACGATTGTTGCTTCCAGCCTTGTTTTGGCGATAGTTGAGCTACCGACAACATTTATTTCAGAACAGGGCTCATTAATGTTCCAGTTGAAAGTTTGCTCTATATTTTGAGACAATCCGGAATGAATTGAAACCATTTTGTTCCACCCTTTTATTAATACAAAGATAGTTTTACTTTTGTTTGATGGACAAGGAAATATACATGTCTCTCCTATGCGTATTTCAGTACTCAAACAACGCTCGAAACTATAAGCTGCGTTACTACCAAACTACAACCAAGTTTCCAAGATAGTTACTTGATTTGCTAGTAGTCATTGTGATAGTTGCTTGTTTTGCTAGTAGTAGCCATGATATTTGTCGACTTGCACTGAATTAATTACGGAAACATCTCCTGAGTGTAGGGGGGGGTATTAGGTTAAGTTGGTTGTGATCAAATCTCGACATTTTCTAGAAAGTGCCCACACCAGTGAGTCACTGGTAAGGAGGTTCCAGCGACTAACGACCCATTATTGTGGAGGACCATGGGACTAAGTTGTGGAGCGGGAACTCCGACCAATGAGAGAGAGGGCTGCGCGTTGAGGAGTGCGCGTGAGTGTACCAAGACCAGGGGAGAGGGGGAGGGACAGTGACTGGTAGAGAAGATCTCAGTGTTCTCTTCACCAGTGACCCACCAGTGCTACGACAGGCTACTCTACCTTCCAGGGGCAATCCGTTCTGTGTCCACACTACATTCAAAGATCAGGTACAATTCACAAACCAGGGGCTCTTTACTAAACAACCACTAGTTTGTTTCTTGCACACATAATAAGTTACATTTTAATTATATTATTATTATTATTATTATTATTATTATTTACAAGTTATTGATAATATCTATCAAGAGAAATAGCTGTAGACCGCATGATTTTGACGTATTAACACATGAAATAGCTCTAGTAGCTTCTATATCTTTAAGATAAGCCCCTGCTTATGAACATTTTACTGCATGTTTTCCTGACGCTGTCACACTTTATTTGTATGTGTGTTCATATTTAGAGACTTTAGGTTAAGTTGACATATTTCCCGTCCTGTTTCTTATATCGGGCTCGTTTTTACAAACATCGCAACATTTTACTGGCCTTTTGTTCGGTTTCTTTATCTAAATATTTTATTTGTTGTCCTTCTTGAAAGTATTCCAACAAATGTGCACACCCTCCCCGTACAAATTGTCCGGATACTTGCATCAGCCGGGTAGGGAGAATTATGAAAGGAAATGCACCCTAATTCGGTGAAAGGAACGTTGAAAGCCATTTAGGGGGTTAAAAAAACCTAATAAATCCGGCTGACATTCAAACCCCGACCTCCCTTGTCACGACAAACCCGACTAACTTTTAGTCCGCGTAGCCACCTATGCGGTGAAATAAAGTTAATGTTTCAAGAAAATTAGAGGAAAAGAAACCGCGTCTGACGATGTAATTGTAATTGTTATTTTGTACTTGTGCGTAAAAACTGATTTTATTTACTCGGAGATAAAGTTTGAAGTGTTATTGCTCTCTGACAAGTGAACCTGATGTAACTCGTAGCTGCTCGGTTATTGTAACTACGGAACAGCCGTAATCTCCACAGATATCTCCCGTGACAAGGATCCGAACCTCAAGATGAATTCTGGGAGAAACAGCCTTTTACAAAATACAAACATTGTTTATAGCGGCCATTATTGATTACATTTTATTATAACATTGGGGATATCTACAGATAACATGACTTGACCTATGAATACATGACAGTAAATCTATAAACTTTGGAAATTGTCGGATAGTGTTCTTCCTTACGTGCTACTACAGTTCATTTGTCTTAAGAAGCTAGAGAAGTATTCATACGCCAAGCAATGTGAAGTGCAGCTGTCAGTGTTGATAGATCCTATTGTCAGGTTTGTCGGTTGTGTTCTGTTGTGTTCTCCAAGATCCATTAACGCCCTACCACTCCAAGGGAAGTTGTTCGTTGTGTTCTGGTTGTGTTCTCCAAGATCCATTAACGCCCTACCACTCCAAGGGAAGTTGTTCGTTGTGTTATGGTTGTGTTCTCCAAGATCCATTAACGCCCTACAACTCCAAGGGAAGTTGTTCGTTGTGTTATGGTTGTGTTCTACAATATCCATTAACGCCCTACCACTCCAAGGGAAGTTGTTCGTTGTGTTCTGGTTGTGTTCTCCAAGATCCATTAACGCCCTACCACTCCAAGGGAAGTTGTTCGTTGTGTTATGGTTGTGTTCTACAATATCCATTAACGCCCTACCACTCCAAGGGAAGTTGTTCGTTGTGTTCTCCAAGATCCATTAACGCCCTATCACTCCAAGGGAAGTTGTTTGTTGTGTTATGGTTGTGTTCTCCAAGATCCATTAACGCCCTACCACTCCAAGGAAGTTGTTCGTTGTGTTCTCCAAGATCCATTAACGCCCTATCACTCCAAAGGGAAGTTGTTTTGTTGTGTTATGGTATTTGTTCTCCAAGATCCATTAACGCCCTACCACTCCAAGGGAAGATGTTTAGTTGTGTTCTGGTTGTGTTCTCCAAGATCCATTAACGCCCTATCACTCCAAGGGAAGTTGTTCGTTGTTGTTCTCCAAGATACATTAACGCCCTACCACTCCAAGGGAAGTTGTTCGTTGTGTTCTGGTTGTGTTCTCCAAGATCCATTAACGCCCTACCACTCCAAGGGAAGTTGTTCGTTGTGTTATGGTTGTGTTCTACAATATCCATTAACGCCCTACCACTCCAAGGGAAGTTGTTCGTTGTGTTATGGTTGTGTTCTCCAAGATCCATTAACGCCCTATCACTCCAAGGGAAGTTGTTTGTTGTGTTATGGTTGTGTTCTCCAAGATCCATTAACGCCCTACCACTCCAAGGGAAGTTTCTGGTTGTGTTCTCCAAGATCCATTAACGCCCTATCACTCCAAGGGAAGTTGTTCGTTGTGTTCTCCAAGATACATTAACGCCCTACCACTCCAAGGAAAGTTGTTCGTTGTGTTCTGGTTGTGTTCTCCAAGATCCATTAACGCCCTATCACTCCAAGGGAAGTTGTTTGTTGTGTTATGGTTGTGTTCTCCAAGATCCATTAACTCCCTATCACTCCAAGGGAAGTTGTTTGTTGTGTTATGGTTGTGTTCTCCAAGATCCATTAACGCCCTATCACTCCAAGGGAAGTTGTTCGTTGTGTTCTCCAAGATACATTAACGCCCTACCACTCCAAGGAAAGTTGTTCGTTGTGTTCTGGTTGTGTTCTCCAAGATCCATTAACGCCCTACCACTCCAAGGGAAGTTGTTCGTTGTGTTCTCCAAGATCTATTAACGCCCTTTCACTCCAAGGGAAAGTGTTTGTTGTGTTCTGGTTGTGTTCTGGTTGAGAATGACCCACATCTTCGGAAACAAATCACGAGGGGGGAGGGGGTTGGCAAACAATTCAGAGAGACAGGCGGGGGGGGGGGGTGTTTAGTTTCCTAACAGTGCTACAAGGTTGGGACTCTACCGCCATCACCTACTATTGCTACAGAATGTTTCAGTCGCTAATTAGAACTGTGTGATGATTATTAATGTATCCATCTAGTTGGAACAGGATTATGATGGGTTGTTCGAGAATGTTCTAGTGTCTACTCTCTCCGGGGATTGATCCCTGGTCTGTCCGGAGGGAAGCAGATAGTTTACCCTGTTGTCCCACATCTAGGAAAGTTACTTGCCATGTTACTTACCATGCTACTTACCATGTAACTTACCATGTAACTTACCATGTAATTTACCATGTTACTTGCCATGTTACTTACCATGTTACTTGCCATATTACTTATAGGAGCTGGATATCACTTGCTAGTTGGATAACATGAGGTTTCTAATGTTCCAATTGTTAGTGCCAGTAACATTGTCAGTTGCTAATGCCAGTAACATAGCAAATTGTTAGTGCTAGTAATGGTGCCAGTTGCTAGTGCCAGTAACATTGCCAGTTGCTAGTACCAGTAACATTGCCAGTTGCTAGTACCAGTAACATTGCCAGTTGCTAGTGCCAGTAATGGTACCAGTTGCTAGTACCAGTGATGATGCCAGTAACATTTCCAATTGCTAGTGCCAGTAATATTGACAGTTGTTAGTGCCAGTTGCTAGTGCAAGTAATAGTGCCAGTTGCTAGTCCCAGTAACATTGCCAGTTGTTAGTGCTAGTAATGGTGCCAGTTTATAGTGCCAGTAATGGTGCCAGTTGTTAGTGCTAGTAATGTTGCCAGTTGCTAGTCACAGTAATGTTGCCAGTTGTTAGTGCTAGTAATGGTGCCAGTTTATAGTGCCAGTAATGGTGCCAGTTGTTAGTGCTAGTAATGTTGCCAGTTGCTAGTCACAGTAATGTTGCCAGTTGTTAGAACCAGTAGTGGTGCCAGTTTATAGTGCCAGTGATGGTGCCAGTTGTTAGTGATAGTAATGTTGCCAGTTGCTAGTCACAGTAATGGTACCAGTTGCTAGTCACAGTAATGTTGCCAGTTGATAGTGCCAGTAATGGTGCCAGTTTATAGTGCCAGTACTAGTTTGCCTAATATCTCACTGTTGAGTAAAGTGAGACCTCCTAGAAAGTGTTATCACACTCTAAAGCACACACTACCTCCCCCCCTCTTGTAAATATAAAAAGTACCAATGATCCACTCAAACCCAAAGCGGTTAAGAGGGTTAAAGAGGATTAGTTGTTTTCCGATCAAGACATAAAGGAACTTGACATATATACACTAAATAGCTATTAATGAGGTGTTCTGTCTTTTGACAGGTCCGTTACCTTGTCCAAATTAGTCATATCAGCAGGTTCCTTCTTTCTATCCTGAAACATCATCTTCTCTCACTGTTTGAGGTCGTCCATCAGTTGCATTTGTAATCTTCTGCTCCCTCACTCTTCCACCTTGCCTTCAATGACGTCACTCAACAAACTATTTCTTATTATAATGTGAACCATTAAATTGGCCTTTCTTCGTGCTCACCTGCATAATGGTTCTGTTTTCATATTCCTTTTAGTTTAGATCGTGTTCATTAATCATCCGATCTGTCCACTTTATATTCTCTATTCTCCTCCAGCACCATATCTCACACCTTTCCAAGTATTTATACTACTTTTACTCAAGGTCCCTTAATATGATGTGAGGAATGCCAGGCCTCCACCGTGGTTCGGATTCCACGTTAAACTGTAGGTCCTCCATTTCATCTCACAATCACCCTTTCATTACACATTAGCGTAAGTGCGTATAACCCGAACGGGTAGTAAGACGCGAAGCTAATAATAATAATAATAATAATCCCTTAATATGAAAATAACATGAATTAAAAGTTATGGGGGAGGAGATGATGAGTTCTTAACTACCTTCTCCTGTATCATAACTACCTTCTCCTGTATCATAACTACCTTCTCCTGTATCATAGCTACCGTCTCCTGTATCATAACTACCGTCTCCTGTATCATAGCTACCGTCTCCTGTATCATAACTACCTTCTCCTGTATCATAAATACTGTCTCCTGTATCATAACTACCTTCTCCTGTATCATAGATACTGTCTCCTGTATCATAACTACCTTCTCCTGTATCATAACTACCGTCTCCTGTATCATAACTACCTTCTCCTGTATCATAGCTACCGTCTCCTGTATCATAACTACCTTCTCCTGTATCATAGCTACCGTCTCCTGTATCATAACTACCGTCTCCTGTATCATAGCTACCGTCTCCTGTATCATAACTACCTTCTCCTGTATCATAAATACTGTCTCCTGTATCATAACTACCTTCTCCTGTATCATAGATACTGTCTCCTGTATCATAACTACCTTCTCCTGTATCATAACTACCGTCTCCTGTATCATAACTACCTTCTCCTGTATCATACTACCGTCTCCTGTATCATAACTACCTCTCCTGTATCATAACTACGTCTCCTGTATCATAACTACCTTCTCCTGTATCATAACTACCTTCTCCTGTGCTCATAACTACCTTCTCCTGTATCATAACTACCTTCTCCTGTATCATAACTACCTTCTCCTGTATCATAACTACCTTCTCCTGTATCATAACTACCTTCTCCTGTATCATAACTACCTTCTCCTGTATCATAACTACCTTCTCCTGTATCATAGATACTCGTCTCCTGTATCATAAACTACCTCTCTCCTGTATCATAACTACCGTCTCCTGTATCATAACTACCTTCTCTGTATCATAAACTACTTCTCCTGTATCATAACTACCCTTCTCCTGTATCATAACTACCTTCTCCTGTATCATAACTACCGTCTCCTGTATCATAACTACCTTCTCCTGTATCATAACTACCTTCTCCTGTGCTCATAACTACCTTCTCCTGTATCATACTACCGTCTCCTGTATCATAACTACCTTCTCCTGTATCATAACTACCTTCTCCTGTGCTCATAACTACCTTCTCCTGTATCAAAAGCTACCGTCTCCTGTATCATAACTACTTCTCCTGTATCATAACTACCTTCTCCTGTATCATAACTACCGTCTCCTGTATCATAACTACCCTTGTGGAACACAGAGTGACGTGCAGTTCGACCCCCTGACGGTCCACTCCAGTTTGCGAGGAACTGTAGGTAAGACAGAGCTCGTGCATAAAACAACCTGTTTGTTTCTGTCTCTCTCTCACTCACTCTCTCAGGCCAAGGTCGAAGTGACCACGGTAGCTCGTCCTGTCAAGGTGCATCATGGGAGAGCGCGTCTTGTGGAGACTGGAGGGCAGCCAATAAAAAGCGACTGGCGCGGCGCGGGCTATTCTCGCCTCATATCTTACATGAAGCCGCTAGTAGCGCGTTTCTAGTCCTGCTCTGTCTCCCTTTCCTCCTCTGTCTACAAGAAGCCGCTAGTAGCGCGTTTCTAGTCCTGCTCTGTCTCCCTTTCCTCCTCTGTCTCACAAGAAGCCGCTAGTAGCGCGTTTCTAGTCCTGCTCTTCTCCTTTCCTCCTCTGTCTCACAAGAAGCCGCTAGTAGCGCGTTTCTAGTCCTGCTCTGTCTCCCTTTCCTCCTCTGTCTCACAAGAAGCCGCTAGTAGCGCGTTTCTAGTCCTGCTCTGTCTTCCTTTCCTCCTCTGTCTCACAAGAAGCCGCTAGTAGCGCGTTTCTAGTCCTGCTCTGTCTCCCTTTCCTCCTCTGTCTCACAAGAAGCCGCTAGTAGCGCGTTTCTAGTCCTGCTCTTTCTCCCTTTCCTCCTCTGTCTTACAAGAAGCCGCTAGTAGCGCGTTTCTAGTCCTGCTCTGTCTCCTTTCTCCTCTGTCTCACAAGAATCCGCTAGTAGCGCGTTTCTAGTCCTGCTCTGTCTTTCTTTCCTCCCTGTCTCACAGAAGCCGCTAGTACGCGTTTCTAGTCTGCTCTGTCTCCCTTTCCTCCTCTGTCTCACAAGAAGCCGCTAGTAGCGCGTTTCTAGTCTGCTCTGTCTCCCTTTCCTCCTCTGTCTCACAAGAAGCCGCTAGTAGCGCGTTTCTAGTCCTGCTCTGTCTTCCTTTCCTCCTCTGTCTTTCACTCTACATTCTCCCTCTCTCCCTCTTCTTCTTCTCTCTCCTGTTTGTATCGGCTGGTGCGGATGAATCCCAACTTCCTCCTTGAAGCCATAAACGTGCACTGTATAAACACACGCTTGCACCCAAAATACGACTTACAGACTGACTTACCCTAGCTAGCCATGGAAACACCCACACTGGGTGCCCTATGGGATGGTTCTTCCTCCCTCTTTCCAGATGGATTCTGTTTCATATCTTTGAAATTCACCCTCCTCCACCTGTGCTTAGTTCAGCCCATGCAGCGCATTCAACAAAAGATTGTTCCTCCACGTGAGCTCAAGGCCTCAGCCCTCTCTCTGGGAAACTGACGTTCAGAGATCTGGTGCTTGTGTTATAGAGATCACGGGCTGTACACTCTCTGGGAAACTGACGTTCAGAGCTCTTGAAGTTGTGTCCAGCCATTGTCTACATGCCATGATAACTAAACAAGAGAAACGCTGGCCGAATATTGTAACATTAGCTCCGATGTTTTGTATGAATACGCAGACCAAACGTCCGGCTCGTATAGTTTGGCCTGGAGGTCAGGGTTTCGAATCTCAACCGGGTGTATTGAGGGTGTTTCTTATCAAGTTTTCCAACTTTCCGCGCAAATGTGGGTACATTTACTCTTTCCAATCCCTCTATTTGCGTACAGCCCGCGGGTAGGACTCGGAGCGAAACTAAATGAAGAAGAGCTGTATCGAGGGGAACGACCTCCCGCGGGGGATTGTGGGGGAGGCGGTGAAAATACACCTCGAGCCAGGTCGGACTCACTGGTCACTAGGTGAGATCCATCACCAGCCGGGATTAGAACCAGCTCCTCAAGCCAACAAGTCCACTAATAAGCTCAGTCAACTTGGGTGACTGCTGCAAATCACATGGTTTGACGTATGAACACATGACAGTAACCCACTCTCATTTTTGACTAGACTGCCACTGGCGGGGAGATAGAGGTTCAATCCCGGTCGGGTGTACTGAGGGTAGTTTTTCCTAAAATGATTTTCACTCTATCTATCTCTCTCTTTCCCTTCCCTAAAACCACTAGCGTGATTAATAGTACATAACCGTATAAACTGAATGGGTAGTAAGACGCTTTGCTAAAAAAAAGATTAATACCACCATGCTCATGACAGATACTCATCTAACACAGCCATGCTATGACAGATATCCATCTAACACAGCCATGCTATGACAGATATTCATCTAACACAGCCATGCTATGGCAGATATCCATCTAACACCACCATGTTATGACAGATATTAATCTAACACAGCCATGCTATGACAGATATCCATCTAACACAGCCATGCTATGACAGATATTAATCTAAAACAGCCATGCTATGACAAATATCCATCTAACACAGCCATGCTATGGCAGATATTCATCTAACACAGCCATGCTATGACAGATATCCATCTAACACAGCCATGTTATGACAGATATTCATCTAACACCACCATGCTATGACATATATTCATCTAACACCACCATGCTATGGCAGATATTCATCTAACACCACCATGCTATGACATATATTCATCTAACACCACCATGCTATGACAGATATTCATCTAACACCACCATGCTCATGACAAATATTCATCTAACACCACCATGCTCATGACAGATATTCATCTAACACCACCATGCTCATGACAGATATTCATCTAACACCACCATGCTCATGACAGATATTCATCTAACACCACCATGCTCATGACAGATATTCATCTAACACCACCATGCTCATGACAGATATTCATCTAACACCACCATGCTCATGACAAATATTCATCTAACACCACCATGCTCATGACAAATATTCATCTAACACCACCATGCTATGACAGATATTCATCTAACACCACCATGCTCATGACAGATATTCATCTAACACCACCATGCTCATGACAGATATTCATCTAACACCACCATGCTCATGACAAATATTCATCTAACACCACCATGCTATGACAGATATTCATCTAACACCACCATGCTCATGACAGATATTCATCTAACACCACCATGCTATGACAAATATTCATCTAACACCACCATGTTATGACAGATATTCATCTAACACCATCATGCTCATGACAGATATTCATCTAACACCACCATGCTCATGACAAATATTCATCTAACACCACCATGCTCATGACAGATATTCATCTAACACCACCATTCTCATGACAGATATTCATCTAACACCACCATGCTCATAACAGATATTCATCTAACACCACCATGCTCATGACAGATATTAATCTAACACCACCATGCTCATGACAGATATTCATCTAACACCACCATGCTCATGACAGATATTCATCTAACACCACCATGCTCATGACAGATATTCATCTAACACCACCATGCTCATGACAGATATTCATCTAACACCACCATGCTATGACAGATATTCATCTAACACCACCATGCTATGACAGATATTCATATAACACCACCATGCTCATGACAGATATTCATCTAACACCACCATGCTATGACAGATATTAATCTAACACCACCATGTTATGACAGATATTCATCTAACACCACCATGCTCATGACAGATATTCATCTAACACCACCATGCTCATGACAGATATTCATCTAACACCACCATGCTCATGACAGATATTCATCTAACACCACCATGTTATGACAGATATTCATCTAACACCACCATGCTATGACAGATATTCATCTAACACCACCATGTTATGACATATATTCATCTAACACCACCATGTTATGACAGATATTCATCTAACACCACTATGCTCATGACAGATATTCATCTAACACCACCATGTTATGACATATTCATCTAACACCACCATGCTATGACAGATATTCAACAACTGTTGATACCACCGTGTGAAGAACATCAAGCTCTATGTTTTTACTTGTTTATTTCGACAAAAAAAGGTTTACTAAAAAAACAGCAAAAAACCCCTGTCCTGTGCGCTTCCTACGCCCCCGCCAGAGGAAGGAGAGGGGGCGAGATTGCGCCAGAACCCCACACGATGGCCTAATCTGTGACCCGGCACTGAAACTGAACGCGGACCCCAAAGAAGCGGTGGGCGCTTTTAGTGAGAAAACAAACCAGGTCAAACCTGTCTGGTGACAATTTGAAATTTATGTTGGGCTGGTGTGGATTTGATGTCGAAATAAGCTCTTTTATTTTTATTCGCTTCGGTGAACAAAAACAAAACACGATCTCTCCCGTTCGGGGGTCGAGTTCTTTGACGGTGTAAGCGCCGCCATGATTAGGTGAGTGTCCATTTTAATTCTAATTAGGAAGATAAAAGTAGGAGATTTCCTCTTTCTGAACTTTCCACTTCAATTAGTCCGGTCTTACAGATAACGAGATTAAACATGTCACAAAATATGGAGGTGTGCATTGGTACGACCTGCTTACAGCTGGTACTATGTACGAGCTGTTTACATCTGGTACTATGTCTGAGCTCCTTACATCTGGTACTATGTTTGTACGAGCTGCTTACATCTGGTACTATGTATGAGCTGCTTACAGCTGGTACTATGTCTGAACTGCTTACATCTGGTACTATGTTTGTACGAGCTGCTTACATCTGGTACTATGTTTGTATGAGCTGCTTACATCTGGTACTATGTCTGAGCTCCTTACATCTGGTACTATGTTTGTACGAGCTGCTTACATCTGGTACTATGTTTGTACGACCTGCTTACATCTGGCAGTTGCCGAAGCAGTCATTGCGTGTACATGCTCTAGTAACAGAGGCTATACAGCTATTGCTCCAAGTAAGATGACTGATGTTACGAGCTATTGACAAGTGTTCTAGTCCCTCCTAGAGAGTGTCAATGTTTCATTGTAACAGAGAGTACACAGCTATTGACAAGTTATTCCCTCCTAAGACCACACTTTGCGCAACGAGGAAATGTTTGGAGGTCTGGTAAACCGCGACATTCAATATCGGTAATAGCTACCAGGAGGGTAATAGGAGTTCATTACTAGGTAGCCTCATGTTCGGGGAGTGAACCAGGATACACTTGGTTACAGGACTCTAGAGGTAGGTACAGGGCTCTAAAGGGAGGTACAGGTCTCTAGAGGGAGGTACAGGTCTCTAGAGGGATGTACAGGTCTCTAGAGGGAGGTACAGGTCTCTATAGGAGGTACAGGTCTCTAGATGGAGGTTACAGGACTCTAGAGGTAGGTTATATGGCATTGGCTCTATAGGGAGGTACAGGTCTCTAGAGGGAGGTACAGGGCTCTATAGGGAAGTACAGATCTCTCTAGGAAGGTTACAAGGTTCTATAGGTGGTACAGATCTCTATAGGGAGGTACAGGTCTCTATAGGAAGGTACAGATCTCTATAGGGAGGTACAGGTCTCTAGAGGGAGGTACAGGTCTCTAGAGGGAGGTACAAGTCTCTATAGGGAGGTACAGGTCTCTAGATGGAGGTTACAGGACTCTAGAGGGAGGTTACAGGACTCTAGACGCTTAGTCACCCTAGATATAGCTGTTAATGTATCTCTCCAAACAAATACCTCTCAGTTATCAATGTACAACACAGGACTACTCATTCCTGGAGTCAAACCAGGGACTATAACAAGATGAAACATGTAAGCAAGAGGTTCTGATAGTTGATAACGGCTGTGAACCCCAGACCACTCAGCTAAGTACACAGACACCAAGCTGTTGTTCTCAAGCAATGTATCAGCCGAACATTAGCGATACAGAACACAAGTGATGTCGCGAGGTTAAGTGCAAACAAAGCAAGGTCCGGACAGAAATATACCACTAGCGGCTGTGAGTGCAACAACACACTAACTCCATCACAGTGCTGAGATATACATTGCAACAGGATGAGGAGGGGGAATATCGAGGGACTGTGTCAGTAAGTAGGATTCCCATTCCTGGATCAAGAGTGTTGACCGCTCGACCAGCCTCTCATACAGTTGGAGATAACTGTCACAATCCAAGCGCGAAATTTCAAAGCCATCTATTAATTGAGTGATAATTAAGTACTTTCTACCGGTGTCATTATAAATGTTTACCCGCCCACTTTCTCCCAGAGAATTACCTCACACTGTTGTACATTCTAACTTCACAGAGGCAGACCAAAGGGTGTTATGAAGTTATATCCTAGCACTGTTATACCCTCTAACTTCACAGAGACAGACCAAAGGGCGTTAAGAAGTTATATCCTAGCACTGTTATACCCTCTAACTTCACAGAGACAGACCAAAGGGCGTTATGAAGTTATATCCTAGCACTGTTATACCCTCTAACTTCACAGAGACAGACCAAAGGGCGTTATGAAGTTATATCCTAGCACTGTTATACCCTCTAACTTCACAGAGACAGACCAAAGGGCGTTATGAAGTTATATCCTAGCACTGTTGTACATGCTAACTTCATAAAGACATAGTCAATTATCGTTATATCATTGTTAATATCTAGAGCACCCAGTTCAATTCCAAATATCCATCGCCCAATTGAAGATTTGGAGCTATTTTTGCACGAAACCATTCACTCCCAGCCATGTTCACTGGGCAGGTGAATACTGGGGACATTTCCTTAAAATACACCTTCCTGGTTCAGTTAACTAGCGAATGAAGGAAGACTCGTCAACCCTGAGTCGCAACCGCGTGTCGGACTAGTATCGTCTGTCTACAATAGCACACGCAAACGCAGTCGTATGTCGGAGTTGTCGGGAGGATATTAACATTGTTCATCTCTTGCGTCTATGTTCAGCCAATCAAAAACAAGTCCAGATACATTACTGTACTCAACTGAAATAATTAGCTATTAATTGGTCAAGGATAAAAGTTCATTTATGTATACTAAAGGGTATAGCATTTTAGATCATTTAATAAGTGTAAATGACCCAATGGGAAGAGGCCATTGGGAAGACCTAAACGCAGATGGCAGAATAGCATTAAAATGGACCTGTAAGAGATGAGGTGTAATGAGATGAACTGGATAGAACTAGCTCAAGATTGGGATAGGTGTAATGGGGTGGACTGGATAGAACTAGCTCAAGATAGGGATAAGGTGTAATGGGGTGGACTGGATAAAACTAGCTCAAGATAGGGATAAGGTGTAATGGGGTGGACTGGATAGAACTAGCTCAAGATAGGGATAAGGTGTAATGGGGTGGACTGGATAAAACTAGCTCAAGATAGGGATAAGGTGTAATGGGGTGGACTGGATAGAACTAGCTCAAGATAGGGATAGGGTGTAATGGGGTGGACTGGATAGAACTAGCTCAAGATAGGGATAAGGTATACTGGGGTGAACTGAATAGGGATAAGGTATAATGGGGTGGACTGGATAGTACTAGCTCAAGATAGAGATAGGGTGTAATGAGGTGGACTGGATAGAACTAGCTCAAGATAGAGATAGGGTGTAGTGAGTTGGACTGGATACAGCCATTGATAGGGTGTAATGAGGTGGACTGGATAGAACTAGCTCAAGATAGGTATAGGTGGCGTACTTTTGTAATTGCGGCAATGAACTTTCGAGCTCCTAAAGCCATGTAGTAAGTAGGTATTAAAAGTAGTAATTTTTCAACTTTTTTATTCATTAATATGATTCTATTGACTTTTAATTTGTAGACTTAAATGTGACTTTGATGACGAAGTCATATTGGTTGAACTCTCGTCTGCCGACACTTGATTGTAGTTAAACAGAAAACACCGTGTTGCGCCTTACGTCTCCGGGAGCGACTGACTGTGGGTGAGCCATTATGTTCTAGTGTTTTTATTTATTGGTAAACAACAATATAATATTCAGTACACAGAGACACAAGCAACGACAGCTCGCAAACATAGAGTGACGTCATAACACATATCGTACAAGGTGCCTTCTTAGGGTCAATATTTTACTATTGTTTTAGCATCGTGTCTTACTACCCGTTCGGATTATACGATCATGTAATCTTAATCTTAATATATATAATTCTTCTGTACGTGTGTATGTCACTGAACTCCTCCTAAATGGATGGACCGATTTTGATGAAATTTTGTGTGTGTGGTTTGAGTGGGTCCGTGGATGGTTTAGATTCACAATTGGACCCGGTAGGTGGGGCTGCAATCGGGTTCTAGGAATTTTATTTTTATTTTTTAGGGAATTTTTTTTGGGGAGGGGGGTTTAGATTTTTTGCATATCAGAACATATAACCTCAAAACTTCACCCCCCCCCCCCACCGCTCCCCCAATATTTATAATTTATAACCGATAATTGACCGTTAAAACCTTCAGAAAAGTTCATGAATAATTGAACTTCTGAGAATAATTTATAGCTATGATTGTTTTTCGATACAGCTGATATTTGCGGAGCTGTGGGCGAAATGCCAAAAATGAAAAGATTTTTATTCTGTATGATGTCTTGACAAACACTGAATTTGTAATATTTGTGTTACTCACTAATTGGAGTTCATTGTGAATTTGTAATTGTGATGATCACATAGTATTGGTTTTACTATCGAAATCAATTATGCCACCCAAACGAAAAGCCAACGTTCGGGCAGGACAACGTCTGTCGGGTCCGCTAGTATATGCATATAATCATTTGGTCAGATTCTTGCTCAGGCCAAAATAAGAATTTTTTTAATGATATGTCTCTACCAGTACTTGATAAATAAAGGAAGTTTCAAATCTATTGACCATAAATTACCTGAATTGGGGCACACTTACCTGGACAGTGATAGATACTTTGGCCGGATTGAAAAAGTATTAAGAAAACACCAAAACATCTACTTACCCGAGCAATATCGGGATATTATCGGTAAATCAAGTAAAAGAAGCCTAGTTATAGATATGTGTAACCATTTCCGCAAAACCAATGACCTGATGAAGAAGTTGAAACTCTTCAACAGGAAAAAGGATATCTTGAAGGAAATGTGTGTTTTAGAGATGGTGTGAAGTGGACCCGCGTTGAAGAATATGGTTTCTACTTTTTCAAAGAATCTTATGATCCTAATACTCCTTTTAAAAAAGTTAACATAAAGCGCTACATGAATCAAGAAACAATCTTGGGGGACATTTCCATTTCCCGATTGTTTGAAAAGACTGGGGAGTTGTCTAAAGAAAAAAAGGAAAATCTGAAAGACCAGCTTCCATTTATCCCAGATGAGTACAGATGGTACTACAATATGCTAATTAATGAGGAACCATGACATTGAGACTTTACCGAATTCAAGTTTTATGTTATTTTGATTTAGCAGCTTAAAGAAAATAAATTGATTTAATGTTTTTGTAGTCAAATATTTCAAATTAGGTTAGATATTTTGTTTTTGTGCCAAAATAACCTAAATTAGTTCATTTTGTATACGTTGTTTTCATATCAAATAAAGAGCTTTGCAATGATTGAGTTTCTTTACATCACGCCCTGTTTATTTATTAGATAAATTACAGATTAAAAAAAATGTTCGTGGATGAAGGGGTTATGTACACAAAATATATAAAAAATATATATTATGGATGCAGGTAACTGAATAAAACTTGGTACATTGAAAAATATATGTCATTGGACTAATTTCATACACTCACTTAACGAAAAAACCAGAAAACGGAAAAGGAAAAACTGCAACAAAAAAACTTTAAACCTAAATTACTCAAAACTTGTATTTTGTAACATAACCCCTTCATCCCCCAAGCCCTTCAATTACGCTAGTGGTTTTAGGGATCACTAAGGATTTATTCACAGGAACTGTACCCGCATTTGAGAGGAGGGAAAGTGGAAAATCCTTTTTGAAAAAACACCCTCAGTACACCTCAGCGAGATTTGAACCTCGATCTCCGCGTCATCGGCAGTCTAGTCTCTTACGAGAGTAGTGCCTTAGACCAAGCGGGTTAAAATAACTAAATAATTAGAATGTTACCTATTGAGCTTTTAAGGAATGTCTTAATACTAGTTCTTTTTATTGATGAAATATATTCTGTATTAATAAAATGAAGAGATTGTGTTGAGCTTTGCCCAATATCTACCGCCCGCGCGCAGGGAGCTGACCATTTAAAACTAGCAGCACGAACATGTACACCTAGAAGCCGGAATTTCACATTTTTTATTAGATTTATTTATATTTATTAAAAACTGGGCTAGGATGAAATAATTGAAGATATTTACTTTTCTTTCTGTTCAAAGCATATAAATGTGTTTCTGGGTGCCACCACCCAATGCTAGACTAACAGTGTGTTACGTGCGAATCAGAGCGCCTTGTTCAGTTGTTTTTACTTTGTATTTCAGCCATCAGTAAGATGGACTTGAGACCTTTCTTCTGAATACTCTAGCAAACAGTTCTGCTGACGCACTTGTCAAAATACGAAACAGTAGCCCTGCTGCTGTGTAAATACTGAGCACGATGCTCGTCATATCGCTAGGTTGGGGAGGGAGTGTGATGCTAGCGAAGTCGGGCGGTTGCCGGTAGAACTAGGTCATAGAGCAAACAAACGATACTCCACGGCTCAGCCGGTAAATATCTGAGAGGGTTTCATGGAACATTCGCTCTCTCTCTCTAATTATATTTACTCACTGAACCGTGATCCGAGGCTACTTTCGAAACAACGGTGACCTTGATTTTTTTTACGGCCTCTTAAAGTACCTATAAAAAACAATAAAATAATAATTAGCGATCAACATTGGTACGTTTTACAACAATACAAGTGTTGTAAAGGTATCGTCAATATCTAAACCACCTCAGTGGTATGGAGGTCAGAGCTCCTGGCTATAGATCAAGAGGTACCTGGTTCGGTCCCCGGTTCTTCCACATTGTTCTGTGAATCAGTTGGTCTGGAACGAGGTCAACTCAGCCTCGTGAGGACAAATTAGGATATACTTGAATAAACAAGTAGCTGCTCCGGTCTAGAAAAATGAAAGTTCATTGTGTTGACCACATGGCACCCTCTATTCTCAAATGTTGGCACTATCTTCACCAACAGATGGCGACCACTGGACCCGTATAGCTTGTTTGCTAGATGACGCCATGGAGGTTTAATTGTTTTGGATAATATCTATCAAAATTTACGACTGCAAATCCCATGACCTGGCGTATGAATAGGTTAAGCCATAGCCAGCTGTCATATATGTCCATTCGTAAGATGACTGGGCTATAATTAGGGGCAGAACAAATTTAAATCGCACGCCACACTCATACCAACGATAAATAAAGACACAAATTTACTGTGGAATGTTTCAATTAATGGAATCACCCGAGTAATTGCGACTGCCCTTTCAATAGTTCTAATACTACTAGACTGAACACGCATGGCTTGACTTAACCATCTGGCGCTAGGATAACCGACCAGAAACTCTTAAACTCCAGAAACCAAGGGGGTTTACATCGTTACCGGCTGGAGCTGTCCGCCAGTAGGAGAACAAACAGGAGAGTAGGAAAATTCTAATGACAATACCATTTGTGTTATGACCCTCCCTACTAAATGACATAATTCTATTCACAAAGATCCGTTCTACACCTCTACAACAGCTACCTTTCCTTTCTAGGACATTTAAATCTTAATGATCGCCTCTCAGAGTGGAGGACTTCAACTTTAAAACTGTGTTTACTAATCTATAAATGTACAGGGTCATAAAACATGGCTTAGTCTTCACTCCAGTAAACACAACATTCGTGTTCTGTTAAACATATGGTTGATATTTAACCTAAGCGCAACATCTCAACTACCTAGGCAGCCCCCTGCAGGGTAGCAAGCTTACCTTGCTTTATTCCACTATGGTCCAGCACAGTGGCGTGTGGTCAATTCTGGACAAAGGGAAGCAACGAGACTACAATTAAGGGGTTCTGATGACGCTAGTTTAATTGGAAGCTTATACGCTTTTTATATATAGTTAAAAGTATTATGGAGAAGAAGGAAAGGGGGGGGTGACCCAAACTTTGCATGGAATAAAACAAAATAATGGGTGATCTTAGAAATATTACTCAATCATTACATTTTATATATATATATATATTTAAATAATTGTTGTAGTTCTAACTCAAATAAAAAGAAGAAGAATAATGTTCCATTAACGATTGACTATGTTTTCTCTTGGGTTGTGGCCTGCAAATGAGTATGACCGATGGTCTGCCTTATAATAGCTTTGGATCTGGATTTATTCTACACGTCATTATCATTAGTAAATGGTAAGGCCACTTATATAATTTTCCGCCAACCCAACACACCGATAATTATTATACACGTTCATAAAAGTGAGTATTGAAACGTCAAAGTTTTCTTTATATTATATAGGTTGCCTGAAGATGGAGTGGGTCAAAAAACCGGGACGAAAAACTATGCTTCGAAATATTACTTATACATTATGACGTATGACGCAGCAGCCCTGCTCTTACACTGCTGCACTTGATGACTCACTCGTCATTCTACTGCTGGAAGCAAAGAAACAAACCGCGGCCCTTGAAGGATCAAACAGCCGTCAATATTCTGTAAAATGAAACTAATATTACTGTCAATTTCTGATAAATACATTACTTTGTAATCGAATGACAATAATTGTATCTAGAAATAATAAATATCGCTAAAAGCAACCCAAAAAATAAGATTTTAACAGGATTTAAAGTACGATTATTCACTAATAACGATAGTAAACTCATGCACTAGCGCTAATACTCGCTTAGAGAAGCGTTGCTTCCCTTGCTTCCATTCAATAAACGCCACTGGTCCAGCATTTAAGATTGAGTCACAGTGTAACCCAGCAAAGTAAGACTGTACATGTTGTCCAATGCTCAGTCTAGCGGTAATAAGTCTATGGCCACTGCCGAACACGTCTGACCGTGTCGGTGGTTGTGCCGGCCATGGAGTGGCCCGGTAATCATCTTGTTCTGTTACGTGTCACGCACTTCCAGGAGCAAGAGAGCGATTAGGGTCCACGTGACGTGTGTTAGTTTTATGAGGCTCATAAAACACACGTGATCGAGTCAACAAGTGAGGACATGTGTGAAGACTAGTAAGAAGGGTGGGGTAGGGGGGACTCTAAGTATATGTTCACTTAGAAGCCGGTCCTCTGGTTCGAGTCCCGGGTCAGTGTCTGACACTTACAATGGATTAACACGCTCGACGAAATAAAACAAGAGCAGAACTGAAATATGGTCACGTGACTGGTTCTGAACCAATCAGTCAGCTTGCACGCGACCACAAAGCGAGATACAAGCAGGCAGCTGCGTCTACTGCCGTCAAATAGATCGCGGAAAGGTAAATATTGTATGTGTTGTTTCTTGTTGATTTGTTTGCCCAACAACAACTGTTTTATTTTTAGTTCATCGCGATAGTAATTCAAAATATCTGTTTATCCACATTAAATGAAATGCATTGATAGGCAGGTGTTGTAAGCTTGTGACGCTAATCATCTTGGACCAGCAGACGTGCTAATCGCGGCACCACTCGAGCAGCTCCTACTCTCAATGTTTGTCTAGCACGTGAAGGTATTTGTAGTCCTCCTCAGCTAATAAGATGGATACTGTCAGTGCTCTCTATATTATCCTCGTACTTGATGTGTATTGCGATGTTGGGGGGGGGGGGGGGGCATCACGCCCTTGTTATTGTTCTATGTACACTGTAAACAGAACACTTGCCCCTGAGGTCAGCAGACAAAGTACCAAGCACATAAACACAACTTCACTAACATTCTCTCGCACTTGGGACAGTCCATTAATTGTTTGCAAGTCCAAGTTCCTACCAGCTTGTTTCCATGACTTAAAAATAACCTCAATACACTTTATAAACCTCAATAAGCATCAACACATTTCATTATACATCAATACACCTCAATAGGCACCAATACACCTCAATATACACCAATATACCTCAATAGGCACCAATACACCTCAATATAGACCAATATACCTCTATAGGCACCAATATACCTCAAAATACACTAATATACCCTTATAAACACCAATATACCTAAATAGACACCAATACACCTCTAGATACATCGATATACCTCTATAGACACCAATATACCTCTATAGACACCAATACACCTCAATATATACCAATATACCTCAATAGACACCAATACACCTCTAGAGACGCCTATATACCTCTATAGACGCCTATATATCTCAATAGACACCAATATATCTCAATAGACACCAATATGCATCTATTGACACCACTATACCTCTATAGACCTCGATAAACTTCAATGGTTTCTAAAACTATTCATAGCAAATTATGTAGTTCGTACTAAGACTGTGCAAACCCAAGGTTTTCAATTTATAATCTTATCAAAATCTTTGCTCACTAACTCCAATACGAATCAAATATTAGCTTTAATTATATCTATATATTAATTGAGTCCAATAAAAAATAATTTCAATCAACCGTGTCCACATAAAGAATCAATTAAAAATATTACGAGATGCTCAAGTTTATAAGGTCAAGTCTAATAATGTAAGTGTACTAATTAACTTTCTTTAAAACGATAAATTATTCAAACCATTGACTTTTAGATTCTAATTTTGACTCAAATTACATTGAATTAAACTCTATGGCTTTCACTCCTGGATGTGAAATATTGAGCCCCTTGCGAATCTTTCAGAAATTAATATTCTAGATCTGGAAGTTTCTCCCCGGCTTCATTGTTCACTAATTGAATGTTCCGTGCGCCGTGGAAGCAGGCAATGAGTCTGTCACCAGATAGCAGCAGTGCGCCCGCTCGGCTATCTGCCCCTGCGGCTACCGTGACACGCAACACACACATAATTATAATGGTCATAGCTCCTGCATCTGCCATCTGGTGGACTTGAAGATAAGATTACAAGTCAGGGGTGTAGACTACCCCACACTCTGCAGGGGCAAAGCTTATAACACATTACAATCAGTCCTACCTTGACTGAGTACACTATGGTCCTATATTATAAACTAGTCCATAGTGAAACCAAGCAAAGTAGCAGTCTTACCTTGACTGATTACACTATGACTATCTTATAGCCACACCATAGTGGAACCAAGCAAGGTAAGCTCACCAAGTCTCCCCCCTATGAAGACAGTTGGGCCTACGAGGCGGCAGTCTCGACTTGTGTGTTGACTCCACTAAATCCTGTCTGCTTGTGTTGGCAATGTTCCAGCTCTCAAGTGGAGGTGAGATGACCATTGTCTCCCATATTGGCAGGCCGCAACACACGAGGTCACTGGCCGGCCAGTCATGTAGAGTCACGAGTCATATGTAGGGTTGCCAGTCCACAGGGCTAGGGACAACGTGTTGTTCAGTATGTCCTCTTGTCCCTGACGTGTTGTCCAGTATGTCCTCTTGTCCCTGACGTGTTGTCCAGGTATGTCCTCTTGTCCCTGACGTATCCCACATGCACACATGAGTTATGAGAGCCATCAGTGAAGAGTGTCTGTATGAATGATGGCATCTCATATGATGTGTAAACACGGCTTGAGTCGTGACATGTGTTCAGTAACAACTGGGCTGCACGTGTCACCACATATGTACAACACCAGAAGGGAGTCTCTGGCTGTGTGTTAGTCAACACAGGTATTGTGCCAGCCTGGAGTATTACACTCTTATATCTCTGGCTGTGTGTTAGTCAACACAGGTATTGTGCCAGCCTGGAGTATTACACTCTTATATCTCTGGCTGTGTGTTAGTCAACACAGGTATTGTGCCAGCCTGGAGTATTACACTCTTATATCTCTGGCTGTGTGTTAGTCAACACAGGTATTGTGCCAGCCTGGAGTATTACACTCTTATATCTCTGGCTGTGTGTTAGTCAACACAGGTATTGTGCCAGCCTGGAGTATTACACTCTTATATCTCTGGCTGTGTGTTAGTCAACACAGGTATTGTGCCAGCCTGGAGTATTACACTCTTATATCTCTGGCTGTGTGTTAGTCAACACAGGTATTGTGCCAGCCTGGAGTATTACACTCTTATTATCTCTGGCTGTGTGTTAGTCAACACAGGTATTGTGCCAGCCTGGAGTATTACACTCTTATATCTCTGGCTGTGTGTTAGTCAACACAGGTATTGTGCCAGCCTGGAGTATTACACTCTTATATCTCTGGTTGTGTTAGTCAACACAGGTATTGTGCCAGCCTGGAGTATTACACTCTTATATCTCTGGCTGTGTGTTAGTCAACACAGGTATTGTGCCAGCCTGGAGTATTACACTCTTATATCTCTGGCTGTGTGTTAGTCAACACAGGTATTGTGCCAGCCTGGAGTATTACACTCTTATATCTCTGGCTGTGTGTTAGTCAACACAGGTATTGTGCCAGCTTGTATACCGTGACAATCGTGGAAAGCTTTCATACAAGTTTGAACAACTTTTATCCAAGTAATACACAGTTTTAGATTCCAATTTAAAGCGAGAGCCCTTAGCACTAAAACAAGATAAAAACATGGTCCGGTTTACCGTACAAACTTTCTCCCTTTATCTAACTGTACTTATAAACACTGACTACGACCACTCAATGCATATTATGTGTTTTGTGCATTTTCAAAAAATATATGTAAATAAATATATATATATATATATATATTGCCTACAACTCGTTTGAGACGGTTTTTAGAAAAGAGATTGTTTCCTCTTTTAGCTTTTAAGTAAACTACCCTTGATTTTAGGGTAAGATTCCTAAAAACTCCTCAGGAGAACCTGATGAAAGCCCTAGATACCAAGTTTTAGTCCGATCGGTAAAATGGTTTCGACTCTAGGCCAAGATACAGACACACAGACACAGACATACAGACATACAGACTCACAGACATACAGACACACAGACATATAGACACACAGACACACAAGACATACAAACGTAATAGCGAGAGCCACTGTTTAGGTCTCAGGGAATCATGAAACGTCAACATACATCCAAATCTAGAGTTCAATTTTTTGTAAATATCATAATACTTCTCTATCCAAGGGTCGAACGTTACATCTTCAGCCATTCATCCCGATATCATTCCATTCTTTGCTTCAAGTTCAAACTGTTTGAATTATATTTATATTATAAATAAATTGAAGTTCAAGATTTGTCACACAATATGAGGCTCTGTAGACGGTAAAACACCTGCAGGTGCACAATATGAGGCTTTGTAGATAATAGAACACCTGCAGGTGCACAATATGAGGCTCTTCAGATGGTATAGCACCTGCAGGTGCACTAGATAAAACTCTATAGATGGTATAACACCTGCAAGTGCTCAAGATGAGCCTATGTAGATGGTAAAACACCTGCAGGTGCACAAGATGGGGCTCTGTAGATGGTAGAAAACCTGCAAGTACATAAGACGATGCTCTATAGATGGTAAAACACCTGCAGGTGCACGAAACGAGGCCTTATAGAACACCTGCAAGTGCACATGATTAGGCTCTGTAGATGGTATAACATCTGCAGATGCACTAGACGCATGCTAGATACTCGATGCTCTCTCCTCTGGTGAATATTCACTTTCTAAACTCGCTGGACACGAACCCAGGTCTGCCCACAGGGAGAGAGAGAGGGAACAGACCAGTTGCTCCAGAGACTGAATATACCTCCTTGTCGTGACTGTTCTCCGGGTCATGGGCTTGTTTATTACCTTTCTGTGTCGTGCCCAAGAGTCGAACTAGTGACCTGGAAAGTGAGCTTATGCCGAGAGAGTCCCATCCGGGAATCAGCACATTCACACAGGGACTGGATTGGTGAGGTGAAGGATTCGCCTGGATAAAGGGTGGAAAACCCGGGTTAGTCAGGAGTGCTAGCCACTCCTCTAAATATACCGGTAACTAGAATAGATCTTCTTAAATGACGTCACAGGATGTGGCTCGTGGTCTGTCACAGATAGAAAGGTCACTTCCGGTGATACTGAGGTGTGTGGTTCGATGCTGGTCACTGGCTGGAGGATGTGAGGATTCCCACAAAGTCAACCAAACCAAACTTAATGTTTGTATCCTTGCTGTCACTAAGTGGTAAGTGGGGCCGTTTTATCAGGAGGTCCCAGGTGCTAGTAAATATTCAAGCCATAGTCAAACTTTTCGAGGTTTTTTTGACTTGATGCTGTGACAAAGACAACCACCCGACCCCACAACATTAGTTTACCACCTGTAAAAACAGTTGAACAGAGTATATTTGTAAGCTACATGTTTCTAGTGATGTTCCTCTTCGGGTCCTGAAGTCAGGACTCCTAGATGAATCCTACCGACCGTGCCACGGCCATGTCTGGTTCATGATCGAAACACAGTTACTCCTGGCAATGCAACCAGCTGTGCACTCAGCAACAATTAGCCCCAATTACTGCTCGGCGCATTCCGAGGAGACAAACCAACATTGGCTCAGACTCAACACTTGTACAGGGCTGAGGAAGGTGCGCTTTTAGAGGAAATGTACCTGCATTTGAGTGGAATTTAAACCTCAACAATCCCGTCACCGGGAGCTCAAAGCAAACTAGTTTGACGCCTGAGCCCGTGTGACCACCAATACAAGTTTCTGTGGGGCAGTAATCAGATAAACCCACACGGGTGGTCACGCCGTCTAACGGGTCACTCATGTTGGACTGGATTATCTATGACTGGGATATCAGAGTTTGAATCCTGATCGGATGTACTGAGGGTGATTTTACTTAAATATTTTACCACTTTCCCTCCCCGCAAATGCGGGCACATTTTCTCTAAAACCCTACCTCTTTTTCCCCTCTTCCATGAGCGTGATCTGCGTACAGCCCGGAGGGGAAGGGGTGGGGGAAGGATTAACTTATTTCTCATTTGTCTCGTCAGATGGCAGTGTTGTTAGTCACGAGACCTGCAGACCCTTCAAGGGTCAACAGCTCTGTCCCTATAGGTACAGGATCCGTGAGTCACAGGTACTGGGTTCAACCCCTGGGTGTGAGACACGAGGGTACAGGCTCAGATGTGCCCTGAATGGAGTGTTGGGGGGAGCGGATGTCGGCAATCAACAGTCACTTGACGTCCCTGGTGCTGATTACCCGAGATTGGAGTAGTAGCTGGTAGTAGTTAGCTTAGTGGTCAGTGTACTGCTGGGAGATAGCTTAGTGGTCAGTGTACTGCTGGGAGATAGCTTAGTGGTCAGTGTACTGCTGGGAGATAGCTTAGTGGTCAGTGTACTGCTGGGAGATAGCTTAGTGATCAGCGTGCTGCTGGGAGATAGCTTAGTGGTCAGTGTACTGCTGGGAGATAGCTTAGTGGTCAGTGTACTGCTGGGAGATAGCTAGTGGTCAGTGTACTGCTGGGAGATAGCTTAGTGGTCAGTGTACTGCTGGGAGATAGCTTAGTGGTCAGTGTACTGCTGGGAGATAGCTTAGTGATCAGGTAGCTGCTGGGAGATAGCTTAGTGGTCAGTGTACTGCTGGGAGATACTTAGTGGTCAGTGTACTGCTGGGAGATAGACAGTGTACTGCTGGGAGATAGCTAGTGGTCGTGACTGTGGAGATAGACAGTGTACTGCTGGGAGATAGCTTAGTGGTCAGTGTACTGCTGGGAGATAGCTTAGTGGTCAGTGTACTGTCGGGAGATAGACAGTGTACGCTGGGAGTAGCTTAGTGGTCAGTGTACTGCTGGGAGATAGCTTAGTGGTCAGTGTACTGCTGGGAGATAGCTTAGTGGTCAGTGTACTGTGGGAGATAGCTTAGTGGTCAGTGTACTGCTGGGAGATAGCTTAGTGGTCAGTGTACTGCTGGGAGATAGCTTAGTGGTCAGTGTACTGCTGGGAGATAGCTTAGTGGTCAGTGTACTGCTGGGAGATAGCTTAGTGGCAGTTTACTGCTGGGAGATAGCTTAGTGGTCAGTGTACTGCTGGGAGATAGCTTAGTGGTCAGTGTACTGCTGGGAGATAAGCTTAGTGGTCAGTGTACTGTGAGATAGCCCATGACTGCTGGGAGATAGCTTAGTGGTCAGTGTACTGCTGGGAGATAGCTTAGTGGTCAGTGTACTGCTGGGAGATAGCTTAGTGGTCAGTGTACTGCTGGGAGATAGCTTAGTGGTCAGTGTTACTGCTGGGAGATAGCTTAGTGGTCAGTGTACTGCTGGGAGATAGCTTAGTGTCATGTATGTGGGATAGTAGTGGTCAGTGTACTGTTGGGAGATAGCTTAGTGGTCAGTGTACTGTTGGGAGATAGCTTAGTGGTCAGTGTACTGCTGGGAGATAGCTTAGTGGTCAGTGTACTGCTGGGAGATAGCTTAGTGGTCAGTGTACTACTGGGAGATAACTTAGTGGTTAGTGTACTGCTGGGAGATAGCTTAGTGGTCAGTGTATGCTGGGAGATGCTTAGTGGTCATGTACTGGGAGATAGCTTAGTGGTCAGTGTACTGCTGGGAGATAGCTTAGTGGTCAGTGTACTGCTGGGAGATAGCTTAGTGGTCAGTGTACTACTGGGAGATAGCTTAGTGGTTAGTGTACTGCTGGGAGATAGCTTAGTGGTCAGTGTACTGCTGGGAGAAAGCTTAGTGGTACACTGTACTGCTGACACGGTTCCACCCAGTCCAAAGTACAACTGTTGCATATTCCAGACGAGTTGTGGGGACCCCAGTCGGGGGAACATCATTGTGTGTTCTTAGGTTTGCGAGACCGAACCAACCTAGGTACTTGACATCATGGGAGACTTCACATCGTTTGATGATTGCTCAATCACCGCCAACAAGTGTCCTGGAATCATGCCAGGTCCTTGCGACGCTGAATCCACAATGAACTACCGTGTCCCAGGGATTCCGGAAGATATTTCAAAGTGGGGGGGGGGGGACTTGACTGAGAGGGAGTCCGGAGATCCTGACAGGGTAAAATTTCATACCCTGGTTGACTTTTGAAGCTATTTGAAAGAGGTTTATTTTTCACAGTTAGTACATTTTTGTTTGTCTTTCTTTGTCATTACGTAGAGTAACAACATAGTAGGAACTTGTGTGAAGAAGAACGTGGGAAATTTTTTCGGTAGGCCTCGTATATATTTTTATTTTATAGGTAATAAGAGGTATTTGTGTAATAAGAGTAATTAGGAAAAAAAATGATGGTTATAGCATTCTGGCTCCCAAACCAAAACGGGAATCGGAAGCTCACCTCCAAAAAAATTCCGAAACTTGGATGCGCTCAGAAGATATTTAGAATGGTCCACATTTAGAAAAAAAATTACGAAAATTTTACTTTTCTAGAAATTATTTGGAGGTGTTCTCACCCAGAAGATTTTTTTAAATTTGTAATTTTCTAAAAGCTACTTCAAGTGTTCCCCACCTGGAAGTCTTTTGCAAATTTAATACATGTAGATGCTATTCAAAGTGAACTTCCTCTCACAAATTTTTGAAAATTAGATACCTCTATTAACTTTTTAGAGTGATTATTTAGTGGCAATTTTTTTAAAAATTTGATACCTCTAGAATATAATTTGAGTTTTTTAAAATTGTGTTTAAGGAACACAACCAAAGAAATATTTCTTACATTTATATAAGTGCTAGGGTTCTTAAAGAATGCCAGGGTTATCCACAACTTACAATAAGAATACTATAAGTGGAGGCCCTAAAACACCCGAGAGATGAAACATTGGCCCTAAATTCTGGTGTCCTTTCATTTTGAAATGTATCATCCAGGTTAACGGCTGATTAAAATAAAGTGATATAGGTCCACAATGGGCGTCAATTATTGTGATGTCATTTATTTATTGAGATATTTGCCCCGTGATCAAGCACTATTTAGAACGATACTAGGTTTTACGATGACGAGCATGCCTTCCTGCACACTTGCACGCGGTTATGTGATCTGATTATTTCTGATTTTTATTCTTATAAAATGAGTAAGACTTTCAATGTTGCACACGATTTATCTAGATGAGTACACCTTCGGCACTGAAGATATGATATTAAGTGATACAGTTTTTGTTAAATTACAGATTGTTTTTCTGTGATTTTACTCTCTAATATATTATTGTGTATTCTATGGATTTGAGCTACTGGCACTGTATTTATTTTACCGGCACTGTGTGTATTCATACGCACAAGCGGTTTATATATGACCTACCCCTTGCTTCTTGGACCCCTTGTCACCAGTGTTAAAACTAACTAAAAAAAAAGTTCCTGGCAACCTGATGTTGTGAAAACTGGCTTCCCATTGGGTAGAGGGAACCAACGTGTCACAAGATCTTTATAATACAACGGAGTTGATCTTTTAAAGAAAAAAAAATGTTTTGAAGCTCAATACATTGACATCACTTCTGAAAACACGTGATTTTCCATGGATGAAGTATTAAAAGAAAACTTTACATACAGTTCTTTAAAGAAAAAAACACTTCATCTATGACTTTTTTAATATATGAGAGGTGTCTAAAACAGTATCATTACACATTTTTTAAACCCAGCTGATTTATGCTGATACAATGTATTTATTTTACCCACTTTCAAACAGCGCTGATAAGGCCTACAATTTAAAATTCTTTTACTTCCCTAGGTTTTCCAGACCAAAGAATATTTACTTTACCATTATTTTATAATAAAATATATACATACAAAATCACATAATTTTCATTACCTTTATTAAATTCTTGGCAAAAAGATCATCAATAAATCACGTTAATTTAGGATAAAACTAATAGATTACACTTGGTACTTCGTATTTTACAAATTATTGCAATTTAAAAAAAAACTTCAGTGACATTTTATAATTTATCTGACTTCTTGACTTTTCATGTTACACTTAATTAATTCGCTTTTACGGTTTTCTCTGTTTTCCATATGCACTCCGTTTACCCTGAGAGTGTAATTTTGGGAGAATTACAAATTGTAAAACCATGACATGAAGTTAAGACTTCTGAGAAATAAGAAACTAATTTTAAAAAGTGGTAGTGGAAACTTGTTTGTGTGATTGGGGGAAGGGGAGATATCAAGATTTATTTATTTTATGAATTTTTATACCTCCCAGTTAATGTTTAAAAATTGAATGCCCCCGAACGTGTTTGGAGTGGTTCTCAAAAGTGGAGAGTTTTTGAAAATGATACCGATTTAAGAGAGATTTAGAATAGACCTCCCCCAATTTTTTAAATTTGTATAATCCTATAGGCTATTTTGAGTAGTCCTCTAGCATATTTTTGAAAACTGGATGACTCTAAAAGTTATTTTAGGTAGTGCTAGACCAGATTTTTCCATAGATTGCCTAGAAATAAATACATAATAGTCCTAATCCAGAAATTTTGATGACCTCCTCCCCCCCCCCCAAAAATTATTTAGAGGGGACTCACTTTTTTTTTTTAATATCGAAGTAAGATGCCTCTAGAAGCTATCTGGATTTGTCTTCCCCAACACATTTTTGAAAAATGGATGCTTTTAGAAGATAAACTACTATCTCTGAAGATCGGATTGCAGAATAGAATTAAGATAAATAGGTTAAAAAACATTCTTTTACGACCAACATTAAAAACTGTAGAAATGTTCGAAGAGATGTGGGGAGTTTGAACCTCCTAATTACCCCCTCACTACGTCCATGCTATATTTTATCTTATAAGCTACGCCATTGTTGAACCAAGAAAGGTAAGACTGCTAAGTGTTTGTATCAACCCTGTCAAGGCTCATATTGTGGAGGACAACTTAATGGACCTTTAAACTAGGGTTTTATTGCTCTTACAAACCATGTGTACACAATCAAATATATTATTACAACAATATTTAACGTAGATTTAAAATTAATAAAATATTTTATTCAAACCAAAACAAGAGAGTGTATTAATTTTATTGATGTCCAGCTTTTTAATTTTTTCAGATTGATACAAATATAGCAAAAATAAAGTTTGAACTGAGGTTAAAAATCCACATCGTGTTAAAATTACAATTAAAATTACAATTCAACTGTCAGTTTTTTTCAATTTTTATTTTTACTGTGGTGAAAAGATCATTAAATATAACCCTTTGCCTTTACTATTATGGTATTGTTTGTACTTAAGGCCTAATGTTAGTTAGTTACTATATTTTTGTAAAAGAGTTTTTCCTCGCGTGAGAAAAATAAACTGAAAAATTAGGGCATTTCAATTTTCTATTAAATTTATTATAAATGTATGTATTTATTACTTAAAATTACCAAACTTATGGTAACAGATGTATGTTTTATACATTGGTTTTGAATTTACTTGAGAAATATTGAGGGGTTTAAGATAGTCCCCTGTTTCGGAGCCCCTGCCGTGTCCTACTGTCCTTGCATGTCCTACCATGTCCTACTGTTCCATTCTCACTAAGCTAGCAGCATCACTAAAACAATGACAGCTATTATCTGATAACATTAGTTTTCCCTGAACAACCTCCACCCGCCAAACACGCTTTGGGTGTGGTCCACCCACACGCAACCCATCTTCGGGTCGTCCCGCCAGATGGCAATCTTGTCGCAGGGCGGGAGAGGTTTATTTTTCCTAACAACTCGTCACAGTTTCTGTTTTGAATACTGCTATTGTTGCTACAAGGTCCCAACAGAAGTTGGGGGCTATTTGCACCTGGGACCGTACATATAGATAGCTCAGGATCAACATCAGCTAGTCTGCTGTCACCCACATATAGAATGACATTCTTCTCCGGGATTCGAACCAAACTCTCCTAGGTAATGTACCGAGCGTTTTGTGCCAAGAGGAGGAAGATGCGATTGCACGGCGCATGCGCAAGAGAGGTACAACTGTACACGTCTTGTTTCAGCAGAAGATGGCGGGTGGTCTAAAGGAGCGACTGGGACTTAATGAGGTGAAGGCCGGGATCTGGAAACCGCTCCTGGCGGAGTTTCTGGGAAACCTCCTTCTCAACTTGTTCGGCTGCGCCAGTTGCGTCAACGTCAAGGATGGACCAACAGACCTGGTGCTAATAGCGCTGACTTTCGGGCTGGTGATCATGGCCGTCGTGCAGGTAACACTCCCTTGTAACACTCCCTGGTGGACCAACAGACCTGGTGCTGATAGCGCTGACTTTCGGGCTGGTGATAATGGCCGTCGTGCAGGTAACACTCCCTTGTAACACTCCCTGGTGGACCAACAGACCTGGTGCTGATAGCGCTGACTTTCGGGCTGGTGATCATGGCCGTCGTGCAGGTAACACTCCCTTGTAACACTCCCTGGTAGACCAACAGACCTGGTGCTGATAGCGCTGACTTTCGGGCTGGTGATAATGGCCGTCGTGCAGGTAACACTCCCTTGTAGTATTCCCTTGTAGCACTCCCTTGTAACACTCCCTGGTGGACCAACAGACCTGGTGCTAATAGCGCTGACTTTCGGGCTGGTGATCATGGCCGTCGTGCAGGTAACATTCCCTTGTAACACTCCCTGGTGGACCAACAGACCTGGTGCTGATAGCGCTGACTTTCGGGCTGGTGATCATGGCCGTCGTGCAGGTAACAAACACTCCCTGGTAGCACTCCCTGGTAGCACTCCCTGGTGGACCAACAGACCTGGTGCTAATAGCGCTGACTTTCGGGCTGGTGATAATGGCCGTCGTGCAGGTAACACTCCCTTGTAACACTCCCTGGTGGACCAACAGACCTGGTGCTGATAGCGCTGACTTTCGGGCTGGTGATCATGGCCGTCGTGCAGGTAACACTCCCTTGTAACACTCCCTGGTAGACCAACAGACCTGGTGCTGATAGCGCTGACTTTCGGGCTGGTGATCATGGCCGTCGTGCAGGTAACAAACACTCCCTTGTAGCACTCCCTTGTAACACTCCCTGGTGGACCAACAGACCTGGTGCTGATAGCACTGACTTTCGGGCTGGTGATCATGGCCGTCGTGCAGGTAACACTCCCTTGTAGCACTCCCTGGTAGCATTCCCTTGTAACACTCCCTGGTAGCTCAGGGCCAGTAAGTCTTCTTACAGAACAGCGACTAGGACTCAGCTAATATCTCCCCTGATAAAGACCCAGAACCGATCTCACAAATAGAACTAATATCTCCACATCTTCAGACCGCAATAGGATAAAGACAGACACGAGCCAACATGGTTCACGGGCCACGGTAGAAGAGTGTTATATTCTCATTAGCACAAAGTGTCGTGTGTGGGTGATGTCAACATTATCTGTGGAGACAGTTGACGCTACAAGAATTCAACCGCTATCCAACACCTCCAGTTCAACATGCACTCGAGATGTGAATATCTGGTCTTGCCGGACAGGGTGTCTCTCATCCTATCGCTTGGACTAATAACCAGAGGAGGTGTTGTCATCTCACTCATGTCCCGTATGACCCAGAGGAGGTGTTGTTATATAACTCATGTCCTGTATGTCCTAGACGGTGGGCCATGTCAGTGGAGCACATGTGAACCCGGCGGTAACGTGCGGAATGCTCGTCACAGGCAACATCAGCATCCTCAAGGCTCTGTTGTACATCATCGTGCAGTGTCTGGGGGCGTTGGCAGGATCCGCTGTGCTCAAGGTAACATTGGACCAGGGGTGGCCTAAGGTCTTCTGTCAGCAGGAGCAGGGTCTGCAGAGGACCAGCTGTTAGTCATTTGACAGGAGCAAGGTCTAGAGGACCAGCTGTTAGTCATTTGACAGGAGCAAGGTCTAGAGGACCAGCTGTTAGTCATTTGACAAGAGCAAGGTCTACAGAGGACCAGCTGTTAGTCATTTGACAGGAGCAAGGTCTACAGAGGACCAGCTGTTAGTAATTTGACAGGAGCAAGGTCTAGAGGACCAGCGTCATTTGACAAGAGCAAGGTCTACAGAGGACCAGCTGTTAGTCATTTGACAAGAGCAAGGTCTACAGAGGAGCAGCTGTTAGTCATTTGACAAGAGCAAGGTCTACAGAGGACCAGCTGTTAGTCATTTGACAGGAGCAAGGTCTAGAGGACCAGCTGTTAGTCATTTGACAAGAGCAAGGTCTACAGAGGACCAGCTGTTAGTCATTTGACAAGAGCAAGGTCTACAGAGGACCAGCTGTTAGTCATTTGACAAGAGCAAGGTCTACAGAGGACCAGCTGTTAGTCATTTGACAAGAGCAAGGTCTACAGAGGACCAGCTGTTAGTCATTTGACAGGAGCAAGGTCTAGAGGACCAGCTGTTAGTCATTTGACAAGAGCAAGGTCTACAGAGGAGCAGCTGTTAGTCATTTAACAGTAGCAAGGTCTACAGAGGACCAGCTGTTAGTCATTTGACAAGAGCAAGGTCTACAGAGGACCAGCTGTTAGTCATTTGACAGGAGCAAGGTCTAGAGGACCAGCTGTTAGTCATTTGACAAGAGCAAGGTCTAGAGGACCAGCTGTTAGTCATTTGACAAGAGCAAGGTCTACAGAGGACCAGCTGTTAGTCATTTGACAAGAGCAAGGTCTACAGAGGACCAGCTGTTAGTCATTTAACAGTAGCAAGGTCTACAGAGGACCAGCTGTTAGTCATTTGACAGGAGCAAGGTCTAGAGGAGTACTGCTAGGTGGTCTGCAGTGGATAATACCTGTCCTGGTTCCTGCAGGCGCTGACCCCAGAGAAGGTCCAGGGAACTCTGGGAATGACGCAGCTCAGCCCGGGAGTGACTTCCATCCAGGGTTTTGGGATCGAGTTCTTCCTGGGGTTCGTGCTGCTCATTGTGGTGTTTGGAGTGTGTGACGGTAACAGGAACGACACCAAGGGCTTCGCCCCCCTAGCTATTGGGCTCACCATCACTATGGGACACCTCGCCGCGGTAAGTACCTACCACTTTTTTGTGGTGAATGGGCACCCAACAGGATGGGATTTATATAACGAAAACAGGGGGAAATATTCAAAACTGTATGATATATTTTACAAAAATAGGGCTTGGTAGTCCCAAGCCAGTAGAACGCAGCAGTTGTACTCTGAACCTTCTTGTTGCAGATTGACTACACAGGGTCCAGCATGAATCCCGCCAGAACCCTGGGGTCCGCCATCATTGCCGACATCTGGGACAATCACTGGGTACATATAATCACGATAAAAAACTTGACACTTGTGCTAAGAATGTGAACAATAATAGTTTGGAGCCGGCTGACACGTGTCATGAAGGACACTTTGACCAGACTAACACGTGTCATGAAGGACACTTTGACCAGACTAACACGTGTCATGAAGGACACTTTGACCAGACTAACATGTGTCATGAAGGACACTTTGACCAGGCTAACACGTGTCATGAAGGACACTTTGACCAGACTAACACGTGTCATGAAGGACACTTTGACCAGGCTAACACGTGTCATGAAGGACACTTTGACCAGACTAACACGTGTCATGAAGGACACTTTGACCAGGCTAACACGTGTCATGAAGGACACTTTGACCAGGCTAACACGTGTCATGAAGGACACTTTGACCAGACTAACACGTGTCATGAAGGACACTTTGACCAGGCTAACACGTGTCATGAAGGACATTTTGACCAGACTAACACGTGTCATGAAGGACACTTTGACCAGGCTAACACGTGTCATGAAGGACACTTTGACCAGACTAACACGTGTCATGAAGGACACTTTGATCAGACTAACACGTGTCATGAAGGACACTTTGACCAGACTAACACGTGTCATGAAGGACACTTTGACCAGTTGTTGTGGTTCTGTTGTGCAAATATTACTTGTATCACATTCATAATGGTTCGGTCATAGAACACATTGCTTGTGTTACAGGTATACTGGCTGGGTCCTATCCTGGGAGGAATGTCAGCTTCTCTCATCTACAAGCACGCCTTGTCTGCGCCTGTACCTGAGGTATCGGAGTACAGTCCAGTGCAGGTACTACAGATGCTAGACAGCAAAGAAGTGGCACATCCTATCTGAGCAGGTACCTCCCCTGTCACAGTCAGCAGCTAGCTTGGAGCCAGAGGGTGGAGCTTTGCAATCTTCAACAGAGGAAATCGGAAGTGAAAGGATTGAAAGAATTTTGCCATACATTTTAAAAGATAGATAAAAAAAACACTTCAAATCTATTCCTTTTGGTTTCTTCTCAAGTATACTACACCGTTATGTGAAGCCTGACAACACGATGTTGTTTCCAAGCTACCATTTAATGCGGCTGGGCCAAGCACTCTAACCACATTTCGCAAATTGCTGTTCACGCGACACCATTGCTTATAAATGCCAATTATACATAATTATAATATATATATTTTAAATATAGATATGAAAAAAAAACCCATCAAAATTACAAGTTATCTTTTACACTGTTCGAAATAAAAAATTCTGTGAAGCTTGTATTTATTTTTTTCGAAAATAAGTTTTACTAAAACGTTAAAAAAGAAAAAAAGTAAAACGGGATCACAGAATTTTCATTTAATTTTTCCGTGTATTTTAAGTTGATGCCAAAGTTCTTCAATATCTCCCTGGGCAGCTTATTAACCCTGCTTGCATCTAAGTTGAGCTACTTACCTACTCAGATGGACACGTCACAGTCTACTTAGTGAACGTCTATATGGCATGCCGACTTGGTCATGGGTGCACTCGCTTCGATTATTACTGGAGTAGCTTTAGGTTAAGTTGGTGTTACACTGTAAATTGTAAGTGTTAATAGCTTTATAAGTGCATGCAATTGGAGTTATAGAGCCAATACTGAATATGTCATGATAATCATCAACATCATCATCAATTGTTCCCAGCCGGTGGCCGGGTCAGTTTAGTAAAATGCCTCCATATTTATCTTTCCTTCCATCTTTCTTCTCCTCTCACTTGCACACTTTATGTTATCTGCTCCTCCATAGTAGGTCTCTTACACACCTACAGAACAACCTTCCCTAGCAGGTCTCTTACACACCTATAGACAACTCTCCATAGCAGGTCTCTTACACACCTATAGAACAACTCTTCATAGCAGGTCTCTTACACACCTATAGAACAACTCTCCATAGCAGGTCTCTTACACACCTATAGAACAACTCCATAGCAGGTCTCTTACACACCTGTAGAACAACTCTCCATAGGAGGTCTCTTACACACCTATAGAACAACTCTCCATAGCAGGTCTCTTACACACCTATAGAACAACTCTCCATAGCAGGTCTCTTACACACCTATAGAACAACTCTCCATAGCAGGTCTCTTACACACCTACAGAACAACTTTCCCTAGCAGGTCTCTTACACACCTGTAGAACAACTCTCCATAGGAGGTCTCTTACACACCTATAGAACAACTCTCCATAGCAGGTCTCTTACACACCTATAGAACAACTCTCCATAGCAGGTCTCTTACACACCTATAGAACAACTCTCCATAGCAGGTCTCTTACACACCTATAGAACAACTCTCTATAGCAGGTCTCTTACACACCTATAGAACAACTCTCCATAGCAGGTCTCTTACACACCTATAGAACAACTCTCCATAGCAGGTCTCTTACACACCTGTAGAACAACTCTCCATAGGAGGTCTCTTACACACCTATAGAACAACTCTCTATAGCAGGTCTCTTACACACCTACAGAACAACTCTCTATAGCAGGTCTCTTACACACCTATAGAACAACTCTCCATAGCAGGTCTCTTACACACCTGTAGAACAACTCTCTATAGCAGGTCTCTTACACACCTATAGAACAACTCTCTATAGCAGGTCTCTTACACACCTACAGAACAACTCTCTATAGCAGGTCTCTTACACACCTACAGAACAACTCTCTATAGCAGGTCTCTTACACACCTATAGAACAACTCTCTATAGCAGGTCTCTTACACACCTATAGAACAACTCTCCATAGCAGGTCTCTTACACACCTATAGAACAACTCCCTATAACAGGTCTCTTACACACCTATAGAACAACTCTCCATATCAGGTATCTTACACACCTATAGAACAACTATCCATAGCAGGTCTATTACACACCTATAGAACAACTCTCCATACCATCAAGTCATCAGCAAACATCATGGCTTTCATTCTTTCCTCCCAGAGTTTTCCTGCCACTTTGTTCATGACCATTTCCATTACCATTACAGATAGTAATGGTGAAAAGGCATTCCACTGCTTCACTCAATTTTTATTTGGGGCCACTCCGTCTTTCCTCTCTCCAACTTAACACAACTCCTGTTATCCTCATACTTGCTTTTCACTATCACAATCAAAATAAAGTATAGCATGATAAGTACATGTAACTGGAGTTAAGAGTGCAAATGGTGAATATAGCATGATAAATGCATGCAACTGGAGTTATTGGTATTTTATATTTAGGTAGATTTTAAAAACTATATCGATTCAATTTATCTTATTTCAGCTGAAAAGACTCGACAGCAAGAAAGAGGATTATGGGACCGCCTGAAATCTTTCATTACAACAAATTTAAATTTAAGACTTGTTGTTTTTCTCAGTTTACAAGTGCTACAGTAATGCTACCTGGTGGTCTCTCTATGTAACTAACCAATGGCACTGCCCTGTCACACAATCGCGACCTGTTTCAACTTGTAAGCACACGAGTTGGGACATTTGTTGCAAGTTTGGGACAAGTTTATAATAAATACAGTGTAAGAAGAAAACTTAGAATCTGTCCATGTCTTGGGACACGTTTTTTTCTATGGAGAAGTACATCTCTCGCAACAAAAAGAACCAATCAGTATATTTCATGAAGAGACCTCTTGGAGACCACTTATGAGCCAGTGCATTCCTAATAGTTGAGCTTATTATTTTGGACTGCCGATAGCTTTTGTATTTAGAGTAATTTTGAGCGTTTGTTTTTTTAGTGCTTTGAACTTGTGACAGTCGGATCTTATTGCTTTTATTTAAATAGACAAAACAATAACAAAACAAGTATTTTTCATTTTGGTGAACAATTTCATGTCATTATGTAAAATATATTTGTACAAATTTATTTTGAAATGATTTAATTTTTTTTTTTTTCAAAATGTGTGTTGGCATACTTCTTGCAGCTAGCTTTAATTTGTATGTTATTTTAAGAACACATTATTTTAAGTCAAATGAGCCAACATTTTGTTTTGAAAGCTTTATAAATAACGAAGCATTCATCCGTTCTGGAAATAAAGCTGATATAAAATCACCCGAGACAATTAAGCAATAATAAAAAGCACAAAAAATGGCTGCCAACAAAGATGATGTTTCTTTTTTATTCTAAACCTAATATTATAGTGGCTTTCGTATCAATATATAAAATGTACTAAATGTGTTCATGACGAATCTTAGTGTTCTAAGAGAGTCACAATAATTGTACGAGTGTGTGACGAAGTTATATTTGGTAAAAACCGGCAACGAGCTTTAAAACACAAATTAATAAAACATTATTTGTACACTTTGTTACATGATAAGTTTCAAGGTCATGTTGCTATGTACGACTTCTGGAATGTTATAAGAACATTTTATAACTAGTTCTGTATCTTGGGGATATTTATAATAAGATAACAAAAAATAAAGAATGATCAAAAAGAAGATAATCAAAAAGTACCTCTCCCTTCACTTCAGAAAGAGTTTATTAAATGTCTAAAGTCCCTTTTAAATTGTAAGCCGAGGTCGATCCCTCTACCCCAAGCCACTGAGCTAGTTGCTTTCCATCTCTCCATGTTATGCCGACATACTTGAATTTAAAATGTGTCTTGTATTTACATTATATACAAATTTGTAAATAAAAGTGTTAAAATATGATCTATTAGTCTACTTTAGAGGCAAAGCCCCAGGTTGTAGTATGTTTCCTGAATGATAGGACTCCTCAGGGCAAGAGCCCTCCCATACCATCACCTAGTTGTCAAATACCCTGGGGAGGGGGGGGGGGGGTCTCGGCCCTATTTACAACATTAATACCAAGTGTATTACTTACCTAACATCAACCTTTACAATATCTGCAATCAATGCACATCATTGACTCGTCAGAAAATAAACATCCAGGTAATACTAGAGGTAGATATAAACATCAAGGTAATACTAGAAGTAGACATAAACATCCAGGTAATACTAGAGGTAGATATAAACATCCAGGGAATACTAGTGGTAGACATAAACATCTAGGTAACACTAGAGGTAGACATAAACATCCAGGTAATACTAGAGGTAGATATAAACATCCAGGTAATACTAGAGGTAGATATAAACATCCAGGTAATACTAGAGGCAGACATAAACATCCAAGTAATACTAGAGGTAGACATAAACATCCAGGTAATACTAGAGGTAGATATAAACATCCAGGTAATACTAGAGGCAGACATAAACATCCAAGTAATACTAGAGGTAGATATAAACATCCAGGTAATACTAGTGGTAGACATAAACATCCAGGTAATACTAGAGGTAGATATAAACATCCAGGTAATACTAGAGGTAGATATAAACATCCAGGTAATACTAGAGGTAGATATAAACATCCAGGTAATACTAGAGGCAGACATAAACATCCAAGTAATACTAGAGGCAGACATAAACATCCAAGTAATACTAGAGGTAGACATAAACATCCAGGTAATACTAGAGGTAGATATAAACATCCAGGGAATACTAGTGGTAGACATAAACATCCAAGTAATACTAGAGGTAGATATAAACATCCAGGTAATACTAGAGGCAGACATAAACATCCAAGTAATACTAGAGGTAGATATAAACATCCAGGTAATACTAGAGGCAGACATAAACATCCAAGTAATACTAGAGGTAGATATAAACATCCAGGTAATACTAGAGGCAGAAATAAACATCCAGGGAACACTAGTGGTAGACATAAACACGGTTTTCAATGTTGGTACATGTTTATTAATGCAGTAACACAATTTGTGCTGTATAAAACCAAACCAAATACAATAAAACTGAAACAAGCCATAAGTAGTGGTTTATAAGTAAATGCAACCTTTTAGATAAGTACATAGCAATATAAACATTATTCCAAATGTGTGCGGGCGGATTCTAATGATGAACATTCATTCTAAATGTGGTTGTGATCTCTGAAAACACAGACGTCACATTACAGTCATTTTAACAAGGAACATCAGTTACTATTATGGTTTTAGGTTCATAACAAAAAAACAATAGAAATAAATTTTCCAGGGGTGAGCAAAGTTAACATGTCCGCTGTAGATAGCAAGATTTTCCTGCTCTCCAATGTTTAGGTATCCGACCATACACAGGACCCTTAAAATCCTGTCCCAAGACCAAGTTAGATTGTGCCACGTTAAGAAAAGGTTGGGTTTGTTACTCTCTCTCGACACCTTGGAGAGAAAAATATCATGATTATCAAAAAACTCAAACTCGAGATTTTAGTAAATGTTGACGTTCCATGACCCTCTGAAATAAAAAAAGCGGTTTTCGCAATGCTGTCCATCTGTCTGTATCTCAGGCTAGAGCCGGAACTGTTTAACGGATTGGGCTAAAACTTTGTATCGGGGGTGTTCATAAGCTCCCCCCCCCCAAGGGTGTTTTTGGAATTATATGTCTAGCCCTAAAATTAAGGGTAGTTTACTGACAGGAAATAAGAGAAAAAATATATTTTCTCTAAATTCACTTGAGCGATTTTGATTAAATTTTATATCTAGACACTGTTTACGACTATAAACAAAATGGCGATTCTCATTTTCTCATGAAAATGGCTTTGAAGGTACTTTACATGGGGAAAAATCTTACAAATTTTCATCATTTCTCCGCAACCATTTGAGACACGAAATATCTTATCATTGTAAAGTTGTAGTACTATTAAAAAATACAGATCTTTTAATGGAAATATATTTTTTATAAAACCAATATTTTCTGAGCTATAAGCGAATATTATATTTTTTAATTCAGGTTTTTGAAAATGAGTTTGATTCTAAGGGCCAGTTTCATAGTCAGATTTAGTACGCCTCAAGTGCGGTGCTATACTAAATACAAGACGTCACCTACCTGAAATTGAATGGAATGGGCCAGTTTCATATGCGAAACTGGCCCATTCCATTTTGGTATAGGTAGGTGTCGTCCTATATTTAGTATCGACTCGCACTTTAGGCGTACTGGCGTACTTTAGGCATACTGGCCCTTAGGCTCTTTGGTGGACAAAGATGTTTCTCAGTTGTTTTTGTAACAGTGTTCTTAGTTACTAATGCCATAGAGTAATTATCAGTGATTATTATTTCATTTTAATCTTTGGTGGATTGTTTCTACAACAACGTATATAGCCTACCTATTATTTCGTTTCACAAATCTTACTAGTTTTTAGTAAATGTCTATTTTAAGATAAAAGCGAGAGAAAGTCTGTGCGCCATACTATTTATTTATTTAATTCACGGTAAGAACTATCCTATCACAGTTCACTAAACAGGCAGACATTATGGATGTTGTCAATTGCTAACATATTATATCTACACCTTCTTCGAATGAGAACATTCATTTTCAGAAACTGCTGAGGACTTTTAATGCATTTTATTATTATTAGAAAAATAAAAAACTAAGTAAATATGCCGAGTTTCAACTGTTTTCGAACTTCAAGCTAAGCCTCATCACAAGCCAATCAGGTTGTACTACAGAGTTAGGTTGACTTTGGCCCAATACGATTGGCCGCTCTTTCAAATACCTAGTACTAAGTTAATAGTAATAATGTGCCGAGTGGACCAACCGGGAGTAGAACACCACCTCAGTTGCGTCGTATCATACGCAGATAGCACGACGGCCATAGAATATTGTTCAGGGATTTGGAATATTGAGTGTGTGTTGATTGTTAGCTAGTGAAACAGTGAGCCAATATTAGCCACATTTATTATTATTATTATTATGCTAATAAAAAAATATCTTGATAGTTTCAATTGTTCAGGATAGTGAGATAATTGAAGTTGTTATTTGTGTACCTTGATTGTTAAATCCTGCAAGAGCTGCACATCAGCAATCATATACCAGATTTCACTAAAGGTCAGTTAAACTGTAACGGCTGATTAGCCTTTAACCACTGGATATGATTACTTGGCTCAATCACACCACACTTTATTAGAGACATTGCAACCTCACTAACTTGTAACACTTGTAAAATGGATTTCTGAACAGAATAAAAAGTGATGAATATAAAACAACTGGAACATAAATCGCGACTAGGCTGTGGATTCGGCATATATTCGTGTTTTTTTCCTTTGATGATACCGATATGCCAGCTTTATAAAAAGTATTTTACGCGACATCCAACAAACCTACCCAGTTTTTTTGTGCATATTTAATATGTTAGTGCATATTTTGGGTGAATATGCTTATAAATGCATACATACAGTATTTTTGACTATTTTAAATTACATTTCTTCAATGATCAGTAAATATTTAGTTCTGCAGGCAACATCACACATTTCCCCTCCCTTGCTGAGGCAACATCACACATTTCCCCTCCCTTGCTGAGGCAACATCAAACATTTCCCCTCCCTTCATGAGGCAACATCACACATTTCCCCTCCCTTGCTGAGGCAACATCACACATTTCCCCTCCCTTGCTGAGGCAACATCACACATTTCCCCTCCCTTCCTGAGGCAACATCACACATTTCCCCTCCCTTGCTGAGGCAACATCACACATTTCCCCTCCCTTCATGAGGCCACATCATACATCTCACCTTCCATTAATTGTAGAGCGTTGCAAACAACATGACCATCTATTAAGTTCAGGAGCGAGTGTATGCTTTGTGTTTGTCTTTCTTTGTGCGTGTTTATAGATTATTAGTTTTGCTATACATTCGTTTTTGTCTCCATGTAGAATATGGTTTTATGAATTTTAATATAATTTTAACTGTGATACCCGCCTCGGTGGCGTAGTTGGCTAACGCGCTAGTCGTGTTGAGCTCGACCGCCGAGGACGGGGAGATCGAGGTTCGAATCTCGGTCGGGTGAACTGGGGGTGGTTTTTCCTAAATGGTTTTCCACTCTCCTTCCACGCAAATGCGGGTCCACTTCCTCTATATTCAACCTTCCCGATTCCTAATCCATTAGCGTAATTAGTACTTAAGCGTATAACCCGAACGGGTAGTAAGACGTGGTGCTAAATATTATTATTATTATTATTTAACTGTGATCCTCATTTTCTTACTGTGCATATTTTCCCGTTTTTCTTGCTTATCTTCAGTTTTAAGTGCATATTTCACCAGATTTTAGTGCACATAAATCCACAGCCTAGTTACTAAACGCTATGATAAAACCAGCCACACAATGAAACCATGATTATCATCGACTGTTAGGGTGAGGGGGGACACGGAACACAATGATCAATAGATTTATCATCCTGTCAAATGTGTATAAAAATACGAATGAAAGGCAATCAGCAAACACAGTTAGGTAAGTAGACAAACTTGTATTTAATTGAATATATCATGATCCTTAGAATTCTTGTTCATTCCGCCAAACAATTCACTCAATTGACAACGTTAGTTTGCCATTAACCGATAGTTAAGATCTCATTGTCAGTGACAGTGTCAGTATATTTGAGAACAATATAAAACTCACCAGATCTGATTGGACCGTGTAACTAAGAGAGAAGATATGAGACAGTGTTTAACGTCACTTACGTTGAGGTCCTGAATAAGTCACCCAAGGTCAAGGTTTCAATGCCATTCATCCAGGAAGTGCACATTCCATACTTCTAACAGTTCAAATTCATTCCACCAAATTTTGTTAAAACGGGCTCTACGGGAATCGATAAAGACCATTCGATGTCGCAAAACAGGATACTCTCACGAGCGAGGAAGGCTGTAAGGTGATTGGACATCTGGTACTTCCACTTCAAGTACCCATTCAACTGAGTCTACAGTGGTGTGAGCCACTTCAAGTACCCATTCACACTGAGTCTACAGTGGTGTGAGCCACTTCAAGTACCCATTCAACTGAGTCTACAGTGGTGTGAGCCACTTCAAGTACCCATTCAACTGAATCTACAGTGGTGTGAGCCACTTCAAGTACCCATTCAATAAGTCTACAGTGGTGCGAGCCACTTCAAGTACCCATTCAACTGAATCTACAGTGGTGTGAGCCACTTCAAGTACCCATTCAACTGAATCTACAGTGGTGTGAGCCACTTCAAGTACCCATTCAATAAGTCTACAGTGGTGCGAGCCACTTCAAGTACCCATTCAACTGAGTCTACAGTGGTGTGAGCCACTTCAAGTAACCATTCAACTGAGTCTACAGTGGTGTGAGCCACTTCAAGTACCCATTCAACTGAATCTACAGTGGTGTGAGCCACTTCAAGTACCCATTCAACTGAATCTACAGTGGTGTGAGCCACTTCAAGTACCCATTCAATAAGTCTACAGTGGTGCGAGCCACTTCAAGTACCCATTCAACTGAATCTACAGTGGTGTGAGCCACTTCAAGTACCCATTCAACTGAATCTACAGTGGTGTGAGCCACTTCAAGTACCCATTCAACTGAATCTACAGTGGTGTGAGCCACTTCAAGTACCCATTCAACTGAGTCTACAGTGGTGCGAGCCACTTCAAGTACCCATTCAACTGAGTCTACAGTGGTGTGAGCCACTTCAAGTACCCATTCAACTGAGTCTACAGTGGTGTGAGCCACTTCAAGTACCCATTCACCTGAGTCTACAGTGGTGTGAGCCACTTCAAGTACCCATTCCATCTGAGTCTACAGTGTGTGAGCCACTTCAAGTACCCATTCATCTGAGTCTACAGTGGATGTGAGCCACTCAATAACCCATTCAACTGGTCTACAGTGGTGTGAGCCACATTCAATACCCCATCGACATAAATTACAATGTATCCCCTGAAGGTATCTGGGCCTGCCTGAATGAACGATCCTCTAAAAAATATCAACATGGAAAGAGCTTGGCAAGAATTATTTGGTTCAAGTAATGACCCCCTTTTACAGCAATAACATTTCCTAACTAACGATTTTTCTTTCTAATAATTATCAAAGTATTATGACGAGGTTGACGAGTTTTATGAGGAATAAAAGTTGATAGCCCAACTTCTTCAAAGGGGAAGTAAAGCGTTCGGTCTCGTGTCGAATGTGACATATAGAAGGACCTGGAAGTTATATGAACATACCTTACCCGTAAAAATCAGTAGGCCCTTTAGCGCTCGTGATAGAAATTCAGTGTGTAAAGCAATGAGGAACCACCACACTTTCTGAACCCCCCTGGTACATGTGTATTCTACCAGATGGTGCAGGCAGCACTAACCAGCCCCAGCTTCAGGTTGTTGACTCAAGAAGAACAATTCAGATAGTTAATAATTTACAGTTTTATACAAATTATGACGAAAACAACCCAACTAAGAAATAAATAATGCCATGAAAATACAAAAGGACATTTGTTTCAAATTATAGAACGTTGCAACTAGGGTTTGAAATGAATATAGATCTGTGTGACTAGTCATGACTATAGCCGACCAATCAGACACCATTCCCCACTTTAACTCATGGTGGCGAATGCTGCCCGCGGCTAGACGTAGCCTCCCAGAATGAGAGAATGACAGACAGTGTGTATTGTAGAAGAGTGATACTAATGACTTAACTACAAAACCACTAAGTAAAAAAAATAATCAAATAATTGTTATATAAAGTTTTAATAATTCATATTTAGGCTATACATACATTTTGTGTACAGTCATATTTCTAAGTGTCACCAAACTATTAATATAATTCAAAAAATATCTCCCAGTTTCTGAATTTTTTTTTTACCCAAACAATAATTTAAAATGTACTTAAGACTTCTAAATACATGCAAATTAAATTGCTGTCATTTTTATTCACAACCAAACTGAAATAAAGACAATTACACTAAGATATCTATTCAAAATACATTTAGCAGAAGCTTTAATTTTTTATTTAACCTCTCTAGCGTATCGTCCACTTGTGAAGTGCGCTGCAGCGTGTGCGACGTCAGTCGTCAGTAATTTATAATACCTTTACAGGCTTGAACTATTGTGTTACAGAAATTAAGTAACCCCAAGGAAGGGTTTCAATAACTGATAAAAGTCACGCTCGAGAGGTTAACCAAAGCTGTGGAGTCGGTAGGCCAAGCCTTCGACTCAAGACTCCTTCATAAATGGCTAAAGTATATCAGTTATTAATAACACATTTACTCTAGTAAAATGCTTCTCTATGGATGACTTCACGCGAAGCTTCTTTGACATCATGAATTTATATTGTATAAATGTGTCATAGACTAAATTACAAATATTGGTCCTAAAAAATAAAAAAGTTAAATGATCTAGTTACCATTTTTTTATTTTTAAGCCGGAGTTGGTACATCTTTACCAACTCCACGACTCCAACTCCACAGCCCTGGATTTAACTTAAACTCTCCCATTTATTCAATCATAGGTATATTTAGTAGTGTTAGGCTTACTAAGATAAATTGTGGTTGGGCAAACATGAACATTTAAAATGGTTAAGATTGAACCAAAATATGAAAAATAAATTAAAAAAACAACAGAACATTATAAGTGAGATTTTAAACCTAACTAAATAAAGTTATAGACGATTAAAAGTGTAGACCATTTCCCTGCAATGTTAATCGACGAGCAAATTCCACTGACCAAGCAGGAGACAATAAATATATACCGTACTTACACTTCCAGGCGCAAACTAAATAAACATTCTAACAAACACGAGAATAAACCCAAAGAGAAGAATGTGAGGGCAAACAATTGTAATACATCCAAACATCCAGCAGTCTCCACGAGCCTCGACAAACACAGCTCTCAACCAATCACCAGCAGTCTCCACGAGCCTCGACAAACACAGCTCTCAACCAATCACCAGTAGTTTCTACCAGCCTTGACAAACACAGCTCTCAAACAATCACCAGTAGTCTCTACCAGCCTTGACAAACACAGCTCTCAACCAATCACCAGTAGTCTCTACCAGCCTTGACAAACACAGCTTTCAACCAATCACCAGCAGTCTCTACCAACCTCGACAAACACAGCTCTCAAACAATCACCAGTAGTATCCACCAGCCTCAACAAACACAGCTCTCAACCAATTACCAGCAGTCTCTACCAGCTTCGACAAACACAGCTCTCAACCAATCACCAGTAGTATCCACCAGCCTCGACAAACACAGCTCTCAAACAATTACCAGTAGTATCCACCAGCCTCAACAAACACATCTCTCAACCAATCACCAGCAGTCTCTATCAGCTTCGACAAACACAGCTCTCAAACAATCACCAGTAGTATCCACCAGCCTCGACAAACACAGCTCTCAACCAATTACCAGCAGTCTCTACCAGCTTCGACAAACACAGCTCTCAACCAATCACCAGTAGTATCCACCAGCCTCGACAAACACAGCTCTCAAACAATTACCAGTAGTATCCACCAGCCTCAACAAACACATCTCTCAGTGTATTAATCACAACTTGTGAATGTGAGGAATGCCAGGCCTCCACCGTGGTTCGGATTCCACGTTAAACTGTAGGTCCTCCATTTCATCTCACAATCACCCTACCATTACACATTAGCGTAAGTGCGTATAACCCGAACGGGTAGTAAGACGTGGTGCTAATAATAATAATAATAATAATAATACACATCTCTCAACCAATCACCAGCAGTCTCTATCAGCTTCGACAAACACAGCTCTCAAACAATCACCAGTAGTATCCACCAGCCTCGACAAACACAGCTCTCAAACAATCACCAGTAGTATCTGCCAGCCTCGACAAACACAGCTCTCAACCAATTACCAGCAGTCTCTACCAGCTTCGACAAACACAGCTTCGACAAACACAGCTCTCAACCAATCACCAGTAGTATCCACCAGCCTCGACAAACACAGCTCTCAACCAATCACCAGCAGTCTCTATCAGCCTTGACAAACACAGCTCTCAAACAATCACCAGTAGCCTCCACCAGCCTCGACAAACACAGCTCTCAACCAATCACCAGCAGTCTCTATCAGCCTTGACAAACACAGCTCTCAAACAATCACCAGTAGTCTCCACCAGCCTCGACAAACACAGCTCTCAACCAATCACTAGTAGTATCCACCAGCCTCGACAAACACAGCTCTCAAACAATCACCAGTAGTATCCACCAGCCTCGACAAACACAGCTCTCAACCAATTACCAGCAGTCTCTACCAGCCTCGACAAACACAACTCTCAACCAATCAACAGCAGTCTCCACCAGCCTCGACAAACACAGCTCTCAACCAATCACCAGCAGTCTCCACCAGCCTCGACAAACACAGCTCTCAACCATCACCAATACTGTGCTGAGTGGTTTCAAACAATCAACTCTTATCTTAGCTTGAACAGATTCCTCACAAGCTGTTCAGTGACAGACGTGGGTTGATGATAGAAAGTGTTGTCCTCCATGTGTGGGTTCAGGAATTACAGACACACCAACTAAACAGTCTACCTTCCAGCCAAACAATATTACAACGGAGGGGTGTGAAAACATACAACAGCATAATATCAAATTCATTTAAGATAAAAATTCCACCTTCAATAACTACAGAGCTTCGTCAATAAAGCTATTGATGGGTAAAGATAGGGTAAATTCGCTTTTGCGAAAAACGCAAAAAAAAAAGGGGGGGGTCGAAAATAGGGTATTTATAAGTTTTCTTTGCGTTTCATGACATTTGAAAGTGTTTAAAGCGATTTTTATTTCGCGAATTAACGTGAAAAACGTGATTTTGAGAGTGTTTTAGCTAAATTATTCTATTTAGCGAAATAGACGCGAATTCCCTGAAAATGCTGCGCATTTAAATAAAATGCTGAGAATTTCTATAAAATGATGTTTTTCAGCGGAAATAAGTGATTAAAAAATCATTGAGTTTCACTCGTCTGTGTTCTTCAGCTCGGGTTTTACTTGCATCCTGTGCCTGCATACATAAATTTTATCATAAATCCTTTGTATAGGCCCTAAAAACATTGACGAAAGACATTTTTACCTATTTTGCTACAAAATGCCAAATTATGCCACAAAACGCTAAATTTCCAATAATTAATGCTAAAAAAACTGAAAATTAATGCTATTTTACCCTTTCTCTATTGATGGGTAAAATACTCAATTTATGTTTAGTTGCTGCCAATCTGAACACAAATTAATATTTATTTGAAACAATCTGAATTGATTTATATGTTTTCATAACAACTCGATTAATCAGATTAGAAAGAAATATCACAAGCAATTGTGCAATAAAACATTCTGTAAATTATTTCAATGTTTTAACGTTATAGAAATGAGCACAATGATATATTTTTCAAGTATAAAACAAAAAACAAAAAATATTCAATCTTCAATTTGGCTTTGAGAACATCACAAATAAGGTTCATTTCAAATTGAAAAAGTGGACTTCATCCCCCTTTCCCCAAAAGGTAAGCTCACAAATTAAAATTAAATTAAAAAACTAGTTAAAACTAATCTCAGCCCCTGAGAAGTACATCCAACAAAATGAAAATAATGAAAGAAGACTCGTCGATACCTTGACACATTGTAAGAGAAGAGAAAACTTTATTCTAAAAGATACTCCCAGTTTTATATCACGTTGGTTTGTATCCAGATACACTCACACCTAATACAAACATGGCCGCTGCACTTACACCAACTCAACGTGCAGGCTATAGTGCAGCTCAGTCACAACTCTGTTGTAGGTTGGTACTATTCTAGTTCCTGTCGTTGAACATAGTCACGATTTGGGAGATAGCTTAGAGAAAAACATACAAATTTGATAATAAACACAAAAGTTTCATAATACTATTGTACTCAAACATAACAAGATGAAATATCTAAACATTTATCTTACGTTCAGTAAACAAATCATGGTCAAGTAGCCAACTTATTTTAACACACAGTAATACAATTGTTTGAAAGATGATAACAAAGCAGTCGCGTGTATTACACACATTTAACAGTTCTATCTACACGAACAGGCACGTAGCCAAGATAGTCCCTGAAACGCAACTGTTAAAACATATCTCCCTTTAGCTTCGAGTGTTGATTGCGTTCAGCACAACTTTGTGTTGTACAAGTTGTCAGCCTTGAGCAAGTGTGGCACACAATAAAACCACACTTAACCTACCTGCGGACAGGTGATACCATATTATACTCAGTCAAGTGAAGAAACTAAAACATTGTATAGGTGGACATGCAGACAGAGGTCGGTCTTGTGTGGTCGATGCTTAGAAGTACTAAGGTGTATCTTTTCCAAAACAGTTTCACACTCTCTGTCCAAGAAAATGTGGGTACAATACCTCTAAATTCAATCTTATTCCTCCCTACCCCAAATGCATGAATAGCTCAGACGGGCAGAAAGACTCGAGGAACAAGCAAACGGGTGTCAGCTCAAGAAGCTGCAATATGGACAGAGTCGGTAATGAATGGGTGCTGAAATAGTGCGGTTTGAGAGGATGAGTGTGGATCAAGTGAAGAAGCAAATATATGAAGGTAGAGTGTGTGGATCTCTAGGAAGGGTAGGGGATGTAAGATGTGGTAAATGTTGTAGACAAATGTATGAAAAAGAGACAGTAAGAGTTTTAAGAATAAAGAGAATGTATGACTGTGTATGGATGTTGTTGAAGTGAAGGGAGTAGGGAAGTGTGGAGAAAGTTAGGTAAGATGGAACAAGTACAGATTTGTTGTTTGGGCTATATTCACAGTGTCTTGCCTACCCCTTGAGGGAGTGGAGTGACTAGGTATGTATGTATATGCATGAGCTGCAATACTCCGCCTCAAATGTTAGCTGAACGACACAAATATATTTAAAAAATACTAACTCTTGGCTACGCCTCTGCATAACAATGTAGACTTGTTGGTACAAAATAAAATACTACAACCCATGGAGGTGTCATGAATAGAGATGTGACGCTTGCATCCTCGATTCCTTTGGTATTAGAAAGATTCTATCTCGAATAAATTATAAAAAAGTGTTCTATTTATTGTTTATGGCGTAGCAGACATGACAAAAGAAAATATTATTTGTCAGCTGGTACCGAGCCTAGCAAAAAGTGTTTTTAAATTAGGTTTTAGATATTTCCACTTTAACTAAAATGTGTTACATTTTTAAAGATTCGAGATTTGCCTCTGAGAAATATAGTATTCGATTCATCTCTATATATGATACAGATCCTTCTCAGTTGACACTAGCAATGTCCGCCGACACTAGCATGTCCGCCGACACTAGCATGCCCGCCGACACTAGCATTGTCCGCCGACATTAGCATTGTCCGCCGACACTTGTAATAATACGAGAGGAGCCAAGTTATAACTCATAGAAATACTTTCTGCAACACATATCACATTTATCACATCTAGTTAACTGGATTTACGTTAAATGGCAAAATGATTATAAGTAATAATAATATACTTTAAAATTTGCAAAAGTTTTTGCAAATTCTAATTCCAAACACATGTAAAAAAGCAAAGAGAAGACTGTCCCGAAGAATCATTCAAAATGCATTTCCGCAGGAAAACTAAACCAGTCCGTAAATATAAGTATCTCATTTTGAATTTAGTTCACACCCTTCCACAAAGCATTTACTGAAATAAGTTATGTTGCATAATATGACGAGAGTGGTTTTAAGCGAGCGGTACTGGTGGCCATCTTGTCTCGAAAGAAAGTGAGTTTTGTCAAACTGCTGTAAGCTGGTCCCAACTTGTTAAGTAATCTGTAAGAGCTCCTATCTGTTGTCAGAAAACAACACTCGCGACCACGGTTTCAATCCTGGAGCGAGGGAATAATGTTGGATTTACATTTTTCAAAATGACAAATGCTGAGTTTAAATGATTATGTCTTGTCATTCTGAGGGAGGGATTTTATGAATATAGAGAAATAACACCCTAACAGAGATATGAACCCTGATCTTTCAGCTTCACGTGCTAACCACTCTTCAGATTGAACTATTGAAGATGTCAGATAGCTCAGTCCTATTTGGTCTCATTGCTGTCACCTATATGGTGCAGTCCCAACAAGAAATGAGACAGAGTTGTCGACAGTCAATCAACATCAACCGAGAGACAGTCACCAGTACTTGAGTCGCCTGTGGCTGTTTTATTGCCACAACTGTTCTCCAGGTACATGCTGGTTATCTATCTCTAATACAATGAACCACAATACAGACGAGAGCTCTATTACAAATTACTTGTTTCAAAACAGAAATATTCATCCTGAAATAATATTAAAACATATCAAGAAAATAATTTAGAGTGTGCAGCCCGAAGGTTGGTTTAATATGATCACTCTATCTTGGAGCAAGCTGATGTACTAGGTTAAGTCATGACTAATTCCAGTGGTTTCCCATAGAGACATGCCTCAGTCGATATGTCGTGGGATTGATGGCTTCAGCTAGGTTTGAGCCTGTGAATGTCAGGTCGTGAGACGAACCCTTCACCTCATGGACCAGCGAGGTTGGCCGTCAAAATAAGGCAATACATAATTAAGATCTAACCAAAGTTAGGGCTTTCCAAATAACTTTTCAACATAGTGTTTTAAGCTTTGAAATGTCAACGCTGAAGTGAAGGACAAATCTCCTTCGATATATCATCAACAGATGTGAGATATTATCTATCCAACACCTTAGCTCAGTCGATAGTGTGGCCGTCTAATGAGCTAAGGGTTCTGGGTACTGGATGTTGTGCCTGTCCTAGTCTTAAGTTAGATTATAAGGTATACAAAGCTATGACAGGCCTAGTAAGCCAGTAGTGGAAAATATATGAACCCAGGCCATAGGCTGGAAACAGTAATGGATAGAAGGTAAAGATATCTCCCAAAATTTGACACATTTCCACATGTAATTATTGTTAGAACAGTTCCTAACAGTTTTTTTAACAGTGATTAGTGATTAAACGATATTATATGTAATCATAGATATAATTCAGATGTTAGCATAAAATAATGTACTCTATAAGCTTTTCTCTTTACGTAGTGGCACGTATTGAATAATTTAACAAATAAGGTAGTCCTATGTGATAGCCAAAACCCTCGACTTTGACTTCGATTGCACGAATGAAAAGGTGAACTTCGCACATATACTGTTCTGAAACTTGTGTTTGGAAGGGTGCAAACTAGATGGTGGACAGTCCTTGTAAGTTGCGCTCAATGTAACAATTACAAATAACAAAAATCTTCTGTCTCTCAAACAGAGGTAAACTTGGTAAAAACTACAACAATTTCTCACTAACTGTCACCGTTCTGTCACCGCAGAAAAAACATAAGCAGCCAAAATAGTTCTCTTTGATATCACATTTATTTCTTTGGCTGCCATTTCTTGTATTCACAGATTTTAATTTTTGTATTTTTAGTTTTTACTAAACTCAAATCCAGATACATCACATTTTTAAAATATAATTTTAAGTGAAGATAACAAAAGATGCATAGCAACAGAAGTCGATGAAGGTAAGTTGGAAAGGGATTGGTGGATGAAGTCGGTTTGAATGCATAAAAATATAATATTCTAAATAACGAGGTCAAATTTAACTCTTCAATATCTAGACTTGTTACGACATTAAAAAATATGAAATGGTTGATCTTGTATTTGAATTGTTCCAAATTTGAGAATGAAACATATTACTTGGGATTTAGGAAATACATATTCATCCATCTGTCTATGAAACCTAAGTGCACGATTGTGTGTAGTCAGGTTTCCAGGGCCTATACCTATTTTAGACCAAATATACCTTCACTAAATCACTTGAGGATAATTTATCAAGAGCAATTGCGATTGTTCCTAAAAGTGAAGCATTTGAGTGATTTCCCTCCAGGTTATACTGGCATAGTTTGTTGTAAAACATTGGTTTTTGACGCCCCAGAAAGTAATCGACACTAATTGCATACCTGAGCTTACAAGCCCCACGGATACACTTACTAAGTGATTAGTAACGAGAATAGAGAGTGAATTTTAAGAGTAGGAATTGGTTAAAACAACCAAGTCAAACTAAATATATGTTTTTTTTTTGTGGATGTTTAAACCAAACGATTTAATTTTAGGATATCATTTTATGGCAAATAGTCCCTCGGTATTTACAATTTTATCAGAATAATTTATTTTAGCTGGTAAAGATATTCAATTAAAAAAACAAACATATTTGTTGCTACATAAGTTTATCACAAAAATATGATCACTCGTAAAAAGTGTATGAATGTGTTTATAGATCCTATCACATAAATTCAACTTGAAATACTTTAAGAACAAAATAATATTGCTCTTTGTTCCTCGAATTCAACTGAAATTTTATGTTTTCATTCAAATTTACCAAAAGTATGAAAATGCCAGTTTTTTTTCCCTCAAGTTTATTTATGTGTTGTGATGATGATAAAGGCCTAGTGAATCACTTCCCTCGAGCAATATCTCAGAATTTTCCCTCCCTTGCACCAGTTCTACCCATCTAACTAAAGATCGTGGCGGGAACTTCTGTTGCCATGATTCCTCCGTCATAGACTGTAACATTCACTTTGTTTATGATTGGACCATTGAAAGAGCTTCAAAGGAACAGCACTCAACATATTCCCAACTAAGAGAGAATATACAACGTTCACACAGAAAAAAAATAAAAATTGTTATAACAACTTTTGAGCGTGACGTACGCTGAACACTGATTGGAGAAGTTTCTTTGCTTGAACAACACAAACTGAAATCAACTCTCGCAGACAGACTGACCTTATTAACAACATATATTGTGTGTTGTTGAGTTGGTATCTCGTCCACAAACTTACACCTAGACTAATTAATCGCAAGCCGTTATACTATGTTAGATCCCGACATTCACTAGCTCATTTATCGTCAAATAACATTAGACGAGAAAGAACGTTAAAAACAAACCTATCTCTAAATACTTAAGAAATAATTATTAGCATGTGCCTTTTTTATTTTAGCATTTCTTTTTGTATCTGAGTTTCTAGCCCCCAAAAAATAGACAGATCTCGCATGAAAATTATCTCTCGAGACTGCTATTGACATTAAACAGTGAGATTTTGACAAGCAATGACAGATTTTATTTTTATTATTTTTTTATACTGTTTGTTTTTAAAATAATAAACATGAAGGTTGTCAATCCAACATGGCGCTGATATATTTTGACAGGCATGGTGTCTTGTTTCTGTCAGTGAAATAATAACTCTTGACTGGATGGTGAATGGTGAAACAATCTTCTAACGAAAAGTACATTTCCACATCAAGAAATAATTTAATATCTTCAGATGTTATTTCTTCATAGTCTCGGCTGTGGGTGAAGATGAGACGTTACATCGACTTTGTGGCAGAGACCTTGAAAGCAATGATGGACAAAGTTAAAAATTGATTGCCAATCAGAGAGGAAAGCAAATTAAGTTATAATGCATGAATATTTGATTATTAATTGAAAACTTGGATACACGGCATTGAACCTGGGACTTGAGAATATTAGAGGGTTTAAACACCCTCTAAGTTTTGTTCTTACCTGACAAATCCTGGTTATTCACACCAACATTTATACATTTTCCCAGTTTTTATATTAAAAGCTATGAATATACTTTAGTTGTGATTAGTAAATTAATTATATTAGATTCTTGACCCAAGGGTTGTTACAGACAAATGTGTCCATGCTCGGGAGGAAGTGAAAGGATTGGAGATGAGAGTCATAGTTTACATTAAGTTATGAATGTCTACTTAATATTTAAAAAAACACATCGCAAATGTATTTGAAATCTCCGGTGTATTTTAAAACATCCCTGATTATTGTTTCTTCTTGTGTTTACCAACCTAACAACCATCCCTGAAGCTAGAGGGCTCACCTGCTTATAAAGCTCTCTTGAAGCTAGAGGGCTCACCTGCTTATAAAGCCCTCCTGGAGCTAGAGGACTCACCTGCTTATAAAGCCCCCTGGAGTTAGAGGACTCACCTGCTTAGAAAGCCCCCCTGGAGAAAGCCTCAATGATCCGAGGGACGTGGCCATCATACCCCGCAATGTCCAACATTAGTGGGTCGCTCGGGTTCGCTACCACAATCTGGGAGCAGGACAGGGCGCACGTCACAAACCTAAAATAGAGGGAACATGTCACAAACTTAGAATGGGTTTTCTCTCTAATTGATGACAATATAATTTATTGGACCATTACAAGATTTAGAGATAACAAACCACACTTCTTTTGATTCTACAATGTTCAGTTAGCGCTAATGTCCACATTAACTTCAAGTCATTCGGTCATATAGCCAAGCAAAGAAACAGGAGGAGAGAGAAAAGATTAGAAGTAAAAATGAGAGATGAAGAAGGAAGAACGGTGAAGACAGGAGAGGAAGAAAAGACACTATGGATGAGATATTTTGAGAAAATGTTCAACCCAGAAGAGGAAAGGGATGAGAGTGAACCAGAGCAGCAGGAAGAAATAGCAGAAAAGGATGAGAGGTGGAGGAAGCATTAAAGAGGATGAACAAGGAAAAGCACCAGATGTGGACGAAGGACTGTGGAAATGATGAGAGCAGAAGGTGAAGTAGGTATTTTGAAGAAAGGAAACAGGAAGAGGTGTACAAATTATAGGAGGATAACACTGATGTGCCACTGTACAAAAATATATGAGAAGATTCTGGAAAAAGAATAAGAAATAAAATGAAAGGAAGGTGGAGAGAGGGACAGAGGTTTACAATTAGAATAGAGTTGTTCTATAGGTGTGTAAGAGACCTGCTATTGAGAGTTGTTCTATAGGTGTGTAAGAGACCTGCTATGGAGAAGAAAGGCCCTTGAAGTGTAAGGAAGTGTTGTAACAGGGTGTATTTTGGTTTTATTATAATTTCAAAATGTGTGTTTAGTCCATACATAACCTCAGTCGAGAGCCCCCTGGGGCTGGTGGTGGGGGGACTGTTCATCCTGTTATTACCTTATATATTTTTTTTTTGTTTATTTTATTTTTTTACATATTCCATTTAAAAATTAGCTTTGACTTTGTTTAACGATTTTGGAGCTTTAAAAGTAGCGCTAAAATTAACAAGGTACACCCAGATTTTCTTAGATAGAAAAAAGTACTACATATGTGATTATTGAATAGAGGTATTATAAAAACCAATATAAACATAAGAATTCTGCTTTAATTTGTAGTTATAAAAATCTCATGACTCCAAACTTACAATCTAATGTTTCAAATTAAAGCCAATAAAAAGCTTCGTAACAAATCTAGTGCTTCGAGGAGTAAAGCAATAAGTAATGGAAGGTACCTGTCCTTAACTTGACAAGCTCATCAAAATAGTATTGTAAAACTCAACACCAAGTTTAACCAGCTGTTAAACTTTACAAATGGCTAAGTTACAAGGCCTTTAACATGACATTGTAAGATTGAGCCCCAAAGTGTTGGTTGGTAATGGCCAGCAAACTGGAGATCACGATATGTGCAGTTTAGATAGTGATGTCTCTTAGAAAGCTACAGTGGAATAATACAGAGTGAGGACGTGGATAGAGCCATCATGGCCGGTATAGAGCAAGAGGTGGATAGAGCCATCATGGCCTGAGTAAAGCAAGAGGTGGATAGAGCCATCATGGCCTGTATAGAGCAAGAGGTGGATAGATCCATCATGGCCTGTATAGAGCAAGCGGTGGATAGAGCCATCATGGCCTGAGTAGAGCAAGAGGTGGATAGATCCATCATGGCCTGAGTAGAGCAAGAGGTGGATAGATCCATCATGGCCTGTATAGAGCAAGAGGTGGATAGATCCATCATGGCCTGTATAGAGCAAGAGGTGGATAGATCCATCATGGCCTGTATAGAGCAAGAGGTGGATAGATCCATCATGGCCTGAGTAGAGCAAGAGGTGGATAGATCCATCATGGCCTGAGTAGAGCAAGAGGTGGATAGAGCCATCATGGCCTGAGTAGAGCAAGAGGTGGATAGAGCCATCATGGCCTGTATAGAGCAAGAGGTGGATAGAGCCATCATGGCCTGAGTAGAGCAAGAGGTGGATAGATCCATCATGGCCTGAGTAGAGCAAGAGGTGGATAGAGCCATCATGGCCTGTATAGAGCAAGAGGTGGATAGAGCCATCATGGCCTGTATAGAGCAAGAGGTGGATAGAGCCATCATGGCCTGTATAGAGCAAGAGGTGGATAGATCCATCATGGCCGGTATAGAGCAAGAGGTGGATTAGATCCATCATGGCCGGTATAGAGCAAGAGGTGGATTAGACCCATCATTGCCAGTATAGAGCGAGTGAGCCGAGTGTCTTGTCAGTGATGAAACTGCTCCACATTTTATTTATCATTTCACATATTTACAGACTTTAATATTTTGATTCTTTCATTTCATGTTGCTCGGGAAGTTGTAGAGGGAGATGCTAATGAGATAATACAAGAGAACAGGGAAGGATTGACACTAAACAGTACAATAAAACTATTAGGATAAGCAGATTATTTATCTTTGTTGGGAAAGTGTAGGGAAGCTGTTGCAGAAATGCACAAGACATTTTGTTAGAGGCTAGTGAGGAAACGCCGAAAAGACTAAGTACATGATAACACAGATTGGGGACAATAATTTAAATATTACCAGGAACAACATATCATTTGAAAGGGTTAACAAGTTTAAATATGTAGGAATTTCTGACGAGCTAACGTGCGTAAGATCCGTTATGGCGGACAACTTAAAATTTTTGTAACTTGTGAAATGTGTTCTTCTTTCCGTTATAAAATCCACAATTTATTGTATTAATTTTGAATTGATTTGAATTCTTGGTTTTGATTTTCAGTTTTGAAGAATTTTAGTGTGTTTAGTAAATATCTATAAGATTGTGAGATAAAAGTTTCAAACAACATGTGTTGTAACGATCGAGTCCAAGTTTCGCATTGAGGGGGGACTAGGGTTTCAGGCATGTTAGATTTTATATGCAATAATGCTTGGAAAAATAAATGACAAATGAAATATTCATGAATCGGAATTGAGAATCAAAGAATCGAACTTGAACTTAAGAATCAGAATCGAGAAAAACAGGTATTGTGACATCTCTACTTAAAACTATACTTGTCCCTCTTTCCTTATTGAAGTTATTTTGGCTATATACATTTTTTCCTTTTTATATGCATGCTTTGGACTTAAATCTGACTTAACCTAACTTATACCTAATGCCGATGTCTACACAATCAGTTTATATCTTTTCCTTGTAGGGATTCCCATTTTCTTTTTCTTCTCTGGTCACTTCCTACCATGGCCAGTCGACATCCCTGGAGTGCTCGATAGCTCCAGCCCAGCATCATGCTTGTTTCCAAGCGAGCAGAGCTCTTCGAGTAAGGAACAACTTCCGAAATCTCATCTGTATCCACTTACTTTCCTTCTCCTCTAGCCGGTATTCCAGGCGTCCTTGGTTCATCAGTGATGTTCATCACTGGTATCCCTGAGACGCCTTTCCTTGGCTAGAGCTCTAGATATATCCAGAGTTCATCAAAATCTAGTGCACCCTCCCTTTTATTACACTTTCTGTGTTTTGTTTCACCAGTTTGGTAATGTCTCGTCTAAGTCTGATGTTACTTCTCCGACTCCATCGTATTCCCTTGTCACTTCTTCCTGTCTGTTTTGTCTCAAGTCCTGGTCCTGTCTTTGTCTTCTTTCCTTTAGTTCGTCCATGTGTCTGTCCTTTCTTTTTTCGATACCCTGTTCGCTATCTCATCGAGGTATCTCCACCGGTCCTCCTCATCCCTCTATACATGGTATATGGCATTGACCTGTATTAGTATCTCCGCTCTTTCCCTTTACGTAAATATACATTTCAAGGTCACGTGTTCGGGTGTCACCTCTCCTCCGCAAAGAATGGGTTCACTCAAGTTCACATTGATAAATTACTGTCCAGTAACTGGTTGTTGTGCCTGTCCTAGTCTCAAGTTAGATTGTAAGGTATATGAAGCTAAGACAGTCCTAGCAAGCCGGAAGTGGAAAATATGTGGCTTGGATAAAGAAATGACCACAGGCTGGAAACAGTAATGGATGTAAAGACATATTTATATTTGTAATTTTGAAATGAATATGAATCCTAACAAGAGTCAAGGTCTGATTGAGTCACTCACTTTGTGTTGGGAAGGTGTAGAGCGCTGCGGTACTGCTGGATTGCGACGGCAGGCTTCACCTTGCCTGGTTTCACCTGGTTATCTGTGAGGACCACAAACACATCCACAGGCTTCCTGTTCTTCTTGGCCCACAGGATGGGCTGGGCCAGATCCACCGGTCCATTGGGGATCTGAGGACAATGTCACACAGTGTTACATACTGTCCAGTGGCAGCAGTGTAACTACTAGATCCTCCACAATATACTGACTGACCTCTTTGAACCTATCCAGGGCCTGCTGTAGAGTGATCTCTTTGTCCAAGGTCACGGGGGTGAGGACCTCATCTGCCCCAAAGGCCAGGACTGTCACATCCCGCTCTGCCTTCACCAAGCAGAGGGCCTGCAAGATGGCTGCCTGGGCTGGAGTTACGTTGCTACATTGCCAGCACTTTCCATGTACCATCTGGCTGCGTACATCCACCGCTACGAGGTAGCGCATTCCTGTAGGCACCAGCAGCTGCAGCGCGTTCAAACAAAGCATGTTTTATTTGTGTAAGACTACTGGAACACAATGTTGAGTGTATTCACAGTCTACTGGTAATAAAGTGAAACAGCACAATAACTAATAACGGACATTACGAAAAATAACTAATAACGACATTACGAAAAATAACTAATAACAGACATAATGAAAAATAACTAATAAGACATTACGAAAAATAACAGATACGAAAAATAACTGACATTACGAAAAATAACAGACATTACGAAAAATAACAGACATTACGAAAAATAACAGACATTACGAAAAATAACAGACATTACGAAAAATAACTGACATTACGAAAAATAACTGACATTACGAAAAATAACCAAATTCTGAATATTGCTGATTCGTTTGGATGCCAGAACTTTCATTCCCAGCGATTTGTAAGCTAAGATACGATGTGTGATTCTTTATATACCAGTAAGAAACAAGAGTATCGAGGAATCTAATTTGACATCCTTACTTGTAAGGCTAAGGACGTACGTGCTACAAACACACGTTATATATGAGGGTGGATATACTAAGCGACTAATGTCTACAGACACAAATGTCAGTAACATTGCTTGATGTTCTGGTGACATGGTCGCAAGTACTGCCATTGCCCCGTATCTAGCGGGGACTTGATGCCGTACCTTGAAAGACGACGTCAAGAGATGGTTAAGTGCATGGACCACCTTCACATGGGGCTGAGGCAGCATGGCAATGTTGGTCGAAACAATTTGCTCTATGGTAATCACCAGCGGACTGAAACAGTTTCACCAATAATCAATTTTACAGCCATGCCAGGAATCAAACCCAGACTATTAGCTTAGTAGGAATATGTGCTACCAATTGAACTAAGGTGTCAGCTGATTAAATACACACTTTACTGAGATAGAAGGGCAAACCGTACACACTTATCATCTAGGTACAGCAATGGGGTAGGGAGGGGTGTAAAGTACATTTTTTCAATTCTATGAGAATCCAAAGTGAGTTTATGAAAAATTCCCGTAGCTGAATCTAAGTTCAAATATTTATTGTTGATTGTTTTACTATTAAAAAAAACTAAATTGTGTTTATTTCTTATAGGTGGTCGGGCACCTAAAATTTCGAGCAATAAATCGGGCATCTAAAAATCCCGGAATGTCAAACGAGTCTTTTTTATGCCTGTATTTCGATCGGGCATCTCAAGAACTTGGTAAGTATATAATTTCATGTTAGCACTGACCTCTAATTCAAACTTTGAAAAAAAAAAGTGTTTAACTGATATTCATAATTGAATTATTTCAATTCAACTAATATTAGACAAAAGTAAGTGTTATTTTTATTAATTCGTAAATTATTATGTTTGCTTTCAACAAAACTAAATCACGTTTTTCACAGGTTACAAGTCTACAACATAGCGAAATCAAGATTCCTATTATTTAATTTTCTCTGTCAATGCCAACAACATAACAAATTCAACCTTTTCACATTGAGATTTTTAGGCCCCATGCTTGTGAAAACTTAATTTAAATAGTTTTCTTTATAATTCTTTAATTTATTACTATTAGCCAGATTTGTTAGGAAATAAATAGAAAAGTACGCATCAAATGAACATTAAATAGGAAACAGTCATTTTGAATTTTGTGACAATTTTAGCTTGTAATTTGAAATTTAATAGGCCTGTGACAAAGTGGTTTGCAAAATGAAATGCCCGCCTGAATCTGCCCGTGCCCGAGTGTAATTTTGAATGCCCGCCCGATACATATATTTGCTGCCCGACCACCCCTACCTATTATCCCTATAACTTTATGCAGTGAAATCATTATAATCTGATAAATCCACTACCATCCCAGCATGCAATTCAATTACTTCAGATTCTTTAATTTGAGTATTGATTAGTAACCTACTTATCCTCTCAGAATGGAGCTAATCTAACCTAAGCTAAGTTGTAAACGTACAATATTTTTACTGGCCAAGCTTTGTGGTTGTCAGAGTCAAAAAATAAGTTTTGAGGCAAAGTCAAAGTTAACAAATATTCAAAGTGAAGTTGAAGTTATTGAAGCTTCTCAAACTCCTACCCCTGTGGCAGAGAATCAAATCAGGTACTGATAGTGTTGTGTGTTGTGGTGAGCCCCGTAACAAATGATGCAATGTGAGCATGTTACATGTTCTTGTTTATGTTCTCGTAGTTCCTGAGGGCCAGCAGCACCTGCGCCGGGTGCAAGTTGGAGTCCGCCAGTGTCGCCTGGTTGTTGAGCGCATCCACCACCTTGGACACTATGGGCTGGTTCCCCTTAAGGAGCCGGAGTCGAGCGAGTCTCTTAAGGTTCCCCACAAGGTCTGGCAGGGACAGGAACGGGATCATCGCGTTCCAGATCTACAACAAATACATTCGAGTGTGAGTTTACCTCCTTGGACTGCTGTGTTCCTGGTACAATGGGGATTGTTTACCTCCTGGGACTTGCTGTGTTCCTGATACAGTGGGGGTTGTTTACCTCATGGTACCTACTGTGTTCCTGGTACAGTGGGGGGTTGTTTACCTCCTGGGACTTGCTTTGTTCCTGGTACAATGGGGGTTGTTTACCTCCTGGGAATTGCTTTGTTCCTGGTACAATGGGGGTTGTTTACCTCCTGGTACCTGCTGTGTTCCTGGTACAATAGGGGGTTGATTACCTCCTGGGACCTGCTGTTTTCCTGGTACAATGGGGTTGTTAACCTACTAGGACTTGCTATTTTCCTGGTACAATGGGGTTGTTAACCTACTAGGACTTTCTGTGTTTCTGGTACAAAGGAGGTTGTTTACCTTCTTGGACTGCTGTGTTCCTGATACAATGGGGGGTTGTTTACCTCCTGGGACTTGCTGTGTTCCTGGTACAAAGGGGGTTGTTTACCTCCATAGACTGCTGTGTTCCTGGTAAAATGGGGGGTTAACTCCTGGGACCTGCTGTGTTCCTGGTACAATGAGGGTTGTTTACCTCCTGGGACTTACTGTGTTCCTGGTACAATGGAGAGTTGATTACCTCCTAGGACGTGCTGTGTTCCTGGGTTATGAGGGGGTTGTTTACCTCCTGGGGCCTACTGTGTTCCTGGTACCATGGGGGTTGATTACCTCCTGGGACCTGCTGTGTTCCTGGTACAATGAGGGTTGTTTACCTCCTGGAACCTGCTGTGTTCCTGGTACAATGAGGGTTGTTTACCTCCTGGGACCTGCTGTGTTCCTGGTACAATAGGGGGTTGATTACCTCCTGGAACCTGCTGTTTTCCTGGTACAATGGGGTTGTTAACCTACTAGGACTTGCTATTTTCCTGGTACAATGGGGTTGTTAACCTACTAGGACTTTCTGTGTTTCTGGTACAAAGGAGGTTGTTTACCTTCTTGGACTGCTGTGTTCCTGATACAATGGGGGGTTGTTTACCTCCTGGGACTTGCTGTGTTCCTGGTACAAAGGGGGTTGTTTACCTCCTTAGACTGCTGTGTTCCTGGTAAAATGGGGGTTAACTCCTGGGACCTGCTGTGTTCCTGGTACAATGAGGGTTGTTTACCTCCTGGGACTTACTGTGTTCCTGGTACAATGGAGAGTTGATTACCTCCTAGGACGTGCTGTGTTCCTGGGTTATGAGGGGGTTGTTTACCTCCTGGGGCCTACTGTGTTCCTGGTACCATGGGGGGTTGATTACCTCCTGGGACCTGCTGTGTTCCTGGTACAATGAGGGTTGTTTACCTCCTGGAACCTGCTGTGTTCCTGGTACAATGAGGGTTGTTTACCTCCTGGGACCTGCTGTGTTCCTGGTACAATAGGGGGTTGATTACCTCCTGGAACCTGCTGTTTTCCTGGTACAATGGGGTTGTTAACCTACTAGGACTTGCTATTTTCCTGGTACAATGGGGTTGTTAACCTACTAGGACTTTCTGTGTTTCTGGTACAAAGGAGGTTGTTTACCTTCTTGGACTGCTGTGTTCCTGATACAATGGGGGGTTGTTTACCTCCTGGGACTTGCTGTGTTCCTGGTACAAAGGGGGTTGTTTACCTCCTTAGACTGCTGTGTTCCTGGTAAAATGGGGGGTTAACTCCTGGGACCTGCTGTGTTCATGGTACAATGAGGGTTGTTTACCTCCTGGGACTTACTGTGTTCCTGGTACAATGGAGAGTTGATTACCTCCTAGGACGTGCTGTGTTCCTGGGTTATGAGGGGGTTGTTTACCTCCTGGGGCCTACTGTGTTTCCTGGTACCATGGGGGGTTGATTACCTCCTGGGACCTGCTGTGTTCCTGGTACAATGAGGGTTGTTTACCTCCTGGAACCTGCTGTGTTCCTGGTACAATGAGGGTTGTTTACCTCCTGGGACCTGCTGTGTTCCTGGTACAATAGGGGGTTGATTACCTCCTGGAACCTGCTGTTTTCCTGGTACAAAGGGGTTGTTAACCTACTAGGACTTGCTATTTTCCTGGTACAATGGGGTTGTTAACCTACTAGGACTTTCTGTGTTTCTGGTACAAAGGAGGTTGTTTACCTTCTTGGACTGCTGTGTTCCTGATACAATGGGGGGTTGTTTACCTCCTGGGACTTGCTGTGTTCCTGGTACAAAGGGGGTTGTTTACCTCCTTAGACTGCTGTGTTCCTGGTAAAATGGGGGGTTAACTCCTGGGACCTGCTGTGTTCCTGGTACAATGAGGGTTGTTTACCTCCTGGGACTTACTGTGTTCCTGGTACAATGGAGAGTTGATTACCTCCTAGGACGTGCTGTGTTCCTGGGTTATGAGGGGGTTGTTTACCTCCTGGGGCCTACTGTGTTCCTGGTACCATGGGGGGTTGATTACCTCCTGGGACCTGCTGTGTTCCTGGTACAATGAGGGTTGTTTACCTCCTGGAACCTGCTGTGTTCCTGGTACAATGAGGGTTGTTTACCTCCTGGGACCTGCTGTGTTCCTGGTACAATGAGGGTTGTTTACCTCCTGGGACCTGCTGTGTTCCTAGTACAATGGAGGTTGTTTACCTCCTGGGACTTGCTGTGTTCCTGGTACAATGGGGGTTGTTTACCTACTGGGACTTGCTGTGTTCCTGGTACAATGGGGGTTGTTTACCTCCTGGGACAGTAAAAGGTTGATTACCTCCTTGGACTTGATGAAGTGAGATGGGATGTGCTCCAGGGACAGCGAGTGGATCTCGAGCAGCCGAGCTGCGTGCTGTTCATCCTCACAGTGTTTAAAGTCCTCCACATTCTGGAGGTAAGCGAGCACTTGTTGAGCCTCCGGCCGCTCCGAGAACTGCTCCTTGGCCTCCTTGAGACCCCGGACGACGTACTTGATAACGGCCTGTTGACCTGGACAGTAACAGGGACCACAAGGTGTAGCCACAGCAAGTTCACAGACTGTTGTACCCCAATTTCTGAGGAGGGTACCACACCAGTGTTAACTGTGGGCGTGGTTTGGTTATGTGACTTCCACACATTCACCTTTTACTAGGGGTGTGCGAAGCTTCGACCCAGCTTCGAAACAAATCTCAGCTTTGACTTCGCTTCGAAAATAATTTCGGCTTCGAAGCTTCGTCAATAAAATAATGACAGCAGAAATACTTGATTTATGGTCAATTATTGCCATTTATAAAAATATAAAACAATATTTATTTGGGAAAAATCCTAAGTAATTGAATTGTAAGTTGTAATATAACTTGATTTATTAGATTAAAATGAAATATTAATAACAATAAGTCCAATAAAACATTTTCTAAGTAATTTAAATACATTAAGTTTAATAAATAACAATATATTATATTTTTCTAGTGTAAAAATACTAACAAAAAAAAATTCTAACTTCTATTCGGCTTCGAGAATATTTAATATATTCGATTCGAGTTTGCTTCGGATTGAAAAAGTGGACTTCACACACCCCTACCTTTTATGTTGTTGGAGTTTTTAATTGCTGGCCCATTAACCTAAATATTACTCGAGCCAGTCATTTTAAAGCGGAGATGTCAAAATCTATCCCTCAATTCCTAGCTTTCAAATTCCAGAACGTGGAAGTTCCGGAAATGTCCAGAGATGGATAGTTCATTATGGTCCGTACTAGTTATTTTGCCTTTTCACTTAGTTCCGTACAAGTAGAACTAACCAATGTCTGCGGACTTTATGTGCGAGGACTTGAAGATGTCCTTGTGGGACCAGCCGCACCGCTTTCTGTATCTGGTGACCAGTTCCGCTAGCTCCAAGGGGGTCTTTTGGAGGTACCATTCGTTCACCACTCGACGCCAGCCGTGACCTCGACCTGCAACAGAGATCATCAAGATGCTGGGTTGGAGCAGAGCAATTGAAAGAAACAATGCAACAAGACACGCGTGTTGACAGCAGAACCATCCTCAAATCATAGCATGGGTCATCAGTACAATGGAGCACACTTCCAAAACCTCTTTATTTGAGAGATTATTATGATATCTTGGTATATGTTCTCAATGTTCAATACATTTTCCAGTGATAGATTTATATGTAACCAATATGTGACATGGCACGAAAAAAGGGACCTTATCTTTACTGAGCAAATATTTCTGGACAGCTGATAGTAGCCTAGTGATCTAGGTAATAATATTGCAGAAAACGCTACCTAACACTCCCTGAGAACAACTAGTAATAGTATTTAGTTCATATTTTATATCCTAGATAGCAGAGAAAGCATTTTGGTACTCATTTTTAAATAATGCCAAACTTTAACCCTTGTTGATTCTCAAAACACACTTTTTTCAACTTGTGTGTTCAAATGGCAATAACTTTCTCAATTCTTGGAATATGATTACATATTTTACATCACATTATTCAGCCGTTTGTGCTCTTTCCAGTGATATCAATAACTCAAAATTGACCTGGCAGGGTGGCCACAGAAATTCATTTTTCAAATTCCCTGACTTTTCCAGATTTTCCATACAAAATTTTTAATTTTTCCCTGGTCATGTTTTACCCGTTTATATAACTGTTGGCCACTAAGTATCTTCAAGGGCACACATGTTTGAATTGATATTAATTGTCTGTGACCCGCACCGGTAAGCACGTTGACAAAGGTGTCAGTCCCGGTGATGGGGAGGTCCAGGCTCAAATCCACATAATTTGTTAAGAGAAACAAGGAATCATTCAGAACAGTGGAAATATACAATCTTGTCATTGCTTTAATAGTTTTTATTCATTACTCATGCAAGTGAATACACAATGAAATACTTGATCGGATATTGTCTCGTGAATTTGATTAAGCTCTCCTGTTCCACCTAAACCTGAATAAAGTTTACACACATGTGCATTAGATGACCTTGGTTCAGGTTAAGAAAATAATCAAAGCAACACAATATGTCTGAAGGTTATTATTAGTTCACTTTATCTGCGATTGCCATAATATAAAATGATGGAAATGGGTTAAGAAAATATTAATGTTTCTCTTGTTTTGATAAAATAATGATAATGCCTAATTTTCCCTGTTTTATGGCCAACTTCCCTGCATTTTTCTTAGCTTTCAAATTCCCTGAATATTCCTGGGTGAAGATAAGGTCACATGTAAACACTTAAAATTTTCTTGCTTAGCGCAATTTTTTGCCAGGCTATTTAGAATTAATCTAAGGTTTTGTTAAATTAGTTAATAATTGTATTATTATCTCATTCTTTATTTAATGTAAATGTAAAACAACAATATATAACAAAGTATTTAGTAAGATACCATAATTATGTTAATTTTGCTAGCCTGTGGTTTGAATTTCAACTCAATTCTTCAATACTCTTGATTTTTAGCTCTCAAATCGCACTTGATAGAAGATAAGGAATTAAAATTGAAACACAACATTCAGAAAGGTGTAAGTTTTCACTGTGATTGGTATCAGTTCTTTTACCATTTTACTTTAGTAGTAGTAAATTGTAACTGTACTCAACACTAACTTTGTATCCTAGTGATCTCACACAAATAAAACATTATTTTGTTTAGGTATTATTCTTACCATCCACACAATTTGTTATTTATAATCACATTCAATGTGAGGTTGAATTCATGGAAAATGATGAATGTGGAGGAACCAGAACCAAGAAAAACAGTAATTGTGACCTCTCTCTTTAAATGAAAATTAAAAACAAAGCAATCTTTTTACCACAAGTCTCTTTCTATTTAGTTTACTAAAAATATTTGGAACCCTAATTTAATGACATAAATACAATAACTACAATTCAGTGAGAGAATAAAATCCCGTTGAATCTTTTTCTCCCGAGAGCTCTCACCCGAGACGGGGTCGGCCAACTTGTCGTTGAACATGACAAAGAGAAACAGGAACCGCGGAGATTTGCAAACAGTCTTGACGGCGTTGTACGCCGCCTGTTGGAGCACCCGGTTGTCTGTACGAGCGCACATGGCCAGCGCAAATACCAGCGACTCTGGGTGAGCCGAGTATCCATCGCTGAACGCCTGCAACAAACAAAGCACATTAATTCCGAATGCGACGTTCTCGAGAGCGTGGCTAGTAAGGACAAGCGAAGGTTCCCACTGGCGAGAGTAACACGACCAATCCCAGTCAAGATTCCGATGGGAGACAGTGCTACCAACATTACCTAGCAAGTCCAGGAGACCGGCCGAGCAGGGAATGTCTTATTATGGCTGAATTACAACACTCAAGTTTGGCGCTAGATGAGTGTTACATTCTACATTCCTGACAAATGTTGGTGCAGTCCCTCGACAACCCCAAACAACGACTCCTCTATTCACACAGTATCAGATAGTTTGGCAGAAAGGATTCAATCCGGCCCATAGGGGAGTGTTACCTTGACAATGTGCGAGACAGTCTCTGTAGCCTTGCCCTCGGTGACAAGAGCGTTGATGGCTCCCAGGTTATCTCGCACATAGTAGTCCTGCAAGAGCCTGTTTCCGGGTTGATACAGTCCCGTCTCCCGGCCATAGTGAAGGAACCTCTTCAATCTGGTCTCAGGGGATGTCGTCATGGCTGGGCACCCACAGAAAACCGTGCTGCCCTCTAGACTGCAACAAACAAACAGGCAAGTCTACAAAACTTACCAGGACCAAGCTGACATGAGACTCGAGTAAAACACAACTAGAAATTCACCAAATTAGGGTGGATATAATTGTTTGCAGTCCCTACTGCCACAAATATTTGTAAATATCTTGGGAATGGAACAATCCAACTTGGATGAAGCCATGGTAATCAGGGACAAAGATTAAAATTTTAAATTTGATTCAAATGTGACATGTACATCAAATTGTAGCTAATGAATTGCTCTTTCATACTATAGATATCATCTTATTGTCTTCATAAAAAAAAATAATGAAAAATAATTCCTTAACCTTATATGCTAAAAGTCCCCCCAAAAATTAAAATGTCTCTTCCATAACTTTTTTTTAAGTTTAGTTAGCACTGTCCCTAAAATAGTACTAATTCAAATGTTTTCTCTAGGCATCTTCTTTCTTTGTATTGCTAAACACAATCCCATATTCTGTATTATCTATTAAAAAGTTATAGAGCTAACAAATTACTGTTAAGGAAGGGCAAATTTGCTGGGCCTACAGAAGATATGGGCCATGTGGGTGTTTACACTAATAAGAATACAACACAGCTTATTAGGGAAATCTGGAATAAATGACATATGAATACATTGGGGCACTAATGTTTCAAGTCAATCCATAATGTTACAGCAGGCACATTATCGAGCAAACAACGGGAATTTAGTTATGTCTGTATCATACATGCAATTCTTCTAAACGAGTTCCAAGTAATGGGGATGAAGCGTCTTCATTTAAGTAAGACAATGTTTCGGCCAGATGATAGAGACATATCAGTATATTGTTTCAAGTAAGAGACAATGTTTGTTGGCCAGATGATAGAGACATGTCAGATATTGTTCAAGTAAGACAAATGTTTTGGCCAGATGATAGATGAGAACATGTCAGATATGTGTTCAAAGTAAGACAAATGTTTCGGCCGAAGATGATAGAGACAGTATCAGATAATTGTTCAAGTAGAGACAGTGTTTTGGCAGATGATAGAGGACGTATACAGATATTGTTCAAGTTATTCATCAGCACCCACAATAATATCATGTGTGGGGGACTTTGGGAGGGACAGCTTCACTGGCTCTATTAATATTTGGGAAAAATAAACTTTGCATATTATTGAGCTATGTATTTAAAAACAAGCCACCTAATAATTTATTTGTTTAACATATCATAAAACCCACTGCATATTGAGATAATCTTACATTTCTTGTAACAAAACTAAGTTATCCTGTAGATCAAACTTTGCAATAAATGCTAGATACATTTTTCTTGCTATAATTTGTGCTAGTATATTTTTTATAGATTTTTACTTCACAAGATTTATATTGTGACAAACTCCGGAATAGGATAAAATTACCACAAAAAAATTGCAAATATTGCCTTTAAACTAGTTTAAACACAATAACTGCAACAAAATTGTCCTTCCATAACAATATGTGTACTAGGCCTATTTGTAATTTTAATACTGAATAAAATACTTTATCAGTTAATTTTTTTTAAAATTTTTTTACAAACTACATAACTTACTCTGATGCTGTTGTTTACAAATTCAATAATATACTAAGTTTTCACAAGATTTTATCATGTCTTTATTTTGTCCTTCCGTAGCACTCCCATAACTGTGGCTTCACCCATTTCAATTGCAGACAATATGTTCTTACCTTGGTTGCGAGGGTCATGGAGGTAGGCTCATAGCACAACTAATACGGTCTATAGGCTAGGTAAGCAATTATGACTTCGAACTTCAATCTATTTTTACAGTACCAGGGTTACCATATTTTCAGCAAAGCATTTTACTACTCATTTTAGTTGTACACATGTGTACTATTTACACCAATTCGTCAAGAATTAGGAATGTTGAATTTAGAAGAATTGTACCCAAATTTGCGTGGAGAGTTGAACACTTATTTTTACAGAAAAAAAACACACTCAGTAGGTACACTCGCCTGGGATTCAAATACCGATTTTCCTGTCATCAAGAATTTAGTTTTGTGAAAGTGCCGCTTAAGACCATAAAACCACCAAAGTGGAGCTATTCTTGTTTTAGTTTGATATGGTTCTAAATTAAAATATGTTGGTGCATTTTATTATTTAAACATCCCATAAAGTTTATTAGATCACTATAATAATATATGTAAAACATTTTAAAATGTTTTAGATCTTCAAATGCTATGTCGGTTTTTTTTCATAATAGCATTTTATTTTCAGACTTTGTATATTCCTGGAAATTGGACGTACAAAAGGTCTTGCCAAAGACTGGCGGCTCCAAATAGGGGTGGTTGGTCCAACAAGCATAGACCTAATGTCCTAGCAAAGAATCTCTATAGAATAATTGATAGTAAGGTTATATCTTATTTTTTATTCCCTTCTCCTTGTTTTATATACTTTTCTTCTATGACAATGACATGTTTAGGTGTTTTTTCATCATCTTCAAGTCTTATTTGTATTAAAGATTATTGATTTTACTTCATACTATTGGAAAGTAGGTGATTTTTAATTTTTTTATTGAAGCATTCTTGGAATCTTATTTTTAATTTGAAAGGGTAAAACAGGCATATTTTGATAATTGTGATCTTTAAGTAAAAATATAACCACCCAGTATTTGGCAGGTTATTCAGACAACCAAATACCCAGAGCACATAATGTAAGAGAAATAAATTATGTCTAGTTTATGATAGAAACAAGTGAAATATAAATTTGGTTTTAATTATTTGTCAGGGAAAAGACTAGTAACAATTTACAGTGATTTAGTTTCCAATCATGTCTACGAGGTGACTCAATACAAAGAAATGTCATCAATATCTACTAAAGTGGGAATGGGAGATTCCACGATGATAAATTTGTTTAATGAAGGATCTAACAAAACAAAGGAAAACAAACAACTACTATTTAACTTGTGATTCAAGATTACCTGGTAATAATGAGAGTATATTTTCTTTTTATTCAGGTCGAGACGTCAACACAATGAAAAGGCACGTTTCTGACAAATCAAATCAGACCCTAAAATAATTTTCTAGAAAATAAATATACTCTATACAATTTTATAACCATTTTAATGCATAATAATAAATTTGAATAAGATACGAATTTTATAAACACACCAAAATAATGTGTATTTTGTGGTAGCTACAATGTTAAGTTGACTTGATTTAAATTATTTCTTCGAGTTTTAACTGTTTGATGGCGACTCTGTAAGCACTTCGTGAGTCAGCTGGAGAAACAGCTGTTGTAAAACGGCGGCTGTTTAAATACGCCATTAACCAAATTAATATAGAATTTTATCTTAAATTAATTTGATCTGTAACTAAGGCTCACTATTTTATCACTTTATTATTTAAAATGTATTGTAATACTCAATTATCCATGGTAGTATCTGGAGTTTTATATTAAACTAAATAGAAAGTTTCTTAAATGTTTAAAAATAATTATCTTTGATCCACGCCCACACTACTGACACTAGGACACAGACAAGGATATAACAGATACGTAGCCTTACGGGAGATTTGTTGCGCTCCTCGAGTCAGGTAGAACTTAAAATATCCAGTGATAACAGCGCTTCCAAGTGAGAATTCTTTAAAACATCTCACTTTCAAAATGTTCTTGGTGAGAAAGACAAACTGAGAGCTAAGAGCTGCTGTCCCTCCCGAGTACAATAGTCCAGGTAGCGGTAACCCCTTACCCCACCTCACCCCCCTTTCATTGACCAAAACTTTTCAAACAATTGAGATGGTTGGACCCAAATATACAATGCCAGTGCTTCTACAGTTTAAACGTGACACGAGTCTTGGAAATGCACTTGTAACTGAATTATTAAATTTTTAGAACCATCTTATGTGGTCACAATTCTTTAGGATTCACCTCTTCGTTAGACTGGACTGCAAATAACTGGGATATCAGTGTTCGAATCCCGATTGGGTGTACTGAGAGTGTTTTTTTCCTAATATGCTTATAATTCTCCTTCAACGCAAATACGGGCACATTTCCCAAACATTTTGCTATCCTCATTTCTTCTCCACTGGAGTAAATACGCGGATAGCTGTAATGGGAAGTAAGACACGGTGCACAAAATATATCAGTAATTAAAATTAAATACTTATGTTGTAAAGGTTGCATTTATTTTTACATTTTGTTGTCAAATTAATACAAACAAAATATACAAGTTATATGCTACTTTATAAACTAAAAAATGTTAAAAGCATGGAAAATACAATGAAAAGAGTTTTCTAAGTATATATTTAGCATCGGCAATACCGCCTTATTTTAAACACTGGAATGATTATATTCAAAATTATTTTATACTAATACCCGCCTCGGTGGCATAGTTAGCTAACACACTAGTTTATTGTTGAGCTAGACTGCTGAGGGCGGGGAGACCGAGGTTCGAATCTCGCTTGGTTGAACTTGGCTCCCTAAATGGTTTTCCACTCTTCCTCCATGCAAATGTGGTTTCACGTCCTCTATATTCAACCTTCTCAAATCCTAGCCGATTAGCGTAATTAGTACGTAAGCGTATAACCTGAACGGTTAGTAAGACGCGGTACTAAGTATTAGTATTATTATTTTATATTAATGTGCAATGAGAGTTAACAAATCAGTTTTAAATCAGTATAGTAAAATCTTTCTGAAAATGAAGCTCATCTCCCTAAACGCGCTTTAGGATTACATAACAAAAAGCTCATAATGTTTTGCCCAATTACACTTGTCCAACACCTTTTCTTGTATGTATGGAAAATTAAATATCTCTTAATTTTAATAAAGGGGAATAGAAATAAACATTTAAAAAAATGTACACTGAAATATCTTTCAGTATAAGATTATTTTACTATAATAGAACAATATTTTCTTACAATCAATAATTGCAGATTTTCTTTAAAAAATTAATATTTATATCACAATAAAAGAGTTTATTAAAGTGAGTAAACTTGTTGACAATACAAAGTATATGAAAAATATATATTCTTAACTATACCCAAATATTGTTTTAATCACAGCTATAGTTATTAAGTGTTTGGTATAAAAATTATCTACTAAAGTAAAGAAAAAAAGTTCTGATTATGTAGTTTGGATAGGTTTGAAACTAACTTATGATCACTATTATAAAAAAATTAATACAATAATAATAAATAAATAAGATTTAACATAAATTTGATTAAAATATGTGTCAAACAAGTTTGGACATTGATATATTTCATAATATTCTGGTCACTTTGATTTCGTAATGTACTAGATCGAGCTTTGACGTATTTCGCTATAGCATTCTTGCTTTATTGGTGAACATCCAGCTGTCATAATTTTGAAAGCTCCTTCATGTACAATCCTAAGCTAACCATGGCAATCCCAAACCAGTTATGGCGATTAACAAATAAAAAAATCTTAGAAATAAAATATTACCTAGTCTACAATCTGAGTGCTTAAACGAGCGCATTACAGGGCGGCCGTCGCACTCCATTGACAATGCTAACTTTACCTAAGCACGATCATAGAAACATGTTTGAAAAAAGAGCATCACATTTCACCAATGAGCATAAATTAAATAATAGACTCTTTTACAGAAACATATGAAGCATCATTATTATCCAAGTTATGTCGTCTAGATTGGTTTATTTTAATTGTTATGTCGCTCCTAGATATGCGATAATAGCTATGTGTTTGTAAATCTAATGTATCCACTTTAAGATAGGATTTAGTTTGTGTGTTGATTTACTTTTAGTACTTTAAACTTTTTTACTCTGCCTTTACAAATTTAGTGTTCCAAATGTCTTACTACAAACCAATTTTTATAAAAAGAGACTTTTAGAAAGTAGATTTTTTTTTTGCTGTAAACATCAATAACATTTTCTATTTTGTTATTTTTGTTAGCACCGTACCTTAATATTCGTTCGAGTTATACGCTTATGTACTACTAATTACGCTATTGTGTTAGAGACGAGGGAAGGTTAATTAGTATAAAGTGTACCCGCATTTGGAACATATCGAGTTTTTATAGCTTAGGAAATTTTAGAGGCCCCTCCCATTTCCCAGCAGTAAATTTTCGAATTCCAAACTTTCTAACTTTTATGGTTATGTGGGATAGTCCTTTTATCAAATTGGCAAATTTAAATTTTCTTCCATGCATAAAAGTATATTTTCTTTGGAAAATGTCAATTTACTCTCATTTCCAAACCCATCTGTCTCCCTCACCCTCCTTAGCTTCCACAATTCCAATTGGAAATTTTAAGACTTATTTGGTTATCTTATATGATATTTTACGTGGCTACCAAATGTTAACCTAACCATATCGTAAATAATGTTCTATTTTGGTTGTATACATTTTAAGCGCTACCGTTTCCTGGGCTTCAATTTTGAAATTCCATTTGTTCAAGAGTGTAGGAAGCGCGAGAAAATGCCAATGTTTTTGCAGTTTTTTAATCAAAATATTTTGGCCAAAATTAATAAATTTATTATTATTATTATTATTATTATTATTATTATTATTATTATTATTATTATTATTATTAGCACCACGTCTTACTACCCGTTCGGGTTATACGCACTTACGCTAATGTGTAATGGTAGGGTGATTGTGAGATGAAATGGAGGACCTACAGTTTAACGTGGAATCCGAACCACGGTGGAGGCCTGGCATTCCTCACATTCACAAGTTGTGATTAATACACGTCTTATCAGGGGTGAAGGAAGGGTTTGGCAATCAGATAAATCTGTGCCGGGACCGAGGATTGAACCCCAGAACCCTAGCACAGAAGTCTGACACCTTACCCCTAGACCACCAGGTCACCCTATTAATAAATATAGCTCTAGTAGAAATATATAGTTTAAATTCCTTCCATAGGTGATATCAACAGTTGTTGAATATCTGTCATGAGCATAGCAGCATTAGATGAGAAACTTTTTAAATGAATTAACGTGAACAATGTATCCCTGTTTAGCGACTCAAACCTGTTTTATTATTAAAATGAATGACGACATTTTAAGCTTTATATCTACAAAAATTGCATTTATATAGCTTTGTAAACATTTTTAGGAGGCCATCTCTCCCTATTTTCCAAGCCTTCATTTTTAAATTTAATAATTCAGGCCTTGATACCGTTTTAGGTGGTCTCTAAACCCACCTGACTTATGTAAATCATCTAACACTTTGAGAAGTAGTTTAGTCTTAGAGTTGTAAAAATTTGAGACCTCCTATATCACCAGCCTCCTTAAAAATAACTAATATTTAAAATGTGTTTGTAGTTATTTGAAGTTATCCCTCTACATTTTTGACAAATTTAAAATTTCTACCTCCTACAGGTACACCCTATCCTCTCCCCCACCACATCCTTTGCTATTTCCTGTAGTCTCATTTTGAAATTTAAAATGTTCAGCCTTTATAGTTAATTTGGGTGGTCCCTATCTCTGCTGACGAATTTCAGTTTTATACCACACATACAAGTAGTTTATCCACTGGTTTTGAAAATGTTTGCCTCCCCCTCCCCATTTATATAACTCCCATTTCAAAATCTCAAATTTAAGACTTATTTGGTTATATGAAGTCGTACCTCTACCAGCATGCAAAATTTAGACTTTCTACCATACTTAATTATTTTTGTAAACTCCCTTTTTTTTTTCCTGGACTCCCATCATAAACTTTAAAAATGTTGGACTTTTATAGTTATTTGGAGTGGTATCTTTGCCTATATGCAGAATTTTAGTTTTATAACACACTTAGAAGTGGTTATTTCTAGTAGTTTTGTAAGTTTTTTTAACTACTCAACCCACTTTTCCAATCCACTTTGAGAATTTTTAAATTTGGATATCTGAAGTTTCATTTCTACCTGTCTTTCAAATTTTAATTTTTAACCTCATCTCAAAAGTTATTTCTAGCTGTAACTTCCCCCTCCCCCATTTCTCATAGTTTAAATTTAAAATTTTCACAATGTTTTGTTTATTTAGAATAATCTAACGAATCTAAGCTCTCTACTACACAGAGAGGTAGTTGAGTGTATTAATGTTTGTAAATGATGAGCCCGCCCCCTTTCACTAACATTTCTTCTACTCCCATTTAAATTTCAAATGTTAAGATTTATTTGGTTATTTTGAAAGGTCATTCTACCAACTTGCCAAATTTAAATATTTTATCACCGCTAAAAGTTGTTTTTATTTTTATAAACCCTTACACCCTCCCTATTTCCCGGGGTTTCATTTAAAATTTTAAATGTACAGACTTATAGTAATTTGACATGTCCCTTAACTTTACTTATACATTTAAATTTTCTACCACACTGGGAATTAGTTGTTTCTATTAGTTTTGAAATATTTAAACTCATTTTTCTAACTATCATTTATAAATTTTAATTTTTAAGGATTATTTGGTTATTGGAGTAGTCCTCCTAAACGAGTCAAATTTAAATTTGCTAGCACACATAAAAGGTTTTGATTCTGTTTATATCCCCTTCCCTATGTCCCAGGGTCCCACTTATTAAACAAAAATGTTCATACTTTTATAATTATTCGGAGTATTCCATGGGTTGTCTGAAAAATTTCAATCTTCTATCATCCTGGAAAGTAGGGCCTACTTATTTATATTAGTTTTGGTAGTCTTGAACACACTTTTTTACCAACGCACCTCTGGGACCCATCGTGTGGATGTAGTACATAAATTAATTTCGTATTAGTACTCTGCGACCCGATAAACCCCCATATATCAAATTTAATCTTGATTGGAGGACATATAATTTAGTGCCCCTTTACCCCCCTTTCCCCCCTTTGCACCCCTTTGGGTTATTAAATTTGAAAAAAAAAAAACTAAAAATTTCTCACTCAATTCTATAAAGAAACATTCATTTTAAATTTCAAGGCTCTATGTCCACTAGTTCAAAAAAATGCACGGTTTGTGAATTTTGAAAACTTTTTAACCCCCTTTTTCATCTCGTACAGGTTGATGAATTTCACAAAATTCGGTCCTAGCTCTGGTCTTGAGCCAAAAAGGAACTTTTACTAAAAATTTCAAATGTCCATGTTTGAAACCATTAAGATCTTCTAACAAAACCACAAACCCCCATACCCCCACATCATTTATTGTCTCTACAGGCAAAATTGGCCTTGTAATTTGGAATTTTAATCAATAATGTCTTATACCCGTATATCCACACTCGTGTTAATATTATTAAATCAATACTTAGTTTAATATAAGAGAGAAAACCTAACAAATCCTCACTTCTGTGCTTTATACCTCTAATATTTAGATATATTATTTTTAAATTGCGGTTGGAATGGAATATTTGGTCGAAATTAACTGTAGATAAATGTTTTCAATAGATGATTCTTCTATTATATCAGTTTTGGTATCCACTAAGTGAGAAATAATGTTTTAATAAAGACGAAACTACAAACAAGTTTGTAAGTTGTATAATATTAACTTGTGTTCATATTATTAAAGCTAATAACTAAGCCTACCTCAATAAATAAATGATATGGTGCACCACACAGACTTTCTCTCTCCTTTGTCTAAAAATGGAAACATTTACTTAAAACTCATAAGATTTGTGAAACCAGATTATATATATTTTTTGCAGAAACATGATGGAAAAAAAGAGCATCATATTCCACAAAGAGGCATGAAAGAAACCTATTGTTCATTATTCATATTTTACAAATTTTACATATCTTCATCAAAAAGAATAATAATAAACTCGTTTTCCGAGACCTCAATTAATTTTTTTTTTACCAATATCTCGGAAGATAAGAATTTTTTGGGGGTAGGGATGATCAGTAATTTCTTTAGTTTTCATGGGGGTGGGTAGAATTTAACTTAACTAAGGATTTTATCAATTTTTATGGTGAGACAAAATCTAAAAAAACACTTCTACAGACGCGCGGTAAAAAAGGTTGCACCTAACGATGACAGGTGGCGCTGAAGCGTAGCCTATAGACGTATACAGCTATACATAGCTATAAAATGTCATTTATTTATGATGTGCTATACCTAATTTCACTGCGATAAGTATTCTATAATTTCACATCACCAATCCTTTTGTATAAAATAATATAATTTACCAAATCTTAAGAAAATTACGTAAGATCGGAAAGGGGAGAGGGGGGAACGAAAAATCTTACGATCCCCTAAGTAGGGAGGTTTGGGGGGAAGCGGGGTTGAAATAATGAAAAAAAATCCTTACGTAATTTATGGACAGCCCCCTATTGGTTTTATAAAAATATATTTCAAGTAAAGGGTTTTTTAATTTTAATTTTGTTACAACCTTACAATAATGAGTTATTTCGTGTATCAAATACTTGCAAAGATATGATTAAAATTGGCAATATCTGCTTATATAAATTACCCTTAAAATTATGTTCATGGGATGATTAGAACGGACATTTAGTTTATGCCCAGATACAAAATTTAATAAAAATCGTTTTAGCAGATTTCGAGATAGATTGTTTTTTTCTCTTTTTTACCTGTAGTAAACTACCCTCAATTGTAGGGTAGGATATATAACTCCAAAAACTCCTCTAGGGAACCTTATAAAAACCATATGTACCAAGTTTTAGCCTGATCAGTAAAATGGTGTCGGCTCTAGGCCTAAATATAGACACACAGGCAGAAGGCATTGCCAAAAAAAAAACACCTTTTCGGTTTCGGGGGGTTGACAGTGGTCAAAATTTGGACTTTTTTTTTACGAGCAAAGTACTTTTCTCTTCAAGGTGTTGAGAGAAAGTAAAAATTGTCTATTTACCTATAGATGAGCACAAATCATAGTCTTATACGCTCCAACGGTGCAAGAACATTTCTATCCATTCTTAAAACTAATTTCAACTAAGGGCTCAATGACACTATGGAGTAAAATAATCACAATTTAAGAAGCAAAAAGTAGTAAAGATTACATTTGCCACTTATGTAAGTTTTTGAGTTTATACAGTCATAATGTCCCATTATTTGATTATTGTATTTATTTTTACCTATCAACTATAGTTAGACAGTCTTATGAAGAGTCTTTTGTTAAATACCGATACATATTTGAGCTTTTACACATTTTAACAACTTAAGTGTTTTGTTGAAACATACCTCTTATAAAAATCCACTATTTAAAAGCCAAAGTTGTTAACCTAAATCTTAAGCCAAACAGCTGTTTTTTTTGTTGTAAAAAAACCACAATTATTCAACATTAAAACTACGTATACACTCTTACATTATTTCAACGTTTCAAAATAGAACATGCTACAAATACTACTTTTGAGACAAGATTCATAGAAATATGTCAAAACACAGTTAATTTATTACATTTAATTGCGATCAAAATCAGCTTAAAGTCACAAGTACTCAACTCTCCAAAGTCCACTCAACGAGATGAGATTATTGGTGTAATACTTTTCATATTTTCTGCGTCGGTTTCCCTAAACATTAAATATTCTCGTTTGCAGTCCACAGCAAGTGATTGTGGATTCTAACTTTAAGGAGGTAGCTTTGTGCAAAATAGTTTGTGCTTTTTGCATTATTTAAGCCAAAGAGGGTAAATTATCCTTATTTTCTTCAATGCCTTTCCTAACATTATATGTACAATACCTTCTTTGTGTTGCACATAAGGAAATTGCTCAATAAATGTTTCTAGGATATGCGTGTGAACATATCTGTAGGGGATTTGAGATTCCCTAAGTTACCTTGCCCTTTATTGAGATATGCTCTATGAAAAATTAAATAATCATGTCAAGACTTCATTTTGGTATCACACTTTGTTAATGTATTCATGCAGTTTACTGTGAAATTCGTTCTATCTTGTATGCAAGAAAGCCAACAACATATTTAAAAGATCGAACAGTAAAACCAATAAGTATCTAATCTTAATTTGTGATGATAAAATAACGTTAAAATTGTATGTGTATTTTCATACTCATTAGTCCCTATTTAAAATACCATTCATTTAATAACAAAATATGTTAAATGGTAAATAGGAAAGCATTTTGAGATACCTATTTATTTTATATCCCACGTATCAAAATAATATTTATGTAGCCTACAATCGTATCACACTGAAAGGCGACATCAATACTTTAATGGACTAGACTAGCCTAAGGCCGTATTTTATAAACCACAATGCTACAACATAATCTATAATAATAAAAGGAAGTGTTTGTCTGTGTGTGTCTGTTTGTGTGCGATGCCCAGCCAAATCTACGGCATGCAAAGATCTGAAATTTTTAACATAGGTGGACGGAAGGGGGTCCGAATGCACCTCGAAGCAGGATTTTTAAATTTTCAATTATCTTTTTAATTAGACTATTTTAAACAAATTTTTAAAGAAAATATTTTCTATCTGCAATTACGTTTCAGAGGTACGGGCACCAGGGGGAGAGGGAGGGGTGCTTATATAATTCTTATACCACAGTGGATCACGGGCAACGTCATGCGGGATTGCTAGTAATTCATAAAATAAAGCTTGCTAACTTTTAAGATAAATGGAGTGTAGGGTATATAATATGTTGAATAATTGTTTCAATAAACTGTACCTAATTTTATCTATGCTTATGGGCCTTATATGATTAATTAAACTTTCGAACTGATTTAACTTTTATTAACAGACAACCCCCTTTCAAGGTCGAATGATAAGGCAGGATTCACAAACAAACGGCCCGCGAGACAAACTGACCGGCCCGTTTGTCTGCAATATCTTTATATTACTATCCGGCCTGCGTCCATGTACTCACACAAAATACAATAGTTTAACTTTAGTGTTTACTTCGTAATTTTAAATAACGGAAACCCTCAGAATTATTAAAACTATCCTTTATTTTTGTTTTAACTTTAATGACTTGAGTGTGTGAATTTTAATTTACACCGGGAAAATACCAGTTTTTAAATTATTCCAAGTATACATTAATTATTTTAAATACATAGCATCAAATATCTATTATAGACCTGCATTAGTGGTCATGCGGTATGGTATTTAGCCTTCCTTGATCAAATACTCATGTTTTGATAGGGTAACAATTTGTGGGATTGTTTTATACGGTTCTATATAAGATATCACCATTTAAAAAACACTTTATAGTTAAAATTTAAACTATTTAACTGGTCAGAACTTTCACCCTCATTTTGGTGAAAACAATATTAAAAAATATCGAACCACTTCTTAAATAAATTGGTATTTCTAGAAGTCTGCAATTCTCCTCAGTGCTCTTTAAACAAATATTAGCCATTGACAGCCAGTCCCTTGGTTAAAAAAAAGGTTCATTGTATTCCAAGTTTTCTTTGTAATGTGCAGTCAGAGTAAACTTATTTGTGTGGCAGGATTATGTTACTTATTGACAAGGGAAGGGCTGGAGGGACGGGGGAGGGACGGGGGAGGGTGCTACCTGAAGCTTGCTCGGTGACCGCCAGCCAACAGGTTAACTCGAAGAGCTCATATTTTGTATCTTCCTTCTAGTAAATTCGAGTTTAAAGTGAGTCGTTTAAAAAATGCTCACTTGATTGCGCTGTAGTCACTGGTGATCGCACCTAGCGATCCCAACGTTGAGGGAGTAAAGCCTCGAAAAGGAGTGCAACACGTTTAACCTAGCGGCTGGGGATCTGTTCTTTCCTTCTCTGTGCACTAGGATGCATTTTAAATTATGATGATCTTTCATAAATAAATCAAGCGAAAATATTTGAACAAAATCGTATTTATTACGTTAGAAGTACGATTTTTTCTACCTGTACTAAATGTAAGGGTGTACTAATCTCCAGGGGAACAATTTGAACTAGGAGAAATTTGAGAAAATAATTGTGTATTATATATTTTGGTATGCATACTTTGTAACCTTTTTAGCAGATATTATTTATTTTGTTATTTTATATCTATAAAATGGGGGCTGGGCCACCTTTCTCCTAAATGCCAGACAACACATTAATTATAATATGTTAAATTCTAGGGAGATAGATGGACCAAAGGGACTGCTCCTTGCCACTATCTGGTGGGAGGATGAGAAACTAGAAAAGAAACAAAAATATGTTTTTTGAGTACCATTTTACTATATGTCTGGGTTATTCATTGATTCAAAACAAATGAGATAGGGATGAGGAAGGTACAATTTTAGAGGAAATGTACCCAGATTTTTCTGAAGAATGAGTGGGGTAAAGCCACTCTTTATACACTTGACTTAAATTCATACCTAGATCTTCCAGTCACTGGCAATATTACCTATTGCGAGAGTGACACTTTTGACTGCTTAACTACTGGCATGAGTAAAATAATGTAATCAGGGTCCCCTAGTTCTTTGTAGCGAGTCCAGGCCTCAAGGATAACGACAACCATGTATATATATGTAATCGTCCTGCTCTAGATTGGGGATGTTTGTTTTAAACTAACATAACAGTGTTGAAAGAAGCGATCGAAAGAACTGGTCTAGTTTAATGGTAATGAGGAGCTAGTGAACATTAGGACTATACCGCTGACAACTTAAAATAACTCGTGCTCATTGTCTTGGCCATTTGCTCGATTTGAAGTATAAATCGTTCTGTTTTAGAGCTATAAAGGCTGACAAAATAATATCTATTCAGAGGGGTTCATTTTCGGGACCACGTGGATATGAACATCGGGTCGTTGGGTATTTTTGCTGGAGGGCAACCGTCGTGCCCAAAGTACCGGGTTTGAATCTGTGGAGGAGTCAGTCGAACCATTGGATAGGTATTCCTTACCAAGCCAGTGCTCTCACGAGCTTCTACGTCAAAGTCTTTATATCTGTTTGTAACATCTTTTTAACACCACATTTTTGGAGTAACTTGTAGTGCTATAAATAAACCCTAAAAACCAAAGCCTTCTATAAGCTACAAACCCAAACATCTATTTTGCCACCGTCCATACCCTATCCTTCCCCGCAAGTTATCCTGACAGATTAGGCCAGCAGGATATATGTATAAAGGGAGATCATTGGCCTTGAGATATTTTCTTCAGAGTAAATAAGTTGTTATCAAATATATAATAGTCAATAGAAATTCAAAATATGGTGAAGTGCTGACATCCTCGCCATATTGACATTATCTGGTGCAATAGGCGCCATAAACTTGTAATAACATAAGATGGCGACGAGGAATCATGCCCCTAATTCGGTGACATCTTGAAGTATTATATAGCAGCATGTACACAGTGGCGTACCAAAGAGGGGCACGAGACCAATTTTTTATTAAAAATGTGTCTTATAAAAAACTTAAATACACATTTTTTACAACTTATTCTATTAATAGATTATTATCAGTAATTCTAAGATGCCTTAAATTTTCTTTTTTTGACACGATAAATTAGTCATATAACAGTTTAAAGTTTCTAACTATAAGGAATATTATTATTATTATTACTATTATTATTATATGTTTCATTGAAATACAAGCACAACATGAACAAAATTATGCACGGATTGGCATCATATTTTGCCTAATTTTATAATACAGCAGAGCATTTACGATGTACCTAAGGGTTTAAGTTGAAAAATTAAGCATTTTTCTACATTTTGTCATCAGTTTTAATTGGAATAAAAACTACACATTTGAAAAAGTAATCAAAAAACGCAAATTCTGTGTTTTTAATTTTAGTTTTCCTTTAAGTTCTATTGCTACTTACATGGTTAATTCTTTACACATTTTTTTCCCAATAGTTTTTATAGATATAAGATTAAGCCTAGGTTTTGTGGTGCCAATAGTAGATGACCAATATGGGGAGTGCTTAATAATACGAGGGGAGAGGGGGCAGGAAATTATCGTTCCGAACCCCTAAAGGCACTGGTACGCCACTGTATGTCCATACGTTGTAATTTATTATAATGTCAGATACTTGTCATTGGGTCATTTTGAGAAGTATTTCTATTGTACCTCACATGGTATAGTGACACATTTGTTGATCCAACATATGTGCTACGCACATTTACACAAACACAATACTTTTACACGACCCTCGCTCGAAAACCTCTCATCCACGTCCACAACGTTGCCATTCCACGTACTCACTGTCCTGTCTTTTATTCACACCAACCGGTATCGCCAACCTCACGCAATAATTTCCGGTGAGTTTCTAACACTCGGCCATCCTGTAGCACTCATCGTCCTCGATGAAGTTTATTCACACATTTTATATTCAATTACACTTTCATATAATCCTTAACCTATCTTATTACTAAATGATAATATACACGCTATACAGACAATGGCACACACTGCCGTACTAATCACATCGCTACGGTGACAAAATCCTTTAGGTACTTGGGCCGACGTCGTTCTCTAATAGGCCAAGTCCTTGGGTTGTCTTGGTCTCTTCCAGTTTCACCAACATCAGAACTGTCTGAAAATGTCACAGGACTACTATCAGATTTGGTTGTCTTCAGCTCCGATCCATTTGACCTATCATTTGACTCGTCCCTCGCAGATTTACCATCATCAATCTTGTCTTTGTTACCCCATGACTTGAGTTGAGAAACGTGCGCAGTGGTGGCATAGTGCTTCTGTTTAACATCTCCTGTCAATTGACTAACTCGATAAGTATTGACATCTGGGAACACTTTCAACACTACAAGAGGACCTCTGTACTTCAACTGTTGGTTCGCCAGTATACACTGGTGCGCGTCGCATCATCACCACTTCTCCAATACCAAAACTTGGATGAGTATACCTTCTCTTATTAAACTATACCTTCTAGTGGAGCGGTTGTGCTGTGCTTTTGTTGCGTACTATTTCCTGTATTTCTTTGGGTGGTTGGTACGTGCTGTTCCCAGGTACCTCGGTGAGATTCCTAAGTGCCCCGCTGTGGTGCCGAGGTCGATACCCATCAAGTGCCTCAAAGAGTGAACACATCAAACTAAGAAACGTATTGGTGTTGGAGGAATGAGTCTTATATCAAAATAAAATTCAGTTCATAATGATCATTTCGTGCAGTTATACTACCCATCTATCTCAATTAGGAAAAAACTTTTAAAACAGAGTGAAAATATGTCTGTAGTAAGAACCTCATTATAGTTCTTTCAATAGAAAACAATTTTTTCAAACCAAACCAAACCAATTGGAATTTGGGAATTATAATAATATCCTCATGTCTTTTAAGGTGTTTATAACAAATTCTGAATAAACTACTGTGATTGTCCAAGTAGTTTATGGAAAAGGTGAGTTATGTTTTAGGATTTTCGAGTATTTTATCGCGGTAAAAATGATGCTGCTCAGATTTTCCTTGCAATAACTTACGAAGTTATCACGAGTCGTGCCACCAGTACTGGCGCACATTACCTATAGTAAAGAGGGAAGCGTTGGCACACACTTCACAAGTAGCGTGCGTACGGGTTGGACGTGCTACACGTTATGGTCAAAAATATAATCATTTTGGGTGATGGGGTTGGCTTAGTTGAAGGAGGGTTCACCATGGGGAATTAACACCCCATGTGGATAATTTGTTTGAAAGTACCTTAACGTCTTAGGCAATGAAGTAAATTTTAGCGTAACATTTTCTTTATATACTATCAACGGCTAGCTTAGTAGCCCAAATATAAATTGTGATTAATGAAAGTGCCCCAACAGATCTGTAATGTCGTCTAGTATATCTAAGTACAAAATATAACGTAACCTCGGAAAAATATAATTTTGTTATTTGCCTAATTTCCACACCAGTATATAATACCCATGACGATTTCCTTTTGATGATCTACAACAACCAGGCGCGTAGCCAATATTGTATTTCCTCAAGGGGGAGGGGGTGTAGTACCAAACAATAAGTGGGGGTCCGGGGGTTTTTCCCCCGTGAAAATTTGAAATCTGAGGGTTAAAAATTACATTATTTACGCATATTTTGTGAGCAGTTTGTAGCTTGGAAGGGGTTGTTGTAAAGATGAAATAAAAGCAATACCTATAATTAATCATTATAATTAAATAATCATAAATAAAACATAAAATAATAAAATGTTCAAATTTACAAACTAAGGGGGACCATACAATTCCAAGTTGATGTTTACGTTTTTATTACAATTTTTGTCTCATATTACATTATTTGTAAAATATACAATTTTTTGGAAACCTGTAAACATGACCATAAAAATTTATTAGTTCATATTTTAATAAAAATTATATACTTTGCAGGTTTTTTGAATATGTTTTGTTTAGTAGGATTTATATTTCTGCATGGCTACATATTTTATTCTCATATAAAGAAGAACACCAATCATAAATCATGTGTCAAAAACACAATACATTTATGGCACAAAGATAGCTTCAATCTTTGGACCAGTCCTGTAGCTCCATTTGTCTACTTTTTAGTCTCGCAAATAAATCTAAAACCTCACTGGCATCAACTTTGATGTCTTTATGAATATATTAGCAAGCGTTAAGCCATTGACACGTTGCTCGTTCATTGTTGAGCGGAGGTACGTTTTGAGTCTTCGTAATGTAGAGAAACTCCTCTCAGCCGTAACAGTGGATACTGGCAACGTGGCTAAAAGCTGTAACAACATTTTTATGTTAGGGACGAGTTCATCGCAGTAACTAAGTGACTCAACAGCAGTAACAGGAGTATCTGCTACTGCAACTCCATCCCACTTCTTCAGCCAAATAACGAGCTCAGCTCTTAGCTCTGTCGTAGAGTTTGCAATCAGATCACTGTCGTAAATATGTGCTGCATTTAAAAATGCCTCTTCTTCATGTTTACCGAATTTGGATGGGATAAGTGCTTCAAGTGGCAACATTTCAGAAAATTTGAGTTGAACCTACATTTTAGTTCCCAGACAATATGGTCAACAAATGGTATAAACACTGCCATCCTAAACCAATCCTCAGTGTTTTTTGATATGATATTCATTCGGTTTATTTTGTCGACTGCATATTCTTGGTATAGTTATTTCAGTTTTTACTGAAGCTTCTCATTGGCAACTGTTTACGAAAAGCATCTTAAAGGAATTTTCAGCATTGATTCTCTTGTCCATGAAAATATTTAACAATGTTTTAACATTCGATACAGCAGATGAAAAATCCTGGTTTGAACTTTATAGGTTCTTGCTTAGTTGCAGTGTGTAGGAGAAGCAATGAACAACGAGTTTTAATGTAACCAGGAAATCACCTCGTGTGATCGCAGAACTGAAACACGCAGCTTTGTTTACAGTATCAGTATCTTGGTCACGCTCTAGTTCTGCAAGAGCAGCCACAATAAAAGGAAACAGTTCTTGAAATGTAATGACAGATGTAGATCAACTCATATTGTAGCACGTAATGATTTCATTTTGGTATTTTTCGGTGGAGAGAGTGTGTCAGCTTTAGAAATGATAGTGTCCAGTACAAGCAATCCCTTTGGCTATGCTGACAAAATGTAGAAACTGGGCCCAGAATTCCCATAATTTTTTTTTATGTATGGCACTTCACAGGATTTAGAAATGCATAGGTTCAGTGAATGATTGAAACAATGCGTGTAGAGTGCCAGTGGCTGAGCCTTTAAGATGAGAGCCTGCACAGCATTAAACTTCTCCAACATATTCGACCCTCCGTCCTATCCTTGTCCACGAACAATATTGTTGTTTAAACCCAGGGTCTTCAATTCTTTCTCAGTTGCTCCCTTTATTCATATACCTTTTGTTGAGATCATAAACACGAAACCCAAAAATTCTTCTCTAATAACGAAGGTCGTCATATTCACATATCTGATACACAATGTCATCTGCTCTGTTGTGCTGACGTCTGTGGTTTCATCACATAAAACTGAAATATATTTCGCATGATTAATGTCTTTGACTATGGCCTTGCGAGTAACTTTCCTGATACATGAGACTAATTCATTTTGCATGGTAGGGCTTATTATTGTACATTTGTGGTTCACTCTCTGAAAGTGATTCTGTAAGTCTTTATCTCCTGAATCTATTCTAAAAGCTAGAAGACTTTGAAAAACGCCCTGTGTACCTGATAGAACTAGCTTGACTGAGCTATTAGCATTGAATGGACCATCGTCACGATGACCTCTTAGTGGTAAATTATTCCGGGCACAAAATAGTGTTGTTTTTATTATTGGAATCAACCTTTTTCTGTTTGTCTCAATTATTGCTGCCTTGTTCTCATCAATCAAAACATGAACTGGCCTAATGGCTTTTGATTCATAGTTGTTCAAGAACTCTCCGACTTTTTCAGCTGCAAAAATATGGTACTGCGGAGATGCGTTAGCTCGCAAATCTTCAAAGGCATCTTCTGCAACGGCTCCTTCATTAGAGATTTTAGTGGCTGAAAATATAAAAAAAATCAATATATTTGTAGAATAATAATTACAGTACAATCATATTTTACAATGTTTTTACAATGCTTTAAGATATTAAGTCCATATTTTGTATTTAAGTATGTAGGCCATATGTACTTGTTATTTATTATAATCACTTTTTGTAGAATAAAATTTGTTTCGCTAAAGAATTTTGCGTGGGCTAGTTTCATTGTAAAACGTGGATTCTAAGCCCTCTTTAGCATACTTCAACTCCAAACCCTTAGGCCTTAATTGCATTGTTATCAGTTACGTGTACGGTTAAATACTCAAGAGTCAAGATTACCTGAGTGCCTATTCCAACACTGGCTGCAGGAGCAAACAAAACGCAAAATTAGCAGAACCCTCCTTTCTTCACATCACTGTATGCAAGCCAGTGAAATTGATGCAGCCAGTCCCTTTGAAATTTTCTCTGCTGTTTGCCTTCTTGAGTAACTGGGAAAACAAACCCTTATTCAGGTTGCCACGTTGCCTTCAAAAACCGAACTGTATCACTTGGTTCTATAATTCTACCAACACAATGACCGATGTCATTGGGATGTGTGGATATGTTTGATGGAATCTGCAACAATGCATTATTGAAAGGGACATTAATATATTGAATACATAGTATAATGTAATTACATATAATAGTAGAAATTAAGAAATTTACTTCAGTCGTAGTCGTGTTTGTACTAGTAGAAATGTCTTGGGCTGCTACTTCGTCCATCACTTTTTTCTTATAAAAAAAGCACGAATATCGCCTCACTGAGATTGACGCTAGCTGTGCCGCGTTTGCATAGTCAGTATTTTAGTGCAAGTGCGGTCAAGTTGGGAGAGTCGAATACTAGTGGCTGAGGGGTGTTCGGGTGTATGACTATCAGACCAACTTACTACACGTATTTCAATGCATTTAAATATGTCGAATATGTTTGTAACTTTGTGTCAGTGTATTGGATCTACCATTTACTGATATGCTATATAAACTATGAAAATGACTGAAGACAAAAAATTTTATTTCAAACTGTTGAATGAAGTTGTATCTAGTGTATGCTGTGTGCTGTGGCCCAATGTTGGGGGGGGGGGAGGGGGGGCAGGGGGTCTAAAGCCCGCTCAGCCCCCTCGTGGCTACGCACCTGACCACACCACCTGACCGCCGTGGACCAACCCATATAAATCAAATGGAGATGAAGACTAGAAAAGGAGGCTAAGTACACTAATCCAAACCAATGATATAATTGTGACAAATGCCACTAAGTTCCTTCGTAGGCAACCACATCTAGGGGGATTGACATGCACTATTATTTAGTATGGATAGGCATTTTATTGCTTGGAATTAATATTTTATGCTGTATTTTTTCACCTTTACTTTTTTAAACTTGAGAATCTGGATCTCAGGCCTGGTTCCGGTACCAATAGTTCCCCTCTCGTGGTGGACATGATTATACTACCACAGCCAATAAGAGGCTGCACCCCTCTGATATTTAACATTTACCTTGCTTCCATTTCTTTCTTTCATCTTCCAACGACTACTTTCTCACTTTTCATTCCTCCCCCTTTCCACAGTTATTTAACATCTATCTGTTACTTTTCATCTCTCTCTCTTTTACAGAAGGCAGTCTTTAAATGTCTAAGGAAACAACCATCGTGCATGATAGAGGATATGGTCATTCAGAGTGAAATAAGTACCTATTCAGGTTAAATAAATGTATACTTTCACTTGATGTTTATAATTTAAGATCATCATATAAGATCAGTGATATATATATACTACACTGGATGAAAGCACACCCCTTGCAAAGGACCAAAGCGTCGCGCTCAATTTTGTAGTCTGCTTGATTCTGAGGAAACGGATAGATTTAACGGTTTATTTCAATGTTCTTGTGAGAAAACACGTCTCTGGTGCATGAGTGTGTTATAATTTGAAAATAGTTAAGTATTGTATCACATATGGGTGAATACACATTAAAATGAAAGGATATACAATTCAATTTCACAATTGATAAGGTACAGTACAACTACGAGTAAAATCTTCGATTTATTAAAATATGTATCTATCACCCATATGTGTAAGAGAAAAAGATATACCCGAAAGTATCTTTGTCTCTTCTTACAAAATAGTGTTCAAACGACAGCTAAAAAATTTCAGCCTCAGATGTCCACCAAGTTTGATATTAGAGATACATTAGATACAGGTCACATCTTCCATGCACTTACTATTATATATAATTTGTTTTCATTTTGTCTCTTCACATTGAGAAAAATAAAAGAATCTATATTAATAAAATGAAGAGTTTGTCAAGGGCAGTGTGCGAGATCTACCGCACGCGAGGTATGAGATTTTAAAATTAGAAGCTCCTGTGTATGAAAATGTGTAACTAGAAGCTAAAATTCTAAATTTTTAAAATTTATTAAAAACTGGGCCTGGTAAAGCCGATTTATTTCTGTTTGTAATACATATAATGAAAGTAAAGTCTGCCCAATATGATTTTTTTTATCATACTATATATGACACACACGTTGATATCAGTTATACCATTTGATAAATTCACAGTCGTTTCCTCTTAGGTATGTTAGTCCTCGCTACGAGGAGTTAAACCAACGTCTATATGACACGAACCAAGATTTATCCAGGCAGAAGCACTCTTCCTAAAAGATTTAGTTCTTTGATGCTGGTTTCACCAGTAGCATCGTCCTCGCATTGTTATTTTTCATGGCAGAAGCATTCTTCCTAAAAGATCTAGTTCTTTGATGCTGGTTTCACCAGTAGCATCGTCCTCGCATTCTTCTTTTTGCTGGCAGAAGCACTCTTCCTAAAATATCTAGTTCTTTGATGCTGGTTTCACCAGTAGCATCGTCCTCACATTGTTCTTTTTCCTGGCAGAAGCACTCTTCCTAAAATATCTAGTTCTTTGATGCTGGTTTCACCAGTAGCATCGTCCTCGCATTGTTCTTTTTCCTGGCAGAAGCACTCTTCCTAAAGGAATTAGTTCTTTGATGCTGGTTTCACCAGTAGCATCGTCCTCACATTGTTCTTTTTCCTGGCAGAAGCACTCTTCCTAAAAGATCTAGTTCTTTGATGCTGGTTTCACCAGTAGCATCGTCCTCGCATTGTTCTTTTTCCTGGCAGAAGCACTCTTCCTAAAGGAATTAGTTCTTTGATGCTGGTTTCACCAGTAGCATCGTCCTCACATTGTTCTTTTTCCTGGCAGAAGCACTCTTCCTAAAAGATCTAGTTCTTTGATGCTGGTTTCACCAGTAGCATCGTCCTCGCATTGTTCTTTTTCCTGGCAGAAGCACTCTTCCTAAAGGAATTAGTTCTTTGATACTGGTTTCACCAGTAGCATCGTCCTCGCATTCTTCTTTTTCCTCCTCTTAAAGTCTGCGCACGTTATTTGAACGATTCTTCTCGAGTTTGGATACACTCTTGACTTGATTGTATTCTTCTTTCTTATCGTGGTCTAAAGCCTCTAACAGCATGTCTTCATCCAGCACGATCTCCACAGGCTTTAGATGGACTGGTTGGGCTCCCACATACTAGGATTATGGCTTCCCAGCCAGTTGAGTGATCAATTGCACGATTCCCTGTACCCCTCGTCATCCTTCTTGATGTTGGAAGTCATCCCTGTGTCTGAAATATCTACTCCCAACAGATATTTCAAGATTATTCCAACTGTCTGAACACATCGAATGTGATGAAACTCTCCGTCTTTGCCAGGCTTTATACAGTTAGAGATAGAAGGGGACAATGTTGCCTTCATCAATCCACGAATTGTGTGTCGAGTTGAAGACTAGCCATTTGATGTACACTTTATTCCAGCATGTTTGATGACCTTATCAACAAGATAAACGTTCGGATACGATATCTTCCCGAGAGCCTTGCCGTAGAATCCTCCCACAATAGGTTTACCTATCATATTTTTGAGATGAAAGGTCCTAGGAATCGTTACAACTTTACATATATTGAACAGCTTGTGGTACTTTCCTCTAATTCTTTATTCAGAAGCAGAAATACAGAGATAAGTTTATGTAAATGTATGAGGAACAGTTATCAACAAAACAAGTTTTGTCGGTGTGTTAGTTTCCTTAATCAGCGGGATTACATTCCTCCTCTGCCTCTGGATGCGGCCTATTTCCTTCTTCAGTCGGGAAAAGGCGAGTTCAACTCCACTTTACATCGTCAGATGAAGAAATAAAGTAAAGTTTAAATATTATTAATAAAACGAGTGTAGTTTTAATTTAATAAAGTGTTCTTTATGTGATAAAATTCTCTTTCTATTTACATTTCATAATATCTTGTTACATAATATAAACATGACATAAAAGTAACATATTAATAAAACAATCTGATACTCTTAAAATCAACTATTGATTCAATGATTGTTTTTTTATTTGGTTTTTGGGGAGAAGTTGAAGATGGTGGAAAGCTTTAAATAGCTGGGGAGTGTGATAGAGATAGAAGGTAAATCAGTGAGAGAGGGAGGCAAGCAGAAGTGTGAGAAGTGTAATATAGAGCAGGGATGTGCCGAGGAAGTGTAGAGTGACTACAGGAGGTTCTATGTACTAGTGTTGACATTCACAGAGGAAACACAGGTAATGAAGGAGCAGGATGGAAGTATAATTCAAGCCTGAGAAGTACTATATGAGTGACAAAGATGGATAGAATGAGAGGCAGTTGAGGAAGAGTCGGTGCAGAATAGGAGATAGAAGGCAAGACTGCGAGGAGAAGATACCAAAGAAGATGTTGAATAATGAAGTGGGGGGAAGGATGCCAAGAGGAAGAGCAAGGAACAGGTTGCTGAAGGGAGTGTGGATGAGAAAGGAGAATACTGGGTCAAAGTGGAGGAGAGAAAGGAGACAATAGAGAGCCTGTGTTCCAAACAGACCAGGCCAGTGGCTGGAAACTGTTCACGGTGAGGATGCTGAGGAAGTGAAAGGTATTACAAAGTAAGGTCATTTGACAATAAGAATTACTATGATTTTCTTGAGTCTATAACATCTTGTCAGGTAATTTAACACCGGTGGGGTGAGGGGGTTATCTTGTAAGATAGCAAGTAGCGATGTCTCAGTCCATTCCAACAACACATAGGGTGCCCACTTTAGCTGAGGTGTGTCATTAGTTGGGATCATCTGACCCTCTGCATCGGCCAGAAATATCATGTTTTGCTACTTAGAAACATTAATAAAATTAACGAGTAGAGTTAGTTAAAAAACTAATTAGTTCTAACTAAAGACACTGTGAAATAAAATCAAATGATAGGGGTATATAAAGAACAGTATATATAATACAAAATTATCTTGCCACTTTTAAATAATTTATAAATCAAATATTATTTTTCTTTTACATATAACATTTAAATGTGTACACCTCACATGCCTGTCTCGTTTCAGCCCCAGACATTACCTCAGCTTAACAATGAACTCTAATTATCTGAAATCATTGTCCCTATTTATATTTATAACTGTACATTTGTTAAAATTGTGCAATAAAATTTTTACTGTCAAATGACCTTAAATTAATTAATTGTTTTATCTAAAAAATTAAAGCATTTTTAAATATGTTGGCATTAACATAAACTAAAATAAAACTCCTTTTAAACCCGAGTGAGAAATTATCTCTGAAACATTTCCATGTTCCTAAAAGATGACTAATGGTTATCAGATTTGTTTGACTCTATAAGATACTTTAGTCAACTTTTCATTTCTCTTCCATTAATTTTCTTAATCTTGTCCCGAGAGATTCGGTCAAAGAACAGCAAACCAGCCGCTCTTTCGATGCTCTCTGGTGGAACCTGAAAAATACAATAAACAATACAGCGCCAGTACGAGCTATCAGCAACATAAACAATACAGCACCAGTATGAGCTACCAGTGAAGGGTCAGGTAAGAGTTCCCCTGCATTGAAAACAATAAATATAAATAATTATAACTTTCTCTTAATGATTTTCCCTGCCTTGCGTCAGGGCTGACGTCTATTGACAACTGTTGACAGTTTACCTGGAAGACTGTGATAGGTGTCTTGTCCTGGATGATCTGGTTGGGCATCACGTAGGCCTCCATCTCTAGCTCCTTGCTGTCGGTCTCCCCCACCACCACCTTGAAGAAATGGGTGGGTACCGCCACGTTGCTCGCACCAATAACTTGGTACTTGACATAAGTCTTCCCATCAGCTTCTTTCCTGCACAGGTCAGGTGATCAGTCTGGGATAGGGATGAACTTTAAAATAGTCTTAATTTGATGGCTAGGAGTCAATGTCAGTTGGTAATCACGTACCCCGAGCTATAGACTAGCTCCTAGGAGGGGGTGGGGCAAAGTCACGGGTCAATTGGTAATCCATCACACGAGCTACAAACTAGCTCCTAGGAGGGGGTGAGGCAAAGTCCTGGGTCAATTGGTAATCTGTGACCCCAGCTATAGACTAGCTCCTAGGAGGGGAGAGGGGGTACAAAGTCTATTTTTTTCAATTTGAAGCAAACTCAAATCGAATATGAAATATTACCAAAGCCAAATAGAAGTTTGAATAATTTTAGTTAGTTGTTTTAATTATTTTTAAATGTTATTTGTGTTTATTTATACTTATAATTCAATTACGTCAGATTCTTTAGTTTTAATATTAACTGTTAACATATTCTTTAATTTGAAAATGACACCTAGACACAGGAATCGAACCCCGAACCTTTGGCTTAGCACGCCAATTCTCTTAACACTGAGCTACCTAAGATTCTGTCAATTTAAAGTAATATGATATTTAGATGTGGCTATAACCGTAGTTAACAAATGTAATAGCTTGGCTATTTAACCAACATATTCAACAGCTCAGAATGTGGTAATTCAACATAAATTGAGTTTTTGCCGCCAATATTTTTATTGGCAAAGCTTCGTAACTGTTGAAGACGGAATAATTTTTTTTAAAGTGAAGTTGAGGCTGATATAATTGAGTCCAATTCAAAGTTTTCAAAACTTTGCACACTCCTACTAGCTTCTCCAGCAGATTTTTGACGCAAGCATGGGACCAAAGTCCTTAGACAACCAGCAAACATGTGTCGTGTTCTCAACCAATACAAGACCTCAAGTCCCCAGACAACCAGCAAACATGTGTCGTGCTCTCAACCAATACAAGACCTCAAGTCCCCAGACAACCAGCAGACATATGTTGTGTTCTCGACCAATACAAGACCTCAAGTTCCCAGACAACCAGCAGACATATGTCGTGTTCTCGACCAATACAGGACCTCAAGTTTCCAGACAACCAGCAGACATATGTCGTGTTATTGACCAATACAAGACCTCAAGTCCCCAGACAACCAGCAGACATATTGTCCGACTACAGACCAGTCCAGACAACAGACAGTCGGTCCGACATACAGACAACTCAGACAACACAGACATATGTGGTTTCACTCGACCAATGACAGTACTTTTCTCAGACCTCAGTCCGCAGACAACAACAGACAGAACAATGTCAAGTTTCTGGTAACCTGGTACATGTGACTCAAGCCCAGCAATAGAGAGAGTGTGTACAAGTGACAGTACTGACTATCAGCGACGGTCTAGAGGATACTGAAGGTATACCTGGGCAGGTAGAGTGGTCCTGTACACACATACACATTGATGTACTTCTTGGTGAGCTTGCGGACATGTTTCTCCAAGGTGTTCCACGAATCCCTGTTGAACCCTCGCCCCACCTGGGGTGCCATGTTAGACAACAAGAAGGTCTGGTCCACATGGCGCTGGTTCAACCTGTGGTTTCCCGCCGCCGCAAGATGGCCTCGGTCGAACCCACTGCCCTTGTAGTCAGAGTTGTTAGACCTGAGAACACCGATGGCAGGGGTTTGGTACACCTGACTCGTATGAGGGGGTGGAGGGAGATACAATGTGTACTGTTCTTTAGCGATTCATTCTTCTACTCCTGTTCCCTTGGTTAGATAGTTCTAATAGCTGAGAGGTATTATTGTCTTCAATAAGTGCCGGGTGCATGTTACACTAGCTTAGAGCTTCTTCTAGAGAAGTGAGTTTCTAAATTTGTTTTAGGGGGTGTACTCAGCACCTAGTCCCCAGCCTCTTAATCCATCACTGTGAAAATGTAATCCCCACTTTAATAAATAATCACTTTTCAGCCTTGCTGGGAATCGAACCCGCTCAGATGACGAATGCGCTACCACTGAGATGAGATGAAGTGTCAAGACTATCCAAATAAAAATAACCTTGCTGTTTAGTTACTTTGTGACTTATACAGTTTTTTACACTGGTAAATGAGTAGGCCTATGGGGGACAAACAGGCTCCTAGCAGAGCTACTCCTGTGTTAGGGTGGAGAGCCGTCACCTGAAAAACAGATGAAGAGATGAATCTTCTGTGAACTCGCATTTCGCTCTATCGACAGCGTCATTGCTTGCTACACTCTCCTTGGTGAGGTGTTCAAATACCCAGTAAGCGACCCTGTTTCTACGGTCATAGGATAAAACATAGTCATCGAAAGATCTGACGTTCTCCAGGCCTGGAAACCCAAACCTCATTATCTGAAAGCAGTAGAACCAGAGTGTGTCATTAGGTTGAGACAAAGCATCGAGAATGTGAACACATGACATTAATACATATTTCGCTCACCGAGAGGGCTGTGGAGGTATTTTACATGTTATTATACATGTAAGTAATGTATTAATATACTATTAGGTTATTTTCTACGCTAGCTTAACCTAACCTTCATCACAGTAATTACTTGGCTCGCTTGATCTAACCTTGCTACTGTCCCATACGTTAATAAATTAGAACCTCAATATTCACAAGAGTATGAGATGACATATCGTAAGGGACCATGGATCAAACATGTGGTCTAGTGTGTTTACGTTTGGACTTGAGTAGTTTTATTGAGCTGTCTGAATGTTGATAGTAAGGTTATATCTTCTTTTTTATTCCCTTCTCCTTGTTTTGTATACTTTTCTTCTATGACGATGACATGTTTCGGTAATTTTTCATCATCTTCAAGACCGAGGAAAACCAATGTTATTTCAAATTATTGCATATGTTATAAAATTGTGAATTAAAAAAAATTAAACATTAGAAATGGAAATAGTTAAGAGAAACTATAATGTGATACGAAATATTAAATAGAAAAATTATTATTAAATGATTATCTATTTAATATTTTGTGTATCACATTATAGTTTCTCTTAACTATTTCCATTTCTAATGTTTAATTTTTTTTTAAATTCACAATTTTTTAACATATTTTATTCAATAATTTGAAATAACATTGGTTTTCCTCGGACTTTAAGATGATGAAAAATCACCGAAACATGCCGTAGAAGAAAAGTATACAAAATAAGGAGAAGGGAATAAAAAATAAGATATAAACTTACTATCAATTATTACTATTCCTTACCAAATAAACATGAACATTATTAGAAATGTTTAAATGTTGTCATGAAATAATATAGTTTCAAATAAATATTATTATGGTATCACTGAATTCACTGTTTTCTTGTGAGTATAGTGAGTGTATTAAGTATTTAATGTTTGCTAAGTATTAAGTGAAATAGGTACAGTGTACTATATGATAACATCCTGTGCCACGAGTTTAGACTGTATTGGATTATTTGTTATAATGGAGATGAAATACTAAAATGAATATATTTATATAAAGTTCTGTGGAAAGGAATGTTGTAGGCCTACATTTTTTTGAGCTAAAATATAAATATGTGTGGTGGTGGGTCTGGTAACAACTTCACAGGATTGTTTGTTTGTTTTGAGTCTAGTATCATTTATTCAAACTAGAAGGCCAGCAAAATGTGTCTTCTCAAATAAACAACACAATTAACTGTGAGGATAACTAAGAAATAAAGATCTGTACTGTATTATTTACAAATGTAGAGGTTTCAAGCTGTGTCCTTGATAGTGGAGGATTGTTCTAGAAACCAGTCACCGTGACTGAATGACACAGGCTCTAGAACCTTTCTGGGGGTCATCAGGTGAGGGGACCTACTCCTTGATAACCACACAATATTAACCTGTGATCGACTCTAACATGTCATTCTGGTGTTGGACTGGAGTGCAGAGACTTTTTTTTTACCACCGCGTCTTACTACCCATTCAGTTATATACTTAGGCACTAACCTAATTACACTAATGGGTTTAGGATGAGGAAGGTTCAATTTAGAGGAAATTTACTCACATTTGTTTGAGAGTGAGTAATAACCATTTAGACAAAACACCCTCTTTACACCCAACCGAGATCGAACCACGATCTACCAGTCCCCAGTCTAGTCTATTGTGAGAGTAGCGCCTTAGATCATGTGGCCACCAAAGGTTTTTTTTTCTTACTAAACGGTTTCCCACTCTTTCCACACAAATGCGAGTAAATTTCCTTGTAAAACTCTTAACTTCCTTATCCCTTTCTACTAGCGAAACTAATTCACACGCATAGCCCGAACGGGTATCAAGACGGGGAGGGGAGGAAATGGTCTCGACCTTTCAGCTCATAATGTACCCACTAGATACTGACTCACAAACACAGACAAAGATATATTACAATATTTACTAATTCTACCATTTTGAATATTATGTAAACTGTCTTACAGAACTATCAAGTGACAGAAGAATGAAAACAACCCTAGAAGGATGACCATAATACTCCCTGAGCCAGGTGAGGGTTACCCTTTTCCCATAATTGATTTAAACATAAATGATTTTTAGTTATTATTATTATTATTTAGCACCGCGTCTTACTACCCGTTCGGGTTATACGCTCAAGTACTAATTACACTAATGGATTAGGAATTGGGAAGGTTGAATTTAGAGGAAGTGAACCCGCATTTGCGTGGAGGAAGAGTGGAAAACCATTTAGGAAAAACCACCCTCAGTTCACCCGAGCGAGATTCGAACCTCGATCTCCCCCGTCCTCGGTGGTCTGGCTCAACACGCTTGGCGCGTTAGCCAACTACGCCACCGAGGCGGGTGATTTTTAGTTAAGTTTTTATTTTATCCCACCGCCCCTTTATAATTATCCAGGCTTGGTACATATCCAGGACGGGTAATAAGACGTGATGGACGTTAAAAATCACTTTACAGCAAATCACTAGCGTTGAAAATATACTGACTTGTGAAACCCTGTTTGTAGTCAAAGGCACATGTGGTACAGCATTTTCTTCTGAGCTAGTTAATTTTTTTTCTATGGGAGAAGCGGCCGATACACTGCCAAAAATAGGCAGAGCGGGAAAATGTTTCCTTTCGCAAAAGCTTTCATCAAGTGCATCATCGCAAGATGAGCAGTAATGTGATTTGTGCGGTGTTTTTTGGAACGAATATCCTGCATACCATGATCCGATACTTGCACCCAATAACGTTGTAACTTGAAATGATGTTTTCCACGCCATGCGATGCAAAATTATTGCAGACTGTTTTTTACTTATGGAATGCAGACAATCTTAAAAATATATCAAAACTATCAAATGTTTTTTCAAGGCTAACTAATATTTGAATTTATTTAAAAAAATGTAGAGTTTGATTAGAAATTGTAGCATATTTCATTTTGAGAACTAAATATAAACTTAAATCATTATCAATTTATCAAAATAATATAATTTAAAACAAATCAATTAAAGGGACTTTAATGATAAAAATATACTTATTGGTAAGACTGTATTAGCACAAAGGAAAACAAAATTAATGAGTTTTAAACAGAGTCTAAGAAATACGGGTCTGGCTACTCTTTAGTTCCAGTGATCAGACATTGAAGCCAAATGGCGTTAGTGTCGTTGCGGAATAGCGCGCGCAATTTAAATTTTGAGGAGAAGTTTGAACCTCCAAATTTATATTTTACTGTTAGACAGTAATTATTTTATCCCGAGTGTGATAACTAGTGAATAGAAAGAATATATCACATTGAATGATAACATACAAATTATAATTAATCATTTGCTCATCGATTTAAGATAAATTAAATTTGAAATACTGTAAACAAGCCTAGATATGATTATAGTATAATTTGATTTGCCGTTGTTTACTTACAAGTATAAATGGCAAAAAGAGATTTCTTAGTGATTTGCTGTTTAGAGAAAATACAGTGTTTTACTTGTATCAGTTCTAGAGTACAATCCCCAATTAAAAATAAACTTTTTTACTTTGGTATATAAGTTAAATAATGTCTAAAGATAAGGCAGAGAAAAATTACTGTTATAATTTATAAATAAACATACAAGTAGCCAACGACATAGGAGTGGTGGTAACTGATATCTAGCAGAAGTTTTTTTATTGCAAACATTGATCAACCAATGTTGAAATAATTAAGAGAAAAACTAATCTTAAATTATAAAAAGCAATTTGCACACTTTAATTTTGCAAAATTCTTTCATCACTATCTGCTACAATCCACTCTCTAAAACTGACATGTAGTAGATTGTAGTTGATAGTTGATATCATTATTTTAAAGTAGTTTATATTTTCAAAATAAAAAATAGTATTCGTACATTTTGTGCAGTTAAAAAAAATCACAATTGAAGGTTATTTTAAAGAAAATAAAACACATTTAAGGGGTGGCATTTCGAAGACTTGCATCATACTGAGAAAATCTACCGCACGGCCCTGATTAGACTTGTCAACTTTCATTGTTCTCTATTATAACTAATATTTGTCTTAAAATAATAATTCATTTTATAACCTTTAAGGTTTTAATATATATTGTTTAGTTTATTTCATAACAATTAATACACAATTTCTTTTTGACGTAATAAGCTTATTACCTTAAATATCAAGTCACTTCTTATTATAATATCTTCTTTGATTATTATATTATTATATCTCCTTACTATAATTATGATGAATATTATTAAAATTAATAGATGATTGAATAATATTTAGCACCGCGTCTTACTACCCGTTCGGGTTATACGCTTAAGTACTAATTACGCTAATGGATTAGGAATTGGGAGGGTTGGAAATTTAAAGGAAGTGAACCCGCATTTGCGTGGAGGGAGAGTGGAAAACCATTTAGGAAAAACCACCCCCAGCTCACCGACCGAGATTCGAACCTTGATCTCCCGTCCTCGGCGGTTCAACACGACTAGCGCGCTAGCCAACTACGCCACCGAGGCGGGTAGATGATTGAAGTTATGGGACTCAAAGTTGAAATGTTTGGATAGTGAGTTTTGACAAAAAATATACTTTCAAGGACTATTCAAGCAAAATTGCAATGCATCCTTATTTTACTTATATGGAGGGTCCTTTGATGAAAAACCAGGTTTCTTGATTTTATTCTTAAGCTGTTATTTGACTATTCTTTATAATACACTCCTTTGTAGGATCGATTAATGAACAAATATTATTTTTTGTTACTATCTATAAATATATTAATAACTAGGTGATGGTGACCTAAGATCATTATTTTGAATATTTTTTATTTGTTTTCATCCCTATTAATTTTTGATACAATTTTTAAAATAATTTTGTTACTGTCACCTCTTTTTCTTCCTTAAAACGTGTATTTTATTTAGGTTGATTGGCGTGCTCTCTAATGGGAAGATATATAACTAATGGATATATCTATATCGAAAGAATTATGTTGCCACCCTGAGCATATTCTTTTCCCCCTAAATTAAACACAGTTATGTTGTTGTGGAATTCTTCTGTCAACTGTAATAATTATGAACGCATTTTCTCATTAGCGGCAGAATGGATGAATTCACCCACATTTTACAACATCTAAAAACAGAAAATGAATGGAATCCTGAAGAAGATATAATAAAACAAAATAAGGTAATACATCTTCAAACCCCTAGCCCTTGCTAATCAATTATACTACATGAACTAATCTTACGTGTCTCAGACATTTCCTGGTAATTTTGATCTTTATTAACCTGATAAGACGGGCCACAGCAGGCTTTTTACAGGATTATAACGGGATATCCATTAAATATAATTATTCTTTGTTTTTATTGAATAACTAACAACACTTGACTTAACCCAAAACTAGACCAAGAGAAGGAACTGTTAAAGTACGCTTTGTGTGAATGTTATTAAAATAGGTTGGATTTGTAAGGTTTAGTTGGATTGTAATCAAAAACATACAAACATATAACGATTTACTAAAACAAATTAACATTTTTATTGTATTGTAGTTGCTAGCTGTCTCTTTAATGATTAAACCAGGGCCCCATAAGGGATTACACAGATAAATTGGCTGGAGGAGAGGGAAAAATATTTGCAATTTTCATGTTTTTAATATGTATTATTTTAATTCCCAGTTTGACACAGACACTAAAGACGATATGGAGGCTACTATTAAATCCGAGCCAGAACAATTACAAATATCTCCCTGTGAAGACGGAACACCTATTTGACGGATTCTCAACAATCTCAGAAAAAATAAAGGTAAAAAGTTTTTAGTAAATTTCCACAGTGGTATAATATTGTTAACTATATGATAAGATTCTCTTTGGAAAAATGTACTTAAAATGATTATTTGGAATAAAATCGGCCTAATAAATTATGGGGGTTTAGAATGTTGGGAAACAAAATCTCTTTTGAATTAAAGGTTTTAAAATTATTTAAAAAAATAGCACTAGTCATAATAAGTTTCAGAAAATTTTTGATGAATTTAATATAGGCCTATTGAATAAATGAAGGAAAAAACCCATCAAACGAAGATAAAAGTTCATCACAGTTGAAACCTAAAAAATTATAATACTTTTTTGTATCAGTTAATTTATTTTTTCATTACTATGAAATGAGTTTCTATGATATCTTAAGCTTGGTAGGTAAAGTACTTTTTAGTAAACAATACATCCTGTGCCAGCATTTAAAAACATTGTTTACTTATGCTTTTTTAATCACCAAAAATCTAAAGTCATTGGGGAAGGTGGGGAGGGAAAGCTATTTATAATTTTCTTATAGGCTATCTTTTAAATATAACTATTATTGATTCATTCTAAGCTGGGAACTGATGTAAACAAAACCACGTGAAAGTATATGCTCTATTTTGCTACTGAACGGACTTTCGATGGTATCCTTTCAATAAATAGGCCCTCCTATGTTTTGTTTTAAACGTGTTTTAAAATAATATTAGAAAATTATTATAGCTAAAATCATCCCTTCATTTGATTTAGAAATAAAACATTTATTTTTGCAAGCCCTTTTGGAATACCAACAAACTCCTGAATTGGCGTTCTGAAACCCCATTCTACAGTTCTAATCACGTGTTAACGTCAATTCAGCAACAGTCAGTCGACAGTTCATCTCCTCAGTGTTAAATGCCTATTGTCAGTGTTGAGTGCTTCCCTTGTATTTATGACGTTTGCTCAGTATGTCCCGAGTTTGCTAAATATAAGACAAGAAATTTAAAGGCATTAATAAATACAAACATTCGTAATGACCTACTTTGCTATGGAAATGACTATATATGGTCACCCCTTTTAAAAATTGTGTTTCACCAATTATGTAGGTCCTTAGCGTAGTAATATGGGAATATTTGTTTACTTCAGGTTTCATGTTAGGATGAATCATTTATATATATATATATATTTAATTAAATTTTATATACATATATATATATCATTCTCTACCTCCAAGTCTAACAGCTAGAGGTCACAATAGCTTGGAAGAGGGTGGACGGTATCTATAAGGAATTAGTCTGGAAGAGACCCAATAATAAAAAAAATCGTTAATATAATAATAAAAAGCTTAAAGAGCCTCTTTTAAACGGTTAACAAAGCGCCTGAATCACCATTGTAATTCCGACTAAATAAATAGGTTAAACCGTTAAACCTTTTACTCCTTACTATACTAATAAAGAACTTAAATAGCTTGTTTTAAACGGTTAACAACGCGCCTGAATCCCCATTGAGAATTCAGACTAAACAAATTTAAATTTTACCTTTTAACATCTCTAAAAATTACAAAGAAACTAGCGCCCAAGCGTCAAAAGCAAACATTAAGTGTTTCATAAAACAAATTTACTTTAAAAAATAAATCTTCTAGTGAGAAATTACTGACGCCTACACTGAACGATTATAATCACATAGTTAACTAAATGTTCAAACACCCAAACCCGTTAAAGGTCATTTGGATTTTAATATTTAATAAAATATATAGAGTTTATATATATATCCATCCTGGAGCAATTATGTCCAAGTCCAGATCAGGACTTCTCGTGGAAGTGTCGGATATAATAGTCAACTATGCTAGAGGAGTGCTATCATTATATAGGTCTAGTTGATGGATAAAGAGGTGGGGAATTTTTATATAATAAAATTATAACGCCACATCGTGAACACGTGCTAACAGCATGGCTCTCTTGTTAGCAGCTGCCAAACTTGGCACAAGCACAAGCTACGTTGGCCGGAAATCTGATTATTTGCAGTTAAAACTTGGCACGTGTTCAAGTCTCGTAGGCCGGACATCAGGTTAATTGCAATTAAAACTTGGCACATTCCCAGATCAGTAGGCCAGATACCGGTGAGTTGGCTATTTAAAACTTGGAACTTTCACCAAGTCACGTAGACCGGACACCTGGCAGGTAGGCAGTTCAAGATTGGGAGTGGTCCATCTGTCGGCCGGCAGGGCCAATCAGCGCATGTCTGGATCCCCCTATTGAAATATCTTGTTGAACAATCATTCATCGCTTGACTGTTTTCTCTTCATCATTAACTTCGGTGTGAACAGGTTGGTCATGGGACTCGTGCTAAGCCAGATGATACAATGAGTGAGTAAAACACATATTGTAGAAATAGTAAGTTTTGTAAATCAATGGAATTTCAGGATGTCTATGAGTATTGGATTATTTGGGGTGGGTAGAACTAATGTAGCATTAGCTAGTATTGCTAATGTTACATATATTAATTCCCAGGTTGAGACAGACACACAAGAAGATGTGGTAATTGTTATTAAATCTGAACAAGACAATTATAAATCCTGCCATGTGAAGCTGGAACGCCTGTCAGACAATTTTATAATAATGAGGACAAAATTAAAGGTAATTAGTATTTAATACATTATGTTAAAACGTGTCAGTAGTTAGTGCTGTGAGGGATATTATAAGATAGCGACTAGCATATCACTAATAATAGTTCATTCTAGAACACTTGGACACTTCTGTCACTAAACATAAACTATTGACAACAAATCTTTTCTCTTGTTCATATGAAGCTCATTCAATAAATACCTTAGAGCAGGGGTACAGTTAAAAAAAAAATGTGGTTTCTGGTTGGGGTGCTGGTTATAAAAAAATTATATATATCATATCTTAATTATATGGGTAATGTGATGAATACCAATTGACAACAAGGAACAAGCGAACAAAGATGTTGGCCTGTCTAGTTTTGTTTGTTGGTGACACGAAGGTCAAGAATGCAATCAAAGCCAAGAGTACTAAGGTTGTTTTATCTGAATAGTTTCTCACTCTTCCTTTATACGAATTTGGCTACATTATAACTTGTTTATACCTTTCTAAGCCCTACATATAATTAAACCAGCATCATATTCACCATCTTTTCTCTAATAGTTATTTCCATCATTATATCATAATCTTTACCTTCCACTCGGGCTGCAACCTTTCTCTCACTGAAAAAACTAGTATGTTTCTCCCTCTTCCATATTTTTCCATTCAGTACAACAAATATCCCATAATTTACTCCATCATGCCGCTACCTCTACTATTTGTTTTACTCATTCTCCTTTTCTCTATCATGTCTAAAGTCTCCTCTTTTCTTCCCGTCTACCTTTAATAATGAAACTTAACTATGTCAGAGCTTTTTAATAAACAAGACATGTCCCTATTGTGTTTTTGACATCACAGTCCATAAGAATAGCAAGCTGCAACCAACCAAATAAAACTGTGAATAACTTTTAAGTACCACAATAGAATACTATGTCTGTCACTTATGTTAAAACGACTCACATCACATTAGAAATCAAAGTTTTGCTCAGAAAAACATAATTTAGTAAATGAACAATATCTTCCGAGCCTGTGGCAGTGTAGTTGACCAGGCCCTAAAAGTGGATATGCTAAACTTAAGTATTACGGCTTATTAATAAAGACAGCCGTGAATTTCAGTCAAGTGCCTTTGAAAACTTATATCACGCACATTTCCTTCCCATGCCAGTGCACCAACACACACACACACACACACACACACACACCACACACACCCACACACACACAAAACCAACACACACACACCACAACACACACAACACACACAACACAACACCACACACACACACACCACACACACCACAACACCACACACACACACACACACCACACACACACACACACACACCACAACCACACACACACACACACACACACACACACACACACACACACACACACACACACACACACACACACACACACACACACACACACACCACACACACACACACACACACACACACACACACACACACACACACACACACACACACACACACACACACACACACACACACACACACACACACACACACACACACACACACACACACACACACACACACACACACACACCACACACACACACACCACACACACACACACACACACACACACACACACACACACACACACACACACAACACACACAACACACACACACACACACACACAACACACACACACACACACACACACACACACACACACACACACACACACACACACACACACACACACACACACACACCACACAACACACACACACACACACACACACACACACACACACACACACACCACACAACACAACACACACACACACACACACACACACACACACACACACAACACACCACAACACACACACACACACACACACCACACACACACACACCACACCACACACACACACACACACACACACACACACACACACACACACACACACACACACACACACCACACACACACACACACACCACACACACACACACACACACACACACACACACACACACACACACCACACACACACACACACACACACACCACACACACACACACACACACACACACACACACACACACACACACACACACACACACACACAACACACACACCACACACACAACCACACACACACCCCAACACACACACACACACACACTCACTCTCTGACCTTTATACCTCCAGTATTTGCAGTAAGGATCAACTGAACTACAATTCTAAAATGATGATGTGCCAGTAATCATATAAACATGTACCAGTATCTTTCTAATACTTGTGATTGACATATTGTGTAATCTGTCAAAACTATCTAGATATAAACATCAGTGCCCTGTGCAACATCACTTTTAATCATGTAAGCAATTTTTAGAAAATTAGGTAGATCTTAAAAGAAAATTTACATATGTACAATAATTTTGACACAACAATTATTTTGGTTATCTATTACTTTTGTTTTGTAAATAATTTAATACAAGTTTTGGTTTTAAATCTCTAACATTAATTTTTATAAGATCAAATGTTTCCCTATTAAATTTTTAAATGTAAGGAATATTTTCAAGGACTCAGGTATTTACAGATAAATATGTATGTAAAAGTAGTTATAACTATGTACATGGGCGTCGTTATGGAAGCACACATAGTACCTTTATACAAACGTTTAAAGTTTCATATAGTAAATAAAAAATACACGTTTGGAACAATACAAAAATGATTAGGGTAACATAATATGATACATGACATATTTAATCTATTCCAGTATTATATTATTCATGTTATTCATTTGGTTCAAATTTCTAATTCAAAGAGTAAATGTGTTTGTTCTCTCTCCTTCGACCACCCCCTCAACCCAACTCTCCAAAAAATTAATAGCAAACAACGTGTATGGATATGTACATTTAAATATAAATATTTCATCAGTTGATTCACACGATGTCTTAAGCTTTATTATTAACCTTTTGAAGTTAAATAAGAAGTTAGAAGTCATCAGCAATGATAAGAACATTTTCACCATTGAATTTTTACTTCAGTTCATATTTCATACCACATAATCATTAGTATTGGCTTTAAATTCTGAAAATTGAAAAATGACACCTGGACACGGGAATCGAACCCGTGTCCAGGTGTCATTTTTCAATTTTCAGAATATGATATCTAGGTGGAGTAATCCCCACTAATAAGCATAAATAATAGCTCTGGCTATTAATTCTTAATTGGCTTTAAAGTTAACTCTCGATTATCCATGTTAATGGAGGAGGGGAGGAGTGCCGCAGATGACCGAAAACCGTGGATAATCAAAATATTTAGTAAAACAAGTGATCAAAGCACATTCACTTCAAACTAGGACTCACCTATCATTATTGCGTTTATGAACACATACCCAATGCCCAAAATGGACACATAACTTAAAAAGTTTGTATTAGTCTTCTGATCCATTGCAGTTGCTTCCTTTTCCCTAAGTCCAACATGTATTTTCCGTAACTTCAGCTTCTCAGACAGGTGCGTGTCGTATTCCTGTTCCAGATAATTAAGCATCCCCTGCGGATATTCGGGAGTTAACTGTATTATAATGTTAGAGTTTTTATCATTTATGTTTTTAATAAGTTTAATATATTATTATAATTTTATTGAGAATGTTTTGACACTTCAACATGAAATCTTCTATTAGCATTAAAATATAAAATATATATCTTGTAGATTATTTCAATATATTTATTATAAAAAATTTAATCATAATGAGTGGGCTAATGATTTAGAAACTTATTTTAAGTTCTAACTTTCAGGTTATGTAACTCTCGTCATTTAACGCTCATGTGTACGTTATGGTGATCTCTTTTAAATAATCTATATGTAAAGTTCCCTATGAAATATTTCTAAACTTCACATACATTTAATCAAAACGGTAATCTGTGTTTTCCTTAGTATAAACAATAATGTGATGCTTAAACAATTATCTTTATTTAGCACATGTGTACAGCAGATAGACTTAGTGTACAAGTGGCTTAACAAATAACAACATAATGCGGCTGACCACCATGACACTATTGACCTTGTGTTACAATGGTGCCAACTTGTTAACACACTGTATATCCACTACTCCTTCTCTAGGCTGAGAGCTCATGTAAGACAAACAACCTTTACAATAGATCACTTACCATAATCATGATACTTCGAGGATTCTTTATTACCTTAACTGATTGATGCCCAGCATCAACAGAATTAGGATTATGATTATTTTAATCACTAATGCCGAGTTTTGGAGATGATAACAATTATTATTGTTCTGAATAATTGGGCATTAACAGACATTATTAAATGTGCTGTATTCCTACCCACAATATTATTGTTTCCATCACTAATTATTTACTGGCTCCTATACAGTATCACGCCTTACTATGCAATAGCCATTAGTTATGTATGATCTTTCCTGTGAAGCCTTAATACAATACTTCTTGATGTAAATCTCTTTCTTTTCAACCAGCTATTTACCATTTTCCTGTATCTTAGGTAACAATAACTGTTTGTAAATGGGTAAGTTAGTTATAAAAGTATGGTTCATTATAATCTGAGCAAGAGATATATTTTGTGCTAAAATGGAAGTATTTCTTACTCTAACAATCCGTTGAATTTTTTGTTGCATTTTTTCAGCAGTTATTTAGCTATTTGAACACCCTTTTCTGTTATCTAATTCTACTTATGATATCGAGGACTGCTACCTAATATGGTTGTATCCCATTCTTTTGCAAAACATTTGAGTTCATAACTTAAAATGTTATGTTATCTGCTACTATGACTTGGAATACCATGAGTACTCCATATAACCTTTAGCTCAGCTATTACTTCATGTGATTGTTTATAACTTAGAGCTAAGAGCCCCAACCATGTAGATAAATAATCTACAAGTACTATATAAGATTTCTCCTCATACTCCAATATATCTTCTAAATCCACTTTTTCAAATAGAAGGTAAGGAATTTCATGATCTAGCATGAGCTCCATAGCATTTTGAGCTTGATATGTTTCACAAACAGAGTAACTATGAACAATATTTTCAACGTCATTATTGATACCTGGCCATAAAAATACTTGTCTTGTTCTACCTTTTGATTTATTCAGCCCAACGTGACCTTCATGTAGGATATTAACTTTTTTTTTAGTTTGGCTGGCACAATCATTATATTCTCATAAAAAAACTCATCTTTAACAAAATATATTATTTCTAAATTTAATGAACCTACTCATATCTGAGTTCTAAACCACAAACTAATCGGGCTATCCTTCCTTAGTTGAAACGATGCTCCGACAAAACAAATAGAAACTTCAACTGCATTCGTAATACTCTTAACAATCCGATTCAAACTTTGAGACCAACTTAACTTTCAAATCTAGCTTGTGAAAAATACATAACAGGCTTCAGTTTTCCTAACGCTACAAACCAAGATAACAGTACTCAACCAAAATTAAACAGATTTAAAGCCTGTATTGCAATATAAGTATTCCAATTATACAATATGATATAATAATTATATCCATTAACTTCAAGCCTTCAATGTGAATCCCGCTAAGGCTGTAGCCAGTGTATACAAATATAACAACTGGTACCTCTAATTCGTACCAAGGGATTGTTTTCCCAAACGCTGTTACTGATACTTAACAGAATATTTCACCTAATGGTTCTCCGACTATTTATAGAATACAGTTCAAATATAATTATTCCCTCGTTTACATACTTAATGCAAGGAAAATACCTATTTTAATCACATAAAGCCCTTATTCTAAATACCTAACTGAACTAACACCCAATATCAAAATAGTACGTAGTTCTTTAGATTCCTTCTTATACACAGAGAGTTTGAAAACATTACAGTTGCTAAATAAAACGGATAATCTTTCTTCGATTGACGTGATTAATACAGGGTGGTTGGTACAGATACCGGGTGATCACCAATCTCCTGTCTCATAACGTCCAACTCATCTTTGGTTAATCTCTTGCTAGTACAGGATAAAAATCAAGACACATTCAGTGTCCATCAAAGCAGATACAAGGATGCTTCTTTGGTGTTCTGGATTCATGACATTGACTGACTCGCAAACACTTCTGAGAGAAGTTGTGATGATATATCGGTGAATAGACCAGTGCGCCACTAAGGTGTAACGGCCCGTACTCAGCTATACCACTCACTCGATTCCTAGCGATTATTAACAACACCACGTCATCGGATCCGTGCGGCAGGCAACGACGCTAATATACGGCCTCGGTCCGTGCTCATGCAGGTCCATAAATTAAATCATATAGAGAGGACGAACATTAACCCTATCAGGCACAGGACATTGCACTGGGTATAAGAAAGTTCACGATGTGAAAGGAGTATCGGGACTTTCTTCCTGTACGCTGACTATTTAGCATTATTATCACGTTACAAGCTATTGTATCAACATAAAAATACTCGATATTTTGTTCACAGCTCAATCGTGGCCTGCTAGCTTTAACAAGTTTTACACTCACTACACTACAACACACTGTGAAATAATTCAACTTTCCACATTTAAAACACACTTTGCCATAAGTAGGATATTAATTTTCTTCTATGTCTTTTATTGCACAATTTGCATGTATCATCTTCACTCTAAACACTTAGCTTACTTTTAAACTGTCTTTAAGGTATCATCTGCTCTTTCTTCCTGGTTGAACACTTCTCGACGTTTCTTGGCTTCATCCTATGGACTCTTGTTTTAGCTTGAAATGCGACATCTTGGTTCTTATTAAGTTCAGTTGCTCTGGAAGTCTCTGCAGCCCTCCTAAATGTACGTTTATCAATAGCATCAGCACGCAGTAATGTCTCTAGGAGGTTTTTCTCATATTCCTAAGACGATTCGTTTTCTTAAGATGCTTTCTTCTTAATTACCGTATGTATATTACCTAATGACTTGTTTGGACACTTCTCGACATCCTTATGTTGAAGTTGTGTATTACATATAAACTTAAGTGTACAACTGGTTTAACATATTACAGTATCATGTGGCTGTCCACCATGACACCATTGACCGTGTGCTACAATGGTGCTAACATAACGTTATAAAACTATGTATAATCTACATAAACTTAATACATTATTAGATGGATTAATGTTATGAGATTGATGTCCAAACATTTTCAATTATTTATTAATATCTTATTCCATTTTGAATTATCACAATAATTAAATGAAGAGCAAGGTGCATAACAGTAAAATAAATATCACTAAAAATCAAAATGGTTTTGAAACAAAGTTTTCAGACAAAAATAAACCAAATTGTTATTGTATTTGATTTATAATTTTTGATTGATTGACTTAAATCTTTTAGTTGAAGCTATTTCCTATTCGTATTCTACTCCAATCAGTAATATTTTACTAAACAACAGAACAATAAAGCTTTATATTTAAACTTATTCTAATAATTTTCTTCCTGACAGAAACATCAAGGAAACCTAAACTTGGGTTGTCTACCAGTACAGGCCAAGGGAGGAAGTAGGCCTAAGTGTTGGAAATACGGAGGAACCCGTGCGTGGAAGAAATGTAAAGAGGAAGGGTGCTCAAAAAAGTCCAAGGGAGGAGGTAAATTTATTAAACACGGAGGGATCCGAGCTAGGAGGACATATAAACAAGAAGGTTTTTCCGAAAACCCAAAGGGGAGAGGTAAATGTATTAAACACAGAGGAAAACATAATAAGAAAACATGTAAGGAAGAAAAGTGCACTAAACACGCCTTAGGGGGAGGTAAATGTATTAAACACGGAGGAAAACAAAACATAAAAACATGTAAGGAAGAAAAGTGCTCTAAATACGCCCAAGGGGGAGGTAAATGTATTAAACACGGAGGAAAACAAAAAAAGCAAACATGTAAGGAAGAAAAGTGCTCTAAATACGCCCAAGGGGGAGGTAAATGTATTAAACACGGAGGAAAACAAAAAAAGCAAACATGTAAGGAAGAAAAGTGCTTTAAATACGCCCAAGGGGGAGGTAAATGTATTAAACACGGAGGTAGACCGGCTAGGACTTGTAAATATGAAGGGTGCTCTAAATATGACAAATGGGGAGGTAAATGTATTAAACACGGAGGAAAACAAAAAAAGCAAACATGTAAGGAAGAAAAGTGCTTTAAATACGCCCAAGGGGGAGGTAAATGTATTAAACACGGAGGTAGACCGGCTAGGACTTGTAAATATGAAGGGTGCTCTAAATATGGCAAATGGGGAGGTAAATGTATGGAACATGGAGGGATCCAAAATAGGAAGACATGTATTGAAGAAGAGTGCTCTAAATACGCCCAAGGGGGAGGTAGATGTATTAAACACGGAGGAACTGATTACAAGAAGACATGTAAAGAAAAAAAGTGCTTTAAACATGCTCTGCGGGGAGGTAAATGTATTAAACACGGAGGAACCCAATATAAGAAATCATCTAATGAATAGTGTGCTCCAAACAAATTTGGGGAGAAGGTAAATGTATTAAACACGGAGGAACGAAGTATAGGAAGAAATGTAATGAAGAAGAGTGCACCAAACAGGCTCTAATAGGAGGTAAATGTATTAAACACGGAGGAATCCAATATAAGATATCATTTAATGATAGAGTGCTCCAAACAAATTTGGGGAGAAGGTAAATGTATTAAACACGGAGGAACGAAGTATAGGAAGAAATGTAAAAAAGAAGAGTGCACTAAACAGGCCCTGATAGGAGGAAAATGTATTAGACACGGAGGGACCCAACCTCAGAGGACATTGTCAAGTAGAAGAAGAAGAAGAAGAAGAGTGCTCAAAATGGATTCATAGGTTGTAGTGAATGTTGGAAACATGAAAATGGTCAAGCTAATAAAATAAAGAAAGAATAAAGGATCCCTAAATATGCTCAAACCTAGTAAATTTATATTAAATATAGAACTTGGTGTCCTTACTCATTGAACATTATCTACTCGAATAATGTAAGAGTTATTAGAGGTCCTATCTGATTATAAAACAGAAATTTATAGAAAATAGTTTTCCATTGATGTTTAATAGTCAATTTTCAAAATAATTCTATAGTAAACATCAACGCATTAAAATAATTTGAATCTTAATTTTTTTTCATCCATTTTTTCGACTATAATTTAAACAGGCCATGTTTATCTCATAATTGGTTTGCTTTTCAGGGAAAAACTTAATTAGTTCTCGTGAGCTGGTGAAGGGTATGCAACCCCATGATTCTCAGACCATTTCCCTCATTATTTCTTTCTCTAAGCCCTGGTGAATATGTTGAGCACCTAAAAGTATGTTTTAAATATAAATTCTCATCACAGCAAACTACCGCTACTTCTATTTTATATATAATACTTTATAAAATTGAGATATAAATTACATCCAGAGCCAACAAAACCATATCCAATAGCACAGCTTTACCTGAAATGTATCAAAACACGGTTTATCATTTACTATATATTATGCTCCAGTTAAAAAATATTACAAATTGCTTACTAATGTAAAAATGTTCAACAATATGATAAAACAGATTCATTTGCAATTTTCTTGTATTTTACAACCTTCTTTAAAGATGTTATAATGTTCGAAACCTAATTATTGTGTGTATTGAGTCATTTTTAAATATATTATTACAAATATGTCATTGGGAGCTGAGTTCCATTTGACCTGGTATTGTACACAATTTAACACAACTTTAACACCTGGTGGAAGATGTTATTGGCAGCACAGCAGTTGCCTCGGTTGCCACTGTGCTGAACCACGGGATGTATGTTTGAGCTCTCGCTTTGGTCTCTATCCACATCACGGAATATTCCCCTGCTGTGGAAACAATCCGCAGGTCACACAGGTTGCCTGCGTTCCTTCCCTCAGGAGCAAGATTTGCTTTTCTTAAGGTAAGCACCAAGTTATTCGAATGTGTTAGCTGTAGAATATTGCTACCTCCCCTCCCTCCGCGTTGTATTGGATAGAGTTAACTGCTGGGTTGATATATCTCCATCTTTTACTGGCGACAACCAGATCTATACCCATTTATATATTACTCAACTAAAAGGATTTATATCCATATTACACATTTCCGGCCCTAGCGGGAATAAAACTAGAGTTCATTGTATCGGATATCCCGCATTACTAGTTGAGATATTGTTGACAAGTTGGATAGCTCCGAATCTCTTAGACTAGGGCCCCTAAAATTTTTAGACCGGAGGAAACTTTACAACAGAAAAATACATAATTGAGCCCTCATCATTTCTGTTATTCATATTATTAACATTCATTCAACACAGTGAATTATTACAGATCTTTCAGAACTTAATACTTATATAAGTATGAAAAGAAAAAATACATTTCACATGTACTTGGTCAAAACGCTTAACTTGAAAATCTTTAAATCTACTTATTTATTAGTTGATCGGGTAGGCTTGCATTTGATCACATAGTGCTCCAACATTTGGAGTCATGGCTGTCACTTGTAAGTGCAGTTCATTTATATTTAACCTGTTTCTAATTTAGTCTTTGTATCAGTGTAAGATGAAAAATGTTATCTCAGAAAGACAATGTTGATGAGAAATGGATAAAAAATGTCAAAGTTTGATTCTCTCTTTGAGGGTATTCTTTAGATATCTCAATCCAAAATTTGTAATTTTTCTTCGTTTCACTAAATCGAAATGGACATCGGAAGCACCTTTTTAAATCAACAAACATGTTTTGTTGCAGCCACAGGCTATAATAGCTTACTATGTTATTATTGTTGCTGTTATTTTGTATATAATTAAACAGCTACAGATAACATGACCTGACGTATGAATATGTGAAAGTAGATCTCGTAACTTTTACAACACCCGATTTGGCAGTTAAACGGTCTAAACCTTTAAGGCATTCTCTCGCAATAAATTGGAAATGCTCTGACAAGGCGGTTGGAGTTTGAATCCCGGTCGTACTAAGGGTGGTTATTCCTAAATAGTCTCCCTATTTCCCTCCCCTTGAATTGTACAGTGTGGGAGTTGAGTGACTGAACAAACAGATTATTATTGCTATCCCACGTGGTCGGGCTGTCCACCGGCTGGGGTGTAAACTACAATCTACGTCATCATAACAATAAAACTTCACCACCAGGAGCGGGACAGTAGCTTAGCTTAAAACATGAATCTCTAGTAAACTTCAGTCTGATAGCAGCCAGTGAGAGGTGAATATAAGAGATGGATTTATAGCAACCATAAGTCTGATAGCAGCCACTGAGAGATGATTATAAGAGGTGTATTTGTAGCAACCGTCATTCTGATAGTAGCCAGTGATAGATGAATATAAGAGGTGGATTTGTAGCAGCCATTGAGAGATGAATATAAGAGGTGGATATAAGAGGTGGATTTATAGCAGCCATCAAACTGATAGCAGCCACTGAGTGGTGAATAAGTGAGTTGGATTCTCACGACTGTCATCGTTCCTAAACCTCGCAGCAATGCCAGTCCTTGTTCCAGTATATTTTGTCTGATATCCTCCCCTCTACGACCCAACACGGGTTTCTACTCCTGATAGGTAGTTTTGGTTGAAAGATGGGAACCACTCCGTCTGGGGGAGGTTGCGGGGAAAGGGGAGGAGAAAACTCGTCAAACAGCCAGGACAAACTCACCACGAAGTCAATGTTACCCCCACCCCAAGTAGCGCTCCTGGTGGAGATGTGATGAACCACACTGTTCAGGGGAAACTTTAATAGCCTGGGCTCCAACAGCACAAAACTTCCCGTAACTGAATCTTTGTTGCTTTAACAGTCTACTTGTAACCCCCCTTCCCACTATAAATAGTAGCAAGGTGGTAACAAGAGAAGATTATTTTATCTAACAACAAAAGAATAATACAAGTACAAAGCTTAGTGGAGTGATGGTAGGCTGATAGTGTCTTATTAGGAACGAGTATTGGCACCAGCCTATCTGATATGTTCTAGATAATTAATAGTATACACTGATGACAGAATCAAGTGCCCAAACAGTATTAAGCAGGACCCAAAGAACACCTATATAGATTACCAAGTTGTCAACAAAGACACCCAACTTAAATTATTATTAGCACCGCGTCTTACTACCCGTTCGGATTATACGCACCCAACTTAAATCCCATCAAAACTTTAGCGACAAGGAACTAACCACTACGAGACCATATAGCGATCGGACAGCGTCCAAACCCTGTTTGAGATCCACGTAGTTAAAGAATAAAAACTCTCTGTTAGATGTAAAATCGCCATTATGGGGCTTAATTAGATCCCATATATGAGGGAGGTGAGTGTATATATATATATATATATATATATATGGTTGGATTTTCAAATTGTTTAACCAGTGAGATGTTCGGCAATGCAAAATTAAGATTTTATATATATATATATATATATATATATATATATATATATATATATATATCTCTCAACATATAACTTTAAATAGAACAATAACATGGAAACTCCTATCCTTGAACCATATGACCTTTAATAATACAATTATAAACGCCTATAACTACAATACGCCCCGACAAATTCAGAAATCTAGTAAATACTAAAAATAAACTAACATAAAACTAGAAAAATATCAGTTTGAATCTAAATGCTAAATATATGTCCCGCTATCACATGATAGATTACAAAGTAAAAATCTATTGGCGTCTGATAACCCATGGCGTCTTTCCTCAACTAACATGGCCATAGCCCCAAAACTAAAGTTTAAGATTCTCAAACAGTGTTCTTATACCTTCCCTAGGAGAGTAGTTTAACTGCTACTCACTGAGAGCTAGTGTTTACCTTTTATTAACCTTCCCTAGAGAGAATAGTTTAACCTGCTACTCACTGAGAGCCTAGTGTTCACTAATATACTTTCCCTAAGGAGAATAGTTAACCTGCTACTCACTGAGAGGCGCTAGTGTTCTTAACCTTCTCTAGGAGAGTAGTTTACCTGCTACTCACTGAGAGGCTAGTGTCCCATGATGTGTCCTCAATTAAAGAGTATCCCGGACTGTAAGGTTTTAACTGTGGTATTATTATTATTATTATTGCTATGATGGAGGTAGCAGGTGCTGATCTCGTTGCGTTTTACAATACCATTTGGTGCCTGGGATCTGTGATGAGCAGATACTAGCGGACTTACGTTCGAAACCATCTCAGAGCTACAGACTTTTTGAACGCAATTACACTAAGGCCTGATTCACACGTTCGCCGAATTCAAAGCGCAGAATTTGCCTCATTGCTGCAGCAATTTACACGCCGTATGTCGACCCATAATGCATTGCAACGCTGACTTAAAACAGTTGATTATCAACAAATTCTATTTTCTAGTGGATAAAAATATATTCTAGATCATTCTCCTGACGGATGTTTTTTTTAATTATAACGCTGTGTGGTGGCACAATCCAATATATCGATACACATGCCTTACATTAACGGGTTATTTCAAATCTCCTCACAACAGCAAACTAGGCTGTCTGCTTGCTTCTCGGTTTAGAGAGCATGCGTTGTCAAATGCGCTCGCGCACTGATTTAAGATGGTTGGTTCTGAGATTTGATTGTGTAGCCTCTTTTCTCTCCTTCAGGACTAAAGCAGGCTCACAAATGACATACATAAAATAATAAAGATAAGATAATTACAGAGGAGCCGAAAGGACGTCCAAAAAAACATATTACGAGATAATATATGCAATCATGGTATCACCAACCCACTCAGCCAAAACGTAACCGGAAATAAGGTACTCTCCAGGGTGATATGAAATTTGGGTAGAACCTTAATAGAGTAAACAAAAACATTGCATGATAAAGGGATATAAATAAATTTATTCAATTAATAACAAGTAGAGATATATATATATAAATTTTAGTAGAACATTTTTAGGCCTTTCTTTACCCAACCTAAATTAAGTCTCGAAAACCTCCAAGGGTTTCGTTAAAAACAATATTTTACTTGTCTGATCGACTTACAAAAATAAACCACTTATTTTGTATAATATCAAGACGATGGAAATATTCGTTCAACTTACAAAACTTTATAATTACAAAAATTTGTATACGCCAAGAATATTAAATGTTAAATCTCTTAAATGTTTGTTAAATCTCAAAAACTCCATATTGACAACAAGTAAAGATTCTCCTTTAAAAATTTTAAACATTTGTCCAAACTTCATAACTACAACAATTTGTATACGCCAAGAATATTAAATTTGAAATCCCATAAATGTTTGTTAAGTCTCCAAAAACTCCATAATGACAAGAAGTAAAAATTCTCCTTTAAATATTTTAAATATTTGTCAAACTTCATAATTACAACACTTAGTACACGCCAAGGATATTAACTTTTAAATCTGTTAAATGTTTCTTAAATATTTCCCCAAAATAAACTAATGATTAAAAAAAATCAAAATGTTAAAGTTCAATCCATGATCAAGCCGAAAAGGAATTTTGATGTATAATGTCCGAATAATATTTTTGAATCTTACATTTTATATGTGGCACCAAGATGCGCCTCGGATGATTATCCCGCCAAGAGTGGCTTGATCGCCGATATACCAGCCGTATTTATTTGCTAAACTGAGCTCAAAAAGGGTTGGGGGGGTGGGGGGTGGTAGAGGTCACACATAAGGGATTGAAAGACAACAAACAAGAGAAAAGGGGTAACAAAGTACGGAAAACATGCGGCGAGCAACACCTAGACTTTTCCAGAAGCTATGGCGCGCGCAGCACTCTAGCACTAATGACGTCACACATTATTATTCCCAACATCCTTTGCACATGTCCAGTCAATGTGCCTTTTGCTCTAGCGCCTTCAGTTTGACCAACAAGTGCGTGATAGTCGTTGCTCAGAGAGAGAGAGAGAGATCGCGACGTACACAACAGAGAATGGGGCATCGGTGAGTTTCTTCAGTCCCTTCAATAGTTTTGGTGGGATATTGCTCTAATTAATATTGTGTCTAGCGTTATTTTTTTGTTTTTAAAACGTTGTAGACTTTTTAAACCTACAATTGGTTCTCCTGTGCTGAACATATCAGACAGAGTAGACGAAATAGAGATGAGTTAAACTTTAGCTGTACAGCTCGTGCTGATGAAGCGGAATCTTGTGATTGACTTAGAGCTTGTTACGTGGCTTCGTTTCTTTTCTTCTCGGCGGACGTGTGAATCCACAATAATTGTCTGGCTCGATGCCTTCTTGTTCTAGCTCTGTGTCTGGAGGCTGAGGGCTCGAATCCCTGGGGCGCGAAGGGGGGATTATATATATACTACAATTACTAGAACAGGCTGGTAGCATAGCGGTCCCTTAACTTTCGAGTTGTCCGGGGGAAGGGGGCGTTGGACACTTTCATGTTACGTGGATGTTAAGTTGATCGTGATCCCGGTATAAATGGTCTTGATGACTGGACAGCGTGCTCACGGACTTGTAGTGGCGGCCAAATGCTACATGATTATTTCAAGTAAACAAATAGTGGTGTTTTTTTGAGTATTGTGCGTGGTGATTTGCTAGAGTTAAGGTGCGAACACACGATCTGACCAGAGAGACGCAGGGTCCATTGTTCACTCACTATCACTAGAGACACTGGTCTTTAGCATCAATTATTTGGAAAAATAGCATTTTGGTTTTGAAAAATCGCTCTTTTTAGCATTATTATTTTTAAAATTAGCATTGTGTAGCAAAGTGACAGGCATATAAAGATAACCCCCGTTTTCAGATACCGGCGTACAGCAGGGCGATCTAGTTTTTTTTAGAGGATCGTGATTCGTCGTTTGTTGCAGCCAGTAACCCCTGTCTCCAACCATTACTTTGTAGCATGCCCGCTAGAGACTAGAGAGGACATGTTTCTTCAGAGTGTCCAGTTCTTACAACTCGAGATGACTATTACACACACCACACATTAAAATACTTGAATCACTCACGTAAGATATGTCACTTTTAAAAAACAAAGTAAGCATGCACGTAATGATGCAAGCACATGCCCGTATTGTTAGATTTTTACAATTGGAAATAAAAGAACATGGCGGAAAAAACAAACAGACCCACCATGCTATGCGAGAAAAACAAGTATGACGTAGGCCAAAAGTAAAAGTTCAACATGGCAGTCCAAGGTTTAGGCCTACATCATTATTAAAATATTTTTTAAATACTTTTTAACACGTGACGATCAAATAGTCACCGAAAGAATGCAGTAATTGTCCTCGCTAGGCAGTGAACACCCTCACAAGCTCGCTTGCAAGGGCTCGCTGGTGGGGGAAGGGGGATGCACGTGATTGCCTCGTGGTCTTGCAATCTGAAAATACCAAGAAATACCAATCCGAAGCGCTTCGAATGCGTTTCTTAGGATGGCCAGTATTAAAAAATGCTAAAACAAATTGTCCCAATTTACAGATAAATAAATATTTTAAATTAGAAATCGCTGTTACCTTGCTCATAAAGGCATTTATCACTTTACATAGCGAAGATAAAACTACATGAAAATTCAACTAAACCATTAATGAAACGTGAACCTTTTGAAGAAAAAGCTTTTTTGATGACTTTTAATTTTTACCGCTTTTATCGCTAATACGAAAAAACTGTCTCTAGTCATAATATATTATTGACTGTTAAGTGAATGTTAATTGAATAGCGATGTTCATTAAATAATCCTACAAGAGAGAATCGCGATCGCACCATTTTAGATGTTTTAGCAGAAAAGGTAAAAACATTCTCTTGTATTGTTTTACTTTCAGCAAAAGAGATAAAACTATTGTTTATGCATGGGTTAGCAATACACCAATGGCGTAGAGAGAGTGCATTAATCTTTGTTAGACCAAAATATTAGTCGAGGTTCATGCTTTTAAATAAAAATAATAGTGTTGATTTTACATACAACATTTTTATCAACACACTTTACAAAAGTATTTAGTTCAACTACATTTCAAATGGTATTGGTTTATTTAACAAATACGGGATCAAAATAATTAATTCGGGAAAAAGTTTTATTTTGGGAACGATTGGTAATCTTAATCTAAATAGCAGTGGCGACTCATGAGAGGGCACAAAATTGAAATTAAAAAATGTATAAAAGTATCAACTTGACTGGTATTTATATTTTGCAATGGAAGGCCAGCCTCCTTTCTTCGATATTTTTTATAAATACTTCAATCATTTTGTTGTATAAATCAGAAATTAAATTAATACATTTAATTCTTACCGTTAGAACTAGGTACTGAAGCTACATTGTGTACCCTCAGTCATTGTATTATTTAAGAAAGTCTTAAATGTTTTTATGGTAGAAAAACACCAATCACATTTACTTGTTTATATCGGTGTCATGCAAAATAATGTCTAACATTTAAAACTTTCAGATAAAATGAAATTGCTTAGGAAGTTGACTTTTACTTCTTTTGCATTAATGAAAGCAAGAAAACATAATTTAATCATTGGATTACATAAAGTATGGTGTATATATATATTTATTTAGTAGCACTTAAGTAATTTTCATTTAAAAAATTAATTCTTAGTTTCTTAAACACTTAATATCGTTGTTTTAGTGGTTTGATGCAGGCGTACGTCACAATTATTATTATTAAGTGTATTAATGCGTATATTATTTAGTAATAAGTACAATATGTTAAGGTTTGTAATATTACAATGCCAAAAATGTGAACTACATTCACATCCCTCATAAAACTTGCAAATCATCTCAATCTTTTTAATTTCCATCAAATAAACATATTCTGCTAAGTCCTAGTCTCAAAGAATAGAAAGAAAGTAAATATGTAGAAAAAATGTTAAAATTCAAGTGTGTTAATTTTATTTCATAAATTTTCTCCAGAACTTATTACAAATAATCAAATAGCATAGGCTCACTATGCTTACTATGCTCTCTGTGCTCACTACGTTCACTATTTTCACTATAACTACAGAATAACATATATAAAAACACTTTTTGTAAACTTGAATAAAAATAAAATTATCAATAATAAAGAAAAACAACAGGCGTGAACATAAGAAATTAATTCATCTTGTAATGAGTTCCTTTCAAGTTTATAAGACGTTAGAAAGAAGAGAGGTTTAAATCAAGGTTCCTCCGGGCTCAGAATTATACTCAATGTGGCCTTGTCCACGCCTATATAGGGTGGTTAGGGGGCGTTCAAGTATTACGTAAGCATCTTAGGAGATGGAGGGGATTCGAGCTTTGTTTATTTTTGCCGACAAGGGGGAAGAGGGGGTTAGAACAATGCTTACATAAGACAGAGAAAGACAGGCAAAATTGAGGGAGCGTGCATCGCAAGCCGCTTGGACTTTGGGCAGCAATGAAGATGCTGAGTGGCTAAACGAGGAAGAAGTGGAGAATCCTTTAGAATTATTATTATTAGCACCGCGTCTTACTACCCGTTCGGGTTTATACGCACTTACGCTAATTGTAATGGTAGGGTGATTGTGAGATGAAAATGGAGGACCTACAGTTTAACGAGGAATCCTAACCACGGTGGAGGCCTGGCATTACTCACATTCACAAGTTGTGATTAATACACATCTTGTCAGAGGTGAAGGAAGGGTTTAGCAATCAGATAAATCCTTTAGAAGTAAGCCAAAGCTTGAGTGACCCAGACCACCCAAATATAAATATAGTAATTGAAAGTGTTGAGACGTGGATTCATGGACCTCGGTCATCGGATTAAATGGAGTCTAGGGTGGGTTTATTTATAAATATATTACTCGTGTATTCACTAATATATTTTTTATAACTTCAATCAAAAGTAATTCAAATTTTAAACTTTTATAATGTTTTAACTGGTTATAATTTTACCTGCTCAACAAATTTCAATTCATTGTATACCAGTGTTAAACTCTCAATAAGTTCGCAATATTAATTTACACCTCTATGTTAGTGATTATTTATCGGCAATTTATAAATTGCATGAAAATATAATGGTTATTCCTGTGAACAGATGAAAAAAAAGGTGGAAAATCTTACGTGAGTAAGAGGGTGGGGGGATCATACATTTGCTTATTCTTGCTTACAAGGGGGGAGATGGGGTTAAAAATGGTAAAAAATGTGCTTATGTAATATTGAACGCCCCCTTAAATACACCTAGTAGTATAGTACTATTGCTCCCATAAGTGATGTTGGGGTGGATTCAAACATAGAAGTTATAGCGACTCAAAGTTAACCTGTGTCGAGCGCGAGTTTTGACAAAAATGTACTTTCAAGGGCTATTTATTCAAAATACAATGAATCCTTGTTCGAATTCTATGGAGGGTCATTTGTTTGTTTTCAAGGTATTTATTATATTTTAAACATCAATTTCTTATTACATAAAGTAAAAATCACATCGTATATTAATTGAACACACCAGCCCCGAAGGGCTCTCAAATTCGAAAAACCAGTTTTCTTGATTTTATTCTGTAGCAATATTGTAGGATCGATTTATAAACAAATAATATTATTATGTTATTATTTATCAATATATGAATAACTAGGTGATTGTGACCTAAGATCATTATTTTGCATAATTTTTATTTGTTTTCATTTATATTAATTATGGATACAAATTTTTTATAATTTTTGTTACTGCGATCCTCTTTTCCTCCCTTAAAACATGCCTTTTATTTTGTAAGATTGGCGTGCTCTCTAATGGGAAAATATATAACTAATGGAGATATCTGGTCCGAAAGATTTATGTTTCCACCCTGAGTACATTATGTTTTCCCTAGAATAAACGGGTAATGGTTGTAGAATTCTTCTGTCGCTGTAATATTTATGAACGTATTTTCGCACGCGTGTTTTGTTTTAATGCACTTAAATTACTATTAAATTAGTTTTCTGAACATTATTTAGATTTTAATTTTACGATAACCACTATGAAGATCAAAAAAATTAAAAAAACCAGCGTAGCGACAAAAGAAAATTGGTCTGAACACAAAATCAAAAGTCTATTAGTACAAGAAGTAGAATTTCTGACCAACTTGTGGAAAAGATTACCTATCCCCACATCTGCCCTGGAACAAAAGACGGGTGAGATTTCCAAATCAACTTACTGTCCTGCTAATTTTATATTTTATCGACACGCGATCCATGAGGGAGGAATACCCGGGGTCTAGTACGCCTTAACCCTTCCATTGCCATATAACATAAAAATATAACAAAAAATTGGTATGTCACTACCCCCTTTGTCTAAGTTAAAACGTGTGGGCCTGGTCGATCTGTCAGGATGTCTTTTGCGGAGGATAAGGGGGGATGATATGATTACTTGTGTGGGTTCGTGATTGACGTTAGATTTGGATTTTAAAAGTTTTATTAATACTACTATGTTATTACAAATGTGATGTTAAAAGTGAAGTTAAAATGAAGAACTTTGAGAATATAAAGAAGCTAGTGACAAAACGAGTTGCTATTAGGTTTACCCAATGGCCTGTCTGACTGCTAGGTGGTCCCTGCACGGTCGTCGAACCTGGTTCCCTGGGCTCGAGGGGCAGCCCCTATCTGATGAACCCGAAGACTCAGCCCGCGTCGCCCCTTGACAGGCAGCGGGACCTCCTAGGATACGCTCTTCTGTAGTCTGCCGCGAGGGGCTCCAAAACCTCCCATTTTAACTAGGCTGCCGACCTGGTTTCTAACCAAGGAAGGCTGACACCACCTTTTGGGTCAGCTCCTCTAGTTAACTTGTTTATTGACTCATCAAAAACCCACCTCGGTGGCGTAGTTAGCTAACGCGCTAGTCTTGTTGAGCTCGACTTTCGAGGACGGGGAGATCGAGGTGCGAATCTTGGTTGGGTGAACTGGGTGTGGTTTTTCCTAAACAGTTTTACACTCTCCCTCTTTCCCCTATATTCAACCTTCCCAATTCCTAGCCCATTAGCGTAATTAGTACTTAAGCGTATAACCTGAACGGGTAGTAAGACGCGGTGCTAAATAAATAAAAAATAAAACTCATCGGAACATTCGTTAAATGTAATTTGCTACTCATGATATACAATGTTTACACAAACATGCGTTCCAATTGAGGCCGTGCGGTGACAGGTATCAGCCGTACATTATTCCAAACATTAAAACACGTAGGTAGAATCGATCTGAATCAAAAAAGAATAGTAAAAAACTTTTAAATTAAATAAGAAAAAGTTTCACTCACCTAAGTGATGGATATCTTTCCTCCGTTACTGGTATATAACTATTTGGACACAGTACACTAAACCCCAAACATAATTTTTACGGTCTTTACAAAGGCGTAAAAACCGTCTCTGACGACCACAGTTAACTTTACGTCATAGTAAATTTAACTTCAAATGATTTAAGTCGTTTGTAGTCACAAGTAGGCCTATCCATAATGGCCAAATTACAGACGAAGTAAAACATAATATTGATGATATCATTGAAATAATATAACTAGTTTAGGATATTAATTATTATGACACTTATCCAACCAAGCTTAACCTAACCTTTCATACATGTAAATAAATTAAATTTATAATTATAGATGAAATAAACCATTCAATACAATAAATTAAACGTGGATGATAAATATCGTACAACGATGTCATAGACATTTTAGGACACATGCTACACCACTTCAGCACCTCTCCAGTGGGCGCTATCCCATTAATTTACATGTGCTTGCCTCAGGCCACATGCCATATAGACGCCACGCCACGCCTCCACCACACCACACGCTCGCCATCTCAGTTGACGCCCTGCCTACGCCCTTCCCCCTAATCAAACAAAAACTGATGTTTCTTACATACGGTACAAAGTTTAAAATGGCGGCATTAGAATAATCCCAGGAGTCCTCTGTAGCTAGGTAGGACACGTGTCGATTTCCTGACAATCATTGAAAGTATAGACATTATAGAAAAGTATTATAAGGAAATAAAGGGAATAGAACACTTCTTTGGAGAAATATTTGACCTGGGTATAGCAAACCCTAAGATACCTAGCATGGTTATTTATTTGAGGAATTTTACATGCACTGTTGGGACCGACTGAGTATATCAACATATGAGAATTTCTATGAGCAAGAGAAGGGCCAAACACTTTTGCTGGGAAAGGTATTTTCACATATCTCCCAGGGTTCTTTTAGATGTCACACTCGACATGGGACCGACGGCTCTGAAGGAAGTTGGGCTACCTTACAGATTTTTACCGCTCAAGAAAAATCTGTCAACCCCGGTTGGATTTGAACCCACGGACATCGGGTCCTGAGGCGAGCACTTTACCTCAAAACCACTGAGGTCAACCCTTTCAGTATTATAAATTCCATAAGATAATAAATAAAAAAAGCCAACCACTAAAATATATTTATTTATTGATTAAATAATTAGTTAAAATATGTCTAAACATCATCCTCAAAGTTGTGTCCAGTCTGTGGCCGGGTCAGTTTAGTAAAATTCCTCCATCTTCCTCTATCCTTACCACCATTCTTCCTCCTTTAATTTCTTCCATTCTTCTCCTCTCATTTAAACACTTTCTACTATATGCTCCTACCATGTCTTTCTTGGACTCCCTTGCGGTCTTTCTTCTACGTAATTTATTTCCAACATTTTCTTTTCCATCCTCATTACATGCCCATACCATCTCAGTCTTGCTTCCTCTACTATCTCATGCACTCCTTGCACTCCTACTCTTTCCCAGATAACTTCATTCCTAATCTTGTCTCTCTTACATTCACTGTCCATGTTTCTGTTGTATATGTAAAGTATGCCCTGCACAACACTTCCTTACACTTCAAAGGCAGAAGGGCATCAGAACTGTCTTTATCATACAGCAGTGTGAATAATTTTCCATCCAAGTAGATGGCACCACAGATAAATTATCTCCATGGTATAGTTGGTTTATTGTGCCGCCCTTAATTCTTTAAATTTTTTATTGCTTACCAAACTTACTTGCATCTAGCGTCAATCTACTAAATCCGTTTTACTCTGACTAGGGATATGATATCGAAAGAAAAGTATCGATATTGTACTCATTAAAAGTATCAGAAGAAAAATATCGATACCAAATTAGTATTGCAAGAAAAGTTTCGATAACAGTAAGTAGCGGTATCAACATTTTAATCTGGAAAAATATTTTTTCTTCTCTAGTAATAATAATTACAACTTTTGCATCATAATTATATTTTCAGATTTATTTAAACATTGAAAATTATCATAGTTTTTTTAATAATCTAAAACAAATTTTACAAGATGCTTTTCACTATCCAATTTTTAAAAAACTTACATAATTCATTTCTGGGAGGTGCTATTTTTTAACTACATTCTGTTTATATTCTCATTATAGATTATTAACTATTGACAAAGAATCAAAGAATAGACCCCATCTCTTGCTTTATTTGCTTAAACAATGCACATAAACTTTTTTGCTTCATTTTATTGGGGCATCTTTAGTTGACTGAGCTCATTAAGCTCTACAAAAACTTCTTTTGTTTAGTTTGTGATGGTCATGCTCATTGATAAAGTAAGGGGAAGTAGACTGGTCGCGGCGCCTGTAGCCTGGTCAGGCATCAAATTAAGATTAAAGAACAGCTCTGAACTTTGACGAGCTAAAAGAGATTGAGTTGCTTCTTGCTTGTCATACAAAAAATGAGTGAGAATTGAAACAATGTCATTTGTTCTTTCTCCACAGTCCGCTCTAGTAAACATTTAATCCCAACTTGAGTGAAGATAACAAAATAATTGTTTCTTTCGATACTGATCCGATAGTGGAGTGTGAGTACTAATATCAGTAAAAATATAGAGTAAAAAAGATACAATATCGAAAGGAAAATATCGATATTAGGAAAGTATCGATACTTTTTTCACATCCCTAACTCTGACAATTCTTAGTCCTACACTACCCTCTGATACCACAATCTACCATCCTGCTGAAGTGGTATTTCAATGTTACCAACCATATTAATTGTCTTTAAAGAATTGCACCATTGGATTATATTTTATTCTTAAAACACTATTGAATGTAATGTGGATGTTGTGAGCGACTCACAAACTGATCATGCACTAAAACTTTTATGTTTTAGGTGATGATGAAGAACACGAAAAATCAGCTAAAAAGAAAAAAAGTAAGAGAAAGCACTATTAACTGTTTATTGCTAGTTATGAAAACAAATACTGTTTGAATGATCATGCCTGCACTTGATGTTTTATTATTCTTGCTATGAAATGGTGCATTATGGGTAATATCTGTTTCAGTACGTGTGTTCAATAAGGAAGGGGAAGAACGAAAAACACGAGCTACAAACATTGAGGAACTACAGGAAAAAGTGAAGGCTTTGAAAGCTTTGAAAGGTTGGTATTTGATCGTTGACTTTGGTCACTGGGAGGATTGTCTGGTTCACTATCCTGTGAGGTCATGTTGTGGGATCTGTGAGGTCATGTGGTGAGATCTGTGAGTCATGTTGTGAGATCATGTTATGGTAGAGCGATCATGTTTGGAGCATCTGCATGTGTGCCACTCTGATCATTAGTATCCTACTTGCCTCTGATCATTAGTATCTTACCTGCCTCTGATCATTAGTATCCTACTTGCCCCTGATCATTAGTATTCTTACCTGCCTCTGATCATTATAGTATCCTACTTGCCCTCTCATCATTAGTATCTTACCTGCCCTCTGATCATTATAGTATCCTACTTGCCCCTGATCACTCAGTATCTTACCTGCCCTCTGATCATTAGTATCCTACTTGCCCCTGATCACTCAGTATCTTACCTGCCCTCTGATCATTAGTATCCTACTTGCCCCTGATCACTCAGTATCATACTTGCCCACTGATTTAGATGTATGTCTGTTCCAGGAAGCAAGAAAATACATGTTAAGGAAAGAATAAAGAAGAAAGGATTGAAACACAAGCTAGCCAAAGGTAAAAAGAAGGCAGAACGCAAAATGAACAAGGTCCTTGTAAAGCCCCAAAAGAGCCCACCAGAGCCGCTTACGGAACCTAAACTGGAGAAGATCACCAAGGCCCCGAAGCCGGTGTTCAACAGTCAGGGTAAGATGGTTTTCAGTAAGTTCGACTTCTCGGAGATGGGGGCCCAAGGAACTGGGGGGTCAGCCCTCAAGAGTAAGGGTCCCAAGAGTCCGGGGAAGATACTTCAGAAGATCCAGAGACACAAAGAGAAACTGCAACAACTGGAGAGCGAGGGTAAGATGGAGGCTGCGCAAGAATTGAAACAGAAGGAAGCGTGGAGGTCTGCGTTGAGGAAAGCACAGGGGGAGAAAGTGAAGGATGATCCACTGCTACTGAAGAAGTCTGTGAGGAAAATCAAAGATCGTAAGAAACAAAGCACGGATAAGTGGGCAGCGAGGAATGAACATGTGAAGAGGACACTTGAAGAAAGGCAGCATAAGAGGAATTCCAACATTCAGAAACGTAAGAAGGAGGTGAAGTTGAAAAAGATAAAGAAAGCGGTCAAGAAGGGCAGGATTATCCCAGGGCATTAACCCAAAAAGACACTGAGGGCTATAACCCACAAGGACACTGAGGGCTATAACCCACACGGACACTGAGGGCTATAACCCACACGGACACTGAGGGCTATAACCCACACGGACACTGAGGGCTATAACCCACGTGGACACTGAGGCTATAACCCACACGGACACTGAGGGCTATAACCCACACGGACACTGAGGGCTATAACCCACACGGACACTGAGGGCTATAACCCACACGGACACAGGGCTATAACCCACACAGACACTGGAGAGTAAAATTTGTCTGCATTCAACCCAAGCCCACTCATACACACTTATGAGAAGAAGAATCAGGATTAGGATTATGTTTCCATTGTGTGCACATCTGTCCCGGCTAGGAGATGCGATACTAAATTGAGTGAAAATCTTCCTCAATGCACCAAAGCAAAATTTGGACCCTAGGCTTGTGGATGGAGGGCTCCAACAAGTAATGATGTGAAGGACAGGTTTCTCTTGGATGTGTGTTCACACACTGGAATTAAAAACAAGTTTTCTCTCCTCTTTTGTGTTTCTTGGAGAGAGAATTGTAAACTACTGGGTTATGTCTTGCTTAGCTCACACTAGGACTCTGTTATCCCTGTTAACTACTGGGTTACGTCTTGCTTAGCTCACACTGGGACTCTGTTATTTCTGCAAACTACTGGTTTAAGTCTTGCTAAGCTCACACTGGAACTCTGTTATTCCTGCAAACTACTGAGTTATGTCTTGCTTAGCTCACACTAGGACTGTTATTCCTGCAAACTACTGGTTTACGTCTTGCTTAGCTCACACTGGGACTCTGTTATCCCTGCTAACTACTGGTTTACGTCTTGCTTAGCTCACACTGGAACTCTGTTATTCCTGCAAACTACTGAGTTACGTCTTGCTTAGCTCACACTGGAACTCTGTTATTCCTGCTAACTATTGGGTTACATCTTGCTTAGCACACACTGGGACTCTGTTATTCCTGCAAACTACTGAGTTACGTCTTGCTTAGCTCACACTGGGACTCTGTTATTCCTGCTAACTACTGGGTTACGTCTTGCTTAGCTCACACTAGGACTCTGTTATTCCTGCTAACTACTGGGTTACGTCTTGCTTAGCTCACACTGGGACTCTGTTATTCCTGCTAACTACTGGGTTATGTCTTGCTTAGCTCACAATGGGACTCTGTTATTCCTGCTAACTACTGGTTATGTCTTGCTTAGCTCACACTGGGACTCTGTTATTCCTGCAAACTACTGAGTTATGTCTTGCTTAGCTCACACTGGAACTCTGTTATTCCTGCTAACTACTGGGTTAAGTCTTGCTTAGCTCACACTGGGACTCTGTTATTCCTGCTAACTACTGGGTTACGTCTTGCTTAGCTCACACTGGGACTCTGTTATTCCTGCTAACTACTGGGTTACGTCTTGCTTAGCTCACACTGGGACTCTGTTATTCCTGCTAACTACTGGGTTATGTCTTGCTTAGCTCACAATGGGACTCTGTTATTCCTGCTAACTACTGGGTTAAGTCTTGCTTAGCTCACACTGGGACTCTGTTATCCCTGCAAACTACTGGGTTACGTCTTGCTTAGCTCACACTGGGACTCTGTTATCCCTGCAAACTACTGGGTTACGTCTTGCTTAGCTCACACTGGGACTCTGTTATCCCTGCAAACTACTGGGTTACGTCCTGCTTAGCTCACATAGGGACATGTGTACTGTATTTAAGAAGATGCCAAATCCACTTTCCTCGAAGCCAAATCTTATAACAGAACTGAAGAAATATGCTATGCTATGCTATGCTATGCTATGTCCTTGTCAAATATATTAGCCTGGTCTATTAAGACTCACATACAATTTTATCCGCTGCCGATTGCATCAGAACGTTCACAAATGTAACTATAAACAGACAATAATTTTAAATTCCAAAGAAGGTAAAATACCATTGAGACTAAACACCTCCAAAATGGCCGTTCCACATACCATATTTAAAAGTATGACTGTCTGAACTCATTATTAACGAGTTTAAAAGAACCCCGACCAAACTCTGTAAGACTGTAAATAACAGAATGAAACGTGAGGGTTGTAAATGAAACTACAGTAGTTTTCTATGAGAATACTATTTATTGGGTTTACGGTCCATCTAGATGTAAATGTATGAAGTGTTTATATAAAACCTCTACTCAGCTATGTACAGTTTAACAGAAACATCTTTGTGTCTAATGTACAAAGCCTGGGTAAAATACTTTATTTACATCAGATCAGTAACACTGTAGTGACATTAAGAATGGATATTGACTTTAGCCACTGGATGACATGTAGTCAACATGCACAAAGCTATGTCGTACATGTCTTTAGGCATTCTTAGTTATTACAATAGAAATTACGTCTTAAAAACTAAATGTGTTTACTATTGCATTGTCTGTATATTTTTCTTGGCAAAATATAATTTATAAGACCAATAATTTGTGTCGTATACAAAGGGTTTGTTGCATTCATTCTTATTTGAAAGTATTTTTAAGACAAAATTAAACTAACCTTTGAAAACTACAAATAAAAACTCTTTAAACTTACATTACATCTTATCTAATTAAGATTTGACAATTTTTATGTTTAAAAGTATAATATTTCTTAACATTTGTAGATTAAGAGAGAATAAATAATCTGGTTTAGTATTGAATAAGTTATTTTGGTCATTAGTGGCATTATAAGTTACCTTTCTTTTTATTAAAAAAAGTCACATATTTATTTTTGTGTAGCAAAAGCATATTTTTCAAGAAACTAGGATTACGGGCTTCATTTCTAGTCCAGTCCTGGGAGTCGACCAATATTCCATGATATGAATAGCAAGCAGTTCAGGTCAACGCCAAGACTCAACTATATATAATATTCAGCCATAATCCGGGTACTCATTATGAAGTTACAACGTACAACACAACAGTTGCTGCAACCGTTCTCTATGCAGCGCACTGTGATCCACATGGCTGTTGGTTTTCCTGCGAACCAAAAGGTGTGCACAGTGTGTACGTAGACATCAATTAACATGGTTCCTTATTTTGGACGCGCAGTGTGTACATCAATTAACATAGATCCCTAGTGTGGACGCACCATGAACATGGAGTGGACCGAGGAATCTTGACATTTAAAAGTGGATGCTTGGAAGGACGTTGAGAAGGCTATGGGATTAACAGATGAAATTTGCAAGAATAAAATTGTTATTTTATTATCTTCTTTTATCTTAACCTATATGTACGCAGCACTCGCGACTAGCCCCTCAGATCAAACGACATGTTCGCAAGTTCTCACAACGAACACTGCAGAGTGACTACTGTATGGATATACATTTGTCGGCAGTACACATTTGCTAGGTTGCAGCAACCGTTGCGTTGCATGTTCATAGTGAGTACCTGGCTTAACATCTGTGCTGTAAAAACTAGCCTATTTATTTATATGTCACTCACTATATTATAACTAATCTACACACACCTGTTTCTAAAAGAAAGGCATTTTTCCGTCCTCTATAGTCATTTATGATATACTTCTTAGCTAAACACGCAAAAGCAGATTTGTTTCAGATATTTAATTGTAAATTTGAAAAAAGCTCTTTTAATTTTCAAAAATATGTGTGAAGGCTCTAAGATATTTGACCATAGCACTCTTAATATAAGAGTGGGTGTAAAATTCAGCTCTAAAATGCACTATATATTGTTTTTATAGCTTAGTAAGTAATATTCTAAAAACATCCAAGATTGGAGATGTTTGAAATATATATTTGTTCAGGATTTAAGTTATATTTGCTATCTAATGGAGAAATTTTTCATTTTTATACTCAAATTTGAACTACAAGTAATACATTTGCTTTCTATTTTAACGTTGGACCATGTTTTACATTAATTAAAATCTTCTTGCTAAAATATTTTATTCTCAAAGCTGTCTTATATAATATAATTAAGGTTTTGTTTAAAAATTTTATCAGCATACAATATAATAAATTGATAATTTTCTCTACATTAACGTCTACTTGTGATAATTTTTTTTATTTTGAGATGTCACAATTATTCATCTCGGCTTTTAATAAACAATTTTTATACCTCATTTGTTTGATTCTCAATACCGATTCATAAATAGGCATAGCTCTGCTGTTGACAAGTTTGTTTGTTTACAAATAATGGTAGCCCTAAGAATTAAATTACTTTTGTTTAACTACAAACTCACAAAAACCTCGAGTAAGCTAATGTGCCAACATTACAAAAAATATTTTCTTCTTAAATCAATCAAATGTCTAATTTATTGGAAGAGTTATAAATGTATTTTTTATCAAGCATTATTTATTTATAAAACTAAAAAGGGTCTAAAATGCTTTAAAAGTTCCACAATCAAGTGTTGAGCTAATCCTTGGTTTGATGGTTAGCTGTATTACACTGCTGATTGGTTTGTGCTTCTTTATATCACTGCCGATTGGTTTGTGGTTCTTTATATCACTGCCGATTGGTTTGTGGTTCTTTATATCACTGCCGATTGGTTCGTGGTTCTTTATATCACTGCCGATTGGTTCGTGGTTCTTTATATCACTGAAGATTGGTTTGTGGTTCTTTATATCACTGCCGATTGGTTCGTGGTTCTTTATATTACTGCTGATTAGTTTGTGGTTCTTTATATCACTGCCGATTGGTTTGTACTTTATATCACTGCCGATTGGTTTGTACTTTATATCACTGCCGATTGGTTTGTGGTTCTTTATATCACTGCCGATTAGTTTGTGGTTCTTTATATCACTGCCGATTAGTTTGTGGTTCTTTCTATCACTGAAGATTGGTTTGTGGTTCTTTATATCACTGCAGATTGGTTCGTGGTTCTTTATATCACTGCCGATTAGTTTGTGGTTCTTTATATCACTGCAGATTAGTTCGTGGTTCTTTATATCACTGCCGATTAGTTTGTGGTTCTTTATATCACTGCCGATTAGTTTGTGGTTCTTTATATCACTGCCGATTGGTTTGTACTTTATATCACTGTCGATTGGTTTATGGTTCTTTATATCACTGTCAAGTGGTTTGTAGTTTTTCCTGCTCCAGAACAAACATAGGCCTGTCATTTTAAAAACAATATTTGAAAATGTTTGTAATATGTTTGTACTGAAAGTAACTTCCCAACTTCCTGGTTTCCAGTAATTTAGTTCATTGACTACACTTGATAAGTTTAGTAAAATATCTCCTGTAGACTTCAGAGCTTTGTGTTATTATTGGTTTGAACTTTGTAATATCAATGATTGTTAAGGTTGAAAGATTGAAAAGTTGGTAGCCCTGTCCTGGTGTCTCTACTCAAGATCCGATAGTTTGTGTCGCAGAGAACCAATCACTAGCATTAACGGCAAATTGTTATTATCTTGTAATCTATACACACATATTGAAATACTCAAACATTATTATTGCGTGAACATTTTCTTGGATAAAATTACATCCTATATAAAATTGGTGCCAGTTATGACAACTTTAAAATATTTGATATTGGCTCATCAATAACAGAAACCTGTTTAAATAAAAAGCATTATTTTTGCTCAAAAATGACTCATGTTCACAAACCAAACCATACAAATATTTCAATAATCAAGGTTGTACTTTGTACTTTATTTTCTGCTTTTGTGTAAAATGTATAATATAGAATACATTAGCAGGTATTTGTACCTTCCCGCCACGTGTGGCACAGTCTGATATCTAAAAACTGGAGACTCTTGCTGCCTCACTGGTGAGGAAAGAATATTACAGTTATTGTATATAAATTCTTAGTCCCTTTAGTAATGTAAAGATAAATAACCATACAGTAATCTATAATTAAGTATTATTGGGTGCTTTTGATAACTCTTAGATGAATTTATAGTTAATAAATTAAATAAAACATAGTTATAGAACACCAAATGTTAGTGACTTTCAATCAGTGTTGGTGGAAAGTTGGCTTCCTGTAGAAATCAGGGTTTACGTTTCTGTGATTGGGTAACTGGGGGTGATATGACACAAGCTGTCATTGAGCCTGGTTGTATTGAGCTGCTAGCAGTCATTGACCCTGGTTGTAGTGAGTCGCTAGCAGTCATTGATCTTGGTTGTAGTGAGCTGCTAGCAGTCATTGATCTTGGTTGTAGTGAGCTGCTAGCAGTCATTGACCCTGGTTGTAGTGAGCTGCTAGCAGTCATTGGCCCTGGTTGTATTGAGTTGCTAGCATTCATTGGCCCTGGTTGTATTGAGCTGCTAGTAGTCATTGAGCCCGGTTGTAGTTGAGCTGCATAGCAGTCTTTGAGCCGGGTTATAGTGATTTGCTAGCAGTCATTGAGCCCGTTGTATTGAGTTGCTAGCAGTCATTGAGCCCGGTTGTAGTGAGCTGCTAGCAGTCACTGAGCCCGCTTGTAGTGAGCTGTTAGCAGTCATTGAGCCGGATTATAGTGAGCTGCTAGCAGTCATTGACCTTGGTTGTAGTGAGTTGCTAGCATTTGTTGGTCCTATTGTAGTGAGATGCTAGCAGTCATTAAGCCCGGTTGTAGTGAGCTGCTAGCAGTCATGAAGCCCGGTTGTAGTGAGCTGCTAGCAGTCATTGAGCCTGGTTATAGTGAGCTGCTAGCAGTCATTGACCCTGGTTGTAATGAGCTGCTAGCTATCACTGGCCCTGGTTGTAGTGAGTGCTAGCATTCGTTGGCCCCGATTGTAGTGATCTGCTAGCAGTCTTTGGCCCCGGTTGTAGTGAGTTGCTAGCAGTTGTTGAGCTTGGTTGTAGTGAGCTGTTAGCAGTCACTGAGCTGGTTGTAGTGAGCTGCTAGCAGTCATTGAGCCGGGTTATAGTGAGCTGATAGCAGTCATTGAGCCCGGTTGTAGTGAGCTGCTAGCTATCATCATCACCAGCCGTGTTGAGCTGCTGTCAGCTGCCCGTCCGTGACGGAGAGGCCGTGAGTGTAGTCCACAGGGGAGCCTGGTCTTCAAGCGTCCCATGCACCTGAACCTGCACCCCAACAGACACTCTGCGGGGCGGCTGCTAGCTGTCCGGGGAGAGTAGCACCTCCACTGTTCCTGAGTCAGGCTCAGGGTCTGACCGCTCCTCCACCACAGTGTCCAGCTCCAAGGAGGGGAACGCTCGACTCATGGCACGTTCACTGCGGAGACTGACAGCTCTGGTGCGGCCCGAGCCCACTGCGAGAACACACATGCTATCAATGCACAGTCCAGGAAGAGATAATAAGGTCATTCAACAATGACAATGACAATGACAATGCACAAATTTATCTTTTAACTTTAGAATCAGCTGTAGCTCTAATCCAATCATATGTATTCACTGTATTAAGTACATTATATTCTAGAGAAGTAGTTTAATGTCAATATCTTGTCAGCTAATTTAACACAGGGGGTTGTAAAGATAGGAAGTAGCATTACCTCAGCCCAGTCCGGCAATACCGACTAGGTAAAGAATTCTGTGTCTACTTTACCTGGGTATATCATTAGTTGGGATCATTTGACCTTCTGCCTCGGCCGGGAATATTATGTTCTGCTAGTCTGTGTTAGTCTTTACAATCGGTACAGTTAAAATAAAAATTTTATAAATAGACATCTAGATATATATTTGCAATTATCAATTTGGATACATTACTATAGTTAGCGAGTAGAGTTAGATTGAAAAACAAATTAATTTTAACTAAAGACATTGTGAGATAAAATCAATTTATTAGGGTGTATAAAGAACAGTAGATATAATAAAAAAATTATCTTTCCACTTTTAAATAATTTATTTATTAAAGATTATTTTTCTTTTACACATAAACATTTAATTATGTACACCTCATAATGAATGTCTAGTGATACTAAGTTTCAGCCCGATACATTAATTACCTTACCTTAACAATGAGCTCTAATGATCTGAAATAATTGTGTCTCTATTTATAGTTTATAATTGTACACTTGTAAAAATTGTGCAGTACCATTTTATATTGTCAGATGACCTTAAGGGAGTGTAGCTGACCCATAAAGAACTAATGTCCGATCCCTCTAGCCAGGTTTCACTCTACCCCAACACTTTGGGAGGGTGCGTCACCTGCTTTGTGATGGCCACTGATTCAACAATTAGGGTGTGTTTACAGACGGGACGTTTAAAAGTGAAAGCAGGCTCACACTAGTCAGCTCTAACAGATACCACCATGATTGCTTCAATTTCACTTTATTGGATGTATTGAGTTTTATTTTCAATTTTTGATAGACACTGTTACAAAATAAATCTTCGCCTTGACATTTTAATTGCAGCGGTGCCTAATCACGACCGACAGACTGAGCACACCTTCAAGTACTGATCAGAGCTGACAACTGGCAAGAAGGTGACCTGCTTTCTTTCTGTAAGCACCTATAAGGTCGAGCAATGCCCATTTTGAATTTTTGACAGCCCTTAAGAGGGGTTCGAAGCAGACATTTCTCTAAACTTTAGAGTAATGTAAGATTGGCCAATGTTTACCATTTCCTCTCATTGATGACGCTCATGGGAAGGGCGAAAGCTGCGTAATGGCTGGTGTCATTTTAAGTTTGGTGTTTTTATCGAAACATCAAAACCCAATTGTCAAACTTGTCCTGGGGAACCCCCAGCTGCTCTTATCCCCCCAATCTTCCACCACTACACTTTCTGAGGTGATCTTACCTAGTCTGTGGATGGGACTGAAGCGTACCATGGACATGGTTCCATGATCGTCACAGTTTCTGAAACAGACACAATAACAGCAGAGTCAGCAACTCCTGTCATCAGGCCCTGTTAGGTCACCTTGTGAGGGCCCAACAGTCAGCAGAGTCTGTAACTCCTGTCATCAGGCCCTGTTAGGTCACCATGTTAGGGCCCAACAGTCAGCAGAGTCTGTAACTCCTGTCATCAGGCCCTGTTAAGTCACCTTGTGAGGGCTCAACAGTCAGCAGAGTCTGTAACTCCTGTCATCAGGCCCTGTTAAGTCACCTTGTGAGGGCCCAACAGTCAGCAGAGTCTGTAACTCCTGTCATCAGGCCCTGTTAAGTCACCTTGTGAGGGCCCAACAGTCAGCAGAGTCTGTAACTCCTGTCATCAGTCCCTGTTAAGTCACCTTGTGAGGGCCCAACAGTCAGCAGAGTCTGTAACTCCTGTCATCAGGCCCTGTTAGGTCACCTTGTGAGGGCCCAACAGTCAGCAGAGTCTGTAACTCCTGTCATCAGGCCCTGTTAAGTCACCTTTTGAGGGCCCAACAGTCAGCAGAGTCTGTAACTCCTGTCATCAGGCCCTGTTAAGTCACCTTGTGAGGGCCCAACAGTCAGCAGAGTCTGTAACTCCTGTCATCAGGCTCTGTTAAGTCATCTTGTGAGAGCCCAACAGTCATCAGAGTCATGACTCTTGAATCACAAGTCTCTCTCAACTAACTCCAAGTATATTTCAGCCTGCTCTCCTCTCTCCTGACTCACCCTGCTCTCCTCCTCTCTCTCTCCCTGGCCAGCTTGGCTCTCTTCCTGAGACAGCAGATGACGAGCAGTGCCAGAAGCGGGAACCCCAGGATACAAGACACGATGGGGATCACAATGGACTCCGGGGACACTGCAACACACGTCGTGAGATAGTACTGTGTTCTGTGAGACGCACACAATGGCAGGGTAACAACATTTTAACTTTAACGTATCGTCATTTAATTTGTATGCGTACTTTAGCAAATGGCGGGGGAAGGGGACGGAAATTCACGTAACTGAACAGGAGTAAAGTCGAGTTTTCGCGATTTAATTGTTTACGTCTTGCTATCGACAGAGCGGTGCCGACCAAGCTGAAAGGAAGGAAACTACTTTTGGGTTGTTTTACGTTAACAAAGATTAATGTTGGAGTAGATATATCAGCAGGAGCTTAATTTACTGTATATTTAATTGTATTCTTAGTTACCCTGGGTGTTTATTTTATGTCCTTCCACCATTCTTCTTCTCTCACTCGCACACTTAATGTTATCTGTCCCTCCCATCTCTTTCTTGGTCTCCCTTGCGGTATTTTTCCTACATACTTAATTTCCAACATTATCTTTGGTATTCTCTCCTTTTCCATCCTCTTTTCTAAAATAATAATTAGTTCTCCTCTATCGTGTGAATTACTGCAAAACTCGAGCAGGCTCTGTTCTCTATTCTGTACTATAGTGTGAATTACTGCACCACTCGAGCAGGTTCTGTTCTCTATTCTGTATTATCGTGTGAATTACTGCACAACTCGAGCAGGTTCTGTTCTCTATTACGTACTATCGTGTGAATTACTGCACCACTCGAGCAGGTTCTGTTCTCTATTCTGTACTATCGTGTGAATTACTGCACAACTCGAGCAGGTTCTGTTCTCTATTACGTACTATCGTGTGAATTACTGCACCACTCGAGCAGGTTCTGTTCTATTCTGTACATTTTCTGAACTAATTTGTTATTGACATGTGAATTAAATGCACACTCGAGCAGGTTCTGTTTCTTTATTCTGATATATCGTGTAATTACTGCACCACTCGAGCAGGTTCTGTCTCTATTCTGTACTATCGTGTGAATTACTGCACCACTTGAGCAGGTTCTGTTCTTATTCTGTACTATCGTGTGAATTACTGCACCACTCGAGCAGGTTCTGTTCTATATTCTGTACTATCGTGTAAATTACTGCACCACTCGAGCAGGTTCTGTCTCTATTCTGTACTATCGTGTGAATTACTGCACCACTCGAGCAGGTTCTGTTCTATATTCTGTACTATCGTAAATTACTGCACCACTCGAGCAGGTTCTGTCTTATTCTGTACTATCGTGTGAATTACTGCACCACTCGAGCAGGTTCTGTCTCTATTCTGTACTATCGTGTGAAATTACTGCACCACTTGAGCAGGTTATGTTCTTATTCTGTACTATCTTGTGAATTACTGCACCACTCGAGCAGGTTCTGTTCTTTATTCTGTACTATCGTGTAAATTACTGCACCACTCGAGCAGGTTCTGTCTCTATTCTGATACTATCTGTGAATTACTGCACCACTCGAGCAGGTTCTGTTCTTATTCTGTACTATCGTGTGAATTACTGCACCACTCGAGCAGGTTCTGTTCTATATTCTGTACTATCGTGTGAATTACTGCACAACTCGAGCAGGTTCTGTTCTCTATTACGTACTATCGTGTGAATTACTGCACCACTCGAGCAGGTTCTGTTCTCTATTCTGTACTATCGTGTGAATTACGCACAACTCGAGCAGGTTCTGTTCTCTATTACTGTACTATCGTGTGAATTACTGCACCACTCGAGCAGGTTCTGTTCTTATTCTGTACTATGTGTGAATTACGCACAACTCGAGCAGGTTCTGTTCTTTATTCTATACTATCGTGTGAATTACTGCACCACTCGAGCAGGTTCTGTCTCTATTCTGTACTATCGTGTAATTACTGCACCACTGAGCAGGTTCTGTTCTTATTCTGTACTATCGTGTGAATTACTGCACCACTCGAGCAGGTTCTGTTCTATATTCTGTACTATCGTGTAAATTACTGCACCACTCAAGCAGGTTCTGTCTCTATTCTGTACTATCGTGTGAATTACTGCACCACTCGAGCAGGTTCTGTTCTATATCTGTACTATCGTGTAAATTACTGCACCACTCGAGCAGGTTCTGTCTCTATTCTGTACTATCGTGTGAATTACTGCACCACTCGAGCAGGTTCTGTCTCTATTCTGTACTATCGTGTGAAATTACTGCACCACTTGAGCAGGTTCTGTTCTTTATTCTGTACTATCTTGTGAATTACTGCACCACTCGAGCAGGTTCTGTTCTATATTCTGTACTATCGTGTAAATTACTGCACCACTCGAGCAGGTTCTGTCTCTATTCTGTACTATCGTGTGAATTACTGCACCACTCGAGCAGGTTCTGTTCTATATTCTGTACTATCGTGTAAATTACTGCACCACTCGAGCAGGTTCTGTTCTATATTCTGTACTATCGTGTAAATTACTGCACCACTCGAGCAGGTTCTGTCTCTATTCTGTACTATCGTGTGAATTACTGCACCACTCAAGCAGGTTCTGTCTCTATTCTGTACTATCATGTGAAATTACTGCACCACTTGAGCAGGTTCTGTTCTTTATTCTGTACTATCGTGTAAAATACTGCACCACTCGAGCAGGTTCTGTTCTTTATTCTGTACTATCGTGTAAATTACTGCACCACTCGAGCAGGTTCTGTCTCTATTTCTGTACTATCGTGTAAATTACTGCCACCACTTGAGCAGGTTCTGTTCTTTATTCTGTACTATCGTGTGAATTACTGCACCACTTGAGCAGGTTCTGTCTCTATTTCTGTACTATCGTGTAAATTACTGCACCACTCGAGCAGGTTCTGTTCTATATTCTGTACTATCGTGTGAATTACTGCACCACTCGAGCAGGTTCTGTTATATATTCTGTACTATCGTGTGAATTACTGCACCACCACTCGAGCAGGTTCTGTTATATATTCTCCTCTATCGTGTGAATTACTCTACCACTCGAGCAGTTTCTGTATCCTTGTATCATAAAATGGACGTACAATATTAAACTAAACCAAATAAAAGTCTATATTGTTCAATACATTTATATTTATCGACATCTGGCGCAGTCGAGTCGAACACGCAATTTATATTCATTTATTCGAACTTTATTTTTTTACCACAGTTTTACTTTCACTTGTCAATACTCCTCTACTCTCTCTGGAACATTTTGGAGTGGTTTTAATTTCAACCTTCATGGAAAAAATAAATAATAAAAAAAACCAGGAAAATTGGTTTTTTTAGGAAAAAATTGTTTTTTAAAAGCTTAAATTACAAAGGTTGATTAACGATAATTAATTTAATTAAAAATCAACAAGCTATGGTTCTACCGTTGCGTGAAACCTTCTCACAGTCAAGACCATAGCCAGCCAGTAATTTCACGGGTGGTTTGGTGGGCACATCACCCAATTGCCAGAAGCTAGAAAAAAAAAATCTGAATAATAAACAGTTCTAGAAGCTCTCTAAAGTGTTTTTATTGCTTAACAGCCCCCTAATTTGTATTTGTATCTTAATTTTGATATGGTTTTGAACCATAAATAAAGCCATATATATTTTGTTCATACAATTTCGGGGTGGTTTGAACCCCCAAAACCCCTCCCGGCTACGGCCTTGCTCCCAATATTTTATAATATTAATATCAATTTAAAGTAAACTTTTTATTGTTTTTATCACCCTGTATAACTACCTGTTCAGGTTGTAAGGATATGTACTAATTACGCTAGTGAGTTAAAATCAAGAAAGTTGAATATAGAGGAAGTGTAACCGCATTCGCGTGGAGGGAGCATGTTAAACCATTTTGGGAAAACTGCCCTCACTCCCAACCGGGACTCTAACCCCGATCTCCCTGTCATTGCAGTCCAGTCTAACACGAGAGTGACGCCTAAGACCATGCGGCCACCTAAGTGGATTGAAATATTTTTAAGAGACTGCTTGGTGATTTAAATCAAGCTCCTTTATGTTGGTAATTCACAATATTCGGTATACTAGTGAGAAACTGTCCGCACTTAAGACGATCAGATAAAATGATAGTTCCCTCCCTCGCCGCTAGAGGTAGTTAGTACCACTCCTCACTCCCCTCCCCACGCCAGCTGACGAGCCAAGGCTTTCGGGAATAAAAGAGTCAAACGAGTAATTATGAAAGTTTGGAGGAGATGTCAGATTGAGAACTTGTATTTTACTATTTCCCATTAAAGTTTGTTTGGAACTCTTCTAGGATCTGTAATTGGGTGATTCTCGTCAAGCTTCACCCCCTCCAGTCAACCCCCTAACTTTCTCTTGCCAGGACTTGGAGAGAATCCAAGTTGGTTGAAGGGCACTAGGTCCCAAACTTACTCCCCTCCCCTGCAGTTGATTGGTGACGTCACTACACGAGATAATGGCCCGGTGACAACGCAAGTTACCTAACGTTTAGGCGCAGAGCAAGGATTACAACTCACAGGAGAGTCTTCGAGAAGCCTCGCACAGATCAACGTAACTTGTATAGCTAAGTGGCGTGGGGGTGCTATGAGTTGGAGATAAGGGCCTAAGTACCCCTAGCATAGCTAAGTGGGGTGTTACGAGTTGGAGATAAGGCCCTAACGACCCAACTAATCCGCAGTCGTTGCTTTCATTTGGTTTTGTAAAATATTAATCAACGAATAGGCTTGGATGCCATTTCACAAAGAGAGCAGATCATTGTACAGCGTCCTGCTACCCGTGCAGGCTAGTGAGGTAGGGATGCATGTACGCTCATTTGCGTGGAATGAGGGTGGGAAACCATCAAGGAAAAATCCCTTTGGTACACGCGGCCAAGAGTCAAACAGCGACCTCTCTGTCAAGAGTGGGATGCTTGGTGGCTAAGTAGAATGTTTTGCACACGACCGTAACCGTAGGCTGCCGTGAGGTTTAATTATGGTAAATGTTGTGCGGTTGGGGTGGTAGTTGTGTCTCCCTTCACGGAACAATGGCTACTAATTTCACAGCGACAAAATAACGTCGAATGTTGATTGGTTGGTTGCCCTCACTGCTTCGTGCTACATCTTACCGACCTCTGTTCGACCCTCACTGGATGCGCATGATAGTTCCTCATCTGTACAGGGACGTCCGTGTTCATTGTGGTTATTGATTATTGATAGTAGAATAAAAAATAGGTTTTCATTAATAAAACAATTAAATCAGACAGCTTTGATTGTTTGTGGTTTTGTGACATAGTTCGTGATTAAATGTTCTATTTAGTCTTGAGTATATGATGTATATAATAATGACGGATTTTATGACTAAGGATTCATGAGGATGATAGCGTCTGGTCCTGTTTTAAATGCTATAACGAATATGTTTCTCGTCATCTTATGAGAGTTAAGACCCTTGCTGTCAACTGGTACGTCTGACGTCACAGACAAGTTGTGAGAGTTCTCTCCCTGACTGAATAATGTTTTCAGAATGTTTGTCTAGGAACATTCACACCCAGTTACACCACCCTTCAATTGGGCGTCAGATCAACTTCCCACCCTTCGCCCGTGTAGGGGAAGTTCTACCCAATCCACCGTGGGGGGTGGAACCGAAAGTGGAGGGGGCAGGGGGACTTGCCCCCCCTCCTATAGATTTATTTCTCTCTCCTCTAATATTCTCGAATGTGATACGATAAAAAACGAGTTATAAATAGGTTCTAAACTGCAGGGGTGGCCAACCTTTTCTCGGGTGTTCCACTATTTAGGGTGATTAATTGAGCTGTGAGTTTCCAAACACCTTTGTATATATACACACACGGAGTTTTCCACCCTAGCTTCATATTGCAACACTGCACAACTGGCTGCCTAACTCCAAGGCATTGACGACCTGTATTTGAACTAAACACGTGATTTCCTCGGAAACGGTGAGCCTGAGAGAGTTCCGACAAGATGACAGACGTGTTGATTAATAATTCATAATTAAAAATAAACTACAGCTCAGTGCTACAAAATCAAATGCGAAAAGAGGGTAGCAACCCCCATTTAATCAGTAGAGGGGGATGATATTACCGACCAAATGTTCAGAGGTTTAACATCTTAGTTAAAAAAAACATCCCGGGATTTGTTGTCTTAGCTCATGTTTTTTCTGAAATTTTTACATAAAAGTATTTCAAAACTGCGATCTTCAAGGGCTCATAACTCCCTTAGTAATCAATTTCGGACAAAAGTCGTCCATATCTTTCCTACTTATTATTGCACAAGTAATCACCTCCCGGTGGGTCGGAGAGCAATAACGACTCACCCTGTATATATAATATTTATTTTGGGTCTAAATATTTGCTATTAGTAAAACAACAAAATACTAGAAGAAATCACAACGACTTTTAGTAAGAAAAAATGGTGAGATGTTTTTATCTTTTAAGTCCTCACTTGTTCACCAATGTTTTGTTTGGTCTAGTGGCACGCTTGCTGTAGGTTGGCCAGACCTGTTATAGAGGCATACAATCGTCAAACATTTGTCAAAAGAGGTACCCAGATTCCCTTTATTGTTTGTATCCCACCGCCACTGCTCCTGCCCGTCAAGATACACCTGGCACTGCCGACCAAGAGGTCTGGTGTTACCGGGGACAGGTAGACCTCGGGGCTCTCCAAGTGAGCCAGGACATGGTTTTACCCTCCTCTCTCCACGCCAGTGCCAGTGACTCCACTCACCCATGAGAGGGGCCAACATGATCTCTGCACTTCACCTAAATAATGTATCTTGTGTGGTTGTTGCACTAGATATCTAATTACAGGCAAGTACATATCTAGGGGGACAGGATGAGGCAAGTATATATCCGTCTAGGGGGACAGAATGAGGCAAGTATATATCAGTTTAGGGGGACAGGATGATAAGTCAAACCTCTGACCTCTGGTAGAGTCAGACATGCTAAAAACTCTCGTCCCCAGTCCGGTCCACGGTGCGAGGGACCCACCTGTAGGATATATGACGATAGTAGGCCTCTTGTTGTGTGGAGGCGGGTGGCCGGGGGCCGAGGGGGGCGTCACCGCCACTGGACCCTTGCCTCCACTGCTGGACATCCCTGACACGTCACGACCCTACCTCATGGTGGACAACCCTGTGACAAACAGTGTTAGAGATGATTAACCCGCAACGTAGACTTGTTTGATCGGACGTGACTGTACATGGTACACTCCGTGGCAGTGGCATGCATTGGGGGGAAGGAGGCAGCCCCCCCCCCACCCAATATAGCTACATTTTAATACATTCAAAGAACCCATCACTAAACACATTAAAATAAACTTACTAAAATCATAAATTATTATAAAATACACAAATATTGTTTTGTTTAAAATTTAAGTCATAGCTCTCCCCAAAAGAATGTTTATATCCACGCCACTGTTCTGGAGCTCATGAGGAAACAAGTTTCTAATAAGAGCCATGTTTGTTGAGAACACAACACAACACAACACAACACAACACAACACGTAGCTTCATTCCAAATGACACAATCTAAGGTGGGAGTTGTAGGGGACGCGAGAAAAGGACAGTTGTTGAATATCTGTCAAGGATGTCCTGGAATTTATTAACAACTTGTTCTCTTCATTTAAAACGTTTCTGATCTAATGTCGCCGTGCTCATGGCAGATATTCAACAACTGTCCTTTTCTCGCGTCCCCTACAACTCCCACCTTAGCTCGATCACATTGTCTGACGCCTTAGCTCAGCGGGTAGCGTTTCTACCCACTGAGCTAAGGGCCTGGGTTTGATTCTGGAGTTTACTCTTTCACAGTGATGAATTAATGGCCGGGGTGCCGACTGTTGTTCCTCTTCAAGATTTAAGTTAGTTTGTAAATCGTGTGCTGATATAATTAGTCGTCTTAGAAAGTGCACGTTAGATATGTGAGATTAAAAATACTATAGTACAATTCTTAATTTATTTTATATCTGGCTCAACGGTTTCAATAAATCTGAACAGGTGGGCACGCGGATAAAGACGCTAGTCTCGTCTAGTTTGGTTTGCCAGGGACTTGGAGGTTGGGGTTCAAATCTTGGTTAGATATTCCCCCTCCAGATGTATGCTAGTTCATTTCCTCTAACTTCTTGACTGCTCATATCTTCAGTGAATGTGTGGATTACCCAGACGGGTAGTAAGACTTGGCACAGGGTTTATTTTAAAAACCTGTTTCGAGACTACCCCCAAGTCCCTGTTTTGAAACTACCAAGTCCCTGTTTTGAAGCTATAAAGTCCCTGTTTTTAAACTATCTAGTCCCTGTTTTGAAACTACTAAGTCCCTGTTTTGAAATTATCAAGTCCTTGTTTAGAAACTATCAAGTCCTTGTTTTGAAACTATAAAGTCCCTGTTTTTAAACTATAAAGTCCCTGTTTTTAAACTATCCAGTCCCTGTTTTTAAACTATCAAGTCCTTGTTTAGAAACTATCAAGTCCTTGTTTTGAAACTATCAAGTCCTTGTTTTGAAACTATAAAGTCCTTGTTTTGAAACTATAAAGTCCTTGTTTTGAAACTATAAAGTCCCTGTTTTTAAACTATCCAGTCCCTGTTTTTAAACTATCCAGTCCCTGTTTAGAAACTATCAAGTCCTTGTTTTGAAACTATCAAGTCCCTGTTTTGAAACTATCAAGTCCTTGTTTTGAAACTATCAAGTCCTTGTTTTGAAACTATAAAGTCCCTGTTTTGAAACTATCAAGTCCTTGTTTTGAAACTATCAAGTCCTTGTTTTGAAACTATCAAGTTCTTGTTTTGAAACTATCAAGTTCTTGTTTTGAAACTATCAAGTCCCTGTTTTGAAACTATCAAGTCCTTGTTTAGAAACTATAAAGTCCCTGTTTAGAAACTATAATGTCCCTGTTTAGAAACTATCAAGTCCCTGTTTTGAAACTATCAAGTCCTTGTTTAGAAACTATCAAGTCCTTGTTTAGAAACTATCAAGTCCTTGTTTTGAAACTATCAAGTCCCTGTTTTGAAACTATCAAGTCCCTGTTTTGAAACTATCAAGTCCTTGTTTTGAAACTATCAAGTCCTTGTTTAGAAACTATCAAGTCCTTGTTTTGAAACTATCAAGTCCTTGTTTTGAAACTATCAAGTCCCTGTTTAGAAACTATCAAGTCCCTGTTTTGAAACTATCAAGTCCCTGTTTAGAAACTATCAAGTCCCTGTTTAGAAACTATCAAGTCCTTGTTTTGAAACTATCAAGTTCTTGTTTTGAAACTATAATGTCCCTGTTTAGAAACTATCAAGTCCCTGTTTTGAAACTATCAAGTCCCTGTTTAGAAACTATCAAGTCCTTGTTTTGAAACTATCAAGTCCTTGTTTTGAAACTATCATGTCTTTGTTTTGAAATGATCAAGTCCCTGTTTTGAAACTATCAAGTCCTTGTTTAGAAACTATCAAGTTCTTGTTTTGAAACTAGCAAGTTCTTGTTTTGAAACTATCAAGTCCCTGTTTTGAAACTATCAAGTCCCTGTTTAGAAACTATCATGTCTTTGTTTTGAAATGATCAAGTATCTAACCTAATGAATATTTAAAAGATTTAATGGTGAACTATCGTAATTCAATTTATTGTTTGTGCCCTATTAAACTCGCCCAGTCATTTAATCCAGAACACACATGGCGACGGTTAAATGGGGAAACACTATACCTTTTATTTCTGTAGGATTTAGATTAAAATATGTGAATGGAGTAAAAAATGTAGAATAAAACTGTTTGGAAACTAGATCCTGTATATACATGATGCAGGTGTGTAAGTGAGTGACGGATGCTGGCAACACCAACACACTCGAGGGGAAAGGGGAGAGCGACTCACTCCCTATTAACCGGAAAACTCGATACAATATCACGCTCGGAACGTAGAAATATATTTATGTGAGGGTTTCCACAAGCTCCATTATCCAACAATTGAATTACAATCAATTTAACATTCTTTTAATTTTAAAATATTAGTTTTTTAATTTAGTTGTCATTTTTACAACTACGGGAACATTTTAACCCTGGTCTCCGCCCCACAGTTTTATACTCCCGATCACAACACCACGAGGAGACGTTTGAACTGTGTTACTAACCTAGGTCAAGTGTTATCTGGGGTGATAGCTGTGTTACTAACCTAGGTCAGGTGTTATACAGAAGTGAGAGCTGTGTTAATAACTTGGGTCAGATGTTATCTGGGGATGAGAGCTGTGTTACTAACCTAGGTCAGGTGTTATACAGAAGTGAGAGCTGTGTTAATAACTTGGGTCAGGTGTTATCTGGGGATGAGAGCTGTGTTACTAACCTATGTCAGGTGTTATCTGGGGGTAAGAGCTGTGTTACTAACCTAGGTCAGGTGTTATACGGAAGTGAGAGCTGTGTTAATAACTTGGGTCAGATGTTATCTGGGGATGAGAGCTGTGTTACTAACCTATGTAAGGTGTTATCTGGGGGTAAGAGCTGTGTTACTAACCTAGGTCAGGTGTTATACAGAAGTGAGAGCTGTGTTAATAACTTGGGTCAGATGTTATCTGGGGATGAGAGCTGTGTTACTAACCTATGTCAGGTGTTATCTGGGGGTAAGAGCTGTGTTACTAACCTAGGTCAGGTGTTATACGGAAGTGAGAGCTGTGTTACGTAAGTCAGGTGTTATCTGAGGGTGAGATCTGTGTTACTTACCTAGGTCAGGTGTTATAATTGCAAAACATCCATTGTTATATTGATCTTAAATATCTGATAATCCACTAGAAAATAACAGGCTTTGATGATCAGATGTCTAATTTGTTTTGCAAAGCATTATGGGTCAACGTTTATTTCTGCTATCGTGTGAATGAGGCCCTACTTCCTGAACATCCTGTGGACAACTTCAGAAACACAAGGTCGGGGCTTTGAGGTCTGGACTCGCCACTTAATAAAGAGGAGTTATTAGAACGTGGGGACACGACTGGCCTTTCATGGCAAAAAACAGCACAAAAGGACGAAACAATAATAATAGAAATTGTCACGTCGGCATGGGTGAAAACCACCTGAAATACATTGTCGAGAAGAAAATGAGACGCTAACCAAGATAAAATAAGAAAGAAAGGTGTTGGATAAAGATATGTATAATGAGGGACAGCCATAATGTAAAGCCGTGACATTGAGTCTCTCGTTCACAGATAATACAGAACAGAACCTGCTCAGTGGTGCAGTATTAACATGATATAAGAATAGAACAGAACTGCTCGAGTGGTGCAGTAATTACACGATAGTACAGAATAGAGACAGAACTGCTCGAGTGGTGCAGTAATTCACACGATAGTACAGAATAGAGACAGAACCTGCTCGAATGGTGCAGTAATTCACACGATAGTACAGAATAAGAACAGAACCTGCTCGAGTGGTGCAGTAATTCACAGATAGTACAGAATAGAACAGAACCTGCTCGAGTGGTGCAGTAATTCACACGATAGTACAGAATAGAGACAGAACCTGATTGAGTGGTGCAGTAATTCACACGATAGTACAGAATAGAGACAGAACTGTTGAGTGGTGCAGTAATTCACACGATAGTACAGATATAGAACAGAACCTGCTCGAGTGGTGCAGTAATTCACACGATAGTACAGAATATAGAACAGAACCTGCTGAGTGGTGCAGTAATTCACAGATAGTACAGAATAGAGACAGAACCTGCTTGAGTGGTGCAGTAATTCACACGATAGTACAGAATATAGACAGAACCTGCTTGAGTGGTGCAGTAATTCACACGATAGTACAGAATAGAGACAGAACCTGCTCGAGTGGTGCAGTAATTCACACGATAGTACAGAATATGAAAACAGAACCTGCTCGAGTGGTGCAGTAATTCACACGATAGTACAGAATAGAGACAGAACCTGCTCGAGTGGTGCAGTAATTCACACGATAGTACAGAATAGAGACAGAACCTGCTCGAGTGGTGCAGTAATTCACACGATAGTACAGAATAGAGACAGAACCTGCTCGAGTGGTGCAGTAATTCACACGATAGTACAGAATAGAGACAGAACCTGCTCGAGTGGTGCAGTAATTCACACGATAGTACAGAATAGAGACAGAACCTGCTCGAATGGTGCAGTAATTCACACGATAGTACAGAATATAGAACAGAACCTGCTCGAGTGGTGCAGTAATTCACACGATAGTACAGAATAAGAGAACAGAACCTGCTCGAGTGGTGCAGTAATTCACACGATAGTACGAATAAGAACAGAACCTGCTCGAGTGGTGCAGTAATTCACACGATAGTACAGAATAGAGAACAGAACCTGCTCGAGTTGTGCAGTAATTCACACGATAGTACAGAATATAAGAACGAACCTGCTTGAGTGGTGCAGTAATTCACACGATAGTACAGAATAGAGAACAGAACCTGCTTGAGTGGTGCAGTAATTCACACGATAGTACAGAATATAGAACAGAACCTGCTCGAGTGGTGCAGTAATTCACACGATAGTACAGAATAAGAACAGAACCTGCTCGAGTGGTGCAGTAATTCACACGATAGTACAGAATAAGAACAGAACCTGCTCGAGTGGTGCAGTAATTCACACGATAGTACAGAATATAGAGACAGAACCTGCTCGAGTGGTGCAGTAATTCACACGATAGTACAGAAATCAGAGAACATGAACCTGCTTGAGTGGTGCAGTAATTCACACGATAGTACAGAATAGAGACAGAACCTGCTCGAGTGGTGCAGTAATTCACACGATAGTACAGAATAGAGACAGAACCTGCTTGAGTGGTGCAGTAATTCACACGATAGTACAGAATAGAGACAGAACCTGCTCGAGTGGTGCAGTAATTCACATGATAGTACAGAATAGAGACAGAACCTGCTCGAGTGGTGCAGTAATTCCCACGATAGTACAGAATATAGAACCGAACCTGCTTGAGTGGTGCAGTAATTCCCATGATAGTACAGAATAAAACAAAACCCTTCTCGAGTGGTGCAGTAATTCACACGATAGTACAGAATAGAGACAGAACCTGCTTGAGTGGTGCAGTAATTCCCACGATAGTACAGAATATAAAACAGAACCTGCTTGAGTGGTGCAGTAATTCACACGATAGTACAGAATAGAGACAGAACCTGCTTGAGTGGTGCAGTAATTCACACGATAGTACAGAATATATAAACAGAACCTGCTTGAGTTGTGCTGTAATTCACACGATAGTACAGAATATAGAACCGAACCTGCTTGAGTGGTGCAGTAATTCCACGATAGTACAGAATATAAAACAGAACCCTTCTCGAGTGGTGCAGTAATTCATACGATAGTACAGAATAGAGACAGAACCTGCTTGAGTGGTGCAGTAATTCCACGATAGTACAGAATATAAAACAGAACCTGCTTGAGTGGTGCAGTAATTCACACGATAGTACAGAATAGAGACAGAACCTGCTTGAGTGGTGCAGTAATTCACACGATAGTACAGAATATATAACAGAACCTGCTTGAGTTGTGCTGTAATTCACACGATAGTACAGAATATAGAACCGAACCTGCTTGAGTGGTGCAGTAATTCCCACGATAGTACAGAATATAAAACAGAACCTGCTTGAGTGGTGCAGTAATTCACACGATAGTACAGAATAGAGACAAACCTGCTTGAGTGGTGCAGTAATTCACACGATAGTACAGAATATATAACAGAACCTGCTCGAGTTGTGCTGTAATTCACACGATAGTACAGAATATAGAACCGAACCTGCTTGAGTGGTGCAGTAATTCCCACGATAGTACAGAATATAAAACAGAACCTGCTTGAGTGGTGCAGTAATTCACACGATAGTACAGAATAGAGACAGAACCTGCTTGAGTGGTGCAGTAATTCACACGATAGTACAGAATATATAACAGAACCTGCTAGAGTTGTGCTGTAATTCACACGATAGTACAGAATATATAACAGAACCTGCTCGAGTTGTGCTGTAATTCACACGATAGTACAGAATAGAGAACATAACCTGCTCGAGTGGTGCAGTAATTCACACGATAGTACAGAATAGAGACAGAACCTGCTCGAGTGGTGCAGTAATTCACACGATAGTATAGAATAGAGAACAGAACCTGCTCGAGTTGTGCTGTAATTCACACGATAGTACAGAATATAGAACCGAACCTGCTTGAGTGGTGCAGTAATTTCCACGATAGTACAGAATATAAAACAGAACCTGCTTGAGTGGTGCAGTAATTCACACGATAGTACAGAATAGAGACAGAACCTGCTTGAGTGGTGCAGTAATTCACACGATAGTACAGAATATATAACAGAACCTGCTCGAGTTGTGCTGTAATTCACACGATAGTACAGAATAGAGATCATAACCTGCTCGAGTGGTGCTGTAATTCACACGATAGTACAGAATAGAGAGAAGAACCTGCTCGAGTGGTGCAGTAATTCACAGGATAACAGACGTGTGTTTACCCATTATGATTTGCTGGACCGAGGACAGTGGCGTAACATCAAACGAAAGGTTCCTGGTTCAGCGTCTGTTACTGGGCCCTTAAAGGAAGGAACTTTACTAAACGTGAACTTACCATAAAAATAATTATAAGCATATGGATCAATATAGTTTAAAAATTAACTAATATCAAATAATATAACTTTTATAAATATATATATATATTGTTTGCATAAATCAATATAAAAATAATGTTAAAATAATTAAAAAAGTACAAATACCTAGATTAACTACGTTAAGTGATGTATGGGGGACTAAAAATTATCTGCTAGTTTAATTTATGTATTTATTTTAATAAATTAGGCCTAGACTTATCGTAAATTTGCTAGTCCAACCTCGCAATCTCGAAATCCTCGCTTATTTGATGGTCCAATCCCCGAACCTCCATAATTACTTCACCGCTAGGGAAAGTGTTATCAATTAGAAACATTTTAATTTTATAAATTAGTCAGCGATTAGTCCGACAAGAAAAGTAGTCAGCACTCAAAGTTCAAAGAAAAACATTGGAATGAAATTTTGATACCTTCTTTAGTAGAAACTAAATACGTTTAGATTTGAACTTTTACTCAACTTCATTTCTATATTTATTACACTATCCTGATATTTAATTCTCGTGCTACCTGCTTCAATGGCTGCATAGTCTAAGGCGCCACTCTCGCGTTATACTATATTGCCAATGACAGGGAGATTGGGGTTCGAATCCCGGTAGGGTGTGCTGAAGGTGGTTTTTCACAAAAGTTTTCCACTCTTTATCAACGCAAATACTGGTACACTTCCTCTGAATTGAACTTTCGCTCATAATACATTAGCGTATTAGTACACATGTGTATAACCCTAACAGGTAGTGAGACGTGTGGATAAAAAATTAATTCTCGCACTCTCTGGCTGTCCCCGACAATATTTATTCTGTTAAACTGCTTCGCAACTAGTTCTTTATTAAATCGGTTGACCTGGTGGTCTAGGGGTAAGGTGCCGGACCTCTGTGCTGAGGGTCCGGGGTTCAATCCTCGGTCCCGGTACAGATTTATCTGATTGCCAAATCCTTCCTTCACCTCTGACAAGACGTGTATTAATCACAACTTGTGAATGTGAGGAATGTCAGGCCTCCACCATGGTTCGGATCCCACGTTAAACTGTAGGTCCTCCATTTCATCTCACAATCACCCTACCATTGCACATTAGCGTAAGTGCGTATAACCCGAACGGGTAGTAAGACGCGATACTATTGATAGTAAAAATAATATTTTATTTAGTTATATCTTGAGTCGCGTCATAAAATTAACTATATAATATATTTTATTGAATATATTACATAATATAATAAATAAAGTATTATTTTCTGTTCACCGACCCCCAGAGCTGTACCACCTGTACTATGTGATGTTACGCCACTGGATCTGAGAGGTAAGGATTTATCCTCTCTTCTAAAGGACATTTCACAAGGACACAGTTTGTAAAAAATGTCCAGATCCTTTGTTCGAAACTTCTTGTCTAGCCCTCTAGCGCCCACTGAACCTAACGGTCTCCAAGCGTCCCAAACTATGTCCTGTCATGACAGCAATATCTCCAACTTACCCCTGTTTCGGTGAAGAGAGGCTCGTGGACACGCAGACTACGGAGTTAGTCTAGTCTAGATCACAGTCTGATGTGCTGCCCCCTATAGATATCCGCTCACTCCATCTACACACTAATGTGGGTACATTTCCTCTGAATTACACCATCCTCCTCCCTTCCTCATCAGTGTAGATATTGAGAAAGCCCGGACGATGGTAGAACAGGGTGTGCGGGAAAATAAACATAGGTTTTATTAGTGTAATGTAGCGTCAGGAGTGTGCAGCACACCTAGACGAGCCACGCTGGCGTGTATTGTAAGGGGTGTACACTGTACAGCACACCTAGTCGAGCCACGCTGGCGTGTATTGTAAGGGGTGTACACTGTACAGCACACCTAGTCGAGCCACGCTGGCGTGTATTGTAAGGGGTGTGCAGCACACCTAGATGAACCCTGCTGGAGTGTATTGTAAGGGGTGTGCAGCACACCTAGATGAGCCACGCTGGAGTGTATTGAACAGTGTACAACACTCCTGATATTTGTATTTTACTAATGTTGATATCATCTTATCAACCAATGATTTGCTTACAAAGCTGTCAAGTCTCGTATTTTAACATTGATGAAGTTAAGAGCTTCTAAAACCAGAACAGTCGGAGGGGAGGCTCAATAAAACGCTTATAGCGACAAGTATTTGTGTGGCTACGTGACAATTACTGGCTACGTCACAGTTACTGGCTACGTCACAATTACTGGCTACGTCACAATTACTTCCATCAAATGGGAACCATTAATAAAGTGCAGCCGTGTGTTAATGTTATGTTAAGGTAACTTGTTTTTATCGCCGCGTCTTACTACCTGCTCAGGCTATACTAATTACTCTACCTAATGAGTTAGGGATGAGGTAGGTTGAATTGAGAAGAAGTGTACTCGCATTTGCGTGTAGGGAGAGAGGAAAACTATTTAGGAAAACCATTCCCAGTACACTCGACTGGGATTCGAATCACGATCTCCCCGTCATCGGCAGTCCAGCCCAACACGAGAGTAACACCTTATACCATGTGGACACCCAAGAAGGTTAGAGTAACTTTTAATGTGAAATATAGTTTGGGTGTTATTTAGAACGTTAGCTCGAGATTTCCGTAAGGGTGCAGAGGGACTTGAATAACCCCCTAAAGAGTTGCCAGCTGTTATTTATTGGGACCGAGGGACTCATTGACACTTTAAATGAAATAAAATACTGTTATCAACTGAATGACACGAGTTATACGGGTTGTAGGGACCACGAGACAAGTACTTACACATGATGGGAGTTGCCCTCAGTGGTCTTGGGGTAAAGTGCTCACCTCAAGGACCCAATGTCAGTGGGTTCAAACCCAGCCGGGGTCGACAGATCTTCTTTGAGAACAACTTCCTTCGGAGGGGAAGTAAAGACGCTGGTCCCATGCCGATTGTGGCGTGTACAAGAACCATGGAAGGTATGGGAAAATACCTTCCCCGGATAAATTGGTAGACTCTTTCACTCTCGCTCATAGAAATTCTCGTCCGCTGATATAAACAGTTGGTCCAGAAAGTGCGCGTTAAATTCCTCAAATAAATACAAATCACACGTGATGGACTTAATTCGGGTCGGCGACGCCATGAGACGTCAAAGTTGACGCTGCATGCTCCTAGAGGTTAGGCAGCTCATCAATCTTGAGCACATCACAAGTGTAGTGTAATTAGTTAACAACAAGGAACTGCTGATTATTTCTAAAATACGGCTGTTGGCCCCGACATTGAGAGCAAAGAGTCCTCCTACCTCTCAACTGAAGAAGTAGATCCACTTGTTATTGGGAGCTGCGCACTAGCAGCACAACGTCGGCGCCAACATTGACGTCTCGTAGCGACCCAAAGTCACCCACAACCTCCTGGATATCTGAATAACGCTCTATAGTACAAATAGTTCGTCAAGTCATTGTTACCTACATCTTCTATGCATTTCTTCAAACACGGAGTTTGGTGTTTCTGATTACATTGTATTGTTTCATTGGCAGTGATAGGTTTGTCCCGTTTAATACATTATTGTGTGTGTGGGGGGAGATTTAGCATCTTGAGCCTCCCCTAGGGACGCCGGGGATTACCAAGAAATACGACCCAATACAGTTTGCCTGGACTGTGCTTAGTTTACAAGCGAGGTCGGTTTTAAGAAACAAAGTGTATTTGTAGCCCTGTGAGGTAGCAAGCTTACCTTGCTTGGTTCCACTATGGTGTAATTTATAAGATAGGGTCATAGTGTAATAAGTCAAGGTAAGACTGCTACCTTGCTTGGTTCCACTATGGTGTAGCTTATAAGAGAGGGTCATAGTGTAATCAATTACTGCCCCCGTCCAGTAAAATTGACTCTGATACAATTTTAAACATAAAAAAACCTGCAACTTTTGATACGAATCTCTAAAACAAGAATGAGCTAGGGACCTACTCTATCCTGAGGGTTGCAGATATCCGAGGGGCAGTACTCAGAAGGGGGACTTGTATCAGCCTCTCTGACAATAAGCCACTGGCTAAGTTAACCAAGTGACGTGTTGGCTATCTTGCGAAGCTGGTTGCATCTTAACTTGACAGGCTAAGCACTCTTAGCACTACCACACTTTGACAACATTGTACTGAATAGAAAGAGAGGGAAGAAAATGAGCAGTTCGTTCTGCGAGTCCTCATTTTTACCTGCTAACAACACTTCCCCTCTTTTTCTGACGAGTATAAACACCAGCCATACTATTTGCGCGATGAAAACATTGACTTGATTTTGAAAATACTTTCCTCGTATTTTATTCTAGAGAAACCAAAGCTTCCATGGACATTTTACTTTACGTCCTGGAACAAACCCACGGGTGAGTGGCTAGCACGCTTGGCTACTAGCCAGGGGCTGGGATCACCATCCAGAGCTGGAGCTCTCTTAAGAGGGTGGGAGGGGGCGGGTACTTTTCATACTGCGTGGTTTAAAATGCTAGTGCATCTTTTTGAGATTCTTCTCCTTAGTTTTGTCTACTCAGTCCTGTTAGTTTGTTCCAGTAACAGCCAAGCAATGCCGGTAAATAAACCCTACTTGTGTAATTAACAGAAGTAATCGATACTTTATTTATTGACTGAGCGTAGCGAGGTCCTGTTTTAACTTGGCCATTTGGCATTTCATCTGTTTATTCCAGTATAGCTGCCGAATGCGTGGACAGATCTAGCAGATTCTTTCTTTGGGCCTAGGACGAGTACGTATGCACATGGTTTTTCAATCTAGCCATGTTCTTCAAAATGGTGGTCACACAAAGATTTTCCTTTATTTATCTCATCTACAATAATTTGAATATAATGGCTTCTCTTTATGATATGCTAATAAATGTACTTAATATTAATTTGTTGTGTTTAACTTGATCACCAAATAAATTCAAATTCAAACTCAAGAATATACTACAAGAGATATTTCAACTTGAAATTCAAAGAGAATTGTTAAGATTGTAGTGATGATAAAATATAGAGGTAGCGAGGTCTACTGTTCACAGAGCTACTAGTTATAAAACATAGAGGTATCAAGGTCTACTGTTCACAGAGCTACTAGTTATAAAACATGGAGGGAGTGAGGTCTACTGTTCACAGAGCTACTAGTTATAAAACATGGAAGGAGTGAGATCTACTGTTCACAGAGCTACTAGTTATAAAAACATGTAGTGAGCGAGGTCTACTGCTCACAGAGATACTAGTTATAAAACATAGAGGGAGCAAGGTCTACTGTTCACAGTACTACTAGTTATAAAACTACTAGTTTATTGATCTAAGTACTTCATGACCCTGACACTTCAAGTTTCACATTTATTAACAGGAGTAGGAAAATAACTTTGCACCACATTTAATGCTTTTTATTAAACGCAATTTTAAATAATTTATTGTCACAGAAAAAATAAAAGGGGAATATTAAATTACAAAACTAACATTTACTATACTGAACAAAATAAATGCTATCAAAACAGCATTAAAAACTATGGCGCCGTAAAATAATATATTGTGTCAAGAGTTTTAATAAACATCATTCATTGAGGACCATGTGACTTCTAGAGCTACCTTGTAAAACACATTAATTACGTGAACAATTGAGAAACAATGATTTGCCTGAACTTTAAAGAGGAAATGTAAAATAATTTTATTTTTATTCAGACCATAAACTTGCCTACTTAACCATGTTCGAAATTATGGCACATTTAGTTATTAACGAGGAGGGAAATAAAACTATCTGTATAATAAAATAAATTAACGAGATAGAATTTAAAAATAAAGGTGTATAAAGCATGCCTAAACATATTGAATAGTATTTGACAAATGAAAAAAATAGGTTAAATTTTTAACATTTTGAATAATCGCGAGAAAGAGCGCGGAGGAAACAATCCTGGTAGGTGGTATAAAGAGCAGTAAGTTCCCACCCCATGGGGGAAACAATCCTGGTTGCTGGTATAAAGACCATTAAGTTCCCACCCCATGGGGGAAACAATCTGGTAAGGGGTATAAGAGGAACCCATGTAAGTTCCCACCCCATGGGGAAACAATCCTGGTAGCTGGTATAAAGAGCAGTAAGTTCCCACCCCATGGGGGAAACAATCCTGGTTGCTGGTATAAAGACCATTAAGTTCCCACCCCATGGGGGAAGGTAGGAAAACCCAAATCCATGGAGCTTAGCTGGTATAAAGAGCAGTAAGTTCCCACCCCATGGGGGAAACAATCCTGGTTGCTGGTATAAGACATTAAGTCCACCCATGGAGAAACAATCTGTAGTGTAAAGAGCATAAGTTCCCACCCCATGGAGGAAACAAGTCTGGTTGCTGGTATAAGACCAGTAAGTTCCACCCCATGAGGAAACAATCTGGTAGGTGGTATAAAGAGCAGTAAGTTCCCACCCCATGGGGGAAACAAGCCTGGTAGCTGGTATAAGGAGCAGTAAGTTCCCACCCTATGGAGAAAACCAGCCTGGTTGCTGGTATAAAGACCAGTAAGTTCCCACCCCATGAAGGAAACAAGCCTGGTTGCGGGTATAAGGAGCAGTAAGTTTCCATCCCATGAAGGAAACAATCCTGGTAGCTGGTATAAAGAGCAGTAAGTTCCCACCCCATGAAGGAAACAAGCCTGGTTGCGGGTATAAAGAGCAGTAAGTTCCCACCCCATAGGGGAAACAAGCCTGGTTGCGGGTATAAGGAGCAGTAAGTTCCCACCCCATAGGGGAAACAAGCCTGGTTGCGGGTATAAGGAGCAGTAAGTTTCCATCCCATGAAGGAAACAAGCCTGGTAGCTGGTATAAAGAGCAGTAAGTTTCCATCCCATGAAGGAAAACAATCCTGGTAGCTGGTATAAAGAGCAGTAAGTTCCCACCCCATGGAGGAAACAATCCTGGTAGCTGGTATAAAGAGCAGTAAGTTCCCACCCCATAGGGGAAACAAGCCTGGTTGCGGGTATAAGGAGCAGTAAGTTTCCATCCCATGAAGGAAACAAGCCTGGTAGCTGGTATAAAGAGCAGTAGTTCCCACCCCATGGAGGAAACAAGTCTGGTTGCTGGTATAAAGACCAGTAAGTTCCCACCCCATGGAGGAAACAATCCTGGTAGCTGGTATAAAGAGCAGTAAGTTCCCACCCCATGGAAGAAACAATCCTGGTAGCTGGTATAAAGAGCAGTAAACTCCCACCCCATGGAGGAAACAATCCTGGTAGCTGGTATAAAGAGCAGTAAACTCCCACCCCATGAAGAATAATAACCTTACAAATGGTTTGATCCTTGATAAAGTAATTTGGTGGCCAAATTTTATTGTTGTTACCTTGGATAGATGGTTGATGCTCCGATAAAGAGGTTAATGTCCTAATGAAATGGTTGGCAACTGGACCAGATGGATGGGGCTCCGATACAGATGTCAGTGGTCTAAAGAAATGGTTGGTACCTTGGCTAGATGGTTGGTGCTCCGATAAAGGGGTTGGTTCTCCTTAAAGAGTGTTGGCGTCGAAGAGAGGCCTGTTAGGACTACATGTCGATCATTGGCTCAGCCCCCACGCCTTCAGAGTGAACGTAGTTCAAGACTATACTTGCCGCATTTCGCACGTCCTCGGGCAAGGTATAAAGAGTCTGAAGGTGAAATAGTAGCTCCCTGACAAACTCTCCTCTGCTACGTAGACCAAATATCTTTTGCTTAAACCCTTCCAGGTGCTTAGTTGGGTCAAACCCGTTACCCAGAAAGTCGTACAGGACCTTGAGTGCAGGGATTTGCCCATCGCGATGGATGGCGGGGATATCAACGGCTCCAAACGCCGCCGTCATGTTGATGTGGACGCTTGTCTCATGAACCGTCTGCACGGTGTCACTCTTGTAAGCCTTCGTCCGTATCTTTCCCACGTACTCTTCCATCGCCTGGTACAAGGTGTAGTTACTCCTGACGATGTCCGATTGGAGGCACCTCTCGAATATCGCCTTGAGGTATTCCCCCTTGTTCCTATAGGCCGAGGCGTTAAAATCGGTTCCCCGGGCCTGCAGTAGGCTCATGTCATCGTTGAGGAAGTCTCTTATTATTTGCATCTTGTAGGGATCCTGTAGTTCATATGGGATCAGCTCATCCAGGAAGCTACCAATACTGAAGGTAAGCATTGCTTTACTGACAGCCTCTCCCGTGTTGCTGACCTGGCCCGAAGTCTGGTAGGACTGAACCACTTGAGGTTGTGCGAGAGAAGACGCTGGGAAGGATGGAGAAATTGGCATTGAAGGGTGATTGTAAGGGGGCTGGCCATTCAAAAGTGATCCTTGGGCTCCAAATCCATTTGGAATCTGTGATCCTATAGAATACTGGGAATTAAAACCTTTCACACCGTAAAGAGAAGTTTGCTGAGGGTTCTGAGAGTAAGAAGATCCCATAGCTGAACCATAAGAACCAAGAGAGGAACTCAAAGAAGACCCCAATGAGGAGCCGTAGTTGGGAGCCATCGAGGGTCCTGCAGAATTTAGTGAAGGACCATATGAAGGCCCCATGGGTGATCCTAAAGAAGAACCATGTGAAGAACCCATGGGTGAACCCCAAGAAGAACCATAAGAAGAAGCCAAGGATGATCCCATAGAAGACCCAATGGATGATCCCAAAGAAGAATCCATAGATGATCCCAAGGAAGAACCGTAAGAAGAACCCATGGATGATCCTAAAGAAGAACCATGAGAAGAACTCATGGGTGATCCCAGAGGAGAACCATAGGGAGAGCCTATGGGTGATCCCAAAGAAGAACCCAAGCGTGATCTCAAAGATGAGCCATAGGGAGAGCCTATGGGTGGACCCAAAGAAGAACCCATGGATGATCTCAAAGACGAACCATAAGAAGAACCTAGGGATGATCCCAAGGAAGAACCCACGGATGATCCCAAAGAAGAGCCATAAGGAGAGCCTATGGGTGATCCCAAAGAAGAACCCATATATGATCCCAAGGATGAACCGTAATTTGATCCCATGGATGATCCCAAAGAAGAACCATAGGGAAAGCCTGTGGGTGATCTCAAAGAAGATCCCATAGAGGATCCCAAGGAAGAACCGTAATTAGATCCCATAGATGATCCCAAGTAAGCAGCGTAATTAGATCCCTTGGATGATCCCAAAGAAGAGCCCATAGATGATTTCAAAGATGAACCATAAGATGAAGCTAAGGACGATCCTATAGAAGAGTCCATAGATGTGCCATATGAACCCACTGAGGAACCTTGCAGGCCTGACATTGAATGATAGGATCCTGGAGATGCTAAGTTATTTAAGTATGGTTGTTGGTAAGAGGGGGGTGAGAAATCGAAACCTTTCTGAGATTGCAGTGGCATCGGGTCCGCATCTAGCATGTCCCATTTTGAGTTTGCCGAGGTCTGATTTGAAGATTGGTCAAAATGGCTTACGGGCGTGTTCTCGACTTTGTCAAGACCGGGAGATGATTTATCAGGTAGAACTTGCTGGTCTGTGGAAGCAGAATTTGGAGGTCTTTCAGGTAAATCTTGTTGTGAGATAGGATGATCAGTATCTCGTAGAGGAGGTGTCACCAAGGGCCCCGTCAGGGGGAGTTGCGAGCCTAGGCGTTGTTGGTACTCTTCCAAACTCAGAATTATTCCTTCTGAAGAATTATTCAACTGAGTAGATGAACCTTGCTCTGATAGTTTGTCATCACGAGTCCCTTCGACAAATTCGAGTGTGTTCAAATTTTTTGGTCTATCATGTTCAGAAAATTTTAATTCTTGGTTACTTTTAGATACATTTTCTAGAGGAATTTGCTGTGGGGTGTTATCGATTCCTGCCGAAATTTCTGAATTATATTGCTGTTGCTGAAAAGCAACCATAGGAGTCTGATACAGTATTTCTTGCTGATCTTGAGGCTGGTTTTCTGGTAGAAATGGATTTGAGTCTTGTCCATGCGGCATATATGAGTCTTGTTCGTGTGGACGATATGAGGCTTGTTCATGCTGGAGATTAGATGCTTGTTTGTGCTGGAGATTAGATGCTTGTTCGTGCTGGAGATCAGATACTTGTTTACGTGTCAGATATGAGACTTGTTCGTGTTGGAAATGACTCGGGTCAATCGATATGAAACTTAATTCTGTAGTTGTTTGTTGAGTCTCTTCAATTAGTCGTGAGTTTAGGCTGAATCCTAAATTGGCATCACCTGTAAATATTTCTGGCTGTCGCATTTTAGTCATACCCCCATAATGTTTCACTCCTTCCCCTTCGTGTTCTTGCAAATCAAGTGGGAAATTGGTCCGTTGAAATTCCAGTGCAACTCCTTGTTTTTGAAATTCTGGTTCTGGTTCAGAATTTGTAGTTTTATAGAAATACTCGGAATGATGGAACTCTGGGGTGAATGAGGAACTAAGATTTTCTTGCTCAGAGATATAATTTTGAGTTGTAGTTACAGGTTCTGATTTATATAACTCTGGAGAAATTTGTAAAGACTGAACTTCTGGTACAAGCTCAGAATGTTGAACATATTGTGCATGTTCTGAAAGTTGAACTTTTGAAGAAGGTCCTGATTGTTTAACTTCAGGTGAAGGTTCTGAAAGTTGAACTTCCGATGAATGCCATGTATGTTTAACTTCTTGTGCATGTTCTAAAAGTTGAAATTCTGATGAAGGTCCTGAGTGTTTAACTTCAGGTGAAGGTTCTGAAAGTTGAACTTCCGATGAATGCCATGTATGTTTAACTTCTTGTGCATGTTCTAAAAGTTGAACTTCTGAAGAAGGTCCTGAGTGTTTAACTTCAGGTGAAGGTTTTGAAAGTTGAACTTCTGAAGAATGTCCTGAGTGTTTAACTTCAGGTGAAGGTTCTGAAAGTTGAACTTCCGATGAATGCCATGTATGTTTAACTTCTTGTGCATGTTCTAAAAGTTGAACTTCTGAAGAAGGTCCTGATTGTTTAACTTCAGGAGAAGGTTCTGAAAGTTGAACTTCTGACGAAGGCCCTGACTGTTTAACTTCTTGTGCAGATTCTGAAAGTTGAACCTCTGATGAAGGCTCTGAGTGTTTAACTTCCAGCGAGGCATCTGAATGTTTAAATTCTGAAGCCGTTTCTAGATGTTTAGCTTCTAGGACACTTTCAGAATTATGTATTTCTGGAAGATGGCTTTCTACTGTAACTTCCACAGGTATTGTGGTGCCATGATATTGCCTTAGTGAAGGAATATTTTCATGACCTAAGTAGCCATTGGGAAATTGACCTTGCACCATAGAGAGGTACGATGCACTGGGGTAGAGAAATTTTGATTTGCTGTGGCTATGTTGACCATTTCTCCGGCTAAGCTGTTGGAGGGAAAATTAACATTTATTATAATACTATTTAAAAATTTTAAAACATAAATAAACATGTACACTTCGTTAACTCTGAAAGGTATCAGTCTTACCTTGACTGACTACACTATGATCCTATTTTATAAGCTGCACCATAGTGGAATAATGTGAGGTAAGATCGCTATCTTACAGTGTAGACCAAGTGTAGGTAAACAGTTATAAAGGAATCCTACTATTGCTGGAAATGTCAACATGCACTGGGACTTAATGAGTCTAATATATACATGTTTTATATTTATTTTATAATGGAAGATTGTCATATATTAATGTAATTAATAATTATACATTTTCATTAGTTTTCTGAATTTTGCATATTTTAATTGATATATTTTTAATTGCTTCAACATGGTAGTATTATTAGCACGGTGCACTTCCTGATGACAGTGGATCTTAAACCACATGTATTACCTGTGATGACTTGTCTACTTAGTAAATTATAACTTTTAACGATATGGTTGCATAAACATACATTGTGTTTATAAATAGGTGTACTTGGGACTTACACTTTATTGTAAGACACGGTTTCGAGCCTTGTAAAGTTCAGTTGTAAGTGCAACATAGCCATGGGGATTTGACTGAGTAGTCTGTGCAATGAAGGTCATGTGCAAACTGTACTAGTAGTGAGAGGACTGAGTCTTATTCTAACAATGAAGATATTGAGTACGGATAGTTCTAGCTATCAGCTAATCTAAAGTCTTATTTAGAGTAGTACAACTAGAAGTGTGAATTTCAAAGATTTTTTTAACAAGAATATGCCTGGGAATAGTTTAGAAAGTGGTGGTTCACCAAATGACGGCCCACTAGATATGAACCTAGGCTCTCAAGATACAGGACAAGCACACAATTATTACAATAATACGTGTCCCCGGGATTGTCATGTTCACTATACTTGCAACGCTGGATTAAAACAAACCACGAGATATAAATGATCATCCAATTACCTGTCGGGGCAATATTGACCTAATCTTGGAGCGGACTGTATAGAAGAGGAACATTCATCGATCAAAGGGACAAGTTGGAGACTGGGCCGTCAGGTCAGCTTATAACGGGTGTGGATTGTATTTGTTTCTACATTTAGCCTATTATCAAAACTAGGCCTACTAAAGAGACAATTGATAAATAAAAACAGTGTTGAACATATCAGATAGTTCCTACTCCATGTTTATATAGATAGTTATTATTTCGATGCAAAAATCCTGTTTAGTCCTCCTGTCGTTCTATTACACCTTCATGGCCAGTATCATGGCCAGTCCTAGTAGTCGTAGCTATACTAGATACCAACTTAAACTGGCTCTTAAGGTTCTGTAGACCACTTAAAACTGACAATAACATGAACAACTGATCCAAACAAATGAAAAATAGATAAACCTAGAACTTGAAATATCAATAAAAATTTTGTTTTAATTACATACCCGATAAAAAGGTCTATACATCGTTTAAAGTGTCCATTAAACAATTAAAATAATAAATTATTGAAGGGCATTCTATAAACACAGAACACATCTGGTAGCATTCACACGCACGCGAGGGCTGAAGATGTTTGTTTAATTCTACCTCCTCCTGTACTATGTGTCCCTAATCAACTGATAACTGGCATCCCCAACTCACCGAGGGTCGCACACCCAAACACGTCAGGGTCACAACCACGAGGATCCAGGGTCGCATCTTTACTCTGTCGGACTGTGTAGCTCTACTGACAGTCTCACGTCCATGACAGGCCCGACATTCCTTGTCCTACTGTTATCGTTCCAAGAGTGAGGGCTGGCTGGGACTTCCGACGGCAGTTAACAGCGGTAATAAAAGCAGCTGTATTTTAGTGTGACCTTTCCTCGTAGTCGTGATATTTGTTACAGGTTCTTGGTGTCGTTTGTCACGTCCCGAGTTATGTTCACCGGGCTGGCTGTTATACGAGCTTAGCTGCTACGTACAGCTCAACGCTAACATTCTGTCACTGACAGCATCTGTTACACAGTCCAACACTAACATTCTGTCACTGACAGCAGCTATTACACAGTCCAACATTAACATTCTGTCACTGACAGCAACTGTTACACAGTCCAACACTAACATTCTGTCACTGACAGCAGCTGTTACAGTTCAACACTAACATTCTGTCACTGACAGCAACTGTTACACTGTCCAACACTAACATTCTGTCACTGACAGCAACTGTTACAAAGTCCAACACTAACATTATGTCACTGACAGCAACTGTTACACAGTCCAACACTAACATTCTGTCACTGACAGCAGCTGTTACACAGTCCAACACTAACATTCTGTCACTGACAGCAACTGTTACACTGTCCAACACTAACATTCTGTCACTGACAGCAGCTGTTACAGCTCAACACTAACATTCTGTCACTGACAGCAGCTGTTACAGCTCAACACTAACATTCTGTCACTGACAGCAGCTGTTACACAGTCCAACACTAACCTTCTGTCACTGACAGCAACTGTTACACTGTCCAACACTAAAATTCTGTCACTGACAGCAGCTGTTACACAGTCCAACACTAACCTTCTGTCACTGACAGCAACTGTTACACTGTCCAACACTAACATTCTGTCACTGACAGCAACTGTTACACTGTCCAACACTAACATTCTGTCACTGACAGCAGCTGTTACAGCTCAACACTAACATTCTGTCACTGACAGCAGCTGTTACAGCTCAACACTAACATTCTGTCACTGACAGCAGCTGTTACAGTTCAACACTAACATTCTGTCACTGACAGCAGCTGTTACAGCTCAACACTAACATTCTGTCACTGGCAGCAGCTGTTACAGTTCAACACTAACATTCTGTCACTGACAGCAGCTGTTACAGCTCAACACTAACATTCTGTCACTGACAGCAGCTGTTACAGCTCAACACTAACATTCTGTCACTGACAGCAGCTGTTACAGCTCAACACTAACATTCTGTCACTGACAGCAGCTGTTACACAGTCCAACACTAACCTTCTGTCACTGACAGCAACTGTTACACTGTCCAACACTAACATTCTGTCACTGACAGCAGCTGTTACACAGTCCAACACTAACCTTCTGTCACTGACAGCAACTGTTACACTGTCCAACACTAACATTCTGTCACTAACAGCAGCTGTTACACAGTCCAACACTAAGATTCTGTCACTGACAGCAGCTGTTACACAGCTCAACACTAACATTCTGTCACTGACAGCAACTGCTATACACTCCAACACTGACAGCTAAGAGCTGTTAGTCTGGGAATGCACCTTCAGTGATTTCCTAATCCCCTGCGCCACGAGGGAGCCAAGTATTTTTGACCTAACCGGGATTCGGACGGGCAAATCTACCATAGCTGGTCTCGAACACGGTGCGGGGCCGATCATGAACTATCATTATCTTCTTTAAAATCCATTAGGCCCTGCATATAGACGAAAACTGTAATTAGTTGATTTATAAATATAACTTTTGTCCAAATAATTCAATTTTTTGAAAAAAAAAACTGCTTTTTAAATATCCTGATAAATTTCCTTAAACCATTTTACATGAACCAAAGAGCTGTGAATACATTTAACACATTTGGGTTATAGATTATTTTAACCCACCTTTTATACACGCCAACAATACAAAGCGCCGCACTAACTTTCTATCTCTGGTCTTTTAATAGAGACATTTACTGAAAACTTGCAAGGTTTGTCAATCAAAATTTTATATATTGTTGCAGAAACATTTAACCAAAGGACATACATGAAATAATATACACTGTTACAGAAATCTCGAGAAAAAGAGGAACATCTCTGTCCACCAAAGAACCTAATAATTCCACATTTCGAAGATTTCCATAAAAAATATATTTGCTTATATCTCATAAATTATTGATCCTATAAAAATATATTTCAAATAAAAGATTTATATTTATAATTGTACTACAACTTTACATCGGTGAGTTATTCATATTTCAAATAGTTGCGGAGATATTATCCAAATTTTATCCGAGTGTCTCCAGCGCCCAGATGATGTCTTCACACGACACACCATATTTATCCGAGTGTCTCCAGCGCCCAGATGATGTCTTCACACGATACACCATATTTATCCGAGTGTATCCAGCGCCCAGATGATGTCTTCACACGATACACCATATTTATCCGAATGTCTCCAGCGCCCAGAAATTCTCTCTGTACTATAAATGGTTCGCAACTATAATTAAAAAATATGTTTTCTACAATTGTCCGCGTATTTGTGGGAACATATATGTGATATGTGTGGACCAGACATTACACGCACTCCTTTAAAAAAGATATGGAAACTTAAGTAGTTTTGGTGAACTTTTTCTTTTTCATACATAGATTATTTTTATTTTACATATTGTCATGTAACAAAAATACTAATGAACGCAAATAGTTGGTATGTTTTTTTTAGTTACGTAGGATAGCTATAGGTTGTAAATCGATAGAATAATATATACTCTAAAAAATACTTAAAAAAATAATGGAACAATTTAAAACTTACCAAATTCTTTCCTCTTTCCATAATTTAAAAGTTCAAAATCTGGCCTCAGTTGGCCACAAACACTTCTCCACGCACCTCTTGTTTTATTGCGATCTTTGTACTCTTCAGTAGATTTGTCCTATATTTCTGGTTTCTCCTCCACTAAACTAATTAGCATTTCCACGTCTACTTCTTCTTGTTCTTTCTTCTTGTCTTGCGTGGCTACTGCAAACTATACATTCCTCGACAAACCTCACCAGCACTCGGACGACTAAATACCCGGTTCATGTGATGGCATTCATTACACGCTGTGGTCCGCTAGAGCCCAGTCCGGGCAAACGCCCGTCCGAGACTCGGAGGTTTGTAGCAGGAAGATCCGGACGATTTCTACGCTCGGACGGAGATTAGGCCCCGGTCCGGATGGTGTGAAAGAACATATATTTCTATTGGTCCGGGTGAAAGGGACCTAACACGGCTTGTTGGGCGCGCACCACCTTCCTTTACTAACAGGTCTCTTGTATGACCTTGGACATGGGACTAGGGATGTGGTATCGGAAGAAAAGTATCGATAACAATAAATATCGGTATCGAAATTTTAATCTGGATAAAGCTTTTTTTAAAAAATCAAATACAGTAATAATAATTTCAACTTTTGCATCATAATTGTAGTTTAATATTTATTTAAACACTAACAATTATAATGGTTTTTAGTAATTCAAAACAAATTTAAAATATATTTTTTTTTCGCTATTCAACTGTTTGAAAAAACTTCCGTAATTTACTTCTGGGAGGTGCCATTTTTTAAATACATTCGTGGTTTATATACTAAGATAGATTATTAACTATTGACAAACACTTGATGAATGGATGCCCTGACCTGATTCATCTGTTTAAACAATGCACATACACTTTTATGCTTTGTTTGTTTGTTTGAGGCAGCCTTAAGTTGAGTGAGCTCATTTAGTTCTACAAAAGCTTCTTTTGTTTAGTTTGGGATGACCATGCTCATTGATAAAGGAAGGGGTAGTAGACTGGTCTCCACCATCCCGCCCCATCGCCTGGTCAGGCATCAGGTTGTATTGATAAACAAAGACGAAAGAACGGCTGTTAATTATGAGTTAAAAGAGATTGAATGCTGGAGTTGCAGAAAATGAGTGAGAATTGAGAAATAATGTAATTTGTTCTTACTCCACAGTCCACTCTAGTAAACATTCCCAGCAGGAGTGAAGATAACAAAAAAATTCTTTCGATACCGATCCGATACCAGAGTGTGAGTACTAATATTAGTAAAAGTATCGAGTGAAAAAATACTAGTAATTAAAGGAAAATATCGAGATTACTAAAGTATCGATACTTTTTTCACATCTCTACACGGTACGAGCCTGGGTAAACCAGTGAAATGAGCATTGACATCATAATAGTAATGTTTATTATATTAAAAAAACCCAAACACAACCAACATTGCTTTTGGGATAGATAGAACGTCGTTACAAAACACACAAAACAATTTTAACCTACATTATTTTGACAAAACCGGAAGATTCGTTTATTCGGTATAGAGAACATATATTTATAATATATGAGTTTAAATCCAATAGAAACCAAACAAAATTCATCCAAATTCTAAAGAATAATAGATTTCAGCCCCAACCAATGTAATAAATTACTTAACAAATCTTGCAAAGACATTCAAATGAACATCTCCGAAAACATTCTCATTCAAACAGATCGGTTACAAAAGATAAATTATTTACTAAATAAACAGAACCAATTTGAAAACAAATAATTAATAAACACCACTACCCTTGCACCTACCTTCATCATGGATGAAAATTTATGCCAAGACTATAACCCTTGCCTTCTCTTTACACAAACTCTCCATCTACAATATCGCTTCATCGCACTACACTAGCGCCATCTTCACGTATGACCTACACAACTACACTACATCTCTTTCCTCTGTTACGTGTTACTAAAAAAAGTTACACTTTTCAGCTTTATTGTTCTTGAAATTGTTCTAACTTTGTTTAACCTATCTATAAAATATCTTCATAGTTTAATATCAAATATCTAGTTTCGTTTTCAATCCCTTTTTTCATGTTCTTTTGTTCGAGTCCCTAGAATGTCTTCCGTGGCTTTTATTTTCCATAACTTACATCTCCTGATGATAGTGTAGTACATGGAAACTAGTCTACGCCAGCTGGCAGACGAACCAGCTGACAAATGTACCAGCTGATAACTAAAGGGATACAATGTTCAGATAAGGAGTTATTATATTTCACAAATACTCCATCTTTCAACTTAATAATTTATATTTAAATTCAACCTTGACAACTCATAATTATTAATTTTCCTAATCATTACTAGGAAATTAAACTAATTACAGTTAAGTGTTATTTATTTTGATTTTAATCTGTTGGATGACATTATATCTGTGCAAGATTTCTTTATTTAATTCTAGTATCAAAATATCTATGATAGATTCTGCACATTATTGTAGTTAACATATTACGGTATATATATAATATAATATAATATAATATAATATAATATAATATAATATAATATAATATAATATAATATAATATAATATAATATAATATAATATAATATAATATAATATAATATAATATAATATAATATAATATAATATAATATAATATAATATAATATAATATAATATAATATAATATAATATAATATAATATAATATACAATTTCCACTAAACTCTAAGAGAAGAAACGTGCTCACTGAAGCAGGTTCCTTATCTTCAAGATAAACTATTAACCTGGAGTTAGGCAAGGAAGTAACTGATGGTTTTTATATCTGAAGATATCTTTATCAACCACGACCTCTAGTTTCAAATCCATGCCGCGTCTTTTTGTTCTCTCTTCCAGAGGTTTTTTTTCATACTTCCCGGTAAGATAGAAGGTTCAAATTCGACATGGAATTTGCGAGAATGATGTGAAAAATCCTTAACACAAAAAATTCGAAAAGGGGCCAAATTTGTGGGCCCGAGAAATCCCATGCTTACCTTATGAGCCAAAATAATCAAATTTATCCAACCACGCTGAAATTCGATCTTCGGGGGTTTCTAACACTGCTCTATACGGCCTTGTTTATATATATATATATTTAAAATTTTAGTCAGCTGATCCTAAAACAATATCTAAGTGGTATACAAAATTTCTAAAGCTATTATTTCCTGTTTAATTTTCAAGAAATGTTATATGTGGAGATTTTCAAGGCCGGTAAACATGATTCCTTCATTGGTTTTTCGAAATTAGAATCAACTAAACCTCATATGGTACCCAAATGAAAGATATAGGAGGGAGGGGAATCATATAATTATAAAAAATAAATAAAAAACATTTAGGGGAGGTGGAGAAACAAATTTTACGGGATTGTAAAGGGAACACTCCTAATAACAAAATTAGAGGGGGAGGGGGACTTGGTTTTCAAATTGACAAACTAAAATAATTTATCAGCATGATAAAAGAATAAAATTTTCCGGGCAGGTGTAAGGACCATCCTAAACCGTAATGAAGTTTTGAACATTCTTAAGTTTAAAAATGAAGGACCATAAAATGGAAATAAAGAAAATCTTTTTGGTAAATACAGTGGAAAATTTAAATATTTTATTAAATATAAAGGGTCAAACCCAAATAACCAGGAGAGATTGAAAATTTAAAAACCAAATGGAGGTATGAGAAATGGTCAGGATTGAAGATTTCCAAAACTAAAAATATCAACCATTTATTGGTCAGGTAAAAAATTGGAATTTGGTGATATGGTAAAGAGACCATACCAAAAACCTAAATCTAAAAAAATTTGAAATTACAGAATGGGAGGGTGGATGTGAAAGTAGTGAATTAGAGAGGACAATAAATTTTCAAAATTATAGAACAAAAAAATACCCTTTATTATGGTATAAAATAGAAATATATCAGCTAAATAGCAAAATATCAAAGTTCTTTTTTAAATTTTTAAACTAAGATCTGGGTTTAAGGGGAGTTAAGAATCTCAAAAACTAATATATTTTTTTTTCTAGGTGTGATAGAAAATTTAAATACTTTCAAGCCATTAGGACGATAGTCCCAAATAATCAAAAATACAAAAAATACTGAAATGTCAAAATTGGTTCCAAGAAATAGGGTCTCAAAATTTCCCAAGCCAATAGAAACAAAAAAGCTTATTGGTATGGAATAAAATTGAAATTTGGCATGAAAATAATTATACCTTCCCTAATAACCGAATTATATCTGAATAAATTGAATTTCAAAATGGAAAAACGATAAATTAAAGAGCTCTAAATTGACACAACAAATGTATAACTCTATTTATTATGTAGTTGAAAATTGAAACTAGGCCGGCACATAAAATAATAATATTATCAGATAACTAAATAAGCCTTAAAATTTCAAAATGGGACTGTGCGAACCTGAGTTAGGGGGAGAGGCATTAACTTGAAATTACTCCAAAAACATTAAGAAATCTACCTTTAATTGTGGTAGAAAATTTAAATTTGGCAAATTGGTAAAAGGGCCACCCCAGAAAACAAACAAGTTGAAACGTTTGAAAAAAAAAGATAGGGGCCCAGGAAATTGTTTAAAATCGGGGGGCCCCCTTGAAATTGCTAAACTAATAGAAAAAAAAAATAGTAATAATACGGTAGATTGTTTTAATTTTGTAGAGGCAGACAAAAAAACCTAAAATAAAAAAACAAAAGTAAAGATTCATCTTACAGGGGATCCATGGGGTTGTTGTTATATAGCTAAATATCGCCTCAACAGGAGTGACACGATAGAAAAATAAACAACTTCCGGTGACATAACTTAGTGAACCATACGATCTTTTTTTTTCATATCTTCTCTCTATTCTTTCATTTGATTATTTCATGGTAATTTTAAACGAATAATAAGGCTATTCTATTATTTCAACCGACCACACGCTCCCTCACAAAGACAGGCTCAAGTACCACTAGCTTATTAGCTTAAATGATAATCACTTTGAGAGTTAAATAGTTTATGTTTGAATTTTCAACAAACCAATGTTATGAATATTGCTTGGTAATATTCTAGTTATTATATTGTTTTATGTATTAGATACAGTCAATAGTCAACAAATACCGTCCCATATTTTGAAAATATCAGGGTGATAACTGCAACATTCCCAAATGTTCAACCCTTATTAAACATTCAAAACTAGTGTTGATAAATAAATAAATCATAATTATACATTTCCCATTCCTCTTTTCTTCAACTTCAAGTTTCTCTTAAATTGATTAAATTAGATTAAATGAAGTGGTCCAGTAGGATGTGAGGATGTCTTAGCTGAATTATCAGTTTCTGTTTATGGAGGTCTTAACTTTAGATTAGAATTAACTCAAAAAGTTAAAACCTGAAGTTATTCGTTTCTATTATATAAGTACACGAACAAAAACACTCTTCTGGAATAGAGAAGTGATAAAAGTGAAGCGTCAATGTGATTGGTTCTACGAGCAATGTGACGCCAATGTGAGACCAATGTTCACATCTTGTAGAATGTGTGTTAGGGGCCTCACTTTGTAGTGCATGAGGCATGAGGGACACGAGTTTTATGGAGGCTACCATACAGAGAAGTATCGAGGGAGTTGTGCGTATCTTTTATAGACAAACGAACTGGCCACATCTTTACAGCTGCTACTAGGGATGTTGTATTGAAAGAAAAGTATCGATACTAAACTCATTAAAAGTATCAGAAGAAAAATATCGATACCTTACTAGTATCGAAAGGAAAATACTGTAATTTTTCTACTCTATTGCCATGTAACTTTTCTTGTTAATTTATTGGAGTATCTGGTTAACTTGATTCTAATTTCACTTTTAACTTGTAGCTTGTTGGTTTTGGAAGCGTGAAACATATTAACAACCAGACATGTTTTGGTTGATCAACTTTATTTAATATGAAGGTCTTAAATTATTTAGTAACATTTGAAAGCTCTGTTGTTCAGGTGAATAACGACACATCCTGACTCACTGGATCGTGCGTCCAAACTGAACTTATTAAACCTCGCTTATATAGAAGTGAGTCCTAGCGGATACTCGATGCGAGTTGAACTGCCGTCCCGCCGCGCTGAGGCCAGAGAGGAAGGCGGCCGACCTGCCCTCTAGCGCCACACACGACAAGCACACAGCTCAACAGCGTGGGTGATACGTAGAGTGTGACGTCACACTCTACAGTACCGATAAGAGTAAGTATCGGTATCGAAACGCACAACAAATTTTCTGCCTTGTCTGCTTAGGGCCGCCTTAAGTTGACTGAGTTCATTAAGTTCTACAAAAGATTCTTTTGTTTGGTTTGTGATGACCGTGTTCATTGATAAAGGAAGGGGTAGTAGACTGATTGCTACTCACCCCGTTGCCCGGTCAGACATAAGGATGTATTGATAAAAAAAGATGAAAGAAGAGCTAAAAATTATGATGAAATTAAAGAGATTGAATGCTAGAGTCGCTCCTCGCTTGTCATGCAGAAAATGAGCGAGAATTGTCACTAGTAAACATTTAATGTCCATCACGAATGAATATAACAAAAAAGTGGTTTCTTTCGATACCGATCCGACACCGAAGTGTGAGTTCTTATATCAGTAAGAGTATCAGAAAAAGAGTATCGAGTAAAAAGTACTAGTGTCGAAAGAAAAATATCAATATTAGTAAAGTATCGATACTTTTTTCATATCCCTAACTGGTACATTAAAAAACCCTACTACAGATGACAACAGCTCCTTTACAAATGTTTTTAGCTATATGTTACCAGCTACTAGAATTATTGTTTATCAGCTGTTAGGCACTTTTACTATATGTCTATATTCTCGTATTTATGATAATCATTGCATTCTTCCCACAGTGATCATGGATCAACAAACTTGTTGGTGAACTAGAGCTCAGTATTATCGTGACCAAACCGGACGTAGCTCAAGCTATTAGCAAACTAAAGGAACCAAATACACTTACAGCTGAAATACTATCTACAGTTGTAGTTCAAGTCGTTCAATTACATTTAGGATATACTTCTGCACATATAAATAATGTTCTAAAATACATGGATACTTATTCTTATTAATATGCTTAACATATTTACATAATTAACTTACAACAATATATACAAAAATAAACGGAAATCAAACTTATTAAACTATTCGAGCCAGGGGGCCATCCTCCGCCAGCTCACTGATGGACGCGTTCTCTTCATCCACTGCCCTCACCTGCCCTCCATCTTCCCCTGAACACCCCCGTCACCTTCCGAGTTTCCTCGATTTCATCTTGACCACAAGGAAGCCACTCCTCTCCCCTCTGATCACACACCTGTCCCAATCCTCCGACCATAGCCCTGTGACCTGCATTTCCTTCCACTGCCCATAGACTCTCCTCCCAACTTCAACTACAGACATGTGGACTGACATAGATTCCAGGCTGGGTAGCCCAAGTTGTCTTTCGTGCCACACCCATCCCCAACGTCGGGGAGTTGAACCATCAGGCCCATATATTCGCATCCACCCTCCTCTCTGCCGCTTCCTCTTCATTCCTGCACATCGACCTCCATCATGGGCCCTACTATCCCCCCCATCATCCTAGACGAGATGCATCTCCGAGACAGGGCACGAGCCTTGTGGCAATGCACTCACAATCTTAGAGTCAGGGAGGTTTACAGAGTCCTCCGTCCCCGCTGTCAGCGGCTACGCCGTCGGTGGTGGGTGGAGGCTCAACGAAGGAGGCCCCAAGACCTAGATACCGAGGATATTTCCCTGTGGCACCACATGAAGGGGGCGACAGGTGAGATCTAATCCTGGAGCTACGTGAGGCTGGTGGCTTGGCGTCAGCTGCCTCGGATTGAGCAGAGGCCTTGGCGGTGGCGTTTGGGGCCAGTTTCATGCATTGGCCGGGTTCTCCGGTGAGAGATCCGGACCCTCCTGCGGAGCTTCCTGAACATCCTTTTCTCCCCCCAGTCGAGGGCCATCCTCCATATCCCAACCTTCGATTGGTCACCCCCTGTGAGCTGTCTCGGGCACTCGCAAGGCTCAAAACTTCGTCCGTCCCGAGGATCGACCGGGTATCCCCCTTCTCCTCACCCACCTTCCTCGCAAGGCGTTCATCCTCCTCATCCGAATCTTCAAGGTGGTCCTGACGTTTCTCTACTTTCCAGACCAGTGGAAGGCGGCGTATGTAGTATCCATCCGTAAGCCGGTAAAGCACCTCGCCTACCCGGCTTCCTACAAACCAATCTCCCTTCTTTCCTGTGTTGGCAAGGTGGTGGAGAGAGTGATCCTGGATAGATTGGGGGCTTGGCTGGATGTTAACCCACTCCTGCTGGATCACCAATTCGGCTTTTGGAAGGGCCTGCGACGAACCTCGCAGTTGCCAAGGTAGTTGACCTGGTGACCGGCACGTTCAATGCCAGAGCCCAGACGGGTGCGTGGTGTTGGACGTCAAAGGGATCTTTGACAGCGTAAGCCATTGTGGGGTTTGCACCACTCTTGCCATGGCGGGTCTTCCACTACCCATCGTCCACCTCCTCAGCTCCATCCTCACCGACCGCTACTTCAGAGTGGGAGTCGAGAACATCCTTTGCACCCCTGATTGATCCGGTCAGGGGTCCCCCCAGGGCTCCTGTCTCTCCCCTATCCTCTACTCGTTGTTCGTGCAGGACATTCCCGTCCCATACGGTATGACACTTTTCCAGTTTGCGGACGACACTGCAATCCTGGCGCAGTCCCCGGATGCTAGAGTGGTCTGGGCCAAACTTACTTTTGCGTTGTGGGGGTATTGGCCTACCTATAATTACGGTCCTTGACTACCCAGTACCAAAAGACGCAGGCTATTATGTTCACGCGTCGGGGAACGGGCCCCCTGCAGCCATTTAGAGTGGAGGGTGCCACAGTCCAGTGGTTACATACAGTCCGTAGCTGGGGTTGACCCTGGACGCGAGAGGAAGTTGGGACCCGCACCTGCGTTCGGTGGTGGGTGGGGCTATGGGCGTCATGGTGAAGCTGTCTCCGCTCCTGCGCCCGGTCAGTCCGCTGGCATATAGCCTGTGATGTCCATCCTTCTATATTCCACTCCCGTATCCTCCTATTTACCTAGATACAGATACAATCGTTTCCATGTTGTGTACCACCGGTTCCTTCACTTGATTCTCGGGGCTTCCCCTCCGCATCCCAAACCACCCTATCCTGACTATGTCAGGATTCCCATCCCTGGACAGCCGTATCCACGGATTGGTGGAGAGTTTTTTCAGTCGGGTGCTAGCCAGCTTAAACCAGATCGTCAGGGGCATCGGTGATTACAACGTTCCTGCCCATCCCTTCCGTCGTATCAGGGACGGCGTTGTGAACCCCTTTGTTGACGTGTGGAGGTTACCAGGGAGTCAAATAAGGGGATTCGTGACCACCCCTTCTAGTCGTGTGAGACTGGGGGGAGTGGCCAGATAGCGGGTGATGCTGGCCCAAAGGCCGTGATAGGTCATATTGGGCGGGTTGCCTGACCGTTTGCAGTGATTAACCGACCAGGTTGTTATGTGTTGTGTGGGGGGGGACCTAACGTCCCCCGCTTATTGAATCAATATTGTGCCCTAATTTGCTATGGACAACGGAAAAAAACTTTTTATTTTATCTTATATATAATTTTGCTTTCGAGAACCCCGATGGGTTTGTGTAAGCTATGATTTCTTCACGTTTACAGTCCTTGTACAATTCAATGTATTGTGTTTGTCAATAGTGAAATTACTGTTAAAAAGCAGCTCAAATTTAGGCTCGAATATTTACTACTAATTAAATCAATAATATCAACAACATTTCTATACATATTATTTTTTCTTATCTTCCTGTCTCCTTGGGTACGCGCCATCCTTAGGCTGTTTCCCAAGGATCCTTTCAAATCAAATCTCTCTCTCCAGGGTATGAGCCTTTGGCAGCTTCCCTGGACTTCCACCTACGTTCATCTTACCTTATATGTATTCCTTTCGTCTAATCCTCCCATAATTTTTCCTTTCTACGTGAGACCCTGCGCCCGTAAAAGGGGAAAGCGTGGAGGAGTTAAGAGGAACCAGAACACAGACCACAACACTACACATTCTCAGTCCAATTCTTTGTTTCCACTTCCTATTATTTATTCCTAAGGCCCAATCCCAGAATATCACCTCTCGACATTCCCCTTCGTCTCTAAGGAAGACTACCCAGCACAACCCGTCATTCAACACAGCTATACCAGAGATCCACGACTCTCTCCCCCTATTTTTTCCTTTAGGAAGCCTCTTCATTCGTCCAAGGCACTCTTGTGAGCTCACTTCCTTTCCATGGAAACAATGACCTGGGATTTTGCATCGATATTGCAACAAGGTCACTCTATTTAATTTATCCCCTATAGTAATCACACCATCCAAAACGCCCCGAGCTATAAATTGGTCAACCATCATACCAATCCACAAGAGAGTCGTAGCAAACACTCACCTTTACTGACGAGCTATTGCCATAGAGAGGGCGAGGGTCAATAGTTGTACTTATGAGTTCCTACAAGCTAATTACATACACTGGTTTATTTGCGGACTCTCTTCACCAAACTTTTTAGTTTAATTGGCGCAATTGGAGGGACGATGAGCTAGTTTTATCTTTTGGCGTTGTTAGTTAAGGATTCTAAGAAAGTGCAGGGCGGTGACCAAGCTGTAATAAAAAAGCCATTGAGGGAATTTGGAAGGATTTTGGTAATAGTTTATTTGAAGTCGCAATTTTCGTAGTTTTAGTTTTTGTTTATTTGCTTCAATCCAACGGTGTTGAATTGCATTTCCTTCTGTATGTCCACAATCCAGGCCTATGGACTTCCTTCCCATTCTTTAATGGTCCATAAGGGATGCATATCCAGAATAATCTTCCCTGAGGGGAAACATACGTCTTTATTAACCAGAAGTTAAAACCTTTCTCGATTAGCAACACCATAAAACACCTTACAATTAAAATAAATAAATAATAGTAGTTAAATAACACCTTTCTTTGTAAATACTTGGTCTATCGAATTTATCTGGGGGAAAATCAACACGCATGCGTTCTTCCTTACAACAACCCATGGGAGTGCGATGGAAGAGCTGTAGATTGTCAAGAGAAGGAGTAATTTCGTTGCTTCATCTTCTCCTGCGACCGAAGCACTTGATGAAAGTAGTATTTCCGGTAAGGTGTGATATGCTCAGTTCCTACTGTGAGATCCATATCGTGTGTCTGTGTAAACATTCCCCTGACTCTGATGGGCCGCAGCCCACTTGTTGAAGATATCATCCAGACCGTCACTCGAGGATCCCCCGCCATTGTTATTGAAAGACCTCCCGGAATCTGGTGGATGATGGATGGAGCCTGTCTGAGAGACGGACCACTTACCAGCCACGGAACCAAGGCCTTGGTAGATTGAGTGGTGCTGGAGGACGTTATTGGAGGAAGATGACCACTTCTGGACGAGACCTTGGGAGGACGCCAGCTCGGAGGATATACCAGGGATTTGAAGGGATCCTCCAGGCTGCACATCCACTTTTATAAGATCGTACGAGCCATCGAAGTGATGATGAGGTCCATCAACTCCGGGATGAACATCGACGTTGATGACATCAGACGAGCTGTCAAAGTGGCGAAGAAAGCCCCCACTGGAGTGGGCGATACCCTTGAAGAGATTGAAGGAGTCGGAGAGTCTGGGGCGGACATCGACCTTGACAAGATTGTAAAATCCGGGTGATTCGCCATTTCCCATGTTGGGGCGTACATCGACCTCGATAACTTGAGAATAGCTGTGGAAGAGGCAGGGAGGTCCACCATTCCTGGCCTGAATCTCGACCTTGATAAGGTCGGAAGAGCTGAGGAAGTGTTGGGTCGCCATGTTGACTCCAAGACAGTCCGGAGAGGTGCATAGCTCCTTACTGGGAGGCTTGTCAGGGACGTTAGGGTGGTCTCCAGGGTGGCCGCTATGGTAGAGGGGGATCTCCATCACTATTATGCTTGCTTGGTCAGGAGGTGGTCGGCACATCGGACACTCCGAGGGCGTGGGAACAGAAGGAGGTGGACTTGAAACATATGGTGGATGGGTGACGGGGCTACTAGAGTATGATGGGTATGTAGGGTAGGTGACGCTGTATTCAGGGTATGCTGGGTACGTAGGGTAGGTAACGCTGTATTCGGGGTATGCTGGGTACGTAGGGTAGGTGACGCTGTATTCAGAGTATGCTGGGTACGTAGGGTAGGTGACGCTGTATTCAGGGTATGCTGGGTACGTGACATTATAGGGTGAGTATGGTGGGTACGTCACATTATAGGGTGGGTAGGGTGGATAGGGTGGGTACGTCACTTTATAGGGTGCGTATGTTGGATAGGTGATGCTATAGGGCGCATACGTGGGGTGCGTGTAGTTGTAGGGTGCGTAGGTCCAGGTGGGCTGGAACTGGGTGGGGGGATACGATGGTGGTGGAGGTGGAGGTGGGGGTGGTGGAGGGTATGGATGTAAGGAAGGTTGAGGAGGAAAAGGAAGGTGAGGGGGTTGAGGTGGTAGGGGAGTCTGAGGAGGAAGAGGTGGTGGGGGAAGAGGAGGTTTATGTGGAGGGTGTGGGGGAGGAGGTGGAGGAGGTTGATGAGGTGGAGGAGGTTGAGGAGGTACAGGAGGTGGAGGAGGTGGGGAAGGAGATTGGGGTGGAGGTGGAGGTGGTGGGGGAGGTGGTGGCGGCGGAGGTGGAGGTGGTGGGGGAGGCGGAGGAGGTGGTGGAAGCGGTGGTGGTGGAGGCGGAGGCGGTGGAGGCGGAGGAGGTGGTGGGGGAGGCGGAGGTGGTGGGGGAGGCGGGGGAGGCGGAGGTGGAGTGGTGGGGAGGCGGAGGTGGTGGGGGAGGCGGGGGAGGCGGAGGTGGAGGTGGTGGGGGAGGTGGGGGAGGCGGAGGTGGTGGTGGAGGCGGAGGAGGTGGTGGTGGAGGTGGAGGAGGTGGTGCTGGTGGATAATAGCGTAGTTGGACACCGTAGCCCCTGGAGAACACAGATATGTCACTGGGCCGACGGCGGGTGGTACTAGCCTGTTCCAAACACATTAATTTTGAAAGTGTTGACTGACCAGCAATGGCTCACCTTACCAAACCAACAAGTTGCAAAATGTGCTCATGACAGAACGTATAATGGCACGCTAGCTCTAAAAACTGTTTTCATGCTATTTTTTAAAACATCCCAAGCAGGAAAACAAACTTTTAGAGTTGACATGAAAGTTGGAAAGACTTCAGTAATTTTACAAAAACAATATTCCATAAAATGCCTTTGTTTAAAAATATCTTTGGCATAGTTAGAGATTGAAGTGAAACATAACAGACCTTACTATTTACATCACATTTCCATTTCAATGCTCACAAATTAATTGGGATAATATATATTAATTCTAGAATTGGTCATTTTATTATTTGAAAATTGTATTTTCCAACTCAACTTATAAACTGGGATAAAGCTTATGTAGATATTCATACCCACGTCCTATTTTTTAAAAAAACACGAGAATATTTAAACTGCTTCTTGAAACATGACCCCTTCTCCAACCAGGAGCACCCAGAGGTACCTCCATGTGATGACTAGTCTATTGGGGCCCTCTTGCCCTAGTACTCACATGAAGACACAACAGGACCAGGAGCACCCAGTGGTACCTCCATATGATGACCAGTCTATTGGGGCCCTCTTGTCCCTAGTACTCACATGAAGACACAACAGGACCAGGAGCACCCAGAGGTACCTCCTTATGATGACCAGTCTATTGGGCCCCTCTTGTCCCTAGTACTCACATGAAGACACAACAGGACCAGGAGCACCCAGAGGTACCTTCAGTCTATTGGGGCCCTCTTGTCCCTAGTACTCACATGAAGACACAACAGGACCAGGAGCACCCAGTGGTACCTCCATATGATGACAAGTCTATTGGGGCCCTCTTGTCCCTAGTACTCACATGAAGACACAACAGGACCAGGAGCACCCAGTGGTACCTCCTTATGATGACCAGTCTATTGGGGCCCTCTTGTCCCTAGTACTCACATGAAGACACAACAGGACCAGGAGCACCCAGTGGTACCTCCTTATGATGACCAGTCTATTGGGCCCCTCTTGTCCCTAGTACTCACATGAAGACACAACAGGACCAGGAGCACCCAGAGGTACCTCCTTATGATGACCAGTCTATTGGGCCCCTCTTGTCCCTAGTACTCACATGAAGACACAACAGGACCAGGAGCACCCAGAGGTACCTCCTTATGATGACCAGTCTATTGGGCCCCTCTTGTCCCTAGTACTCACATGAAGACACAACAGGACCAGGAGCACCCAGTAGTACCTCCATATGATGACAAGTCTATTGGGCCCCTCTTGTCCCTAGTACTCACGTGAAGACACAACAGGACCAGGAGCACCCAGTGGTACCTCCTTATGATGACCAGTCTATTGGGGCCCTCTTGTCCCTAGTACTCACATGAAGACACAACAGGACCAGGAGCACCCAGTAGTACCTCCATATGATGACAAGTCTATTGGGGCCCTCTTGTCCCTAGTACTCACATGAAGACACAACAGGACCAGGAGCACCCAGTGGTACCTCCATATGATGACCATTCTTGTGTGGAAGTTTCACCAGTGTGAACTTGATGGACCACGGTTATTGGGGCACTCTTATTCACGGTTTATCGAACATCGTTCATACTTGTAATAAAACCCAAACAAACAGAGGAAAAAGCTAACAAGGCACATGGGTTGGCTTAGCCAGCTCTCGCATGTATGACCGCAAGGTAACAGGACGAGGAGGTTGAATATAAAGGGAACTAATCCAGATCTGTCCATAGCGAGAGAGAGAGAGAGAGAGGGTTGGAAAATTGACCTCAGGAGAAGTCAATTTCCCAAATTTGTTATCTTTCTCCCTCAACCAGAAAGCCAACCGCTCCCCTAATGATGTATATTATGCTCGACACATTGTACACCCCTGAAGATTTGTCAGAAAAATAGCGGCTATACACCCCTTATACTCCACCTGCCCTATATGTATGATCCCTTTGGTTTTGGTTGACTAAAAAAACTATAGTTTTATTTTGAAAATAGGAGCTATTTAATCTTGTTTCATATATTTTGTGTCGGTGATTTAGACGGTTCTTCCAGTGATTCTCTCATTCTATTAATCTAAGGAATAAATAGCTATTAATGAAGTTCGTGTTTATGATCTTTGGTTCCTTGTGACCCACATTAACACAACCCACCACTCTGGGACATTAAAATATGATGTTCGTCTGGAAATTAAAACTTTCACTTACAATTTCTAGACAATAAAATTTGAGTTTGTACCATGAGGTGGTAGAAAGCTTGTAGTAATTTATTTGTAGTCTCAACTAACCGGATTATTGGAGGCCTAAACCGTGCCATCTTATTTGAGATATCGTATCAGAACATTTGGGGCTGCAATTAATCACCAATCTCTGATTACTTGATTGCTGTTAACACAGCCTAACACTTGGATTTAATTATGTTTGGGTAGTTAACATGTGGTTTCATATCACATATAGCAGGACCTACAAACATACTTAATATTAGGAAACCATTTGGGCCAGTAACTGGACTCGCTGAGAACATAAACACATTAAAATAATGTTTAGCTCTGTATAGGATTGAATCAAGGACACTTGGATCAGTTGTTGTCTTTCCTTCAGCTCTACAATAGAGCTTAGCCACACTGTCTATCCATCTTGTCAATTAGAGAATATCACCTTTATATAAGAGTTGAGCCACCTGTACATCAGAGATGATCCACCTATACATCAGAGATGATCCACCTATACATCAGAGATGATCCATATGTATATCAGAGATGAGCAACCTGTATATCAGAGATGAGCCACCTGTATATCAGAGATGATCCACCTATACATCAGAGATGATCCATATGTATATCAGAGATGAGCAACCTGTATATCAGAGATGAGCTACCTGTATATCAGAGATGATCCACCTGTACATCAGAGATGATCCACCTATACATCAGAGATGATCCATATGTATATCAGAGATGAGCAACCTGTATATCAGAGATGAGCTACCTGTATATCAGAGATGATCCACCTGTACATCAGAGATGATCCACCTATACATCAGAGATGATCCACCTATACATCAGAGATGATCCATATGTATATCAGAGATGAGCAACCTGTATATCAGAGATGAGCCACCTGTATATCAGAGATGATCCACCTATACATCAGAGATGATCCATATGTATATCAGAGATGAGCAACCTGTATATCAGAGATGAGCCACCTGTATATCAGAGATGATCCACCTGTATATGAGAGATGATCCACCTGTACATCAGAGATGATCCACCTATGTATCAGAGATTATCCACCTGTATATCAGAGATGATCCACCTATACATCAGAGATGATCCACCTGTATATCAGAGATGATCCACCTGTACATCAGAGATGAGCCACCTATACATCAGAGATGATCCACCTGTATATCAGAGATGAGCCACCTGTTTATAAGAATTGATCCACCTGTATATCAGAGATGATCCACCTGTACATCAGAGATGATCCACCTATACATCAGAGATGATCCACCTGTATATCAGAGATGAGCCACCTGTATATCAGAGATGATCCACCTGTATATCAGAGATGAGCTACCTGTATATCAGAGATGATCCACCTGTATATCAGAGATGATCCACCTGTACATCAGAGATGATCCACCTATGTATCAGAGATGATCCACCTGTACATCAGAGATGATCCACCTGTATATCAGAGATGAGCCACCTGTATATCAGAGATGAGCCACCTATGCATCAGAGCTGATCCACCTGTATATCAGATATGAGCCACCTATACATCAGAGATGATCCACCTGTATATCAAGATGATCCACCTGTACATCAGAGATGATCCACCTGTACATCAGAGATGATCCACCTATGTATCAGAGATTATCCACCTATATATCAAAGCTGATCCCCTGTATATCAGAGATGATCCACCTGTATATGAGATATGATCCACCTATGTATCAGAGATGATCCACCTATACATCAGAGATGATCCACCTGTATATCAGAGATGAGCCACCTGTATATCAGAGATGAGCCATCTGTATATCAGAGGTGAGCTACCTGTATATAAGAGATGAGCTACCCTGTCCACTTTGTTCAGTTCAACTCGCCTATTGGTGAAATTCTCACTATTACATAATCGATTATTTTAAGTTAAAGTTTGTTAAGGCTTATTGGAAAACAAAATGCTTTGAATAAAGTGCGCGAGTATTCTAGTCTTGACCAATTACTGGGATGGTTTGGTTCTAATAATCCCCCTGGTCATATTTATTTTGAGTAAAGAGAAATAAAAGAGAAACAAGTTCAGTAAGAGAGACCTCCTCCACTCCTCCAACTAACACGTAGCGAGGTTTGGAAACTCTCCCAGGAGAACAGCTCAGTAAGAGAGACCTCCTCCAGTCCTCCAACTAACACGTAGCGAGGTTTGGAAACTATCCCAGGAGAGCAGCTCAGTAAGAGATACCTCCTCCACTACTCCAACTAACACGTAGCGAGGTTTGAAAACGGAGAACTGCTCAGTAATAATATTCACCTTATTCATTCCTAGCACTTAGAACAATACACAACCCTGGAGTTAAACTACCCTTTAGCCAGTCCTGGAGGTGGACTAACCTTTAGCCAGTCCTGGAGGTGAACTACCCTATAGTCAGTCTTGGGGGTGAACTACCTTCTAGCCAGTCCTGGGGGTGAACTACCCTCTAGCCAGTCTTGGGGGTGAACTACCCTCTAGCCAGTCCTGGGGGTGAACTACCCTCTAGCCAGTCCTGGGGGTGAACTACCCTCTAGCCAGTCCTGGTAGTGAACTACCCTCTAGCCAGTCCTGGGGGTGAACTACCCTCTAGCCAGTCTTGGGGGTGAACTACCTTCTAGCCAGTCCTGGGGGTGAACTACCCTCTAGCCAGTCTTGGGGTGAACTACCCTCTAGCCAGTCCTGGGGGTGAACTACCCTCTAGCCAGTCCTGGGGGTGAACTACCCTCTAGCCAGTCTTGGGGGTGAACTACCCTCTAGCCAATCCTGGGAGTGAACTACCCTCTAGCCAGTCCTGGGAGTGAACTACCCTCTAGCCAATCCTGGGAGTGAACTACCCTCTAGCCAGTCCTGGGGGTGAACTACCCTCTAGCCAGTCCTGGGAGTGAACTACCCTCTAGCCAGTCTTGGGGGTGAACTACCCTCTAGCCAATCCTGGGAGTGAACTACCCTCTAGCCAGTCCTGGGGGTGAACTACCCTCTAGCCAGTCCTGGAGGTGAACTACCCTCTAGCCAGTCTTGGGGTGAACTACCCTCTAGCCAGTCCTGGGGCTGAACTACCCTCTAGACAGTCCTGTGAGTGAACTACCCTCTAGCCAGTCCTGGTAGTGAACTACCCTCTAGCTAGTCTTGGGGGTGAACTACCCTCTAGCCAGTCCTGGGGGTGAACTACCCTCTAGACAGTCCTGGGGGTGAACTACCCTCTAGATAGTTCTGGGAGTGAACTACCCTATAGCCAGTCCTGGGGGTGAACTACCCTCTAGCTAGTCTTGGGGGTGAACTACCCTCTAGCCAGTCCTGGGGGTGAACTACCCTCTAGCCAGTCCTGGGAGTGAACTACCCTCTAGCCAGTCTTGGGGGTGAACTACCCTCTAGCCAATCCTGGGAGTGAACTACCCTCTAGCCAGTCTTGGGGGTGGACTACCCTCTAGCCAGTCCTGGGGGTGAACTACCTTCTAGCCAGTCCTGGGGGTGAACTACCCTCTAGCCAGTCCTGGGGGTGAACTACCCTCTAGCCAGTCCTGGAGGTGAACTACCCTATAGCCAGTCCTGGGGGTGAACTACCCTCTAGCCAGTCCTGGGGGTGAACTACCCTCTAGACAGTCCTGGGAGTGAACTACCCTCTAGCCAGTCCTGGTAGTGAACTACCCTCTAGCCAGTCCTGTGAGTGAACTACCCTCTAGCCAGTCCTGGTAGTGAACTACCCTCTAGCCAGTCCTGGTAGTGAACTACCCTCTAGCTAGTCTTGGGAGTGAACTACCCTCTAGCCAGTCCTGTGAGTGAACTACCCTCTAGACAGTCCTGGTAGTGAACTACCCTCTAGACAGTCCTGGTAGTGAACTACCCTCTAGCCAGTCCTGTGAGTGAACTACCCTCTAGACAGTCCTGGTAGTGAACTACCCTCTAGACAGTCCTGGTAGTGAACTACCCTCTAGACAGTCCTGGTAGTGAACTACCCTCTAGTCAGTCTTGGGAGTTTACTACCCTCTAGACAGTCCTGGTAGTGAACTACCCTCTAGACAGTCCTGGTAGTGAACTACCCTCTAGCCAGTCCTGTGAGTGAACTACCCTCTAGACAGTCCTGGTAGTGAACTACCCTCTAGCCAGTCCTGTGAGTGAACTACCCTCTAGACAGTCCTGGTAGTAAACTACCCTCTAGACAGTCCTGGTAGTGAACAACCCTCTAGCCAGTCCTGTGAGTGAACTACCCTCTAGACAGTCCTGGTAGTGAACTACCCTCTAGACAGTCCTGGGGGTGAACTACCCTCTAGATAGTCCTGGGAGTGAACTACCCCCCTGAAGAAGCAAGATGACATCGAATCACTACATATTAAAGCAATAGAGACAGATATACATCCTGTCTGTGGTTATTGTTTGTTATTGCTCTGATACAAATAACCTTACACACTTATTAATACATTCTCACGGAATATGGGAGTGATATTTTATAAAGCACAAATATTTGTTTCAAACAAAAACCAATCACTCTGACGTATTTTCAATAAATAGAATGATTAAAGTATTTACATAAGAAATGTCAAGTTTTCGAGTGAACTCACGTGTTTTTAAACAAGGTCTGTGTTAATTATGGAATTAGTTTATGTAAATAACGTTTACGATTAGCATGGACTTTTAAAACAGTTTCCAAACGTTTGATTTTCTCATTACACCAACACAACATAGAAATACACTTAACAGACTGTTTGCGAGAGAACATGTTGTAAATTGGATAAAAGTAAAAAATCTTTGTTTTAATCTCAGAGAAAGAAAGTATTGTAATCGTCAAAATAGTCGAATTCGAAATTCTGATGGTTCTGGACGTCCCATGAACCCTGAACCTGAAAAAATTTGTATTTACAAAACCATCTATTTTTTCTGTTTGCTTGTCTGTGTGTCTTTCTGTGTGTGTATGTGTTTGTCTATGTGTATTTCTGTTTGTCTGTCTGTCTTTTACTTGAATTATCCAACCTTAAAACCAACAATTGTTTGCTTCGGCCCTAAAGTCAAAAATAAAAAAATATAGATTTTCTCAAAATATCATCTAACGATTTTGATCAAAACTCCTATCCAGGCACTGTTTAGAATTACAAACAAAATTTCGCATCTAAATTTCCCATGAAAATTATTTTGAAGGTACTTTACATGATCAGAAATGTTCAATTTTGATCTTAACTCCGAAAATACGAAACAAATTGTCCTTGAAAAAGGGTTAAAACTAAACAAAAGATTTATTTAAAGAATATTTTGTATAATCATTATTTTCTGAGTTATAGGCCAACATATTTCTAATAGATCTTTGTTAAAGGGGTGATAAAAATGCACAGAACAAATTAAATGTTTCTGTAACAATATATATAATCATGTGCTCTTTGGTGAAATGCGATGTTCTTTTTTCCGCATTATATTTCTGTAACAATGTATATTATTTTGTTCCACATATCCTGCGCGATACAAGTATTGTTTGGATAAAAGAACGAGGGCGTCTGTTATGTACATCGAACAATTTATTTAGAGAAATTTATGATTTTTTTTCAAATGCTATAAAACAATTTATTAGAAAATTTAACTTTATATAATATTTAAAAAATATAAATTCATTGATATTTAACAATCAATTTAAAATAATTATTTACTATAATATATGTTATCCATGTGTTGTTACAGTAATTATCCTGCACTCTTTGCTGTGGACTGGATTCTGTTGATGACACGAGCAATGCTGCACTCCGACTAACACCCTGGCCTAAGGGTTGTTAAAGGGGTGAGTGGCCCCTAATCGCCTATAAAAGGGAGAATGTCACTGCATAGCGCACTAGACACTTCCCCCACTTCCCCGGAATCCCTCAATGGCAGATGTTTCAATCGGACAACCTGTGGACAGTCTCAAAACTTATTCCGTCAGCTTTAACTACTGTTTAATTTAGAAATTAAACTTAGATCTGGAATGAAATAGAATGTTCTACTGTCCCAGCTTTACACCAAGAGGCCAGTATTTGGTTTTATTCCCAGACCACTAATTAATTTTCATTTAAGTCCACAAACTTCTCTGACGTTTTATTCTATAAAACAATAACTCTACTTTAATTAAAATTAATTGGTTAAAAGACAATATTTGGTTTCTCTTACTTTTTTTTTACTAGAATAAAAGAATCACGAATGTAGCTTGTTGGTAATTCAGTATTTTTTCTGTATTTTTTCCCCCTACGAGATAAAAATAAATAACAAATTGCGTTTCACGTAGTTCTGTGGAAAGAAGGAAAGGCTGTATTAACTGGTTTTTTTAATATAAATAAACCTTTCCTTTAGCTTACCTACATATTTGAACCTGTTAAAGGCCAGAAGTTAAGATCATTACTTTTTGTTAGAGTTTTTTTTAAATGATAAGAATATAGGGAACACATTTCAAGTTTCGGGATTTAATTTAATTTAACTTAACACAATATTGTAAATATATTTGGGGCCCGAGCCCTTTGGAGACGTGATATAAGCAATACACTAGTTATTTCAAATATAAAATATGTCAGACGATGTACAGTACATTTAAATTTAGAAATGTTGTACTGATTTATAATTGTTTGAACTAGCCATCATTTTATATTAAATTAAATGCGGTGAAAATTATCAGTGTTGTGATATGTTAGGACAGTTTTTGTTGGTTAAAACATGAGTCAAACGATTTACCCTGTGTCATAACAATATAATATTTTTTGTTATCTCAGGGGTATTAAGATTTCTAAATATTTTTAAATAGCTATATCAACCAAATTTAAAGAACAAATAATTTTAATCGGAAATCATCATTATTTTCTAAAAGCCAGGCCTTATCTCTATAGCCATATTTCTTGGTCTTCTAGAATAGTAAAATAAAATCATCAAGCATTCATACCTAGCACTAGCCGAATAATCAACTAAACAATTGTAGATCCGGGCTGTGTTCGAACCTAGACATTGGTTTATACGTTACTACAACGTATTTTGGTTCATTATTACCAAAAACAATATAAAACAACGCCAAAAAAACTTCATTTTTATGATATTGTTTAGTTTATACAAATATTCATTCGTTTGTAAATTATGTGAAAAAATGGCATAGCCCCCGCACTTCCCAAATGTATGTAGTCCTCCTTACATGTAGTATGAGCGGGCTAGTCTAAAATACAAGAATCAGAAGAGTGCAATCTCAATACACTTTTCAATAGTAGTTTCTTCTGTGACTGCAGGTAATTGCTTAACAGAGCTTTTAGATTATTGGTTTGTAGTTTACTGTTAACAAATATACATACAATTCATTGAGTGCACATTATATTAAAATTACAATACTATGATCAATGGTGTGGATAGTGTCGGTAATAAGTCTTCAAATTAAAATAAATAAATGTTAACAATCAAGTGAAATAAAAATAAAGATAGCAATAAGAGTTTGATATTAAATGGCATTATTCACTAATTACTTATGCAGATTATATACATTTTCTGGTTGAATATGAGTTGATGATTATTAAAAGAGATGCAGAACTTCAGCAAAGCAAAGCAAAGTGAGATGTTTAAGAGTAAATAAGTTTAAAACCAATTATTACATTCCATGTGTAGAAACCTTGTTTTCCAAAGAAACGGCTCCAAAGAGATCAACAACACGCGTTTTGAAGAAATTGACAAATTCATGTACCTGGGAAGTGTTCTGGCAGATAAGAAGTACATTCAGAAGGAGGTCTAAAACATAAGTCATGCAGACAACGCTTGCTAACATTCAGTTTGTAAGTTGAGAAGATACAAGCTGCAATACTACCTGTGGATCTTTACGGATTGTAGCTTGGTCCCTCGCTCTGTACAGAGAGAATAAATTGAGAGTTCTTGAGAACAAACTGCTGAGAAATATACTCGGACCTAAGAGGGATAAAAAAAACAGGAGAATGGAGAAAGTTATATAATGAAGGACGTGATGGTTTTGTGAGCATCTCCAAACATATTAAGAATAATCCAGGTGTGTAGGATGAGGTGGGGTGGTCAATAGTCCGTAGTATTTAGAAGTTGGACAAATTTAACTTTATGAGATTGTCAAAACAGACTGTTAGACCAACCACAGGTAGACAAATATATTAACCAAATAGATAGTAATGGAAAGTACCTCCATTTTTTAAACGAGTCATATTTTACTTTATCCCCCATTAGTAGCAACCCCTAAACAACTTTAACAGGTAAAATCTGTAGCTATTTTAACAAACAGAAACCTTAACTAAAGATTAAATTAATATAATAATTGATATTGTGCATAGTATTTGATAAAATTGTTTTATTTAGACGAATTTGATTGGTCAAAGTATAAGCCTATGTTTTACATTGGTTGACACGATAACACGTGACTAATCAGACGTAGCGTGCTCACAATTCCAAACGTTAAAGGATTACAAAATTATAGAGGGATGTAAAGAATCTTGACGAAAAGATTGTAGAGCGCCTGAACTTCACAATGTATGCAACCCTTCTCAGTTATCAGTCAGTGGGGAGTCTACCCTCCAGTTCCTGATATCGCAGGGCATGGACAAGCCCAGACAACGACAAACAAAAAATATTTAGGGGCTGTACTTGAATACTTTAGGGGACCAAGGGAATCATAAGAGTATATTTTGTTTAAAAACACAATATTTCTAAGGAATTTTATCTAAAAAAAAAGTCACGTATCGTGTTGAAGACAGAAATTAAGATGCATAGTACCCCTGTCTACGCTGACAGGTATCAGTCTAACCTTGACTGATTACACTATGACTATCTTATAAGCTACACCATAGTGGTAACCAAGCAAGGTAGCAGTCTAACCTTGACTGATTACACTATGACTATCTTATAAGCTACACCATAGTGGAACAAGTAAGGTAGCAGTCTAACCTTGACTGATTACACTATGCTATCTTATAATAGCACCATAGTGGAACAAGCAAGGTAGCAGTCTAACCTTGACTGATTACACTATGACTATCTTATAAGCTACACCATAGTGGAACTAAGTAAGGTAGCAGTCTAACCTTGACTGATTACACTATGACTATCTTATAATACACCATAGTGGAACCAAGCAAGGTATCAGTCTTAACTTGACTGATTACACTATGACTATCTTATAATATGCACCATAGTGAACCAAGCAAGGTATCAGTCTTACCTTGACTGATTCACACTATGGTACTATTTATAATAGCACTATAGTGAACAATAAGATAGCGTCTTACTTTCAGGTTGATCAACTATGGGCCTAGCTTATAACCTACACCATAGTGTAACAAGCAAGTAAGCTTGTTACTTTTCAGGGTTTGAACTTGATGCAGTTGTCAACGTTCGACCATAGAACAATTAATATAACCCTAAACTCTAATATATCTTACATTAAACAATTATTTAATATTATCATACTAATTAAATTATTTTTATTTATAAATTAATGAAGAGTTTGTTTTTATGTCTTTGAAGGCAAGTGAAAGTTGTCAGGTAACCACACAATTCAGTATCGGGGTCTTCTGCTAGTGTACTATACATATAATAATTAAAAACTAATTTATAACTATAATATGGCTATAAAAATATAATAAAACAAACACATAGCTCCATACATAATAAATTGTATACACTTATGGGCATACTAAAATTAATTTAAGGAAGAATGCAGAAATAAATAAAGAAAAGATGGAAGAATATATTAAAACATACACATCCGCCCACACACGTTCTATTGTAATATATACATTGCATATTATATTCAATATTCGTATAAAATATTATGGAGATATCAAATAGGTTGACAAGAAAACACTACTGATAATACTGTTTAGTATGTATGTTTTATAAAGATTCAATTTCAATTTCCTTTATCATAGTGCTGGCCAACAGTCGTAAGACCTATAACAGGCCAGCACTGAAAAGTACACAAGTACCTTACAAATACATATATTTAACGAGAAAATATGATAAACAAAAATGTCTAAAAAATGGTATATACTGATGAATAGTTACGAAAAAAGTAGTAATTAATAATGATAAGAATAAAAAATAGCTTCAATAACAAATAGCTAAAGAGTGGTTAAAAGCAGTAACAATATGCAAAAAATAGACAGAATATTGTAAATTTAAATATTATAAGCAGAATCTATACATGATAAATTATTGATATGGGATTTCCTTAAATAACTCTCTGAGTTTAGCTTTCCTTTTATGATAGAAGTCGAATTCGACAATCTAGAATTGGCGCTATGGATACAACGACCTATAGGGCTTACCTTATAAGAGCTATTGATAAAAAATAATAATTTTGGATTATGAGAAGCACGAGAAGGGATATGAACGCCTACATGATGATAATAATAATAATAATAATCCAAACAATAATTGTATTTCCCAACCACACATTCTTACTGTATCCCTATATATTCCCTCACGTGACGACAGGGACAGACGCTGAGCAGCTTGTGACAAACGTAGTTTACCAGTTCTACCATCTAGATGAAGATCATACCAGGCAAGCTACACCAACAGTGAAACAGAGAGAGTACAGTTATAGAGATGGAAGATGTGTCGATATATGCAGGTGTAGCAAAGTAAGTTAACTGTTAAAAATAGATTCACTAACCACTAATATCTACTAGAGCGCTTATAGACTGTCAACTGTTTCCACAATATCAGTTAGTATCTACTAGAGCGCTTATAGACTGTCAACTGTTTCCACAATATCTGCTAGTATCTACTAGAGCGCTTATAGACTGTCAACTGTTTCCAAATATCTGCTAGTATCTACTAGAGCGCTTATAGACTGTCAACTGTTTCCACAATATCTGCTAGTATTTACTAGAGCGCTTATAGACTGTCAACTGTTTCCAAAGTATCTGCTGGTATTTACTAGAGCGCTTATAGACTGTCAACTGTTTCCACAGTATCTGCTAGTATTTACTAGAGCGCTTATAGACTGTCAACTGTTTCCACAGTATCTGCTGGTATCTACTAGAGCGCTTATAGACTGTCAACTGTTTCCACAGTATCTGCTGGTATCTACTAGAGCGCTTATAGACTGTCAACTGTTTCCAAAGTATCAGCTAGTATTTAATAGTGCACTTATAGACTGTTAACTGTTTCCACAGTATCTGCTAGTATCTACTAGAGCGCTTATAGACTGTCAACTGTTTCCAAAGTATCAGCTAGTATTTAATAGTGCACTTATAGACTGTCAACTGTTTCCAAATTATCGGCTAGTATCTACTAGAGCGCTTATAGACTGTCAACTGTTTCCAAATTATCGGCTAGTATCTACTAGAGCGCTTATAGACTGTCAACTGTTTCCACAGTATCTGCTAGTATCTACTAGAGCGCTTATAGACTGTCAACTGTTTCCACAATATCAGCTAGTATCTACTAGAGCACTTATAGACTGTCAACTGTTTCCACAGTATCTGCTAGTATCTACTAGAGCGCTTATAGACTGTCAACTGTTTCCAAAGTATCTGCCAGTAGACTGACTGTGTATTATTCTGATTGAGAATCTATCGAGAGTAATTTGTTGAAAATGAGAAATGTGTTCATATCTGAACTAGCAACATTCACCTGTGATACAGAGAGCAATAGGGGTAGTTTGGGGGTTGCTAAATAACCCTCACAACAAAACATCAGGCGCTAATTTGCATGTATTGATTCCCTCGCTCGATATGGGACCAACACAACAAACATGGCCTAAAACCAGGAACTATGAGGGGAATTAGCTTATAAGGGGGATACTTTCACTTGTAGGGGATCTTGATGGGAGGAGGTTCTGTTGAGTCGCAGGGGAATAACCAAGCTAGGGGGTTATGATGAGAGGAGGATCATCATTGTAGGGGCTCTGTTGAATCAGATAAGGGTCATAAATGTAGGGGATTATGTGAGACAGAGGTGGATAATCAAGGTAGGGGGTTATGTTGAGGTGGACGGGGGTCATCAGGGAAGGGGATACAGTAACTAGAATATCTCTTCTCTCGCTATTCACACAACTGGCACTTATTTTTCTGGATGATATTGACCCTTGAGTCAGTGACTCAATGAATCCTGGCCCCCCTACTCATCTAATGAGGCTCTCGTCCAACAGAGGTAATGTTTTCCTGACGTTCCTCATCCCTCATGTGGGCTGAGGGGAACAGGGGGCGGTGATTCATAGCAGGTCCTACCTAACCTTCTCTAGACCGGCCTTGTTAGCTCTGGGTTTCACAACGTTCCAGTTCGTTTGGAAATGATAGTGAATGGCTCTAAGAATATCCTATTTCACTGTGCTGGGATAATATATCATATGATGGTCAACTTTGGGAGGATTTACCTCTTGGAGGAGAGGGAGATATTATACTAGGAGGGGAGATAGTGACACTAGGAGGGGAGATGGTGATACTATCAGAGGAGATAGTGGTACTAGGAGGGGAGATAGTGGTACTAGGAGGGGAGATGGTGATACTAGGAGGGTAGATAGTGAAACTAGGAGGGAAGATGGTGATACTAGCAGGGGAGATATTATACTAGCAGGGAGATAGTGGTACTAGGAGGGGAGATAGTGATACTAGGAGGGTAGATAGTGACACTAGGAGGGAGATAGTGATACTAGGAGGGAAGATGGTGATACTAGCAGGGGAGCTAGTAATACTAGGAGGGTAGATAGTGACACTAGGAGAGATAGTGATACTAGGAGAGATAGTGATACTAGCAGGGGAGATATTATACTAGCAGGGAGAGTGATACTAGGAGGGGAGATGGTGATACTATTAGGAGTAAATAGTAATATTAGAAGGGGATATAATATTATTAGGAGGGAAGATAGTAATATTTGGAGGGATATATACTTTGTAATAAGGAGATAATATAATTTGCAAACACAATGGAAGCCAATCTTCCCTAGTATAACACACAAATCTACCAACACAACGGAAGCCAATCTTTCCTAGTATAACACACAAGTCTACCAACACAACGGAAGCCAATCTTCCCTAGTATAACACACAAATCTACCAACACAACGGAAGCCAATCTTCCCTAGTATAACACACAAATCTACCAACACAATGGAAGCCAATCTTCCTAGTATAACACACAAATCTACCAACACAACGGAAGCCAATCTTCCCTAGTATAACACAAAAGTCTACCAAAACAATGGAAGCCAATCTTCCCTAGTATAACACACAAGTCTACCAACACAATGGAAGCCAATCTTCCCTAGTATAACACACAAGTCTACCAACACAATGGAAGCCAATCTTCCCTAGTATAACACACAAGTCTACCAACAAAATGGAAGCCAATCTTCCCTAGTATAACACACAAGTCAACCAACACAATGGAAGCCAATCTTCCCTAGTATAACACACAAGTCTACCAACACAATGGAAGCCAATCTTCCCTAGTATAACACACAAGTCTACCAACAAAATGGAAGCAATTTATTCTGTCACACAAGCTTTGACCCAAAGACGCGGCAATGTTACCAGGGGATAAAAGCACGACGCCTTCTCCTGCCTTCATTAGAGGTGGGCGTCCTTTGTACTGCTAGTGGGGACGGGACGCTGCAACAAGGACGCTCCCCTGGGGACTTCGGGAATCAACCGACGCTGGCCAGCGTGTGTCTGTGAAAACATACTCCATCTTTTTAGAAAAACAACTAACCACTCGTTCTCCGGACAAAGAGAACTCAGGACAAAAAGAGCATTCACTTAGTCTCTTTGTAAGGTACAGTCTGTCTAGAAGGTACAATCTAGCTAGAAGGTACAGTCTGGCTACGAGTTACAGTCTAGATAGAAGGTACAGTCTGGCTAGAAGGTACAGTCTGGCTAGCAGGTACAATCTAGCTAAAAGGTACAGTCTTGCTAGAAGTTACAGTGTGGCTAGAAGGTACAGTCTGGCTAGAAGGCACAGTGTGGATAGAAGGTACAGTCTGTCTAGAAGTTACAGTCTAGCTAGAAGGTACAGTCTGGCTAGAAGTTACAGTCTGTCTAGAAGGTACAGTCTAGCTAGAAAGTGCAGTCTGGCTAGAAGTTACAGTGTGGCTAGAAAGTACAGTCTGGCTAGAAGTTACAGTGTGGCTAGAAGGTACAGTCTGTCTAGAAGGTACAGTCTAGCTAGAAGGTACAGTCTGGCTAAAAGTTACAGTCTAGATAGAAGGTACAGTCTGGCTAGAAGGTACAATATAGCTAGAAGGTACAGTCTGGTTAGAAGATACAGTCTGGCTAGAAGGTACAGTCTGGTTAGAAGGTACAGTCTGGCTAGAAGTTACAGTGTGGCTAGAAAGTACAGTCTGGCTAGAAGTTACAGTGTGGCTAGAAGGTACAGTCTGTCTAGAAGGTACAGTCTGGCTAAAAGTTACAGTCTAGATTGAAGGTACAGTCTGGCTAGAAGGTACAATATAGCTAGAAGGTACAGTCTGGCTAGAAGATACAGTCTGGCTAGAAGGTACAGTCTGGCTAGAAGGTACAGTCTGGCTAGAAGTTACAGTGTGGCTAGAAAGTACAGTCTGACTAGAGGTTACAGTGTGGCTAGAAGGTACAGTCTGACTAGAAGTTACAGTGTGGCTAAAAGTTACAGTCTGGCTAGAAGTTACAGTGTGGCTAGAAGGTACAGTCTGGCTAGAAGTTACAGTGTGGCTAGAAGTTACGTTGTGGCTAGAAGGTACATTGTGGCTGGAAGGTACAGTGTGGCTAGAAGGTACAGTCTGGCTAAAAGGTACAGTCTGGCTAAAAGTTACAGTGTGACTAGAAGGTAAAGTGTGTTCTCAGGAAAGTTCCAATTACAATGCAGTATTTTACTGAGTTTTTCAGGGAACTATATTTTAAAATAACAAACAATTTCTTAAATAACGTATAATTTCTGAGAACCTCAACCCCATATCTGCGCTTAGGTAGGCGTGCACCTTAAGAACTCTATTTGACGAAGAGCCGCACTTGTCAAGTGGTGGCATGGATCGCTATGAGCCATGTTTAGAGGTAAGACCAGTCCAGTCGGCATCAGACACTTATCATAGTGACATGCTACAAGTGTCCTATCTCACATTATATTACAAGTGTCCTATCTCACATTATATTACAAGTGTCCTATTTAACATTATATTACAAATGTCCTATCTCACATTATATTACAAGTGTCCTATCTCACATTATATTACAAGTGTCCTATCTCACATTATATTACAAGTGTCCTATCTCACATTATATTACAAGTGTCCTATCTCATATTTTATTACAAGTGTCCTATCTCATATTTTATTACAAGTGTCCTATCTCACATTATATTACAAGTGTCCTATCTCACATTATATTACAAGTGTCCTATTTAACATTATATTACAAATGTCCTATCTCACATTATATTACAAGTGTCCTATCTCATATTTTATTACAAGTGTCCTATCTCACATTATATTACAAGTGTCCTATCTCACATTATATTACAAGTGTCCTATCTCACATTTTACTATAAGTGTCCTATCTCACATTATATTACAAGTGTCCTATCTCACATTATATTACAAGTGTCCTATCTCACATTATATTACAATTAGTTTTCAAGGAGGGCCATGGGCTATTAACATTACAACTGATTATTAATTACCCCACTAGCAGATTTAAACGAGCCCATAATAGATTAATATAGTTTCACTCGTCATTTCCCATCAGATATAGTTCACAGTACAGTATATAGTTTATATTAGAATATATTGTTCACATTACATTGCTCACACTACATTGTTCACAGTAATATAAATCCAGTCCGATCTTTATATAAAACAATGTTTCAGTTTATCCGTTAGTCCAACAGCAATGAGGAACAGTCACAAATTGATATAACAATTCATACCGTTACATATTCTTTCTACTAACGGTTTTATAATATTTTATTGATCTCTATCAAAACAACATAATCTTGTATTCATTCATTCACTCCCTCGATATTTGTGTTGGAAATGTTAACGAGTAGGCGACAACTGTTTTTTCACGCGTAATTTAATAATAAAGATTAAACTATAGTGCCCATCATTTCATCTAATTCGATATTACATATTAAACTGATTAAATAGTTCGGTACTAGTGTGACGCTTTGGGTTACATTACTTTTCATTTGTTTTAAACGTGCCTAAACTTTTAATGTCTAATTGGGCAATTTAAATTAACACTTAATGAATTAAATTACTACTACTTATTACCGACCTGACCAAATCAAGGGTCTAGCTCCTCGCGCATTGATACTTTGGTTCTGTTACCACCAAGTTATCGTCCAATCCGCGGTCGGTGGCACACTTACACAATTACACTTGGAATAAGAAAGAGAAGAAGGCGTTCTCAGTAATTCTAATCAGTGTCATATAAGCTCCCTTGCAATCGGTGATTATTTGATCACTAATGAAGCTGAAATTGGTGTTCATGAGGTGTGGTATCGTATTGTCCTCATAAAACGAGTTAATGAGGCCGGATCATATTGTCGAGAAACGGTTGCCGGATGTGGAACGAGTTGTAAACATTATTTAGAGTTTGTGCGCGATGTGGGCTGAAAAGTTTTAAAAATGGTGAAAAGGAGACAAAATATAATACCAGCGGAGGAAAAAACCCGACCTTCATAGAAATCCGACTGTTATTTGGGAAGAGAAAACATTGTCTTGTTTGAAATAGCACGTGGGAGTGTTCTGGATCCAATAATGGTGAAATCGTATCTTCACGTCTACAAGACATTTGCAAAATAAAAATAAAAACAAATCATAGAATGAGAAAAACAGAATTGTGTGAAATTAAGGACAGATTGCGTTTGGATTTAATATGATTTTATTTTAAAATTTCAAACAATACCCGCTTTTTCAAACACTAAAACATTTTTAGAAAAATCTTTAAAAATAATCGTGGAAAAGCGACGGTTTCCGATGTTGCCCGACCACGAGTGACGTCATCATTAGGATGCTGGCAGCGTTCCTGGTGGTGGCTGTTGTCACCTTGGCGTCCTCCTCTCCTACTAGTCAAACCACCCCCATCAGAGTCACCCACACCACTACCACTACATCCACCCCTGCTACATCCACCCCTTCCACTACCACCACCACCACTACATCTACCCCTGCTACATCCGCTTCTTACACTACCACCAGCGCATCTACATCCACCATTTCCACTATCACACCCACTACATCCACCTTTTTTATTATCACCCCCACAACATCCACCCTTTCCATTACCACACCCACTACATCCATCCTTTCCACTACCATCCTCACAACATCCACTTCCTCCACTACCACCCCCACAACATCCACCCTTTCTACTACCACCCCCACAACATCCACCCTTTCTACTACCCCACCCACAACATCCACCCTTTCCACTACCATCCCCACAACATCCACCCTTTCTACTACCACCCCCACAACGTCCACCCTTTCCACTACCACCCCCACAACATCCACCTTTTCCACTACCACCCCCACAACATCTACCCTTTCCACTATTACCCCCACAATATCTACTTATTCTACTTCCACCCCCTCTTCTTCCACTTCCTCCCCTAGCACCGCCCCTAAACGCCCCTCTTCTGACCCCACCCCCAACATCGACTTCTCAAACAGCCAGGACTCAGAGGAACAACAAAGTGACGAGATCTCATCTCGAGAACTGGACGAAGAGTTTGACTTCAAGGAGTACGCCACTGAGGCGCTGGGGTATGACACAAGGTCCATGTAGCACTAGGTCACGTAATGTCAGAACACAAAGTCCATGTAATACGAGGTCAAGTCATGGCAGAACACAAGGGGTTCATGCAGCACTAGCTCACGTCATGGTTAGTCGCTAAGCACAAGGTCCAGGTACCACTAGATCACGTAATGGTTAGTCACAAAGCACAAGGTCCATGTAGCACTAGGTCACGTAATGTCAGAACACAAGGTCCATGTAATACCAGGTCACGTCATGGTTAGTCACAAAGCACAAGGTCCATGTAGCACTAGGTCACGTAATGTCAGAACACAAGGTCCATGTAATACCAGGTCACGTCATGGTTAGTCACAAAGCACAAGGTCCAGGTAGCACTAGGTTACGTAATGGTTAGTCACAAAGCACAAGGTCCATGTAGCACTAGGTCATGTAATGTCAGAACACAAGGTTCATGTAATACCAGGTCACGTCATGGTTAGTCACAAAGCACAAGGTCCAGGTAGCACTAGGTTACGTAATGGTTAGTCACAAAGCACAGGTCCATGTAGCACTAGGTCACATAATGTCAGAACACAAGGTCCATGTAATACCAGGTCACGTAATGTTAGTCACAAAGCACAAGGTCCATGTAGCACTTGCTCACGTCATAGTTAGTCACAAAGCACACGGTCCCTGTAGCACTAGGTCATGCTACAACAGGACACAAGATACATACATAACAAGGCTCTACTATGGCAGGACACAGGATATATATAGTACGATGTCATGTTACGTTTAAACACAAGATAGTTTGGTGAGTGTGGCTGGACGTTCCTCTTTGTGTGATGTCAAGGCTCATGGTTGAAAGCTGACAGTTATTCAAACTAACCATTCTCTCGACATTGTTATTATTAGTTGTTCTGTCATACAACAGGTCCATTCTTTTTGTCAGTGAATTTAAACCACCAATGCGTACTGTCCTCTATCTCCTCCTTCAGCTCCTAAAATTTTCTTCTTGCCCTAAGTCATCCAATATTTGAATTCTTTTTCTTCATAAATTCCTCTTTCCCTCAACCTTTCCTTTTATGACGTCACACAAAAGACAGTTCCTCCTAAGTATGTGTCTGAACCAGTTTGCTTTGTGCCGAAGAATCACATCCAAAATGGTTCTCTTCGCACCTACTTTTCTTAGGACTTGTTTATTGTCAGCCTGCCTGTGTACCTGATCTACTCACGTCTTCTCCAGTAACACATTTCAAGGCTCACCGAGTATTTCTTTTCCATCTTCTTGAGAGTTCAAGTTTATGCTCCACATAGTGCGATGATCCAAATGTATCATTTCATCAGTTTCTTCCTCAGTTTCAAACTCAACTTGCTGATCAGCAGTAATCTCTTCTTGTTTAAAGCTTCCTCGACCTAATTTCCTTGGTGTAGTTGACATTACTTGTCAGCAGACCTTCAAAGTACTTGGACTGCTCTATGCTTTCCAAATCCTGGTTTCCGATTTTGATTTTCAGCGGATTTTAATTTTTTGAAATGCCCATCACTTTTGACTTCTCAATGTTTATCTCCATGCCATATATTCTCCAGCTGATCCAAGATTTCCTTCAACTCTCTTTAGTTTTGTACAGCAATGGTAATCATGCATATTTTACTGTGTTGATGACGCGTTCTTCTATCCTGAAACTGCCATGTCCCTCCAGGGCTTCCCTGACCAGCCACTCTTTATACAAGTTGAACAGACTGGGTTTCAAACAGAATCCCTGCCTCACGCCTCTTCTTATCTCCACGCTGTTGATCTCTCCATCATTCAGCCTCACCTTCACTCGCTGTCCCAGGTACAGATTTGCAATCAGCCTTCTGTCCCTCCAGCTGATGCCGATCTTCTTGATATTTCCATCAGTTTCTTCAACTTAACTTTATCTAACGCCTTTTTCCAGTTGATGAAACCAATGTAGACGTCTCACTTTACTTCCAACACTCTCTTTGGAATTATTCTCAGCACCCTGATTGAATCTCTCCTTCCTTTTCTGAATCTAAGTTTGTATTTTTCCATCACACTTTCTATTTTCTGTTTCAGTCACCTGTTGAGTACTCTTGCCACGATATTCCCCACATGAGAAATGAGGCTAATGGTCCTGTGGCCACTGAATTTCTTGGATTGTTTCTTTTTCTTTAGAGCCACCATGGCTACATCTAGAAAGTCCTTGGGTCAATCTCCTATTTCATAGATCTTATTTATAGGTTTTGTTAGAGTCATTAATTCTTTGTTTTCCAGTTCCTTCAGCAGGTCCGCTGGTATATCATCATCTCCAGCAGATTTCCTTCTTCACATGTCCTTTATGGCTCTCTTTCCATTAACTCTTTAAAATGCTGGTTCCATTTTAGTTTTCCTCTACCTCGCCTTCTGCTTCAATCTCCAGGTTCTCTAGTCGATTTAACTAGTCATACAATTTTTCTATATATATTTCCCAACCCCTAAGAACTTCTTTATGATTCATCATCATCTGAATGTTGGGGTCTTTTAATTATATTGTTCACACACCTTTGTTTTCATTCCCTCCAAGTTGATTTTTTTCTAATACATGAGGTTATACCTTCCTTTTATTTGCAGTTTAATATCTCATCGCATGTAATCCCATATAATATTTTCTCACTTATTCTGTTCTCTTCTTAATTCGTTGTTTAGCCTCATATCTTCTTCTTTGTTGATGTTTTTCTATTTCCTTCTTTTTTACATTTTCTGATGTTACTCAGGGCCTTTCTTTCATTCTTCTTCACTTTTCCAACCTTGTCATTTAGCACCTTCAAAAAACATTCTTAACACTGTTTCACTTCCCTTCTGCACCTATACTCTTTTCTGTCACCTTACTTAACTTTGGTTCTATTGAATTTATTACAATGTCACTATCGATTTTAATTTTTCTAAGTACTACTTCGTTTTTATCTTGCTCATCTTCCTGATCCTCTTCAGTCTTGCTTTAATGTATGCCACCACCAGGATGTGTTCTGAATCGATGTCAGCTGCTGGCAATCCTGAACCGCTGTTTGGGCAGGGCTGTACTCTAGTTGGTACCTGCTGATGGAGCATCTGCCCTCTGTTGTTTCTCGTCCCCAGTCCATGTGTCTCTAAGATCTTCTTCTCCCGTCCTTCTCTGACCACACTGTTCCAATCTCCCGTCCTTCTCTGACCACAATGTTCCCAATCTCCCCCCCTTCTCCGACCACACTGTTCCAACCATCAATGTTGATGGTATTCAACTACCTATTTCCTCTCGTTGAATGATTATTTCAAATTTATCGTATATTTCTCCAACCTCGACATCATCGTGGTTGGTTGTTGGCAAGTACACTTGTACTATCAAAACATCCACTGGTGCAGCGTTTAATTTCATAAACATCAAGCTAACTGATAACTTTAGTAACACTTTTCACTACTTCATATTTTATCACAATTGCCACTTCTTTTTTCTGCTCTCTTTCCATCAGAATAGAGCATTGTGTAATTTCCAGAAACTATTTCACCTTTATCTTTCCATAGAACTTCACCTAAGCCCACAATGTTCACATTACACCTTTCTATTTCCATTTTCAAATTTCCAGTTTCCCAGCCCTTCTCATCGTCCTTACATTCCATGTTCTTATGCTGAAAGGCAAAGTTTTGTTTGCTGATTCTTTATTGATCTCTCCTCCTGAAGTAGTCCCCACCCGGAGATCCTAAAGGGGAACTAGTTTACTTCAGGGCTTTTTACCCCAGGAAGAACCATAATTGATTTTTGTCCTCTTGACAAAAGGGGTTTCCAGGGAAAAGATAGTATGGCAGTTTTCCCTTTTCCTATACAAACCGAGCACCTTGGTCGAGCTACCACTCTATGTGGTCACACCCGTGGATGTTCGATCTTGAACCACCTCGATCATCATTTGCTCTGTGCCTCAGATCGATTCTGATACCGCTGCTGCCCGGTACCAGTCACGTAACCCTGTGCAAGGGGACGTGATATACCCACGCCACTGAGTCCTTATAGATCTTAGTCGCTACCAAAATTACTGCAGCCGTTAAACCACCGCACTGTTGATGCCGTCACCCACCCCCAATATGTGGAAGCGTCTTTTATGAACACGTTTCTCGAGATTACAGTTCTAAAAATAATGAAATACAACAGTACAAGATGTAAACTGAACATTACCTTATTGTACACACACATTTCAAGCTCCACACGAAATACACCAACTAGAAAGCTCGATAGTGACTTAAAAGATGGAGAATGATATATGTTTCAGGTACTTGACCTACTACAAGGGCTCTTTATTCCGAGTGTACTACGACAACAAGAGCTGGGAAGGGGCTTGGGAGCAGTGCTACAATGACCACGCCCATCTCGCCATCCCCGACTCGGAGAAGGAGGCGAACATGATCCGGAGTCTGTACAAGGACGTCCCAGATAGAGACCCAGAGACAATGTTTGCCTACATTGGGGTCCACTCGCTCTTCAAGAGGAACATCTGGGTCACCCTGGCAGTGAGTGGTGGGATGCTTCTTGTAGACCTCAGGGCGAGCCAAACAAGTTGGATAATGAGGGCCACATTGAACACTAAAAAACTGAGGTGCCCCCACGTTTATAAAATATCTGTGTTCTCATTATAAAAATAGTTCAAACTTATGATATTATTATTACAAAAAGAAAAGAGTAGGCCTCAGAGATAAACCAATAAGTTTGCTTTCTATATTTATAAGAAATGAAACCTCTTATTTGTAACGATGATGTTAATATTGGCTTTTAAATTTGATCCCAAAGTAATTTTCCTAAATGTTGACGAATGTGTGTTCATAAGTCGAGATCTCTCGTGTTTTGTGTTTGATTTTATGTGAGAAAACAAATGTTAACACACTTGTGTGCTACCAGACATTGCACAGGGGCCTATTGGTGGCTCACATTCAACAAGTTTTGACTTAAGGATCCATGTCGAAGAAAGAGTGGAGGTTTGGTAAACTAACATCCCATTCCAGAACCCTACAAACTATGTCAAACCTCCAAATATCACATTACAGAACTCTACAAACTATGTCAAACCTCCAAATATCACATTCCAGCACTCTATAAACTATGTCAAACCCCCAAACATCCATTCCAGAACTCTACAAACTATGTCAAACCCTCAAATATCACATTCCAGGACTCTATAAACTATGTCAAGCCCCAAATATCACATTCCAGAACTCTACAAACTATGTCAAACCCCAAACATCCATTCCAGAACTCTACAAACTATGTCAAACCCCAAACATCCATTCCAGAACTCTACAAACTATGTCAAACCCCAAATATCACATTCCAGGACTCTACAAACTATGTCAAACCCCCAAATATCACATTCCAGAACTCTACAAACTATGTCAAACCCCAAATATCACATTCCAGAACTCTACAAACTATGTCAAACCCCAAATATCACATTCCAGAACTCTACAAACTATGTCAAACCCCCAAATATCACATTCCAGAACTCTACAAACTATGTCAAACCCCAAATATCACATTCCAGGACTCTACAAACTATGTCAAACCCCAAACATCCCATTCCAGAACTCTACAAACTATGTCAAACCTCCAAATATCACATTCTAGAACTCTACAAACTATGTCAAACCCCAAACATCCCATTCCAGAACTCTACAAACTATGTCAAACCCCAAATATCACATTCCAGGACTCTATAAACTATGTCAAACCCCCAAACATCCCATTCCAGAACTCTACAAACTATGTCAAACCCCAAATATCACATTCCAGGACTCTATAAACTATGTCAAGCCCCAAATATCACATTCCAGAACTCTACAAACTATGTCAAACCCCCAAACATCCATTCCAGAACTCTACAAACTATGTCAAACCCCAAAATCCCATTCCAGAACTCTACAAACTATGTCAAACCCCCAAATATCACATTCCAGACTCTACAAACTATGTCAAACCCCCAAATATCACATTCCAGAACTCTACAAACTATGTCAAACCCCCAAATATCACATTCCAGAACTCTACAAACTATGTCAAACCCCCAAATATCACATTCCAGAACTCTACAAACTATGTCAAACCCCCAAACATCCCATTCCAGAACTCTACAAACTATGTCAAACCCCCAAACATCCATTCCAGAACTCTACAAACTATGTCAAACCCCAAATATCACATTCCAGACTCTACAAACTATGTCAAACCCCCAAATATCACATTCCAGAACTCTACAAACTATGTCAAACCCCCAAACATCCATTCCAGAACTCTACAAACTATGTCAAACCCCCAAATATCACATTCCAGAACTCTACAAACTATGTCAAACCCCCAAATATCACATTCCAGGACTCTACAAACTATGTCAAACCCCCAAATATCACATTCCAGAACTCTACAAACTATGTCAAACCCCCAAACATCCCATTCCAGAACTCTACAAACTATGTCAAACCCCCAAATATCACATTCCAGAACTCTACAAACTATGTCAAACCCCCAAATATCACATTCCAGGACTCTACAAACTATGTCAAACCCCCAAATATCACATTCCAGAACTCTACAAACTATGTCAAACCCCCAAATATCACATTCCAGAACTCTACAATCTATGTCAAACCCCCAAACATCCCATTCCAGAACTCTACAAACTATGTCAAACCCCCAAATATCACATTCCAGAACTCTACAAACTATGTCAAACCCCCAAACATCCCATTCCAGAACTCTACAAACTATGTAAAACCCCCAAATATCACATTCCAGGACTCTATAAACTATGTCAAGCCCCCAAATATCACATTCCAGAACTCTACAAACTATGTCAAGCCCCCAAATATCACATTCCAGAACTCTACAAACTATGTCAAACCCCCAAACATCCCATTCCAGAACTCTACAAACTATGTCAAACCCCCAAACATCCCATTCCAGAACTCTACAAACTATGTCAAACCCCCAAATATCACATTCCAGAATTCTACAAACTATGTCAAACCCCCAAATATCACATTCCAGAACTCTACAAACTATGTCAAACCCTCAAATATCACATTCCAGAATGTTGTATTTCCTCTACTTGTAAAGTAAATATTAAAGTCACATTGCACGCAGGTCGACCACACATTATCAAAGCTAGGGCCACGAGTCTGACACGTTGTGTTGAGGGACGCAAGTGTCTGCTGGTCATAAAACTTGTGTCTGCTCCCTGTCTTTCAGACAAGCCTCTCAACAAGACAGGCTACTACAAGTGGTCACAACGTCATCATAGTACTACAACCGACGGTCGCTGTGCAGCGCTGCATGCGCTAGGGGGGTACCTCAGCATTCCTTGCGAGGAGGAGCATATCTTCGTCTGTGAGATGGAGTAGTCAGTGGCGGGTCGCAGAATGTCGCCAGGGAGAGCTGTACTTCAGGAGACCACCCTAACAACACTTTACACCTCGTCACTGGATTGAGCTTATACGTCACCCCCAACTGCTGGTTGAAACTTCACTCAGTACAACCTCATACACTTCAAAGCCACGAAACGCTACTTTCCTCCGATTGAAAACCAACAACTAAAACTTTTCATGTTTTAATGGGAAGAACAACTTCAGACTTATTTCCAGTTTTGCATAAACTCAAGTAGAAGTGAATACAATCATTCATTGACAGCTTTGTCCGAGAACTATGAAATAAGAGCCGGTCATTAGTGCAGGGTGGCAGGTGTGTATTGTCAGGAGATATCCTAGTGCGTCATATAACTGTGATTAGTGCAGGGTGGCAGGTGTGATTGTCAGGAGATATCTAGTGCGTAATATAGTACTGGATGTATGTAGATATCTAGTGCGTATATAACTGGTGATTAGTGCAGGGTGGAGTGTATTGTCAGGAGATATCCTAGTGCGTCATATAACTGGTGATTAGCGCAGGGGTGGAAGGTGTATTGTCAGGAGATATCCTAGTGCGTCATATAACTGGTGATTAGTGCAGGGTGGAAGTTGTATTGTCAGGAGATATCCTAGTGCGTCATATAACTGTGATTAGTGCAGGGTGGAAGGTTGTATTGGTCTGGAGATATCCTAGTGCGTCATATAACTGGTGATTAGCGCAGGGTGGAAGGTGTATTGTCAGGAGATATCCTAGTGCGTCATATAAATGGTGATTAGTGCTAGGTTGGAAGATCAATGTTCAACATGTGAATTACAAGTTAACAAGTGCAACATATCGACATAATGAACTAAAACTACATGTAGGTTATCGTAATATAGGTCAGGTCTGGTTAACAAACAAGTCGAAGTCGTATTTTAAAACGTTATTTTATGAACTTACGACTTACTATTGATATGGGCCTGAGTTTATTTTATTTTCATAAGCTTGCCCAGGTTTTCGCAATAAGGTCAGTCATTTATTAACAACCTCCATCCCAAAAACCTCAAGATTCAAGCAATAAAAGAAAATACGGTGACATTGTCAATATATTATGACGCATGCGATAAACTTTTATTTTCAAATGTATAGATAAAGAAAATTATAGTTTTTTCAAAATAAATTAAAAAGCGGCGTACCACAAACCAATGCCCAATAATTGTAGGTATCTGTGCTATCGTCCACTGGAAGGATTGCACATTAGCTTTATACTCTAAGGTAACAGGCTTACCTTGCTTGGTTCCACTATGGTGGAGCTTATAAGATAGTCATAGTGTAATCAGTCAAGGTTAGACTACTATCTCATAGTAGACAGAATGTGAAAGGAGTCATGACGAGTTTAGAACAGCGTTCCATCCCGTTGTATAGTTGTAGAGCTGTTCACACCAGAATGCCGACAGACTGGGATGTGTTGTTCCTCCATGAAGAGAATGAAGATAGACCCCTCCCTCATCGCCCCGTGCTGATCATTGTGACCCGACACACGCAATATTGTTGACACGGCTCCACAATCCATCATTTAGTGATTGATTGATTGATTGATTGATGACGGAGCAAACCATTGAGGGAATGAAATACAGGGTTATAATCTCCCATGTCCTTTTCGTTCAAATTGTTTCTCTGGTAGAAGCTGGTGAGAGTGATCATAGCTGGTAGTAGCTGGTCAAAGTGATTATAAATGTTCACAGGTTGCTATCACATGTGGAGCTAATGATATAATGTTGTATCACATGTGGAGCTAGTTATATCAAGTTGTATCACATGTGGAGCTAGTGATATCAAGTTGTATCACATGTAGAGCTAGTGATATCAAGTTGTATCACATATGGAGCTAGTGATATCATTTTGTATCACATGTAGAGCTAGTGATATCAAGTTGTATCACATATGGAGCTAGTGATATCAAGTTGTATCACATATGGAGCTAGTGATATAAATTTTGTATCACATGTAGAGCTAGTGATATCAAGTTGTATCACATATGGAGCTAGTGATATCAAGTTGTATCACATATGGAGCTAGTGATATAAAGTTGTATCACATATGTAGCTAGTGATATCAAGTTGTATCACATATGGAGCTAGTTATATCAAGTTGTATCACATATGGAGCTAGTTATATAAAGTTGTATCACATATGGAGCTAGTTATATCAAGTTGTATAACATATGGAGCTAGTGATATAAAGTTGTATACATATGGAGCTAGTGATATCAAGTTGTATCACATATGGAGCTAGTGATATCAAGTTGTATCACATATGGAGCTAGTGATATCAAGTTGTATAACATATGAGCTAGTGATATCAATGTATCACATATGGAGCTAGTGATATCAAGTTGTATCACATATGGAGCTAGTGATATCAAGTTGTATCACATATGGAGCTAGTGATATCAAGTTGTATCACATATGGAGCTAGTGATATCAAGTTGTATCACATATGGAGCTAGTTATATCAAGTTGTATCACATGTGGAGCTAGTGATATCAAGTTGTATCACATATAGAGCTAGTTATATCAAGTTGTATCACATATGGAGTTAGTGATATCAAGTTGTATCACATATAGAGATAGTGATATCAAGTTGTATCACATATGGAGCTAGTGATATAAAGTTGTATCACATATGGAGCTAGTGATATAAGTTGTATCACATATGGAGCTAGTATATCAGTGTATCACATATGGAGTTAGTGATATCAAGTTGTATCACATATGGAGCTAGTGATATAAAGTTGTATCACATATGGAGCTAGTTATATCAAGTTGTATCACATATGGAGTTAGTTATATCAAGTTGTATCACATATGAAGCTAGTTATATCAAGTTGTACCACATGTAGATCTAGTGATATCAAATTATGATCACATTCCCGTATTTCAATATCTATCTTGACTCAAGCCTAGAATTTATCTCATTTCCTTTTGTTTCAGTTGATTAAACTCCCCCCACCCCCACCTTGAGAGTATACAACACCTGCTGAGTAGTCTCGAGTGTGCTATATTGGCCCTTCCCAGGAAAGGTAGCTCAGTGGGTCGGGTGGTGGTTTTAATACATTAACATTCCCATGTACTTCCCTCCTGATACTGACTGTGTGATACAAGGTATAGAGACTGGAGTATCTATACTGTTAGAGGTCAGGGTATAGAGACTAGAGTATATCTACTAATAGAGATATAAACCAGGGTATAGAGATTATTTCATGAAAATGTCTCACGACTAAATTATAGTGTTTTTACGGTGGATTTTACCATCCTCACAAAAACATTATATTTAATTATTATGTGTTCTACAACACAATGTTTATATCTCAAGATGCTCTTTGTTTTGTTAAAGTAACAAGTTTAACACTCACTAATGTTTTATGTGTGAGCTAGTTTCACATGCTCGGCTGTATTAGTATTTTCTATCGCGATTCCTGGATTAGATCAATATTTTCTAGGCGGTGTGTACATTTCAAGACAGAGGTATATGTGTCACTCTTGTTCTAAACACAAGTCTGTAAATATTTAGCGATTAATTGTAATCGACCATGAAAACCTGGGATTGTATTTCTCCAAACTCTGTGGTACAGACAGGAGACAAACACAAACTCTGTGGTACAGACAGGAGACAAACACAAACTCTGTGGTACAGACAGGAGACAAAACAAACTCTGTGGTACAGACAGGAGCAAAACACAAACTCTGTGTACAGACAAGAGCAAAACACAAACTCTGTGGTACAGACAAAGGAGCAAAACACAAACTCTGTGGTACAGACAAGAGCAAAACACAAACTCTGTGGTACAGACAGGAGACAAACACAAACCATTTAGGTTTCAGATAGGAGACAAACACAAAACAATTTAGGTACAGATAGGAGACAAACACAAACCATTTAGGTACAGATAGGAGACAAACACAAACCATTGTGGTACAGACAAGAGCAAAACACAAACTCTGTGGTACAGACAGGAGACAAACACAAACTCTGTGGTACAGACAGGAGCAAAACACAAACTCTGTGGTACAGACAAGAGCAAAACACAAACTCTGGTACAGACAGGAGACAAACACAAACCATTTAGGTACAGATAGGAGACAAACACAAACCATTTAGGTACAGATAGGAGACAAACACAAACAATTTAGGTACAGATAGGAGACAAACACAAACCATTTAGGTACAGATAGGAGACAAACACAAACCATTTTGGTACAGACAGGAGACAAACAAAGCAGGTTTTAATAAGATGCAAGTTGAAATCACACCTAGCTCGATGATACATTCTGCAGAGGTGAGTGCAGCTGAACTTGCAGTTGTCTAACATAGATAAGTTAACAAGCAGTGGTGTAGCGGGAACTATTGCGAATGTCAATGAAAGAAAGTTATGGAGACTCCCACATCGAGAACTAATCCAAGGTCATAGGAGGACAGTGACGGGGTGAGAATGCAGCACACGTGACAATAATCCTCCTCTCAACAAGATGGCCGCGGGTTTGTACGTTGTTCGTAACAAGAGAGATAGAGAGTGAGAGAGAAAGAGAGAGATGGTCACTCGGTCTTTACAAGGAAGCGCTCATTAAAAATACCCCCCTCCATCCTTGAACCCGTCTATTCCCTTTTACCTGAACCCTTGATAATAATTGCGGCTGAGAGGAAGTAGCGCTTAGTTTCCGGGTTTGCGGGTAACATAGATACAAGGGGCAGCCATCACTGCCATGTGTATAGCTGAGTGAAGCAATCACTGCCAGTGTAGTATATCTGAGTGAAGATACAATCACACTCCTGTTATAGCTGAGTGAAGCAATCACTCTCATGTGTATAGCTGAGTGAAGCAATCCATTTCCTGTTTATATAGCTGAGTGAAGCAATCATCCTATTGGGCCATGTGTATACTGAGTGCAGCCATCACTGCCATGTGTATAACTGAGTGCAGCCATCACTGCCATGTGTATAACTGAGTGCAGCCATCACTGCCATGTGTATAACTGAGTGCAGCCATTACTGCCATGTGTAAACTGAGTGAAGCAATCACACTCCTGTATATAGCTGAGTGAAGCAATCACTCTCATGTATATAGCTGAGTGAAGCAATCACTCTCATGTGTATAGCTGAGTGCAGCCATCACTCTCATGTGTATAACTGAGTGAAGCAATCACTTTCCTGTGTATAACTGAGTGAAGCAATCACTGTCCATGTGTATAACTGAGTGCAGCCATCACTGCCATGTTTGGGTATCATACTGAGTGAAGCAATCACACTCCTGTATATAGCTGAGTGAAGCAATCACTCTCATGTATATAGCTGAGTGAAGCAATCACTCTCATGTGTATAGCTGAGTGCAGCCATCACTCTCATGTGAAATAACTGAGTGAAGCAATCACTTTCCTGTTTATAACTGAGTGCAGCCATCACTCTCATGTGTATAACTGAGTGAAGCAATCACTTTCCTGTTTATAACTGAGTGCAGCCATCACTGCCATGTGTATAACTGAGTGCAGCCATCACTGTCATGTGTATAGCTGAGTGAAGCAATCACTCTCCTGTGTATAGCTGAGTGGCAAGGGAAGAAGACTGTCGTACTCTGATGTAGTTTCCGAGATGTAAGCTGACCGGACTACTCTCATGTCCTCACTAGATGAGGTAAGGAACAAGATGATAAAAATTGAGAGGAGGAGGGAGAGGGATGAATCTTGAGTACAAAACTATCATCAATACACTCGAACGTGTTTCGAACCCCGACCTCCCATTCAACGAGGAATTAAGATGATAAAGCTTTGTGCCAGTCTTCTAGCGTTGGGGCTCTCGTATTATCCTCATTTCACACTTGTAGGGTCGGGAGGGGGGAGTAGAGTTGACAGGAAATATTCTCGTGATTTTAAAAGGGGGGGGGGGTTGATTTAGAAAAAAAACACATCCTAGAACTCCCGGCCAGTGTTCAAGCACCACCTTCCTGTTATAAGTGAACCAGACAACACGAGACTCATGCCTTTGTCTGTCGACCCACCGGTACGGGTTTAAAGGAACTTAATCAAGTAGCATATTAATATGTGGTATTTAGATAGTTTTTAATACTCAAGTGAATTGAGTTTGAAATCTAAACTCCTGTTCACTATTAGTACATTATTTTTTATAGTTTTATTAATATACAATTTTCCTTGTGAAACGTATTCTTTATATAAAATCTTCTCTTTCCAGTAGCTTGTTTATGAAATTAACTACATAACCGTTATACTATAAAATGCCCTTATGCCACTATTTACCCAAGCTCCATAAACCTCTTTATCACCCCTACCCCCTATGCCTCTTTCAATTATGTAACAGCTTCCCGAATATTATCGGTGGAGATTGAAAGAGAATTAGATTAATGTGGCTTTTCATCAGAGTCAGGAAAAGACTTAAACAAGAATAATAATGACCTCTACAAAATGACGAAAAGGTGATTCAATATTCTTGATGTTTTATGTCACGTCCAATACTAGCGACATTAATGAACACAAAAATTATTCAGAGCTATGTGCTTCAATCTGTTGTTGAAGTTGAGTATTCGTGTTTCAACCAGCACCTACTACCTCCTGCTCCCCTGTTAATTCTACTTCTAGTAGAGGAAGCTGTGGTAAAACTCCTACCAACTCCTGCTCCCCTGTTAATTCTACTTCTAGTAGAGGAAGCTGTGGTATAACCTCCTACCAACTCTTGATCCCTTGTTAATTCTACTTCTAGTAGAGGAAGCTGTGGTATACCTCCTACCAACTCTTGATCCCTTGTTAATTCTACTTCTAGTAGAGGAAGCTGTGGTAAATCTCCTACCAACTCTTTCTCCCCTGTTAATTCTAAGTCTAGTAGAGGAAGCTGTGGTAAATCTCCTACCGACTCCTGCTCCCTTGTTAATTCTACTTCTAGTAGAGGAAGCTGTGGTAAATCTCCTACCAACTCTTTCTCCCCTGTTAATTCTAAGTCTAGTAGAGGAAGCTGTGGTAAATCTCCTACCAACTCTTCTCCCCTGTTAATTCTAAGTCTAGTAGAGGAAGCAGTGTGTAAATCTCCTACCGACTCCTGCTCCCTTGTTAATTCTACTTCTAGCAGAGGAAGCTGTGGTAAAACTCCTACCAACTCCTGCTCCCCTGTTAATTCTACTTCTAGTAGAGGAAGCTGTGGTAAAACTCCTACCAACTCCTGCTCCCCTGTTAATTCTACTTCTAGTAGAGGAAGCTGTGGTATACCTCCTACCAACTCTTGATCCCTTGTTAATTCTACTTCTAGTAGAGGAAGCTGTGGTAAATCTCCTACCAACTCTTTCTCCCCTGTTAATTCTAAGTCTAGTAGAGGAAGCTGTGGTAAATCTCCTACCGACTCCTGCTCCCTTGTTAATTCTACTTCTAGTAGAGGAAGCTGTGGTAAACCTCCTACCAACTCCTGCTTCCTTGTTAATTCTACTTTTAGCAGAGGAAGCTGTGGTAAACCTCCTACCAACTCCTGCTCCCCTGATTTCTCTACTCCTCGTGGAGACGAAGGAAATGGAAGTGTGTTTGTGTATTCCACCGAGAGGTCATCAAGCAAATGCACCCCACATGAATATAAACTTGGAGTGAGTAGTTTCCAGATTAAAGAGAGAGACACACATATTCCCACAGTACCCAGATTTGAAACACTCAATGGGAATGAAGTTCTAACACGACCTTTCAGACGCAACATGGCTCATCCTCAACCAAACTCATCAAATGATTAAAAAGAAAAAAAATATTAGCGTTTAGAAGAATCAAACCATAATTTAGAGGTATGTGTGATTAGTTAGTTTAAAACAACTGAATTGGTAATTTAAATAGGATATTTATTAATACATTGCCAAGTCCCTCATTCTTCCAAACTTTGCTCATGTGTTGGCAGATGGAAATGTCTTCTGTAATGAATGTAATACTAACCAAACCTTCGGAGACTGGCGCTAAAAAATTAACATGAGGATTGGCGCCGTTGCAGTTTTGCATCATCCTATAATGTTCGAAATAATAATCAAAAACAAATAATTTAAAACATAATATTATTGCTGAAGCATTATTATTAAATAAATGTTTGAATAATATTGTATTTTTTTAATAAATTTTATTAAAAAATAAGAAAATTACAATAATGTTAAACTGTTACAAAAAATAGCTTATTATTAGAACAAAAATAACAAAATATTTTAAGGCATTATTTTATATTGTACTGTATTACAAAATTACTGATTACTTACTTCTACAATATTACTGTATTATTTTATTTTAAAAATACGGGAGCAATGAGCCAAACATATGACATCATGACTGGCACCGTTGCATATTCACAATATTCCTGCATTGGGTCAGTTAAAACTCCCGAATCTCTTTTTTTTTTTTTTTTTTTACTGTTTGATGACATACTACGAGGAATACTGGGAGGGGGACCGGACTTAATTACCTTTAGTTTTCAAAATAAATGTTACAATGCACCACACTGACTTTCTCTAGCTTTTATCTTGAAATAGATATTTATTAAAAACTTGTAAGATTTGTGAAACGAAATAAAATGTATACACATTATTGTAGAAACACTCCACCAAAGATCATACATGAAATAACGTGCACTGTTACACAAATATTGAGAAAAGAGAAACCTCTTTTTTGTTCACCAAAGAGTATAATAATCAAATTCATTTTCCAAGACTTGGATTAAACAGTATATACATTTACTTATAGCTAATAAACTTGGTTTTATAAAAATATATTTCAAATAAAAGAGTTGTGTCTTTAGCGGCAACTTAAAAATAATAGTTGCTCAGAAATGATGAAAATCTAAAAATTTATCTAATCTAAAGTACACTCAAAGTAATTTTCATGAAAAAATGAGAACTGCCATCTTGTTTATAGTAAATAAAAATGTCTAGATATAAAATTTAATCAAAATCGTTAGAGCAAATTTCGAGAAAGTTGAGTTTTTTCTTTTTTTGCCCTTCATTAAACTACACTTAAATTTATGATAAGACAACTAATTCCAAAAACCTCTTGTGGTGGATTTTATGAACACCTAGATACCAAGTTATAGACCAATCTGTAAAGTAGTTTCCGTTAAGGCCCGAGGTACAGACAGACAGACAGACGGACAGACAAAATCGCGAAAACAACTTTTTTTGTGTCAGGGGGTCATGAAACGTCAACATTTATCAAAATCTGGAGAGCTAATTTGGATGATCACAATACTTTCTTTTTCCGAGGTGTGAAGAGAAAATAAAAATTACAGCTGTTGCGAAAATGCAATTTGTATTAAAAACCAACTAGTCAATTAGAGAATTTCTATTTCAACAATTTTGCTGGACTCCTTAAATTCGTCAGTTTAATTTAAACTCACGTCCCTCTACGTTGAAGTAACGTCTCTTCAAATTTGAACTGCACACACAATAATTTAAATGTTAAATAAATGGTACGGCACAAACTTTTTCATACAGTGTATAGCTAGGACCGTGTAAATTGCCCTTAAGTAAGTTTTCCTAATAAAAACAAACACACCCTCCTGTTAATCACAACAAACACTCTTCATATATTAATTTTCAACAAAATTGTTAAAATATTTTTAAAAAATTTCAAAATTTCAAAACTCATTTAGCTAATTGTGAACTACCCACAAATTAAATTTAATCTGTGAAAATTATACCTATCATTATTATTTATAATGAAAAACAATTGCCATTGTTTATTTTGAACTAAATCTTCAAGGTCATTTTTGAAAATATCAATTTAAAAAAAAAGTGAACCCCCGTAGTTAATTTATTTAACATAAATACATATACATTATTATTTGTCATGTGAAATAGTCCCCATATACCAATTCTAAACATTTGCGAAAAATTTGGAACAAAAAAAAATCACTAGTCAGTAAACTACCCTTAATATAAGGTCCAAGGTCATAATCAAACAAAAATCTCGAGGTATTGCCATATAACATCTAAATATTAAGTTTTTACAACACCCATTAAACCGTTTCAGATGTGTGGTCAGGGAAAGACAGACTGACAGACCGAGAGACAGAATTGTAAGATCAAATTTTTGGGTTCGGGGACAAATAAAACGTAAAGATTCATTATAATCCCAGGACCGAAAATGTTCATAAAAGTGCAATACTTTCTCTTTAGATGAGAAAGTAAAAGATGATAAATTTAGATAATTTTTTGGGCGTAAAGTTGAAATTGTCTATAAAATGTAAATATTGTAGCGCGTCTGCCCACTGAGGTAAGAGTACTGGGTTCAATCACTGGCACGGCTGAAAAATTTACTGAAGGCAAATTTGGGTTTTACCTTTTCAAAATGATGAATTGATGGACAGGGAACTAGATATTATGTTTGTTTAGGGTTAAGTTAGTTTGTAAGACGTAAACTTGTATCTATAAAGTTGTTTGAATAGGTCCAGCTAAAACAAAAGGTTGTGGACGCCAGCAAATAAAGCGAGTAAGTGAGCCTTGGAGCACAGGGTGAGGTGTCATTGTAACTAGGGACTCTCTCCGACTTGACCTAACCTGGCGGTGTCAAGCTAACCCAATTACCCCTGGACACCTACTTGCCTGCGTAGCACGTAAGTAACATGATTAGCACATAAAAGGGGGAGTAACGAGATTATCTCATTTACCAATTATCCTTCTCTATTAGGGTCTAATGGAACACAGGAGGTATCTCACTACATTTTCTCTCTCTATCAGGGTCTCATGGAACACAGGAGGTATCTCACTACCTTTTATCTCTCTATCAGGGTCTCATGGAACACAGGAGGTATCTCACTACATTTTCTCTCTCTATCAGGGTCTCATGGAACACAGGAGGTATATAACTATATTTTCTCTCTCTATCAGGGTCTCATGGAACACAGGAGGTATCTAACTATATTTTCTCTCTCTATCAGGGTCTCATGGAACACAGGAGGTATCTCACTACCTTTTATCTCTCTATCAGGGTCTCATGGAACACAGGCGGTATCTCATTACCTTTTCTCTCTCTATCAGGGTCTCATGGAACACAGGAGGTATCTCACTACCTTTTCTCTCTCTCTATCAGAGTCTCATGGAACACAGGAGGTATCTCACTACCTTTTCTCTCTCTATCAGGGTCTCATGAAACACAGGAGGTATCTCACTTCCTTTTATATCTCTCTATCAGAGTCTCATGGAACACAGGAGGTATCTCACTACCTTTTCTCTCTCTCTATCAGGGTCTCATGGAACACAGGAGGTATCTCACTACCTTTTCTCTCTCTATCAGGGTCTCATGAAACACAGGAGGTATCTCACTTCCTTTTATATCTCTCTATCAGAGTCTCATGGAACACAGGAGGTATCTCACTTCCTTTTATATCTCTCTATCAGAGTCTCATGGAACACAGGAGGTATCTCACTACCTTTTATCTCTCTATCAGGGTCTCATGGAACACAGGAGGTATCTCACTACCTTTTCTCTCTCCATCAGGGTCTCATGAAACACAGGAGGTATCTCACTTCCTTTTATATCTCTCTATCAGAGTCTCATGGAACACAGGAGGTATCTCACTACTTTTCTCTCTCTCTATCAGGGTCTCATGAAACACAGGAGGTATCTCACTTCCTTTTATATCTCTCTATCAGAGTCTCATGGAACACAGGAGGTATCTCACTTCCTTTTATATCTCTCTATCAGAGTCTCATGGAACACAGGAGGTATCTCACTACTTTTCTCTCTCTCTATCAGAGTCTCATGGAACACAGGAGGTATCTCACTACCTTTTCTATCTCTATCAGGGTCTCATGGAACACAGGAGGTATCTCACTACTTTTCTCTCTCTCTATCAGGGTCTCATGAAACACAGGAGGTATCTCACTTCCTTTTATATCTCTCTATCAGAGTCTCATGGAACACAGGAGGTACTCACTTCCTTTTATATCTCTCTATCAGAGTCTCATGGAACACAGGAGGTATCTCACTTCCTTTTATATCTCTCTATCAGAGTCTCATGGAACACAGGAGGTATCTCACTACCTTTTATCTCTATATCAGGGTCTCATGGAACACAGGAGGTATCTCACTACCACTACTGGTAGTAGAGAGCAGACCTATGACGACAAAACAAAGGGGGTGTCTAGTATTCAAGTGATATTGATTGCTCCAACAGTTTCTCTAGTTAATGAATGTGGTCTTAGAGCCAGGACAGCCAGGCGTAGAGGAACTAAATACGCTCTTGTTCCCAGTATTTGAACTCTCCAGCAGGGATTCCAACCACATTCCAATATGTACAGTTCAACCAACTCTCTAGCCACGGTGGTTTCCCGGTGTAAGGAGGGTTACAGTTGATTTAGGGGCAGAGTCAAGTGTTGCCATTGATTGCAGGCCCAACTGGCACCTGGCCAAGAACTACCATAGCAACTCTCTGTCTCTCAAGGGCAGCCCTCTAACTTCATGTGGACACAGCCTCTCACTTCATGTGGACACAGCCTCTCACTTCATGTGGACACAGCCTCTAACTTCATGTGGACACAGCCTCTAACTTCATGTAGACACAGCCTCTAACTTCATGTAGACACAGCCTCTAACTTCATGTGGACACAGCCTCTCACTTCATGTGGACACAGCCTCTAACTTCATGTGAACACAGCCTCTCACTTCATGTGGACACAGCCTCTAACTTCATGTGGACACAGCCTCTAACTTCATGTGAACACAGCCTCTAACTTCATGTGAACACAGCCTCTCACTTCATGTGGACACAGCCTCTAACTTCATGTGAACACAGCCTCTCACTTCATGTGAACACGGCCTCTAACTTAATGTGAACACAGCCTCTAACTTCATGTGAACACAGCCTCTAACTTCATGTAGACACAGCCTATAACTTCATGTAGACACAGCCTCTCACTTCATGTAGACAAAGCCTCTCGCTTCATGTGAACAAAGCCTCTAACTTCATGTGAACACAGCCTCTAACTTCATGTGAACACAGCCTCTAACTTCATGTAGACACAGCCTCTCACTTCATGTAGACACAGCCTCTCACTTCATGTGAACACAGCCTCTCACTTCATGTGAACACAGCCTCTCACTTCATGTGAACACAGCCTCTCACTTCATGTGGACACAGCCTCTAACTTCATGTAGACACAGCCTCTCACTTCATGTAGACACAGCCTCTAACTTCATGTGAACACAGCCTCTAACTTCATGTGAACACAGCCTCTCACTTCATGTGGACACAGCCTCTAACTTCATGTGAACACAGCCTCTCACTTCATGTGGACACAGCCTCTAACTTCATGTGGACACAGCCTCTCACTTCATGTGAACACAGCCTCTCACTTCATGTGAACACAGCCTCTCACTTCATGAGAACACAGCCTCTCACTTCATGTAGACACAGCCTCTAACTTCATGTGAACACAGCCTCTCACTTCATGTGGACACAGCCTCTCACTTCATGAGAACACAGCCTCTCACTTCATGTAGACACAGCCTCTAACTTCATGTGAACACAGCCTCTCACTTCATGTAGACACAGCCTCTCGCTTCATGTGAACACAGCCTCTAACTTCATGTGGACACAGCCTCTCACTTCATGTGGACACAGCCTCTCACTTCATGTGAACACAGCCTCTCACTTCATGTGGACACAGCCTCTAACTTCATGTGAACACAGCCTCTCACTTCATGTGAACACAGCCTCTAACTTCATGTAGACACGGCCTCTCACTTCATGTGGACACAGCCTCTAACTTCATGTGAACACAGCCTCTCACTTCATGTGAACACAGCCTCTCACTTCATGTGGACACAGCCTCTCACTTCATGTGAACACGGCCTCTCACTTCATGTGGACACAGCCTCTCACTTCATGTGAATACAGCCTCTCACTTCATGTGGACACAGCCTCTCACTTCATGTGAACACGGCCTCTAACTTCATGTGGACACAGCCTCTAACTTCATGTGAATACAGCCTATAACGTCATGTGGACACAGCCTCTAACTTCATGTAGACACGGCCTCTCACTTCATGTGGACACAGCCTCTAACTTTATGTGGACACAGCCTCTCACTTCATGTGAACACAGCCTCTCACTTCATGTGGACACAGCCTCTCACTTCATGTGAACACAGCCTCTCACTTCATGTGGACACAGCCTCTAACTTCATGTGAACACAGCCTCTCACTTCATGTGAACACAGCCTCTAACTTCATGTAGACACGGCCTCTCACTTCATGTGAACATTACCTCTCACAATAATAAAGTCCTGCCTGCCAGGACACAGATATAATAAAGTCCTGCCTGCCAGGACACAGATAAATATAATAAAGTACCTATAATAAAGACACAGAGTATGATAGAAATGTGATCACAGGCAGGCAAGTAAGATCTCACACACTTCACACGGTCCAAAGCGGATCAGGTTTGTTTGAGGATGCAATTAAACGTTGAATTGTTTCCAATCCTAATCCTCGGTTAGGAGAGGACACGTTCAGCCGTTGAGAAAGAAGTAGCTGCTGTGGACGATCATTCGAATGTGGTCCAGGCTCACAACCAAAACAGGGGAACCTTATTTCTGTAATAATATCCACTTTACTTGCTCAGATGAACAGAAAATACGATTTTTTTTTTGCCAGAGAACTGTGTAAAGCTCATGTTACGTTTTATATTCCCTTACATTGTGTCAGCAGCTCTATAAAACTTATCATAATGTATGTACGATATAGTTGGTGAACCAAATGGATGTATTGACTATTAGTTGATAAACCACTTGGATTTATTGACCATTAGTTGATAAACCACTTGGATTTATTGACCATTAGTTGATAAAACACGAAGCTATATAGACCATTGTTTGGTAAATCATGTAGATGTATTGATCATTAGTTGGTTAACGACGTAGATGTATTGATCATTGGTTGGTTAACCACGTAGGTGTATTGATCATTAGTTGGTTAACCACGTAGGTGTATTGATCATTAGTTGGTTAACCACGTAGGTGTATTGATCATTAGTTGGTTAACCTGTTACACCGTCTCCGTGCCTTCTACTTAACGACCACAATTAAATAAAAGGGAGAAGGTATAATCGACATAAGGGAAAATATAAGCAGAATTAAAAATATAACAATAATATGGTTTATTCAGTATAAACGTAGATAAAGCAAAGTACAGTGGTCTCATTATATCATTCTGAATAATGCTGAAAATAATAACGTGAAGCGCAGAATGTAAACATCCCATGTTTACATTTATTACAAGTCGTCTTTAAGAGACACAATATTACGTAGATTATAATATCAAAAGAGAAGTTAAACTACCAAAAGTGAAGTGAAGTAAGATATCCACAAAATGAAACAAACATTAAATATTCTTGCCTGATGGGCTCCTTAAACAATTACAAGTTACAATACGAAATTTACAATTACATAAAACATAACGCGAGAGTTTGACTTCCAGACGCTAGTCAAAATCTCCCGGGACTAACTATATCTTAGAAAAAAACTAAAGAATGAAATTTAGAACAAAATTAAATTATATAAAAAAAATAACAAGCTTAATTTTAATTCTACAGTCGCGTGAAATAGCAAAATACAAAAGTCCACACATTTTAACAATTTACATTTAAATTCACTCAATACAAAATTACCAATGGTGGATTTCAAACAAAACTAATCAACTAACAAACTAACCAACCGCGCCTAAGTGGCGGCATACAAGTTACATTTAAGCGACTGAGATAATAAAGCAAAAAGTTAAATATTAAGCAAAACACAAAATAAAGATTTTAACACGAAAATATTATAAGTTAAAAATGAATAGAGTTCTTTATAAGTAACTGCCATAGTTACGTTCCAATTTATGATGCATGAATGTTTCTCCGATCATTGTCCAGGTAGACGACAATGATCCGTCCTCGTTCGTAGATTTTAGATAGTCAAAGTTTTTAGACAATGTCAGCCTGTTTTATAGTGATTTTCGTTGCACGGAAAGAGGGGAGGTAATTACTAGCACGCAGTTGCTAGCTGTCATCGGTCACGTAGTCACTTTGTAGGGTTGTTCCATCGGAAAATTAGAACAAGTCGGCGATCATTGGATGTTTGTGTTGTTTGGGGAAGTTCATCTGACATCCGTCAGAGGGCGGGTGGATTGTTGTCTTCTAGAGTTCTCCATGTTGTCATTCCTCAGATTCAATCTGACTAGACGGAGAATGACCACGCGTTGATTGTAGACTTTCGTTAGCTCGGCCCCATTCTTCACGTTGGCTGCGCGGTGTCGTTCAGCTTTGGTGGCGGCTAGTGATAGAAGATTTCAAAGGTAAGTTCCTGAACAAATATGAGTAATATTACAGAAGATTGTACTGTATGAAATATACTGTGTCGTATTATCTTTCCGTATTAGCCTACAGGGACTACAACAGAGAAATGTACCATTGTAGGGATTCTATTTGGGTCGGAATTATTGAGCGGGTGGTATGAATTCTTGATAGTTACGTATCAACATTATAACGGGATGGATCCAATTGTAATTAACTGCAAGTTAACGTTACAAATCTCCCCCCCTTGACCAGGAGAATAAGAAGATGCAGCATCCGTCCTCAGCAAGGCGGAACATCAAAAGGCTCAAGGTTGCCTTCTTGTACATCATCTTCCCAAACAGCATGAGATCATCCATCTTTTTCAGCTCTAGATTCCATCATCTAGAGAAGCAGTCGGTACCACTACGTAGACTTTACCAGAAACCAGGAGAGAAAGGAAAACAGGATGCGCAACGAAAAATCATATACAACAAGTCTTGTCGAGATGTAAGTGGCGTTAAGTCATACGCAACCACATGTCTAATTGTCTGTATGAACACATGAAGAATCTCTTCTTTCTTCTGCGTTCAAACTCAAGTTCTCACAATAAAGTTCACTAGACTAAAAAGTCACAAAAGTTTATCCTCATGAAATCCTAAAATCCTATAGAAATCCTACATTGATGTATCGGAGGAGCGTCCCCCCCCTCAACACTTTTGAAGGTTCCTATTCAAAGGTTTGAGAGTTTCAAATGTTAGATCACCATAATCTCACTATATTCTAAAAAAGTCCATTCACAGCACTCAATCTAGAATAGAGTGTCTCAACACATAGAATAGAGAAAGTTACGTCATAATTAAATCAAAACAACATTTGATTTCGTGATCCAAATTCCATGAAGTGGAACATCATTATAATCTATAAACTATTCACTTATTTTATAAACACATAATATCCACAAGTTCAATTACGGTTCAATACCTGTAAATAACTATACACATGGCCAACAATATATATATAACAAAACACTATATCTACAAACCACTGATATATAACATATCATTAATGGTAAACAACATTTAAATTTTAAACACGATTTGGCTCACAGCCATGGCACAATGCCATCAAACAAAACTCAAATTAATAAGGGATGCCAAAAGATTAATTATAGGTCCCCATATACCTATAAAAATTAGGCATGATTCCACATTATTATTAAGAGTATGAATAAACTCGGTCAATACTATAATTAACAAAATGAGATTACGTTAATTGACCGTTCATTAAATGACTCAACAATAGTCAAATAATATCAAGACACCAAGTCTTACCCAAAACAGGAATACCAAAAAGATCAAATACAAGTCCCCATAAACTTATAAAAAAATTTCTTGGCATCCTACATTTACCTAAGTAAATCCAAAATGGAGTAATTAAATCTGTAAGTACAATAACTTACGAACATTATCCATTAAACTACGACATTCTAAGACGTCGGTATTAGTTTAAGATGGCTCACATGAGCTCTTCGCGTATCGGTCGGGTCTGTCTGGCACATCAACCTGACCGACACGGGTGTTAAGAAAGATTCAACTGACCAGGGTCCACTCCATCTGGGAGAGAGCTTGGCAGATATTTTATCAATGGCGGAGCTCTGCGGGAAGCACCTACACATAACTAAGTCTCCAACATTAAACATTACAGGGACGCGACCACGGTTATAGATTTCCACAATTCTCTTCTGAGACCTTTTCAAACTTTGATAGGCGGCAGCGCACCTATCAGAATATGAACGGTCATTAGGTGAGTCCAGGAGAGGGTCAACATCCCAGACTGCCAACAAGGGGTGGTTCGGTTCCCTTCCCAACAGTACTGATGCTGGTGAAGCTCCAATTGACTCGTGCACGGCGGAGTTAAACGCAAGGTTAAGAAAATCAAGATCCCGGTCCCAGTGGGTTTGCGACTCACTGTGATAGATGGTCAGTGCAATTTTCAGATTCCTATTGAACCTCTCAACATGATTGGGCGACGGATTATAAGGACTCGTGGTAATGTGTTTAACCCCCCATCCAAAACACATGTCTTTGAACGATTTAGACCGGAAGCATGGTCCATTATCGCTCACGACCTTTCTAGGGGCCCCAAATATAGACCAAACTCTAGTGGAAAGAGCCCTCGCAGCAGTCGTGCCCTTCATATTCCTAAGGGGAATCAGCAGCACAAACTTAGAAAATCCATCAACAACGACTAGAATGCAAGAGTTACCGTTCGAAGTACGAGTCATGGGTCCTATAAAATCCACAAAAACCTTTTCCCATGGGCGTTGGGCAATATCAGCAGCATGCAACCCAACGCGAGTGTTGCGGGCAGGTTTAGACCTGAGACAGTCTTCACATTTGTTCACCCAATCTCGTACGTCCTTAACTATGCTGGGCCAATAAAATTCCCTAGAAATTTTATGTCGAGTTTTGAGCATTCCCAGATGCCCTCCATAAAGGGAGTCATGGAAATAGCTCAATATCATAGGTCTTAACTTAACAGGAACAAAAATCTTTCTTTTGCCACTACGGTCAAAAGAAACTACCAGCCCTTTGAAAATGTCAAACTTGCCCAAATCCTCTCCTCTCTCTCGCTTTTCAAAAAGAGAAATACAAAAGGGGTCCTCTTTTTGATGTTTCGAGATGGACACAAATGACTCAGGAATAGTATGAATAATCAACGCTGTTTTCCCGTCCTCCTCCGCACCAATGGCGTCTGCTCCTTCATTCATACGAGATAATGTGTCAGCAACAACATTATGTTTACCTGAAATGTGATGAGTGTTAAACTTAAATTGAGACAGGCGTAATACCCACCGGCCAATTTTCCCAAGTTGCTTAGGATGTGACCACATCCATGCCAATGCCATGTTATCCGTATAGAGATCGAACTCTCTTTGCTCCAGATAATCTGAGAAACGTTCGACTCCGAAAACGCAGGCAAGGCCTTCCTTCTCAAAGGCGCTATATCTCCGCTCGGCCTCCGAAAGAGTTTTACTAGCGAACGCCACTGGCAAAACTCCCTCTGGATAGCGTTGCGAAAGTACAGCTCCGAGAGCCACAGAGGAGGCGTCCACTTGCAACACAAAGGGGAGAGAAAAATTTGGCATTCTAAGCACCTCTGGGGATATTAAGGACTTTTTTAACAACAAAAAAGCCTTAGATTGATCTTCACCCCAAACAAACTTTGAACCCTTCTTCTTAAGCCCATTTAAGGGGGCGGCTATCTCAGAAAAGTGAGGTATAAACTTAGCGTAGTACGCGCACATTCCAATAAAACGTTGGACACCCTTTATGTTCTTGGGCGCGGGAAAGTCGACAATGGGTTTAACCCGCTCCGGGTCCACCAATAAATTACCCTCAGAAATGATGTATCCCAAATACTTAATAGATGTTGTGGCCCACGTCACTTTGTCGGGATTCACAGTAAGCCCGGCACTTCTGAGCTTACCCAAAACAATCTCAATATGAGTATAATGTTCCTCCCAGGAATTACTGTAAATACAAATATCGTCTAAATAATTAAAAACGAATTTATACTTGCAGTCCTCAAAAATATGATCAAGTACACGATTAAGTGCTTGGCCCCCGATCGAACATCCAAGTGGAACCCGGTTGAATTCATAAAGTTGCCACGGAGTGACAAATGCAGTGTATTGTTTTGAGCGTTCCGTAAGGGCACATTGCATGAAACTAGCATTGAGATCAATTAAACTGAAACATTTAGCCCCACCTAAATGTTGAAACGCGGACTCAATACTCGGCATAGGATACGGGTCGAACATAATTTGTTTGTTTACCTTTCGATAATCAACAACAAATCGATGTCCGCCAGCCTTACGAGGAATTATAAACGCTGGGCTTGCAAAAGCAGATTTGGACGGTCTAATGACACCCTCATCCAGCATGTTTTGGATCAACTCCCTAAATATACGTAATTTGGGAGGGGCACAAGAGTAGGGACTCGACCTTACAGGCTTGGAATCTTCCATTACGATGTCATACGGAAGAACATCACATTTCCCCCACTTGGGAGTGATAACGTCTGAAAAACGATCCAAAATCGAGCTAATATCGATATTCTCACAATTTACAAAAAAATTGTCTTTAAGTTGATAATTCTTGCTAAACGGCACCTTAACACGAGGACTAAACCCAAAGGAAATTTCCATTCGTGAAAGATCGATGCAAGATTTAGAGCGAGCAAGAAAGTCTATTCCAAGAACAACACTATACGGTAAATTCTCAACAATATACAATGGAGTTTTCCACGAGAAATTTCCTATCTTTAAAGGGACACAAACTCTTTCATTAACTTCCAAAGTACGACCATTACCAATAGCAAAAACTTTAGGAACCACTCTTTCAATAATAATATTATTATTATAATCATGAAGACAAGACAAAAATTGAGAACTTATAAACGAACAACTTGATCCAGTATCTAACAATGCTAGACAACATAAAGAAAAAAGCACAAGATCAACAACGGGGGTAGGGGGGCATGGAAATGCGCTTGACTCGTAAGACCCGCGATTCCTACGGTGCACAACTAGTTGTTTCCCCGAACTACACTTGCTCCGGACATGTCCTAACTGTTTACAATTAAAACAGCGAATTCCTGACAAAAACTTACTATCCAACGCTCGCGGGCCAATATGGTTCTTCTTCACAGGTTGCACACCCAACTGAGAAATCGCAGTATTATTCCTAGACCTACCACAATAACTAGGATTCGAACCCACGCCTGGATTGTCAAAAATAAAAGGCGCATGATTTTCCAGAAACTCACTTTCAGACAACAAAGTACCTTCAATTAGGGAAGCTAGCTCATGTAACTCAACCATCGTACTAGGTTTAGAAGTAAATACAAAATGACGTCGAGACAAGGGCGACACATTCTCCAAAATAATATCTACTATCTGACATTCAGAAAGATCTAACCCTAAAACTTCAACGGCCTCAGAAATGGCCATGATGAAACTCCTTAACGACTCATCAGGACGTTGAAAGCGATGTACATACTGCTTACACAAATTATCTCTAGCTCTAGTAGGGACAAGACAGTCTAATATCTTACGACTAATAAGTTTCCAACTTAACCCATTAACTAACCCTTCAGAAAATAAACGAGTTAAATATCCAGAAGTTTTACCTAAACATAATGCAATAAACTCGGACTCAGAACCGATATTTAAATGACAAATCCTTTGAACCTCAATTAAAAATAAAAAAAGAGATGAGCTGTCCTGACCATCACACAGTGGTATTCGATTTACAAAATCAACGAGAATTTTACTTTGGATTTTATCACTCACCAAAACGCGTGACATTTCAATTGGATCTCCAACCCTCACCGGTACTGAATGATGATTCTCCACTCCCACTGTTGCCTGGTCTCGAGACGTATCGCTCTCCGAAAGGATTCCCACGAGAACTGCACGAAGTCTTGCTACGGTGGTTTCTGTTGAACCTTGCAGTCCACGCTTAGCAAGCTCGGAGATAAGGCTTTCTTTATTGAGTCGGTAAACATCAGATTTAGACAACACGCTCGGCTCGCCAGTCACTACTTCCTCAGTCGAAGCGTCCGTAGTCAAATTGTGTTCCATTATGAAACAGAAAGAGATACAAGGTTAAACTCAGGCTATGATTTCACAACAACAACAAAAATATACAGTATAATTTTCCAACATTTTTCAGCAATGATATAGGTTATTAATTAACTAATTAAACAGGAAGATCAGTTAATTAAAAGGACAGCAGAGTGGCGCAGTGTTACACCGTCTCCGTGCCTTCTACTTAACGACCACAATTAAATAAAAGGGAGAAGGTATAATCGACATAAGGGAAAATATAAGCAGAATTAAAAATATAACAATAATATGGTTTATTCAGTATAAACGTAGATAAAGCAAAGTACAGTGGTCTCATTATATCATTCTGAATAATGCTGAAAATAATAACGTGAAGCGCAGAATGTAAACATACCATGTTTACATTTATTACAAGTCGTCTTTAAGAGACACAATATTACGTAGATTATAATATCAAAAGAGAAGTTAAACTACCAAAAGTGAAGTGAAGTAAGATATCCACAAAATGAAACAAACATTAAATATTCTTGCCTGATGGGCTCCTTAAACAATTACAAGTTACAATACGAAATTTACAATTACATAAAACATAACGCGAGAGTTTGACTTCCAGACGCTAGTCAAAATCTCCCGGGACTAACTATATCTTAGAAAAAAACTAAAGAATGAAATTTAGAACAAAATTAAATTATATAAAAAAAAATAACAAGCTTAATTTTAATTCTACAGTCGCGTGAAATAGCAAAATACAAAAGTCCACACATTTTAACAATTTACATTTAAATTCACTCAATACAAAATTACCAATGGTGGATTTCAAACAAAACTAATCAACTAACAAACTAACCAACCGCGCCTAAGTGGCGGCATACAAGTTACATTTAAGCGACTGAGATAATAAAGCAAAAAGTTAAATATTAAGCAAAACACAAAATAAAGATTTTAACACGAAAATATTATAAGTTAAAAATGAATAGAGTTCTTTATAAGTAACTGCCATAGTTACGTTCCAATTTATGATGCATGAATGTTTCTCCGATCATTGTCCAGGTAGACGACAATGATCCGTCCTCGTTCGTAGATTTTAGATAGTCAAAGTTTTTAGACAATGTCAGCCTGTTTTATAGTGATTTTCGTTGCACGGAAAGAGGGGAGGTAATTACTAGCACGCAGTTGCTAGCTGTCATCGGTCACGTAGTCACTTTGTAGGGTTGTTCCATCGGAAAATTAGAACAAGTCGGCGATCATTGGATGTTTGTGTTGTTTGGGGAAGTTCATCTGACATCCGTCAGAGGGCGGGTGGATTGTTGTCTTCTAGAGTTCTCCATGTTGTCATTCCTCAGATTCAATCTGACTAGACGGAGAATGACCACGCGTTGATTGTAGACTTTCGTTAGCTCGGCCCCATTCTTCACGTTGGCTGCGCGGTGTCGTTCAGCTTTGGTGGCGGCTAGTGATAGAAGATTTCAAAGGTAAGTTCCTGAACAAATATGAGTAATATTACAGAAGATTGTACTGTATGAAATATACTGTGTCGTATTATCTTTCCGTATTAGCCTACAGGGACTACAACAGAGAAATGTACCATTGTAGGGATTCTATTTGGGTCGGAATTATTGAGCGGGTGGTATGAATTCTTGATAGTTACGTATCAACATTATAACGGGATGGATCCAATTGTAATTAACTGCAAGTTAACGTTACAAACCACGTGGCTATATTGCTCACTAGTTAATAAAACACGTGGCTATATTGGTCATTAGTTGGTAAACCCAGCGGCTATATTGATAATTAGTTGGTAAACCCAGTGGCTATATTGATCATTAGTTGATAAAACACGTGGCTATGTTGACCATTAGTTGGTAAACTCAGTGTCTATATTGATCATTAGTTGATAAAACACGTGGCTATGTTGACCATTAGTTGGTAAACTCAGTGGATATATTGAACATTAGTTGATAAAACACGTGGCTATATTGGTCATTAGTTGGTAAACCCAGCGGCTATATTGATAATTAGTTGGTAAACCCAGTGGCTATATTGATCATTAGTTGATAAAACACGTGGCTATATTGGTCATTAGTTGGTAAACCCAGCGGCTATATTGATAATTAGTTGGTAAACCCAGTGGCTATATTGATCATTAGTTGATAAAACACGTGGCTATGTTGACCATTAGTTGGTAAACTCAGTGGATATATTGAACATTAGTTGGTAAACTCAGTGGCTATATTGATCATTAGTTGGTAAACCCAGTGGCTATATTGATTATTAGTTAGTTAACCACATTGATATGTTAACGATAGCTAATAATCCACGTTGTTAGTTGTTCGGTGGTCTAGCTCTTGTGTTGGATTGGATCTCCAGTGATGGGTAGGTTGGGGTTCGAGTGCTGACCAGATGTACTGAGGTATTTTTAAGACTAAGCTCGTGTGTGTAGCGCTCGAACAGTTGGTGAGAAGCGATGGAAGGTTTGTGGAGTAATGCCGTAATGCTGGTAGACAGCTCACATGTTCAGGGTCGCTCACATCTGACACCGTAAACTATTGGTCGTAAATTGTCCCAACAGGGGTTCGAACACCCCTCCCTACTCTAGAATATTTCTAGTTTCAAATCAATTGTATTCTATCACGTGATGGTCTGGTGAAAGTTTATTTATCCGCTCTACCCCCGCCCAGTTGACCATCGACAGAGAGGTATCCCGCATAGTTTAATTTCCTTTGCATGGGGGTACGGGGTAGCACCCCCCCAGTCAAAGGAGGGCCACATTGTTCTCACAGCAGGGGGGTGCGGGGTAGGGAGGGGAGTGACGGTACATTATTGATTCCTCCCCTCCCGCTGTTAGCGTGAGTGGTTCTCTTACCGATTCTACATTTCGCCACACTCTGGGAAAGAGGAAGACAAAGAAAGAAAGAGAGACAGATAATAATCTCTCAGACATTCACATATAACATAGCACATCTGGCCAAGTGTCTCTGTACCTTGACGCTAGATACAATACATGAGATATCCCATGAGACCCCCTCCAGCCAGTATCCCTGTACCTTGACGCTAGAGAGGCTCCACGAGATATCTCATGAGGCCCCCTCCAGCTAGTATCTCTGTGCCTTGACGCTAGAGAAGCTTCATGAGGCCTATTCCAGTCAGTATCCCTTTACCTTGACGTTATAGAAGCTCCACGAGGCCCCCTAAAGTAGTATCCCTGTACCTTGACGTTATAGAAGCTTCATGAAGCCCCCTCCAGCCAGTATCCGTATACCTTGATGCTATAGAAGCCCCATGAGTCCCCCTCAAGTAGTATCCCTGTACCTTGACGCTAGGGAAGCTTCATGAGGCCTCTTTCAGCCAGTATCCCTGTACCTTGACGCTATAGAAGCTCCATGAGGCCCCCTCAAGTAGTATCCCTGTACCTTGACACTAGAGAAGCCCCATGTGGAATTTCATGCCCAACGAGTGTCGGATTTAAGAGTTCTTCTATATCGATTTGTTCCTCGGGTGAAAGAAAGCTCGCAATCTTTCCGGGGGGGTTCTGAGTACATTTGACCCCTTCTGGGGCTCTGTTAGGGCTGATGTGGATATCAAATATAGGTCCTTAGGGGAGTTGGTAAACCCCGTGATACGTACGTGACAAAAGCGGGGGGCTTTGCCCCATTTCTCAATCAAACTGAAAATGTAAATTGTCGCTGCTTTTCCCCACTAGCATTAATGAATGTATTGTTATTATTCGACCATAGATTCTAATTGGGAGCGACGAAATTTGACTAAACAGCCAGCTGTTGCATTAGGTTAAGTGTTAGCACTGGAGTGTTGGAAGAATAAGTTTAGAGGTAGTGAGTGGTTCTGTACTCATTAGATCCATTCTAAACGTACCATAATATTTCACGTTCCAAAATGTGGTCAAAAGTGGATACATTCCCCCCAAGAAACAAGGCAGTAATGTTATTTTCAACTTCAACCATTCCTATCTGAAGGTTACTGTGGAGAGAAGTTCATGTCTGAAGGTTACTTTGGAGAGTAGTTCATGTCTGAGGGCTACTGTGGAGAGTAATTCATGTTTGAGTGTTAATTTGGAGAGTAATTCATGTTTGAGTGCTACTGCTAAAGTAATTCATGTTTGAGTGTTACTGTGAAGAGTAATTCACGTTTGAGTGTTACTTTGGAGAGTAGTTCATGTCTGAGGGCTACTGTGGAGAGTAATTCATGTTTGAGTGTTAATTTGGAGAGTAATTCATGTTTGAGTGCTACTGCTGAAAGTAATTCATGTTTGAGTGTTACTGTGGAGAGTAATTCATGTTTGAGTGTTACTTTGGAGAGTAGTTCATGTCTGAGGGCTACTGTGGGGAGTAATTCATGTTTGAGTGTTAATTTAGAGAGTAATTCATGTTTGAGTGTTAATTTAGAGAGTAATTCATGTTTGAGTGCTACTGCTGAAAGTAATTCATGTTTGAGTGTTACTGTGGAGAGTAATTCATGTTTGAGTGTTATTGTGGAGAGTAATTCATGTCTGAGGGCTACTGTGGAGTGTAATTCATGTCTGAGGGTTACTGTGGAGAGTAGCTCATGTCTGAGGGTTACTGTGAGCCTGAGCAGGATAAACTAGCTTCCATTTAAATCCGGCAATGAGATAAACCAGATAAAAGTGAGATGACTGGAGTTAGGTCTTCCCACGTGTCCTTAGGTCAAGAAAAAGGTTCTGCCCTAGGCATTAAAACCCAGTGGGGAAATATTTCCTCCTGATTGAGCCTGTTACTCTCCTTCAGGGTCCTGTTGGATCATTGGGGTACACCATCAGAGACACTCCTGAGACAACCAATTCTATCAAAGACTCGTAGCAAGGATTGGCGTGACATGGGGCTTACAATGAGAGTAGGGAGAGAATCGATACAAGGAAAACTGCCTTCACTTTGATACAAGGTGTAGAGACTGTACAAGGTAGACTATCTTCACATTGCAAGGTGTAGAGACTGTACAAGGTAGACTATCTTCACATTGCAAGGTGTAGAGACTGTACAAGATGGACTATCTTCACATTGCAAGGTGTAGGGACTGTACAAGATGGACTATCTTCACATTGATAAAAGGTGTAGAGACTGTGCAAGGAGGACTATCTTCACATTACAAGTTGTATAGACTGTACAAGGTAGACTATCTTCAGATTGCAAGGTGTAGAGACTGTGCAAGGTGGACTATCTTCACATTACAAGGTGTAGACACTGTACAAGGTAGACTATCTTCACATTGCAAGGTGTAGAGACTGTACAAGATGGATTATCTTCACATTGCAAGGTGTAGGGACTGTACAAGATGGACTATCTTCACATTGATAAAAGGTGTAGAGACTGTGCAAGGAGGACTATCTTCACATTACAAGGTGTAGAGACTGTACAAGGTAGACTATCTTCACATTGCAAGGTGTAGAGACTGTACAAGATGGACTATCTTCACATTGATAAAAGGTGTAGAGACTGTGCAAGGAGGACTATCTTCACATTACAAGTTGTATAGACTGTATAAGGTGGACTATCTTCACATTGCAAGGTGTAGAGACTGTACAAGATGGACTATCTTCACATTGATAAAAGGTGTAGAGACTGTGCAAGGAGGACTATCTTCACATTACAAGTTGTATAGACTGTATAAGGTGGACTATCTTCACATTACAAGGTGTAGAGACTGTATAAGGTGGACTATCTTCACATTGCAAGGTGTAGAGACTGTACAAGATGGACTATCTTCACATTGATAAAAGGTGTAGAGACTGTGCAAGGAGGACTATCTTCACATTACAAGGTGTAGAGACTGTATAAGGTGGACTATCTTCACATTACAAGTTGTAAAGACTGTACAAGGTGGACTATCTTCACATTGATAAAAGGTGTAGAGACTGTGCAAGGAGGACTATCTTCACATTACAAGGGTAGAGACTGTACAAGGTAGACTATCTTCACATTACAAGTTGTAGAGACTGTACAAGGTGGACTATCTTCACACTGCAAGGTGTAGAGACTGTACAAGGTGGACTATCTTCACATTGCAAGGTGTAGAGACTGTACAAGGTGGACTATCTTCACATTGATAAAAGGTGTAGAGACTGTACAAGGTAGACTATCTTCACATTGCAAGGTGTAGGGACTGTACGAGATTCTGGTAGTTTGGTAGACACAGTGGCTACTATAGTATCGATTCTACCTTACACGATATGAATTTCCTTGGGGTCAAGTGGTTAGGCGAGGAGGGGCTGACCTTGGGGTCCGGCCACACCAACAAACACCGCTGAATTGATTCATGAAACGACGGTTCAGATGACTGCCGCTAGTGGCGTGCCTACTCTTCGAACCAGAGTCCATCTTGCGTGCACTTTCTACGACGATCGTGAAAGTCGCAGAACATTCTACTTGCTGCGGGAGAGTCGAAGTTATGTAACGTTCACGTTCAGGCTGGTTGTACGCTGAGCACATCGTTCGCGATGTGTTTCCCCTCCCCCTTTGTTCTCCCTCACCCCGTTCTCGTACTTTCCTGACCATCCATCTCGCTGGGGGAGGTCATATAAAAACGATGCTAGAGAGCCCTTTAGCGCCATTCTTGCAATTTTCAACTAGTAAAAGGTGCTAGCGTCTGAGCTACACCTTTCATTAAAAATGCAAGCACACCACTTATTTTCGGCACATAATTATATAATAGCTTACAAATTTTATTCTGGCCTAAAACATTTGCTCTTGTAAAATATAATATGAATAATTATTTATCTAGAATGGTCAACGATTCACGTAAGATAAAAAATAAATACCTTTTTGTATCTAGTGTAGTGAAAGATTGTTAACACTAGGATGAATATTATTTTATTATCCATACTATGATTCACAAGGTTCATCTACTTAGTTATTTGTAGGACCAGTTGTTAAGATCCTATTTGATCTATTATCATAAATTTGATTTTTTTTTTTAGTTTAAGAACTCTAAAATAAACAAACAACCGTCCATTCAATGTTCAGGTTGATCAACTTCGAGTAAGAGAAGGGTTTAGTAGAGGCATATTGTTGTGGTATATGTTGCTATATTTAAGGGATTCCAAAACCAATTATGTGTTTAACTTAACTTTCCCCCGTACATTTTATTTCTGCCTTTAGTTAATTTATTTTTTATTTATTTATTGATTTCTAAGGGGAAGGGCAGCTGCCCCCTATCCTCTTTGGCTACGCCCATGGCTGTAACATTAATAATACTCACTTATAGACTAATGTTAGTTCAATTAAAACACTGCCATGAGTTTTTCCAACAAAGACTCTTAACACTCCTTTATGAAATGTAGAGTGGATTACACTGAACTGGTAAATTTTTCAAAAAAAGATTAGGTTACCATAAAATGGAATATTTCTTTAGGCACTCTCGTTCAATTATTCTTTGCCTTGGAAAAATCTGAACATTAAAACTTTTCCACGTTACAAAAAGTCAGGATAGCTATAGAAAGTGTGAAGAGAGAGTTAATATAGTGTAATGGTTCATAACCTCTTTACTCGTGTTCGTTAGGGACAAGGGCGTAACTTCTTTTGAGCAATAACTTCCGTTTCTAGAGTTAATAAATCTTCCTGCAGGAAATATTGCCCCAAGGCACGCTGGGTGAAATATCTAGCTATGTTTGGTTTACTTGCTGAGCAAACTTCATATTGCCTACTTTAGGAGAAGCTGTCGTATTTCTCTTTGTACTCGGTAGACACATTCTCCCAGTAAGCAGACACACGTTCCACCAGTAGCAGACACAAACATAACTATTCTAGTCCACGCACACATAGCCTACATACTAGCGGTTGATAACTCATAGAAAATATGTCCAGGATCACGTTTATATTGTGGGCTGTTATTACCGTCTCCCAGCAATTGACAGCACCTTGGACCTCCTGATTCTATTGTAGTTTGAGTTTGACACTAAAAGGACATGCCTCAAGCAGAAATGGCGATTTTCTCTAACATATCTATGTATTTATCATTTGATATATTCCAACGTAAATACATATCAAAAGTTGCAATTTATATCGGATATATCGGTTGTTTGCGAGATATCAAACTCTACTGGTCTGTGCTAACTGAGCTGTAGTATTTTGTTTGCTTTTGAAAAATATAGCTAAGCAAAACACTACTTTTATACCTTTTTATAAACTTCTACTTATCGTATTTTCATTGGACCCACTTTGAAAGGTACCTAGATGTAGATTAGACATAACGGCCCTCTTGAAAGAAAATGGCGGCTAAATAACAATAACCTTTTAGCCAATACAGAGTTATGGGAAGCCTAATTTTAAATAGGCCTCAAGTGACCAGTCTGGCCCTGTCATCTATGGCATTGTCTGTCTCATTAAATATATAAACTGTTGAATAAACTATAATAATATTCTATTTTTAGTTTACAATTCTTTTAACATGGGATACTAACAACTATTTTAACACGGATACGTGTTATTAATCCCGTCCCGACTGAAGAATAGCTAATTAGCTGGTGGGTTACATCTATTATCTAGGTTTGCACAATTGTGTCATTTTCTCAGTCAGTGGAACCTCGTCAGTTCAAACTATTTGGTCACCGAGACCTGTGCGGATTAACGTAAATTCGGATTAACCGGAAGAATACGAAAGGTTGTGGGTGGGGAAAATTTATTTTCACAAGTTTTATCGTATTTTAAATTAATGCTCTTTACTTTATATAGTTTTAAGAATATTTTCTAAAATGTTTTAATTTACAGTTGAATGAGCTTATATAAAAATATAATATCGTGATGACAACAACATGTAAATATTTACTCTAATTACCAGTTTTACTCACAATTCTCGTTTAGCTATCAGTTTGCTATCAAAAACATATATTTCAATTGACATAGTTTGTTGCTTCTTTCCTTGCGTTTTTCAGAAAATTGTTTTAGATCCATCCGGAATTGTGTACTATCGGGGTTTTACTTATTTATTTATGAAAGCAAATATTATTTCTTTCTTACAACATTGATCACTAACGTGGGGAAATGTTGGATAAATTCCTCCCAAGTTCAAATAATATAATAAAGCTGAGCTTGGTCGTTATTGTGTTTCTTTCGTGGCAGGGCTCTACCCGGGGGACTACGCCCTTCAGCCCACACAGAGGATCCGCAATATTTATGAAGAGAGTCTGTCTTGTTCTTCGGGCCTCACTAAACGTGATCTATGACGAACAAACATTCTAAAAATATAGGAGAAAGCCCCAGAGAGGATGCAGCCCGGTGAAAAACATCCATTTCTCTTCATGTTGTTGTACGGTTATTTAACGCGTGGCGACCCAAACAACCCCCTCTAGTTCCCGGCACACCCTGACAAATCCTTAACTCGCCTGGGTTAGTCCAACGTGACGGGGGAGTATTCAGAATCACCAGAAAAAAAAGTATTTTTCCTAGATAATGTTGGGTGATATCTACAACGATCCTGGCCAGCGCCGAGGACCTGTCACCAACTATCATTAATTACAGTATAAGCTTAAGATCCATTATTAAATGACAGCCTTTTGAATGGGACTTCCCCTTTCCTTACAATTAACAAATTAGCTACTATTTGAAGTTGAAACCGAAACATAGAACTCCTCAGGGAATAATTAGGACCTGATGTTAGGAGGGAACAGGAGATAAATATGATTAGAAGCAATGCTAGGAGGGAAAGGAGATAGCTAGGACTAGAAGCTATGCTAGGCGGGAACAGAGATAACTAGGACTAGAAGCAACGCTAGGAGGGAACAGGATATAGCTAGGACTATAAGCAGTGCTAGGAGGGAACAGGAGATAGCTAGGACTAGAAGCAATGCTAGGAGAGAACAGGAGATAAGTATGACTAGAATAAATTCTAGGAGGGAACAAGGTTGAATATTGGAGGTCTCTGTTTGTAGAGGAGCTTGAGGACATAGAACAGGGGGAAGAGAGAGGGAGAGAGATATATATTACTACCCGTGAAAGATGTCTTCACATTCTCTTCTTAGTCGAGCAATGACCTCCCCACAGACCCTTCCTCCGAGTGTTGGCCTCATCTTGCCTCAACTTGAGAGGGATGGACAAGTGCTCGCTTATGTACCAGCCCTTACTGTTGAAGGCTTAACCTTCTTCTGTTGGAGGTACTATTGCGTCAAGTGACTCAACTTCTTCAGATAAAAAAATATTGGGGTTTTAACGTCCCATGTATCCTGGGGCATATTTTACTGTCATCAAACTATGAGGGTCTCTCGCCGTTGGCACCTACTGACGTGCTGTGGGCTGCATCTCCCGGGTAGTAAATTAACAATGGATGTGTTAGTTTTAATTACTCCCTTGTTGTTGTTATTGTATGACTGTAATAACACATGGGGTATCGTATGTGGGTGGTCCAAATCTCGTCAAGGAGGTACTTGGGATCAATATCCAGAAACTCAGTTCCTTTTGGGAGCAATATCCCCTGCTGGTGAACTATATACTGCCCGCAATACACGACTGTATGACGTATAGTATCAGATATATCTCAAGGTGGAGCGCCCCTGTTTGTGGACTATATACTGTCCGCAATACACGACTGTATGACGTATAGTATCAGAGCTATCTCACGGTGGAGAGAGCCCCTGTTAGTGGACTATATACTGCTCGCAATACATGACTGTATGACGTATAGTGTCAGATCTATCTCAAGGTGGAGGGCCCCTGTTAGTGGACTATATACTGCTCGCAATACATGACTGTATGACGTATAGTATCAGATCTATCTCAAGGTGGAGGGCCCCTGTTAGTGGACTATATACTACCCGCAATACATGACTGTATGACGTATAGTATCAGATCTATCTCACGGTGGAGAGAGCCCCTGTTAGTGAATTATATACTGCCCGCAATACATGACTATATGACGTATAGTATCAGATCTATCTCAAGGTGGAGGGCCCCTGTTAGTGGACTATATACTGCTCGCAATACATGACTGTATGACGTATAGTATCAGATCTATCTCACGGTGGAGAAAGCCCCTGTTAGTGGACTATATACTGCTCGCAATACATGATTGTATGACGTATAGTATCAGATCTATCTCAGGGTCGAGAGAGCCCCTGTTAGTGGACTATATACTGCTCGCAATACATGATTGTATGACGTATAGTATCAGATCTATCTCAGGGTCGAGAGAGCCCCTGTTAGTGGACTATATACTGCTCGCAATACATGATTGTATGACGTATAGTATCAGATCTATCTCAGGGTCGAGAGAGCCCCTGTTAGTGGACTATATACTGCTCGCAATACATTACTGTATGACGTATAGTATCAGATCTATCTCACGGTGGAGATAGCCCCTGTTAGTGGACTATATACTGTCCGCAATACACAAATATAAAAATATATAAAAAAACTCCATAGTGTGAGCCCACAATCAATCCATACCGCCCAAGCACCTGCTACCGTTGGCGATGATAGTGTCAACATTTGTGGATATAGGTTGTTATTTGGTCAACCCAAAGTTTCCTCCGAAGGTTAATCTCAGTTTTCTAGACCGGGGCTGCAACTTATTTATCAAGTAGCTCTTCACTTGTCCTCACTAGTCTGAGTTGACCCCGTTCCAGAGCCAATGATTCACAGAACAATCTTGAAGCGCCGGGGATTGAACCAGGTACCTCTTGATCTATAGCCAGGAGCTAAGACCACGAAACCACAGAGGAGATCAATGTAAAAATATATAGAGCTCAAATCGGTTTCCGATGATATGTTGTGTTTAAGTTGCTGCGCTAATATTAATAAAACTCCGAAACATGATATAAACATCTAATAAATACTAAAGTTGAAGGAAACGGACCCAACTATTAAGCCTCGGAAGAAGTGTGAAGATGTATGACAGTTCTAGAAATAGCTTTCTCAACATTGAGGAGCATAAAGCATGCATTTGTGCTTTAATCCCATGATGTAGCTTATTTTAATTATCACATGATCTACTCCATGTTTTGTTCTTTGAATATATTAACATGTACAAATACGAGGTAATTCTGAAGTGACAGTTGATCTAATCACGCCACCTAGTGTGATACTCTGTTGGTATATACCCTCCACCTCCATCTAAGGGACTCACTCCAAGTACATCTCTCCTCCACCCATCCTACTAGACGTCAGTAGAGTTGCAAGCACAGCACCACGGTAGCTACCAATGTTACTAGAGAAACTCCCCTAGGAGTCAGACAGACAAACAGACAGACAGACAGTGCCAGGGAGAGGGTAGGTTTAGGGGAGGGGGTTGTAACATTACCAATGTGCTCTCTTATTGTGTGGGGATGCCTGCATTAGTATCCCTGATGCGTCAAGGGAAGAATGTCAGTAGAATGGGGAGCAGAAGTGAACTATGTCAGTAGAACTAGCATCTGTTTACCTATGACAGGGAGCTAGTCAGTAACATCTGTTTACCTATGACAGGGAGCTAGTCAGTAACATCTGTTTACCTATGACAGGGAGCTAGTCAGTAACATCTGTTTACCTCTGACAGGGAGCTAGTCAGTAACATCTGTTTACCTCTGACAGGGAGCTAGTCAGTAACATCTGTTTACCTATGACAGGGAGCTAGTCAGTAACATCTGTTTACCTCTGACAGGGAGCTAGTCAGTAACATCTATTTACCTCTGACAAGGAGCTAGTCAGTAACATCTGTTTACCTCTGACAGGGAGCTAGTCAGTAACATCTGTTTACCTCTGACAAGGAGCTAGTCAGTAACATCTGTTTACCTCTGACAGGGAGCAAGTCAGTAACATCTGTTTACCTCTGACAGGGAGCTAGTCAGTAACATCTGTTTACCTCTGACAGGGAGCTAGTCAGTAACATCTGTTTACCTCTGACAGGGAGCTAGTCAGTAACATCTGTTTACCTCTGACAGGGAGCTAGTCAGTAACATATGCTTACCTCTGACAGGGAGCTAGTCAGTAACATATGCTTACCTCTGATAGGGAGCTATTAAGTAACATCTGTTTACCTCTGACAGGGAGCTAGTCAGTAACATATGCTTACCTCTGACAGGGAGCTAGTCAGTAACATCTGTTTACCTCTGACAGGGAGCTAGTCAGTAACATATGCTTACCTCTGATAGGGAGCTATTAAGTAACATCTGTTTACCTCTGACAGGGAGCTAGTCAGTAACATATGCTTACCTCTGACAGGGAGCTAGTCAGTAACATCTGTTTACCTCTGACAGGGAGCTAGTCAGTAACATATGCTTACCTCTGACAGGGAGTTAGTCAGTAACATATGCTTACCTCTGATAGGGAGCTAGTCAGTAACATCTGTTTACCTCTGACAGGGAGCTAGTCAGTAACATATGATTACCTCTGACAGGGAGCTAGTCAGTAACATCTGTTTACCTATGACAGGGAGCTAGTCAGTAACATATGCTTACCTCTGACAGGGAGCTAGTCAGTAACATCTGTTTACCTATGACAGGGAGCTAGTCAGTAACATATGCTTACCTCTGACAGGGAGCTAGTCAGTAACATATGCTTACCTCTGACAGGGAGTTAGTCAGTAACATATGCTTACCTATGGCAGGGAGCTAGTCAGTAACATATGCTTACCTCTGACAGGGAGCTAGTCAGTAACATATGCTTACCTCTGATAGGGAGCTAGTCAGTAACATCTGTTTACCTCTGACAGGGAGCTAGTCAGTAACATATGCTTACCTCTGACAGGGAGCTAGTCAGTAACATCTGTTTACCTATGACAGGGAGCTAGTCAGTAACATATGCTTACCTCTGACAGGGAGCTAGTCAGTAACATATGCTTACCTCTGACAGGGAGTTAGTCAGTAACATATGCTTACCTATGGCAGGGAGCTAGTCAGTAACATATGCTTACCTCTGACAGGGAGCTAGTCAGTAACATATGCTTACCTCTCTATATCTCAGTGGAAAAGACGGGTAGGTCAGGAGATATAATTTACCTAGAGGCTCAACTATCAGTGACGTCATGTCCTGTGAGGTCACGTGTATTTAAACTACACTCCCACTCCTTGTACTTTCAAACATATCGCGTACCATAGCTAGCTCTACAAAGCATGGAGCGTTAACCGCACATCCATCATGACGTCAGTAGCAGACTTGGGCGCCGCACGATAACCACGTGTTCATATGACGTCAGTAGCAGCTGACCGATACAGATATTGGACTGTGCTTTTGCAGATCTGGGTTCGAATCATAGCCACGTCAAAAATATTTGCGTCAATGTTGTTGAGGTTAGACCATAGTCTACTTGATAACTCTAACAATAAGAACCAATAGCGTCAAACCAACGTAGATAGATATTTATTTACTCTTAATTGACAATTCTGATTGTTAGTAGAAATAATTTATTGTTTTCATGAGCCAATCCACATATGTTTTGAAAGATGGAAGATAAGTATGAATAATGTTGTCATTATACTTCAATTATAATACTGTCTAGAAGTAGACTACCCCTACTGGGCAATCCTAGAATGATCGCTATCATAACCCGGTAGAAGGTTCCCTCACTTGCCCCCTTGTCAATGATCCAGTCACACGGACCATCCATCCATCCATCCATCCATCCATCCATCCACAGACATTCGTGGTGAGGACTCACCTTAAGGAGGTCGTTCACTTCCCTCTGTGGTGATCCTCAACGCCGCAGTCACAGTGGTTGCACCAGGGTGTCGTTCAATTAGAGGAGGTATTTACTTGATATCAGGTACTCAGATATATCGTGTCTCTCAATATAACAGTCACAGCAATTGTTCCAGGGTGTCAAATGACTAAAGGAGGTATTCTCTTGATAACAGGCGCTCATATGTATCTTGTATCTCGATATAACTGTCACAGTGGTTGTCCCAGGGAGTCATACGACCAGAGGAGGTATTCTCTTAATATTAGGCGCTCATATATATCTTGTATCTCGATACAACTGTTACAGTGGTTGTCCCAGGGAGTCATACGACAAGAGGAGGTATTCTCTTGATATCAGGTGCTCATATATATCTTGTATCTCGACACATATGTCACAGTGGTTGTCCCAGGGCATCATGTGACTATAGGAGGTATATTATTGATATCAGCCGCTCAGACATATCTTGTATTTCGATCTTGTATCTCGATACAACTGTCACAATGGTTGTCCCAGGGCATCATGCGACTATAGGAGGTATTCTATTGATATCAGGTGCTTATATATCTTGGTATATCAATCACAGTAGTTGTACAAGGGCATCATGCGACTATAGGAGGTATTCTATTGATATCAAGCGCTCATATATATCTTGTATCTCGATATATCAATCACAGTGGTATATCAGTGATATATCAATCACAGGAGGTATTCTATTGATATCAGGTGCTTATATATCTTGTATCTCGATATATCAATCACAGTGGTATATCAGTGATATATCAATCACAGGAGATATTCTATTGATACCAGGCGCTTATATATCTTGTATCTTGGTATATCAATCACAGTAGTTGTACAAGGGCATCATGCGACTACAGGAGGTATTATATTGGTACCAAGCGTTCAGATGTCTCCTAATACCACAGCAATACTAAGATGAGCGCTGCTCTACAAGCTCCAACATCGAGGAGATATATCGTAGAATAGATGATGCCACACGCAAACACACGCATACACGCTCCGGACAAAAGAGACGCCACGCACGTGTTGTCTCGAGCGCCGCCGAGTCGGAACTGAGAATCTACCCCTCCACGCGACGAGTAGGGGTAGAGAGGGATGGAGTAAGAGAGATGAGGAAGAGAAGGGGAGCAATTCCCTCCTCTTCACACCTCGTACGAAAATACATTTCTCACGAACAGGGGCACAAAATCTCTAATGAGTTCTTTTAGGGGTGGGGGGGAGGAATTTAAATACACCTTTTTCCGGAAACTAGGTTATATCAAAACACAAATTACAAACTAAGTTAGACCTGGCCAATAGCACGTTCCACCTAGTCCAGAAAGCAGTACTCTCTCAGTTAGTACCAACGACACGTTTTATATGTCTATGCAGGGCCACCAACTGAACTTTGCTGCTGGAGCGAGGCGTCAAATGGTCACGGATAATCGAGTGCACTAAGTCCCCCCCACCCCCCACCCTCGTCCCATCTCCCACTCTCTACAGTCACCGTCAGAAGTTGAACATTCTAGTCGTGACGGCCAAGGGAAATAAACATTCACAGTTGGTTGAGTGGTTAGTTGGTTTGACTGACGTGGGTCAACAAAACAACTAATGGGGTATAATATCACGTGCACTTTCTAAACACAGGTCACGTGATTAACAGACTGGCTGTGCTTGTGCAGTAATCAGAATTGAAAGCACAACACATGTTAAACACATGTTAAAATAAGATGAGTGGAGAAAAATTAATAAATATATATTGAATCAATAGAACAATTAAACAGTTAAAATAACTAACATAAAGCTGGTGTCAATAATAAAAAGAGTAAATCGTTAAAACTTGATTAAAATGTTTATAAATATCACATAGTTATTAAAAACATGTAACATTTAAGAAAATAGAAACTATTAGTTTTTAAAATTTCAAAAAATAAATAAATGAAATATTGTCAATTATTTTGTCCAGAGTGCCTTCATATACCTTTCTTTGATAGGAGATATTTAAACATTTCAGGCCATCATCAGCCTATAGAGGTGGAGTGGTGGGATTAGTCCAGGTTATAAAACACAACTGACTTTTCTCTGGGACAGCAACACTTAGGGCACATATGCTTCAAGTGTGAAGTGATGTCATCTCTTGAACTGAGTTCAGCCGGGGTCCATAGCCACTCAGCTATGAGCTGTTTGCTAAACACGATCACAGGCAGTCAAGGGCATGCATGACCTGGCACGATCACAGGCAGTCAAGGGCACGCATGACCTGGCACGATCACAGATAGTCAAGGGAACGCATGACCTGGCACGACCACAGGCAGTCAAGGGCACGCATGACCTGGCACGATCACAGGCAGTCAAGGGAACGCATGACCTGGCACGATCATAGGCAGTCAAGGGCACGCATGACCTGGCACGATCATAGTCAGTCAAGGGCACGCACGACCTGGCACGATCACAGGCAGTCAAGGGCACGCATGACCTGGCACGATCATAGGCAGTCAAGGGCACGCATGACCTGGCACGATCACAGGCAGTCAAGGGAACGCATGACCTGGCACGACCACAGGCAGTCAAGGGCACGCATGACCTGGCACGATCACAGGCAGTCAAGGGCACGCATGACCTGGCACGATCACAGGCAGTCAAGGGCACGCATGACCTGGCACGATCATAGGCAGTCAAGGGCACGCATGACCTGGCACGATCATAGGCAGTCAAGGGCACGCATGACCTGGCACGATCATAGTCAGTCAAGGGCACGCACGACCTGGCACGATCACAGGCAGTCAAGGGCACGCATGACCTGGCACGATCATAGGCAGTCAAGGGCACGCATGACCTGGCACGATCACAGGCAGTCAAGGGAACGCATGACCTGGCACGACCACAGGCAGTCAAGGGCACGCATGACCTGGCACGATCACAGGCAGTCAAGGGAACGCATGACCTGGCACGATCATAGGCAGTCAAGGGCACGCATGACCTGGCACGATCATAGGCAGTCAAGGGCACGCATGACCTGGCACGATCATAGGCAGTCAAGGGCACGCACGACCTGGCACGATCACAGGCAGTCAAGGGAACGCATGGCCTGGCACGATCACAGGCAGTCAAGGGCACGCATGACCTGGCACGATCATAGGCAGTCAAGGGCACGCATGACCTGGCACGATCATAGGCAGTCAAGGGCACGCATGACCTGGCACGATCATAGGCAGTCAAGGGCACGCATGACCTGGCACGATCATAGGCAGTCAAGGGCACGCATGACCTGGCACGATCACAGGCAGTCAAGGGAACGCATGACCTGGCACGATCATAGGCAGTCAAGGGCACGCATGACCTGGCACGATCATAGGCAGTCAAGGGCACGCACGACCTGGCACGATCACAGGCAGTCAAGGGAACGCATGGCCTGGCACGATCACAGGCAGTCAAGGACCTGACCTGGCACGATCACAGGCAGTCAAGGGCACAAATGACCTGGCATGATCATGACCAGGGCCGTGGAGAGTCCAGGAGTCGAGGGTGGAGGAAAGCGTCTTAAGGGTCCCAGCTGGAGCAACGGTTACATGTCAAGGGTGATTGTGTCTGGGTTCGCATCCCGTCAACACCCTCCTAAATATGTGACATGAAACATCTTACCTTCATTCTAAATAAGGTGTTTCTGGAGAAATGTCCAGTTATTTAAATAAAACAGGTGCACTCTATACATCTCACAGTTTATTGTTTAATTTCTCCGGAAGACGTTAAAACCAAAAATTTCATCAAATGAGTTCTAATAAACGATAACAGATATTACAGTTCTCTCCTCACACTCACATATTGACTACAGCGCTCGGTGGTTGAATTTGTTACTAAGATCGGGTCTGCTGCAGACCAGATGTTAATACTATAATACTACAATACATCCCTTCCCATGGGACTATATCATTTGACATTGCCATTATCTGCTTAAGAAATTTATTTTCAATTTATCACCAAAACCACAATTAAAATAATTGTAATGGTGTTTTATGTATTCGCTAAACCCCCTCCGCCCCCTCTCCTCATTCGTCTCACAAATACAATTTGACGTTCTCATGTGTATACAGGTGGGGTATTAAGTGTTACAAGCTTGTTTCTCGAAAACCAGGCATTTTAGAGAAAAAATTGTCAAGACAAAGGTTGTTTGGTTTTGAGGAGAAATCGAATAGGTTTTATATATTTTTTATTTGGTAGCCTGATTCAAGGTCATTTAAAGATAAACATAGGTTTTTTTAAATGGGAGCATATTTTTTTATTATGGAAACTTAATCTACGCAAATAAACACACAACATTTGTCTGATACATTTATTTGTATAGCTTCAATTTTCAATGATATTTAACAAAACAAAGCGTAGATATTTATCTTTGAAATCAGAGGTGGGACGTGACACTGTCTGATCCCTTATTTGTTTGACTTAATGTTGGTTAAGTGCTCCAAGTGCTCAACGTTCATGTAAATTGTTAAGTGCTTCAAGTGCTCAACGTTCATGTAAATTGTTAAGTGCTTCAAGTGCTCAACGTTCATGTGAATTATTAAGTGCTTCAAGTGCTCAACGTTCATGTAAATTGTTAAGTGCTTCAAGTGCTCAACGTTCATGTGAATTGTTTAGTGCTCCAAGTGCTCAACGTTCATGTAAATTGTTAAGTGCTTCAAGTGCTCAACGTTCATGTGAATATTAAGTGCTCAACGTTCATGTGAATTGTTAAGTGCTTCAAATGCTCAACGTTCATGTGAATTGTTAAGTGCTTCAAGTCCTCAACGTTCATGTAAATTGTTAAGTGCTTCAATGCTCAACGTTCATGTAAATTGTTTAGTGCGCCAAGTGCTCAACGTTCATGTAATTGTTTAGTGCTCCAAATGCTCAACGTTCATGTAAATTGTTAGTGCTCCAAGTGCTCAACGTTCATGTGAAATTGTTTAGTGCACCAAGTGCTCAACGTTCATGTGAATTGTTTAGTTCTCGTGTGTACAGTCTTCAGCTCAGTTATGTTAGTGTAATTATTTAACTCGCATTAATTGCCCTTTAAACTAGTCGTTAAAATAACTTTGTTAGTGTAAAAGTGTGAAAAATGTTCTTTATTAGGTTTATTTAAAAATTTCTTGATTAACTCTGGTGTATTCGTATTAAACATCGCTTGCCATTTTTTTTAATATTCTTTTCAAAATGAACGCATTTGAAGAGGCGTTTATTTAATATGTTTATGATTTTGGGTGAATGCGGAGGAAAATACAAGAGAGGCTGCTCACATGTTTAGTGAACGTTTCTAAATCAACCGGTTATGTCCCATTTGGCATTTATTTTTGTTTAAGAGATGATTTATTCATAAGGCAGTCTTAAAGTGAAGCGGAACAGTCAGCTAACAGTTTCGAACGAAGACATTTCAACAAATGTTCTAGCATATGTTGGATTAAACCTACATGTAAGTAGCCGGAAAATTTCGAGAGGGATAATAGTCTAAGTAGAAGATCTGTTCTAAGAATTTGGCATAATCACAAGTTTCATCATTATCATAATTATCTACATCAAGACTTGTACGGAAATAATTTTGATAATCGCGTAGATTTTTGCAATTGGATTCTTAGAGAAATTGAATTAAATCCATTCTTTAGTTTCAATTTGGTGTTATCAGATGAAGCTTCATTTACAAACACTTGACAGATAAACAGACACGACATGCATTACTGGTCTGATACAAACCCACATTGGATGATAGCTGTTCCTCACCAACACCCAGGACTTTTAATGTTTGGTGTGGAATTGTCGGAGATTACATCAGCGGTCCTCATTTTTTCGACGGTCGTTTGAACGGGCAAATGTATTCAAACTTTATGAGAAACATTCTTCCACAATTATTTGAAGAAGTCCCATAAAATGCTAGAATGATATTAAGATATCGATTTTATTGCCCCGCGATTGGGCATCAATCATAGTGATATTCGGATTGTATCGATGATGATGATGATGATGATTATAATAATGTGGGCCTGTGTATGCCTTAAGGTGAGCAGTAAGTATAACAATACCGGGTTTTATGATGATTACGACGCGTGATGCCTTACTACGCACTTGTTATCACACGGTTATGTGATCTGATTTTATTTAATTCGATTGAAATCAGTAAATATTGATGTTTGTACACAGTTTATTAATTTGACTACACTTTCACTGTTATAAAATTGACATTGATATAGTTCCTTGTTAATTTTCGAACTGACGCTGAGATTCAGAGCTAATGCTGTTCAAAATTTTGTTTTCTGTGTGATAATACTAGGTTTCTGTCTACACTATGTTACTGTGTCAAGATAACTATTTTTCTGTCTAGATTTATACGCACAAGCTACATATTATGACCTACCCCTTACCTCTTGGACCCCTTGTCTCCAGTGTTAAAACTAACTAATAGGAGAACTCCTGGCAACCTGATGTTGTGAAGGCTAGCTTCCTATTGGGTAGAGGCAGCCAGCTCATCCATCACCTGATTTTCAAATACAACAGAGCTGGTCTTTTAAAGAAAAAAGTTTTAAAACGCAATATATTGAAATTACTTCTGAAAACGCGTGATTCTCCACGGATGAAGTATTAAAAGGAAACTTTTACATACAGTTCTTTAAAGAAAAATACAATTCATCTATAACTTTTTGAATATATGAGAGGGGTCCAAAACAGTATCATTATAAGGAATATGTGGGTACAGCTTGATTGAGCCCCTCCGCATAATTCGATGCGTGCTCGACTAGAGTCGAACGAAATGTTTCCTGGAAGGTGGAAGGAAGGACCTCGCTCTCCGGACCTTACGTCCATGGATTGTTTTATTTGGGGCCTTGTAACAGAGAGGGTGTTGTCAACTGCACCCAAGAGACCTGAAGACATGAAAGAAAGAATACGTCGAGTCTGTGCAGAAACTACCTCAGATTGTAACTGATATATTAATGTTTGTTCGCCACCACTAGGGTGACATTTGATATAATGATTGAATTGGATCCAAGTTTGCTATCCTGTATTAAAATTATAATAATAAAAAAGTATGATGTCTTATTTTAGAAATTAAAATTTATAATGTTTTATAGTTTCTTATTTTAAGTGGATAAACAGGTTTTTGCTAGATATTTCACACGTTGTAGATTTTAATTTAAAATCCCTACTATTACGTCATATGCATGACAATTCCCGACACGTGAGATTTCATCGACTCTACCTACACGGGTCCTCGTCAGGAAGGAAAGTGAGTAGATGCTACCCTGAAGAGGTATATCTAGCGACATTTCCTTCTCGAAGCTTCCTAGGAAAAAAAAGGTGCGGTCATCCAGGTGCGTCTCTGTTGACAAAACTGCGTTGTCTTTTTAAACAGAGACGTAGAAAGATGTCGACATATCTCGCATCTTAGCAACACAAAATAAATTAATATTACTACCCGCTCTCATTTATAATGTCGTGATTTTGAATACAAATGCGAATAATAAATTATTGGGATGTATAATTCCATATCATTACAAGGATGTTAGCTAGCGCCCGGGAGTGCTTTCGTACAAGAATTGTAAAATGCATTGAGGTTGAAAGACATATTTTGAACACATTAAATTAATATTGTTGTTAAATGTTGTTGTTTCTCTTATGTACACGCTTATATAACCGCATAGCACCAAATTAAAAAGTTCACGTGACTTTGACATTTGTCACTAGCGCTGTAAAAAACAAGAAGTTTATTATGAATACATGTCAGTACAAGATAACACAGTCCTATGTTCCTGTTATAGTGACCATGTCAGTACAAGATAACACAATCCTATGTTCCTGCCTGTACAAGATAACACAGTACTATGTTCCTGTCTGTACTAGATAACACAGTCCTATGTTCCTGCCTGTACTAGATAACACAGTCCTATGTTCCTGCCTGTACAGATAACACAGTACTATGTTCCTGTCTGTACTAGATAACACAGTCCTATGTTCCTGCCTGTACTAGATAACACAGTCCTATGTTCCAGTTAGACCATGCTGTACTAGATAACACAGTCCTATGTTCCTGCCTGTACTAGATAACACAGTCCTATGTTCCTCTCTGCACCAGATAACTAGTCATAACCTGACTAACATGTATTACAGGAGATGTGACCTTGACTCCTAGGCTGTGCCAAGCTCCGTATTGGAAAACCATTAGAAACTTTGTAAGGCTGGTTGCGTGGTCCCGGAGGGACGAGTGCTTTAAGCTCATAATTCGAATTGGTAGAAACCGCATTAGATCGCAGACCAACTTACATGGAATGAGAGGAACAGAGGTCAGAGATGAGGGTAACAGTGGTCAGAGCATGAGGGTAACATAGGTCAGAGCATGAAGGAAAACAGAGGTCAGAGAATGCACTCAACGCAAATGTGGTCACATCATACCCTACCCATCATTTCACGGGAAGGTAATAATATTACCGATGGTTAGGTCACAGTTCATTCATGAGATTTTGATCTCGTTGTTTTGTTATATTAAATATGGAGGAACGAGAACTCGAACAGAGTGAGTTGTCTTTAGAGTGTCACAAAACAATGTTGGTTTTAACAGCGGCCCTGGTTGGAGAGTATTCAACATTTAGGGATTAACATTGGTATGGCACCTAGAGGTCAAAGTATGTCCCCAGAGGTCATAAGGTATGTCCCTCAAGAGGTCAGTAAGGTATCATCAAGAGATCAGTATGTATGTCCATCAAGAGGTCAGTAAGGTATGTCCTCAGAGTCTAAGGTTGTCACAGAGATGTATGGTATGTCCATCAAGAGATCAGAAGGTATGTCCCTCAAGAGGTCAGTAAGGTATGTCCCTCAAGAGGTCAGTAAGGTATGTTCATCAGGATCAGTATGGTATGTCATCAAGAGTCAGTAAGGTATGTCTCCCACGAAAAATTCATATCGTAAATAATCTATCTAGTTGAGAATTGTTGATAAGTTATACCAATAGTTCGTTGATAAATCACCTGCAAGGTTTGAGCCAATATCCATGAGTAGCGAGCTGATGGAACAAATAATATTAACCCTCAGTACATCATGTCGGGATTTGAACCTCGGCCTCAATGAGGATCTATTTCCCACAATGTGCTGTCTTGTACTATCACCCTATTCTGGTTTATTAGATGATAAATATTAAGTAACTAAAAGACAACACTCTTCAGGAATGGATTTATCTCGTGAAATACAACTCGAGCAATACAAACTGTTCCCAAGTTGTCTAACATTGTCTTGTCCATGTTGTCTAGACATTACTAGCCTCTGGTCATGAACAATATTGCTCTATGTAGAGCCACTCTCCTAGCGCCAGTAAAACAACTGACGAGTTTATTTACAACCAATGTTTTTAATGAGGAACAGTTTGGAATAACACACTTTGTCTCTGACGCGGGAAGTTGCTTCGTCTCGGCAAAATAAACGAACGCTTCCCTCCTCAAAGAGCAATATTGTCGGTGTAAAGGATAGAAGACAGCTGGAGACAGCCAGGATGAAATGTTCGGTAACACGAGGCAAGTGACGTGAAATGTTTAGTAACACAAACCGAGGGACGGGAAATGTTTGGTAACACAAACCAAGCGTCATGAAATGTTTGTCAATATAAATAAAGTGGCATGAACGGTTTGGTAACAGCCAAGTGACATGAAATGTTTGCTAACACAAACAAAGGTACACGAAATGTTTGGAAAACAAACCAAGGGACGTGAAATGTTTGTCAATACAAACCGAGGGACGGGAAATGTTCGGTAACACAAGCCAATGGACGTGAAATGTTTGTCAATACAAACCGAGGGACGGGAAATGTTCGGTAACACAAGCCAAGGGACGTGAAATGTTTGTCAATACAAACCGAGGGACGAGAAATGTTCGGTAACACAAGCCAATGGACGTGAAATGTTTGTCAATACAAACCGAGGGACGGGAAATGTTCGGTAACACAAGCCAAGGGACGTGAAATGTTTGTCAATACAAATAAAGTGGCATGAACGGTTTGGAAACAACCAAGTGACATGAAATGTTTGCTAACACAAACAAAGGTACATGAAATGTTTGGAACACAGACCAAGGGACATGAAATGTTAAGTAACCTAAGCCAAGGAGAATGAAATGTTTCCCGACTCCAGTACCCTCAACTTAGAGTGCATGTTCTACAGTCTTTCTACCTCTTCAGGGGCAGATATTGTTACAAGTGTTTTAAGGGGTAATAGTGAGAATTACCCTCTTGAAAACTGTTCTCAAAAGGAAGGGGGGTCAGGGTTCGTCTTGGACCCTATTCTCGACCCTGATTTCCCAGGGGGGGGCTTTTCAAAACTACGTTCCAACACTTGAAGCTATCTTCAACCCTTACCGACATTTTACAAGCTCAGACAAGTAAGTAGAATATTTCTTAGGAAAAAATTTCACAGGCTTAGAATAACATTGTTTAAAAGTAGTGTTTTTTGCTACAACATTTCACAGTTTCAAAAATGTATTTATATAAATTTGTTATCCTTTGGTACATTTAAAATAGGGTCTCAATGTTTTACGTCCTTATATTTTATAAATGTTGTCCAAAGGATTATGGGTGTACAAAGTTCCTTTTGAAACAAGATCGAATTTCACATCAGTGCTCGCACGGTCTAACGCGTCACTCTCATGCTAGACTGGATTGCCTGAAATGGGGAGATCAAGAATCAAATCCCGGTTGGGTGTACTCAGGGAGGTTTTAATTAAATGGTTTCCTACTTTCTACATGCAAATGCGGGTCTACTTTATTAAGATTTTAACTCCCGCATTCTTATGCCGTTAGTGGTTGAAGGTCAATCAAGATTGTAGTTAGAAAACAATTTGAACTCAGTATTACAGGGTCTAGATACCGGGTGGAAGACGGTAAAACTCAAATCAGCACCAGCGAAGACCACCTACATGCTTTTCAAAGTGACAATCGCAATACCACCAATAACAGCAGCCCATAGGTTAACCTGGAAAACGTGCGACATCTCCGCGTGTAAATGCAGAAAACTACATTAGTATTAAGGATCCTCACTCCTTTGTCGAGCTAAATATAAATGGAGTAGAATAACAATAAATAAAGTAAAATTAGAAAAAAAAGAAGGAAATAAGACTCGAATTATAGTTTGACTTCGAGTTTAAAAAAGGAAATAAATAAATACGTTACCAAACTGTTACCGTAACTAGAATCAGCTCTGGGTGCAGCCCTAACAGGTCTTAGAGGCGCGATGTAGAGGATTTATCACCACGTATTACTACCCGTCCAAGATTTAAACCTCAATATCCCTGCCATCGGCAGTCCAGTCTACTGTGGAGGTGACACCTTATATATTTTTACTAACTTAAGTCTTCCTCAATGGTCGTGAGGTAAAGTGCTCACCTAAGGACCTGATGTTCTTGTGTTCAAACTCAGCCGGGGTCAATGCTTTTTTCTTGACCGATAAAAACCCGTAGCACAATTTCCTTCGGAGGGGAAGTAAAGCCGTCGGTACCATCTCGATTGCGGCATTTACAAGAATCATTGAAGGTATGGGAAAATACGTTTCTCGGTAAAATTGGTAATCTCTTTTGGTCTCGGCCATAGAAATTCTCGTGTTCTGAAATACTCAGTCTGTTAAGAAAGTGCTCGTTAAATACCTCAATTAAGTGAAAATGAAAACCTGTCTTGAACAACAGAAGGAAGTGTCATGTTGCTAGGATTGTAAGGATAGTACTCACAGGTCTCTCTACGTCCTACCAGACAATGTATCACATCTTCCTGGGCGAGGATTAGCTCAATATCCTGGTCATCCTGTTACGTGCATGTGTACAGCATCATTGTATCGAGGAATAGAGAGAGTAAGGAACTGGGTTCGAGTCATGGTGCACTGGACAGATATAGATCTTCAATAGTTTGCTGCACAGCCAGGAAGGTCTACATACAGCTTTCTGTACAGTCAGGTAGGTCTACATACAGCTTGCTGTACAGTCAGGTAGATCTACATATAGCTTGCTGTACAGTCAGGTAGGTCTACATACAGTTTTCTGCACAGCCAGGAAGGTCTACATACAGCTTGCTGTACAGTCAGGTAGGTCTACATACAGTTTGCTTCACAGCCAGGAAGCTAACAGACGTTTATCCCACGATACATCTTTGCGGCGTTATTGTTGAGCTAATAATAAATATGTCGACGACATTAGCTCTCTGTGGACATAATTCAACCAACTGTTAATCAACACACCGGCAATAAAACTAAACAGTTCTAGAACTTTACACTTCCATCAAATAAATAACGTCAGCTTCTTTCCTCTCTGCTTTTATTTGAAAGTAATTCCCGCCCACTCGCCTCGTTCTTTGTGGCCATCCAAAACGAGATAACGTGAAATTGGCACGGGAGAAGAGAAGGATTAATTCCAGTCCATGTCCAAATGCTGAAATCGTTCTCTGAGAGCTTGAATAAATCCCTCCGGTCTGACCCGTGACCTGGTACTGAATATCGCGCTATATTTAATGTGGTGTCTGGTAGATTTCACAGCCCTGTACACTTGGCTGCAGGAAAATATAGCACCATTGCCTTATAGATAAACTATCAGTCATGACTTAAACAACATTTACTATCCGTGCGGCAATCGAGCGTTATCATGGACAGGGCCCATCAGAAGTAGAAACTATTGGTACCATGGTACCAGGCCCAGTACTCATCATAAGAAGAGAAAGAGACTATTGGTACCACGGTACCAGGACTTCAAGAATCCTTGGCTCAGATTCAAGATTCACAAGTTTAATTTGATTATGGTGGATGAAAGAAAATACGATACGAGTGACAAACAATAAAACAAAACAAGAAGTAAAACATCTTCCTTCTATTTTCACAATTATAAGGGCGTGGCAAGGCTCGGTTGTTGAGAAACTATTCATTTACAGTTTGATAGTTGCTACCATTTGGTACGAGGTAATGTGGACATTATCCTCCGGATCAGAAGCTATGACTCCATATAAGAACGAGGCTGAGTGAAACAGAAGGTGGAGTGGAGTAGAAGGCTGAGTGAAATAGAAGATGTAATGGAGTAGAATACTGAGTAGCCAGTTGAAAACTAGGGAAAGGGATTCAACAGGTAAGGCCTAATTGGACCATTTCTTCACCAAGCGCGAGTTCACATCCTAGTGGAACCACGACACAATAATAATTAATGAGCTTACCGTGTAAACAGCAAAGAAACAAAAATTATTATAGTTTTGTCAAGTTTTTTACTTTCTCGAACCCATCGGGCCGGGAAACGTTTGTGATCATCAAGATTTTGATGGATGCTGACGTTTCATGACCCCTGAACCTACAAAAGTATATTTTGTAATGTCATCTGTCTGTCTTATACTGAGATGAGAGCCAAAACTATTTCACCTATAGGGCTAGGCCTGATAGCTTGCGTTATCATAAGGTCCCTCAGTAAAATACTTTTATTTGGAATATATTTTTATAAAACCATTAGTTTCTGAGATATTGGCAAGTACTATTTTCTAAACGGAGGACTGGAAAATTGTTTGTTTTGATCTTTGGTGAGCAGAGATGTTACTTTTACCTCCATATGTTTCTGTAACAGTGTATATTATTTCTTTTTACTCTTTCTTTGTTGGAAAGTTTCTGCAACAATGTTTATTATTTCGTTCCACATATTTTACGAGAGTTGAGTAAATTTCTCAATTTTTAGGCAAAGAAAGTCTGTGCGGAGTATCGTACAATTTATTTTCTTTGTGACAATGTTTCTGAAATAAGGATTAGACTTAATTAATTATTTATAGATGTAAGTTGAATGATTGTAAAAGTCCTAGTAGGGGTTTCAAGCCCCTGGTAGAGTTATTTGGAACTACTCCTGTTTCTAACCATTCCATACAACCTGCTTACTGGTAGTTCATGATATAAACCGCCAGAGTGTGTTGGTCTCAGTCGCCGATGCGCTAACCTAGTACAGTGCAGGTTTACAAGAACAGACCAACTCGAGAAGAATGTAGCTGATAGTGGTAGGGAGCAAGGAGACAGGGAATCCCAGAAAGAGGCTTACACAACACTAGTGGCCATGTCCCTAGGTGAGAGCTCTAAGAGAAAAAACATGTGTTTAGAATGAATACGTCTCTACCTGGAATGGAAAGCCTCATTCCCACTTGATCCCGGATTCTGTTGAGAGGCGTTTGCTTCCTGCTGGCAACTCTTTCAACCGGTATTCCACTACCGGTCTACTGACGGTGTGTAGTGGGGGGCGGTGATCTAGTAGGTTGGGGGGACGACAAACTCCCCAGGCCTGTTATTCACTCCCTACAGGACCCACTCATCGGGATATCTATCTAATGCCAGAGCTCTGAGAAGCTCAACCTCGTCTGTGGGCGAGATGAGCTGTAAGAACAGTGAACAGTGATTGTTGACCTTTATTTATACATTATTTTATTTTTTACAATTCACCTTATTAAAAAAAACTATTTGTAGAGCCTGCGCAAGCGTGAATCGTGTAAAATATTTGTTAGCTTGCACAATAACAGCCGCCTTATTCAACCAAAATGTAACTAACTACCCGCCTTAAGACGGAAGTATCTTGTTCGCAAGTCCTCCAACCCTCCATATTGGGGAACTATTTGTTACACTCCTTCAATCCTCCACTCTCCGTCTTGGAGAACTATTTGTTACACTCACGAGGGTTGGGGTTTATTGACGAGCTGAGGGTGCAAAGTGAAACTCCTAAAGTGATGGGTGGGGGGAGAGGATGATATGGTTTCGATTCTGGCCCGGAGCCAGTCCTCCGGGAGTTTGGATCGGGCCAATCAGATAGGAGGATCCCGGTATAAAGGTGGGGACTGCGCCCTTCCGGTGATAGAGGAGTATATACCTGACTGACCTATTGGGGGAATACCTGACTGGCCTATTGAGGGACATACCTGACTACAATGAGATGATATGACAATTTTCTCCAAGCCTCCATTCAGATGACTTGGAGGAAACGGACTGAGTCTTGGCACTAGGACTGTCTCTCCAGTACTATATCCTCCTAGGTAAGAGGGACTGTCTCTCCAGTACTATATCCTCCTAGATAAGAGAGGTTGGTCGACCCAAGTTGGACCAATGACAGGTCAGATATCACCAGTGACGTCAGGACAGTGATAGAGAATATTCATCCCCTGCGTGCGTGGCAATCAATATTAAGGAGGGTGCGGCCAACAGTTTCCAGATACATCAGTGGAGCGGTAGCCCTACAGCCGGACATGGATTGAGTTGAAACAAACAAACAAACAATAGCAAGGCAAGGTTTTGTCCGTGTATCTAGTCACGTGAACACCACATTTCCTTCATTTGTTCTATAAAACGTGCCAAGCTACAAAAAATGGCCAATCGAATCGCACAAACTCAATCTTGTGTTTCTCAACGTGTGGAGCACTAACTTTACCTCAAGCTGACCAGATGAGTGCGATGTGTTGGACCGACTGGAGGGAGAGGGGGAGTGTTACTACTTCTGTACGCGTCACTCTCTCAATCAACTGCAGATGAGGGGAGATAAGGGTTCGATCCCAGTCGGGTACACTGAGGGTGGTTTTCCCTAAATGTCTTCCTACTCTCCCATCCCACATATGGGTGTGCATTTTATCTAAATCAATCCTTCCTAATCTCTAACCCATCAATGTAATTAGTACATAGGTGTACAACCTGAACAGGTAGTAAGACTTGTGTTACAAAATAATCTCAACTTTTGCATCATCATTGTATTTTCATTTTAATTCAAACACTGAAAATTGTAATGGTTTTTAAGTATCGCGTCTTACTACCCGTTCGGGTTATACACTTAAGTACTAATTACGCTAATGGGTTAGAAATTGGGAACGTTACAGTTAGGGAAAGTGGGAGGGAGAGTGGAAAAATATTTAGGAAAAACCCCCCCTCAGTTTACCTGACTGAGATTTGAACCTCGATCTCACCGTCTTCGGCAGTCTAGCTCAACACGAAACTAGCTTGTTAGCTAACTACGCCAACGAGGCGGGTTCCAACTTATTAAAAAACTTTAATAATTTACTTTTGGGAGGTGGCTTTTTTTTAACTACATTCGTCGTTTTATGTACTCTATCAAGATAGATTAACTATTGACAAACACTAGAAGAATGGCCGCCATGCCTCATCTGCACATATACGTTTCTGCTTCGTCTACTTGGAGCACCTTGAGTAAACTGAGTTCATTGTGATGCTACAAATTCTTCTTTTGTTTAGTTTGTAATGACCTTGCTAATTGATAAAGGAAGGGGGTGTTATGTAAACTAGTCTCCACCGGCTGTCAACCAGTCAGGCGGGTGTATTGATAAACAAAGTAGCGTCTCGTGACCAAAATTATTAGGAAAGCTTGGAAGTGGTGCCCCGAGCTTGAAAGGGGAGGTCGCGGATTAAAAAAAAAAATCATGCTTCAAGAAGCTATTTGGAGTTTTTTTTTATAATAGTTGTGTCTTTGGGCGTCCTTCTGTTCTGTGGTTTACATTATTGTGTTATTATTTATTATAGACATATACTTATAAACTTTCGTTTGTTAGCTTTCACTGATACACACATCAAAACAAAAGCACCTGTTACAAAACACTCCACAAAACTCTAGGCCCGGTACACACTATACAAACTCTTGTACAAAAAGTTGTGCAAGAAATTTTACAATATCTTGGTCACATGGATTGCATAGAAATTTTAGACAGTGACTGTTCAATCGGCATTTGTGATTGCATAAAACATTTGAAAAAAACAACAAAAACATGGCGTTTTTGCCCTTTTTATGGAAAAATTAGTGATTCAATGAATTGGAAAATATTGGTATTTAATGTAAATACTTTCTTAATCATTCCTAGATATTATGAAAATAGTTTTTATTTTTGTTTAAATTTTTCTAAAAACAATTGAAAGCTTTTATACTTGGGGTTTAACTTCCTTCAATCATAATTATTTGTTGTTTTCAAGCATTTAGATGTTTTTATTACTGTCACTCTTTTTTTTATAAAAAAGTAACTGTCTAGCAAACGAAGTTTTCATGTTTACAACTCAAAAGATGTACAAGAAAAATGGCTGATATAGGACGAGTTCTATATACTGAAATTGTATACAATAAGTTGTGAAAAGCAGATCTTGTACAAGTTTTGGTGTTCACACAACGCTATCTTCAGGCTGCAACTTCTTGTACAACTTTATGTACAAGATGTTGTATCGTGTGTACCAGGCTTAAAGATGTGTAGGCACGGGTTCAGTGCCTTAACAATATTAAATAACCCTTTCATGTCTCGCCATCACTCTGTGTTTTTAAAGGGGAAGAGAGGGGTAGTCACTTCGGTTCTAGTCGTCACCTTTCGGGCAAGAGAAGTCGTAGCTCGGCTGCTTGCATTTTTACCTGACATCCACATCCTTCTCTCCCCTCCAAATTGATGACGCCACAAATAAGCGCTATACTAGCTAGAGCAATGGGATGAAAGTCGGACAAATACCGACTTTCAACCACAATTAGATGGACTAGTGCACGTTTTGCACGCATGTTACGGTCACTGCCATGATTGGAATTTTTTTTTTCAAACCCATTTATGCTTGAATTACATTTAAATGATTACAGGGAAATATTTTTGCAAAAATTAAATAAAATAACTACAAACTCTATATCAAAAGCAAGCAGTGCTTGGCTTGGTTGCCCTGACGTGACGCCACTGGTTGGGTCATGGAGGGGTGGATATCAGACCAAATATCTTGAAACAAGGACCGACCTTGCTGTGAGGATTAGGAACGATGATAGTCGTGAGAATCCTACTCACCTATTCATTTCTCAGTGGCTGCTATCAGAATTATGGTTGCCATAGATCCACATATTATATTCACCTATCAGCAGGGCTATAAAAAAACCCAGCAAGGCTGTTTTTTTGTAAAAACTATTTCTTTTAAATACCCGAGTTTTATTGGGTTTTTTCAGGAAACTTTTAAACTTTGATTTCTACATGTGTGTTAACTAAATTTTAAATTTTTCGGTTAAACTCGATACATCTGTGCAACGTGTTAAGTGTAAATTAAAATGTAAATTTTTTAAAGCTTTTAATAATGTGACTAGTAGGCCTATGCTGCAAATAGGATATATTGTGGCAACTACAATAAATTATACTTCTTTCATGTAATTTTATGTGGTAAGTTTGGTAAAATATTTTTTGCAATAATTATGATCAACACTGATTTTATACATATTAACCAACATAATTCTATAACTAATAGTGAATAAACTAGTGCTAGTTTTGTATTTAAATGTATTGATATATACAAGTCTTAAATATCTATAGTTCGAGAACAATCAATATAAAATATTCTCGATGTTAAATTTTATTTTAGAAAGAGAGCATGTAAAAATGATAAAGAAAATCATTATTTAATTATTTAGTGATCTATTTAGCTATTTTTATTTTCATTTCTTTGTCACGGCAAAACAAGTCTACAACATCAAACAAAGCTAATTCAAAATCAACGACCATGTTCGATAAGTTTAAAGTAGCAATATTCCCCAGCTAACACATTCAAATAGCGTGAAGCTTACCTTATTAAAAGCCACTCTTGACCATGAGACGAGGAACACAGGCAACCTGTGTAACCCGCAGGTTGTTTCCACAGCAGGGGAATATTCCGTGATGTGGATACATACCAAAGTGAGAGATGAAACATACATTCCGTGGTTCAGCCAAGTGGCGGCCGAGGCAACTGCTGTGCTGCCAATAACATCTTCCACCAGGTTGTAGAGTTGGGTTGAATTGTGTACAATATAAGGTCAAATGAAATACAGCTCTCAATAATATATATGTGTTAATTTATTTAAAAATGACACAATACACACAATAATTAGGGTTTAAACATTATAACATCTTTAAAGGCGGTTATAAATACAAGAAGTTGCAACTACATCTGTTGTTTCATATTATTGAACATTTTAAATTAATAATTAATATGTAATACCTTTTTAATTGAATTATATGATATGGTAGAGTATAAACCATGTTTTAATACACTTTCGGTAGAGCTGTGCCTTTGGATATTTTTTGTCAGCTCTTGATGCAATTTCGACCGCAATTTTATTAAGTAGTATATATAAAACAAACTATTAGGTGGTCATATTATTTACCAGAGCTTTGAGAAAGAAATAATGGGAGAAATGGTCTAAGAACCATGGTGTTTCATTCCCTTCACCAGCTCATGAGAACTAATGGGTTTTTTCCTGAAAAGCAAACCAATTATGATATGAACATGGACTAATTAAATTTTAGTCGAAATATGTGCTGGAAAACAAAAAATGTGGATTCAAAATTACTTTACTGTGTGGATTTTTAATATAAAATTATTTAAAAAATTGACTTCTAATCATCAATGTAAGAGTAGTTTCTATCATTTCTGATTTGTAATTAGATTGGGCCTTTAATAACTCTGACAATATTCGGGCACCTAATGTACTATGAGCAAGAACAACAAGTTCTATGTTTAATATATTTACTAGTTTTGAGCATATTTAGGGATCCTTTCTTGTTTATTTGTTTTATTAGCTTGACAATTTTCATGTTTTTATCATTCACTTACCAAATGAAACCTTTTAAACTCTTCTTGTTTACATGTGTTCCTAGACCTGGTTCATCTGTGTTTAATTCATTAACCTCCCCCCAGAGCGTGTTTAGAGCACCCTTCTTATTTACATGTGTTCCTAGACATTGATCCTCCATGTTTATTACAGTTACCTCCCTCCAGAAATCGTATAGAGCAACCTTCTTCTTTAAGCGGTCCTTACACGCTCAATAATATTGACAATACAGCCGCCAATCCTCGTACCAATCAGTCTCAAAATTGACCTATTCAAACGATATATATTATTGACAATACTTTTGTCAATACATTTGCACAGTACCTCGCTTTCTGCGTACGAGCAGGATAAATCTGTCTGGTTTTATTCGGTTATTTCTGGGTTTTGTCCTTCCAAAATATGAATAGTAACACAAAAGGTCGCATGACTATTATTGTAACTACTCGTCGAGTGAAACGCAAACATGGGATGAAGGAATGGTTGAAAAAAAGAGAATATTCTATCTAGTTTTGTTGAATGAAATCAGCCTCAGCGATGTTGAAGATTTCAAGAACTTCTTTAGAATGGAGGAAAGTACCGTCAACAAACTGAAATAGATGGATGAACTGTTTTTGAAAGGGTAGGACACAAATATAAGAGAAAGTATAACTGTTAAGGAAAGATTAGTCTTAACCTTTATATACTTGGCCACTGGAAGAAATTTTGAAGACTTGAAGTTTTCTCTCATCTTGTCATCAGCAACTATCAGCGCAGCTGTATTCGAAACGTGTGAAACGCTTATATAACTCCTACAAGGATACATGAAGGTAAGTTTTCATAGTTTTTATTTATTTGTTAATTTTATTCATTTTATTTTTTATATACAGGTATTTTGGATTCTTACGTTGTCTTTGTACGTTACTGCTTATTTTCACTACAAAATCAAAGGATACCAATGTATTGGCTGGTTGATATTTCCCCCTACATAAGTATAGCAATGAGCAAGTACATTGGATCCCCTCACTTTGTAAATGAAAGTAAGCAGGTGGTACATACTTGGTACGTAGGTAGTAAAATGAAAGAAATAGAGAGATGCATTAACTACTAGAATATAAAGTTCGTATATTGAATACAACAGACAATACAAAGTAAACATTTGTCTCAAAAATTTAAATAACCTAAACATTAAAAAACCTAAGTTAACGAAAAAACTTAGCAAACACTTCAAAACCGCCAACACTCACCTTTTACAGTTCTGAAAAAGTGAGGAGATGTGCTCTGTTTGTAAGTTCATTTCGAATGCTGGGGTCATCACAGGTGGGAAAGAAGTACTGTAGTTGAATGTTGAGAATGATGAGAAACTAGTACTCTGCGAATTATCTGAAATTCAAGTTCCATTATTTATTTTAACGGAGTCGCGATGAAGAGTCCTCAAGCTTGCGACAAAAAGGATGTCATTTATTGCTTTCTCTGCGAAAGCTCTTTGTCTGGACTGTAAAGACAGCAATTTTTCTCTCCAAGCTTTTGCAATAGTCGGAATGTTGCTGTCAGGATTCGAAGAGGTTTCAAAATGGGTACAAGATTTTAGTAAAAGCTCGTTTTGTTTCGAGATTAGACCTTGCATTCTTGGTTTTTTGTTTCGAGGAGTTTGGAGAGGTGATGGCGGGGGAGCATTGAAGGTGTTGAAGCTGTGGAATTAGCAGAAGTCTGTTGAGTGTGTCCACCTATTTATAGAGTCTGCGTACCATCCTCTTCCTGCTCAAATTCCTGAAAACAATATAATGTTGTACAATCAATACAATCAAGCACACCTTATCAGAGCAATTTTTATATATATATTTAATTAAAGTTGTTTTGTTTGTTTCAGTTTCTCACGACTGCTGTAAAGTGGGGTGACATAGCTCACGAATTCGGAATTTGACATCAGTTTTGGAATACGGTGGGCTCATTGGATGGTAAACATATAGCTATAACGAAACCAGATAACTCAGGTTCCTTGTATTATATATACAAGGAGTTTTTCAGTATAGTGCTTTTGGCTCTAGTTAATATGAAGATGGCTAATGTTGGAATTAACGGTCAAATTTCATTTGGAGGGGTTATGTCCTACTTTCGGAGAATTCTTCCATTAAGGAAAATTGAATTTAACGTCACCTGCACCATTGCCGAATACAAATGATCTATTCCCATTTGTATTTGTTACTGACCAAGCATTTGCATTACATAACAATTTATTGAAACCCTATTCTCAAAGATTACTGAATATATCTCGACCAATGAGAGTTTGTCACGAGCCTGAGTGGTTGTAGAGAACTCATTTGGGACATTGAGTTCACGGTTTTGTGTGTCCCAAAACCTATCAACCTAGTGCCACCGAAAGATACAGTAGAAACTCTTAGCTATTGTTATTTACATAATTTCTTGGCGAAGTAAAATTAACTGTACCTTAGCATCAGCTCAATAGATCGAGGGAGAGATGCTGAAAACTTGTTAGTCTTGGGAAGTACTTTACAAAGAAACAGTTCCACGGTTGCCAAGGGAGTCCGTGAAAAATGTTGTCATAATAACAATGAAGGCAAATATTGAATACCTTGTTTACTGATAATTTCTTTTAAAATTATTAACAACGTGTCTCATTAACCTTTCGGTTTATTCGCACCTACGCTAATGTGTAATAGTAGGGTGATTGTGAGATAAAATGGAGGACCTACAGTTTAATGTGGAATCCGAACCACGGTGGAGGCCTGGCATTCCACACATTCACAAGTTGTGATTAATACACGTATTGTCAGAGGTGAATTAAGGGTTTGGCAATAAGATAAATATGTGCTGGGACCGAGGATTTAACCCCGGACCATTTCTTTTTAAATAGTGTTACGTTACATGTGCAACGTTTTTAATTACTTGAAATACAATACCTTTAATATTTATTCCTTTGAAGTTTCTTTTAAACCTTTCACGTACAACATAGTGGATAGCGATATGTTTTAAATATCGTATTGCATTGAATATAAGCCGCACCTTTTTAGGGCATTTTCCAATGCTCAAAACGGGGCGTTAAATTCGATATTTTGTATCCAAAAATAAAATATCAATGAGCTATACTATAGAATTACGTTATTTTGACCCATTTAGATATTCTCAAAAAAAAAAAAATAGATCCCAGTAAAAATACTAAATCATTTTAGGTACGTAGTTTGATTTCACAGAAGTAAAAGTAAGGGTTTAAAAACGATAATAAACTAGCCTCTTTGTTTACCTTTTCAGCTTACAAACTTCAATTTAACGTTCCTCTCCCCCTAGTTTGACCTTAGTTTTGAATCAATCTTCCCGCAATTCAATTCGTCTCATGAATTATTTTAAGAAATTAATAAACGTTCTTTTTTTTCTCTGTTTCAGTTTTTTTTTGCTACCTTTCTATTAAAAACAATAGTCGGCGGCTCATACTCGATGCAATATGGTATTTCTAGAATGAAATATGTATGTAGGTAATTAAAAATAAAATTCAACATCTAAATAAATTGGTAATTAAAAAGTACAAGAATAAAACTCACCTGTTCCACTGCTGGTTCCATCGGATGCTGCTATACTGGCTTCTCGAACCACTCAAGAAACGATAAACCACAATAAACCCAAGAGGAAGGTGTGTCAACCTCATTTGCAGTCCTCCCAGACCTCTTCAATTCAATTCTGTAATTTTTTCTTAGACTTTTTTTTTTTACACATTCCCCCTCTTATTGGCCCCTTGGCTCTATTCCCATTAAAATGAGTATTATCAGGTCAAAAAACAAAATTTCTTGATACCTTCTTCGAATATAATGGGTTGGTAGGATTCCACAGGTCTGGGGAAAGCTCATATTGTTCGATGAAGTGTCGAAGGACATCTTCTTCCTCACGGGAAATGTGTGAGCCAACAATATCTTCATCGTTCCCAAGGACTAAGTGGTCTGTAATGGGATCGGTCATTGTCTCCTTCACAGCAGCGCAACTTGAACTGAATTGAGTATTGATGGAAATATAGACGCTAGCTCCTATTTGGTCAATAATATTGACAATATCCCCTCCACTCTCCAGTATTGATTACCAAAAAACATAAAATCCGGATTTACTTCAATACTCAATTAATATCAACCGTCAAGCCAGTTTTTCACATTACACGATCAATAATATTGACCATATGATAAGGTATTGTCAATATTATTGCTGGTGTTAAGGCCCAATTTACATTTCTTCCTAGCCCAGGTTCTTCCACGTTTGGAAAATTTACCTCCCCCCAGAAAACCCTTCTTCTTTACATGTGTTCTTAGACATTGTTCCTCCAAGTTTAATACATTTACCTTCTTCCAGAAAGAGTTTAGAGTAACATTCTACTTTACATGCATTCTTAATTAGGGTTCCTCCATGTTTAATACATTTACCACTCCCCATAGCCGTTATGGAGCACTGTTCTTCTTTACATATCTTATTTCTATTATGGTTTGATACATTTACCTCCTACCTTAGCTTGTTAAGAGCAACATTCTTCTGTACATGTGTTTTTACTTTGGGTCCTTCCGTGTTTAATACATTTACCTCCCCCCATAGCCGTGTTGGAGCACTGTCCTCCTTCACATGTCTTATAGTGGCTACCTCCGTGTTTGATACATTTACCTCCTACCCTAGCTTGTTTAGAGCAACCTTCTTCTTTACATGTGTACTTTTTTTGCGTCCCTCCGTGTTTCATACATTTACCTCCCGTCCGAGCCTGTTTGGTGCACTGTTCTTCTTTACATGTCTTATAATAGGTGCCTCCGTGTATGATACATTTACCTCCTCCTTTAGCTTGTCTGGAGCACTGTTCTTCTTTACATGTCTTCTTATAATTGGCTCCTGCGTGTTTGATACATTTACCTCCTACTTTAGCTTCTTTAGAACAACTTTCTTCTTTACATGTCTTCTTATTTTTGGTCCCTCCGTGTTTCATACATTTACCTCCCGTCAGTGCCTGTTTGAAGCACTTTTCTTCTTTACATGTTTTCTTTGTCTTCTTATAATTGGTTCCTCCGTGTATAATACATTTACCTCTTATCTTAGCTTGTCTGGAACACTGTTCTTCCCTACATGTTTTCATATAATTGCTTCCTCCATGTTTGATACATTTACCTCCTCCCTTAGCCTGTTTCAAGCACCCTGATTCTTTACATTTCTTCCTCGCCCCGGTTCCTCCATGTTTCCAACAATTTCTTCCTCCCTTGGCCTGTACTGGTAGATAGGACAAGTTTAAGTTTCCTTGATGTTTCTGTAAGAAAATAAATTATTAGAATAAGTTTAAATATAAAGCTTTATTGTTTTGTTATTTAGTAAATTATTGCTATTGAATTATAATATGATTTGGAAATAACTCTTAACTAGAAGCTTTTAATCATTTAATATAAAACAATTTAAATATAATAAGTAACTATTTGGTTTATTTTGGTTTGAAATCTTTGTTTCAAAACTCTGTTGATTTTTTGTGCATTTTTTTTTACTGTTATGAGCCTAACCCATAATTATACTATCGAGATAATTGAAAACAGAATAAGATCTTAAAAAATAATTGAAAAGTTTTAGACATCAACCTCTCGACATTACTCCATCAAATAATTGATTAATTTTATGTAGATTATGCATAAGGCTTAACGTTATGTTGGCACCATTGAAACATATGGTCAATGGTGTCATGGTGGACAGCCAATTGATATTGCAATATTATAAAACAGTTGCACATTAAGATTAAAATTAATAAACAACTTCAACATACATATGTTTGTTTAAATATTACGCTTTATGGCGTGGTCGATGTCAATATAAATTAGCCATCACTCATCACATTGAATGACAAGTGTGCATTGAATATAGCAACGGCAATAAACTGGTGGTTCATTGTCTAGTGCTATAATGGCCGACAGGTTCAAGTATTAATAGTGTTTGTTTACTATAGTTAAAATATATATACTATTTCATATTAAAATCGCATCCAATATTTAAAACGGAGCAAGCGAAAGTGATTAGATAATTGCAGTTAAATTACAATTTGAGTGATAGTTGGAGATGTTTTATTCAATCGTTTAGATATATCTGAAAGCAGCTGTTGTGACGAGGACAGAACGATATAAATGTGCCATATTACCTACTCAATGTTACAAGTGAAGAAGTGTTGCAAGCTTACAACACTTTTAAACTTGATGATGACGACGCTGCTAACTATACAAAAGTTATTGAGAAATTTCCTGATCATTTAAATCCCAACAAGAACATTGTTGGGGAACGTCTTTTGTTCGATATTCACATTAAAAGTGATGGTAAATTCTTTGTTTTATTTGTGATTGATTTGAAAAATTTGATAAGGCTAATATTCGCATGGTAATCAATAAAAAAGCATCATAAGAGAACGAATAGTCCTAGGAATACAGGATAAAATCTCCAAGAGAGATAATTGCGTGCAGTGCTATTGATGAACGAACCCTTAGGAGGGCTACAGAGGCTTGCAGAGCAACTGAACTTAGTAAGAGCCAAGATAACGCGCTTCAAGGTAAAATAAGAGTCCATAAGATGAAGCCAAAAAAGTTGAGAAGTGTCTAACCAGGAAGGAAGAGCAAGTGATACCTAAGATACAGTCTAAATGTAAGCAAAGTGTTTATAGTCAAGTTGATACATGCAAATCGTGCAATAAAACACATATAAGAAAATTAGTATTCTGCTTATGGCAAAGTGTGTTTCAAATACATGTGTAAAGTTGAATTATTTCACAGTGTGTTGTAGTGTAGCGAGTGTAAGACTTGTTAAAGCTAGCAGGCCACGATTGAGCTGTGAACAAAATATCGAGTGTTTTTATGTTGATACAATAACTTGTATCGTGCTAATTATGTTAACTAGCAGCGGTACATGAAGAAAGTCCTAATAAACCTCCCACATTAGAACTTTCTTATACCTAGTGTATTAGCCTGTGCCTGATCGGGCTAGTGTTCGTCCTTTCTATAAGATTTTATTCATAGACCAACACGAGTAAGGACCAAGGCCGAGATAAAGCGTCTTAGCCTGCCACGCAGATCCGATGAGGTGGCGTTGTTCATAATCCCTGGGAATCGAGTCAGTGGTGTAGCTGAGTACGGGCAGTTACACGTTAGTGGCACACTGGTCTATACGCCGATATATCATCACAACTTCTCTCAGAAGTGTTTGTGAGTCACTCAATGTCATGAAACCAGAATATCAGAGAAGAAGCACTCTTGTATCTTGTATCCGTGATGTGGATACATACCAAAGTGAGAGATGAAACATACATTCCGTGGTTCAGCCAAGTGGCAGCCGAGGCAATTGCTGTGCTGCCAATAACATCTTCCACCAGGTTGTAGAGTTGTGTTAAATTGTGCACAATATCAGGTCAAATGGGATACAGCTCTCAATAATATATTTGTGTTAATTTATTTAAAAATGACTCAATACACACAATAATTATGTTTCAAACATTATAACTTCTTTAAAGGTGATTGAAAAATACAAGAAGGTTGCATGCAACAACACCTGTTTTTTAATATTATTGAACATTATTTAAATCAATAAGTAATTTAAAATATCTTCTTAATTGGCGTATAAGATATAGTAAATGATAAACCATGTTTTATACAATTTCGGTAGAGCTGTGCCATTGGATATTTTTTGTTAGCTCTTGATGCAATTTCGATCTCAATTTTATTAAGTAGTATATATAAAATGCAGTAGCGCTAGTTTTCTGTGATAAGAATTTATATTTAAAAAATACTTTAAGTGATCAAATTATTTACCAGGCCTTTGAGAAATAAATAATCAGAGAAATGGTCTGAGAAACCTCCCCCCAGAGCCTACTTAGAGCAATCTTCTTTACTTTTCCTCCTAGCTCAGATAAATTTATATCCCCCTTTAGCCTACTTGGAGCACTGTTCTTCTTTACATGTCTTATTCTGTGTTCCCCCATGTTTAATACATTTACCTCCTTCCTTAGCCTGTTTAGAGCACCTTCTTTACATTTCCTCCTCAGATAGCTGCGTGTTTAATACATTACCTCCCTTGGAGTGTGTTTAGAGCAACCTTCTTATTTACATGTTTCTTATTCTTGATCCCTCAGCGTTTAATACATTTACCTCTTCCCAGAACCTGTTAGGAGCAGTGTTCTTCTTTACATTTGTTCTTATAATGGTTCCCTCCATGTTTAATACATTTACCTCTCCCCAGAGCCTGTTAGGAGCAGTGTTCGTCTTTACATTTGTTCTTATAATGGTTCCCTCCATGTTTAATACATTTACCTCTTCCCAGAACCTGTTAGGAGAAGTGTTCGTCTTTACATTTGTTCTTATAATGGTTCCCTCCATGTTTAATACATTTACCTCTTTCCAGAACCTGTTAGGAGCAGTGTTCGTCTTTACATTTGTTCTTATAATGGTTCCCTCCATGTTTAATACATTTACCTCCCCCCAGAGCCTGATTGGAGCACTGCTCTTCTTTACATTTCTTCCTAGCTCTGATTCCTCCGTGTTTAACACATTTACCTCCTCCCATTGCCTGTTTGGAGCAGGTTGTTTCTTTACATGTTTTTTTATTATGGGCTCCTCCATGTTTAATACATTTACCTCCTCCTTTAGCCTGTTTAGAGCAGAATTCTTCTTTACATTTCCGCCTAATTTGTATCCCTCCATGTTTAATACATTTGCCTCCTCCCCTAGCCTGCCTGGAGCACTTTTCTTCTTTACATGTGTTCTTATAATTGGTTCCTCCGTGTTTGATACATTTACCTCCTACCTTAGCTTGTTTAGAGCAACTTTCTTCTTTACATGTCTTCTTATTTCGGATACCTCCATGTTTCATACATTTACCTCCCCTCAAAGCCTGTTTGAAGCACTGTTCTTCTTTACATGTGTTTTTATAACGGGTTCCTCCGTGTTTGATACATTTACCTCCTCCCTTAGCTTGTTTGGAGCACCCTTCTTCTTTACATTTCATCCTAATCCGGGTTCCTACATGTTTAGCACATTTACCTCTTCCATTAGCCTGTACTGGTAGACAGCCCAAGTTTAGTTTTCTTTGATGTTTCTATAAGAAAGAATATTATTCTTCATTATATTATTTTGATAATGCAAAACAATAAGACCTTAATAAATAATTTATAAGTTTTGGACATTGATCTCGTCACATTACTGCATTAAATATGTACTACTTAAGTTTTTAACGTAATAATTCTCTAATGCCATAGAGTTAGAAAATAAGTAAGTCTCTAAAAAATTTGATGTTCTTTTCCCTTTAACCTTTTAGGGGAAATGTTTGTACAGCAATCTCTATCGTTTTAGATTCAATAGTCAATATTTACATATTTTATTGCTCAAAATTTATAAATGAAAAATTTAATAGCGATTCGATAACCATAAGATGTGCAACACCTAATAGAATGTTGAAGATTTTAGCCAGAAGTCAAAATTTTAATACGAAGTGTTGACCATTGCAGACCCATTATCTACCTTTTTGTTGGTCCAAATATAAAAATGTGAACTTTAATTCTTTAAAAATAAAATTATAAAATATAAAACTGGGAGTAAAAAAGTTTTACGTAGGTATTGCGCACTTTTAGCTCGGGTTTGCTAGTGTCTATTAATTCGTTTCACATATATTATTACTTTTTTAAACAATTGAGCTAGAAAGTCTGTGCGCAGTTTCGTCCCATTAATTTCTTATAAAATATTTTTTCCCAAATGTAAGTATTGTGCACGAAACGCAAATATGTAAATGAATATATTTAAAATGAATAAATTGTGATAAACCCTGCTTGAATTTTTATTTATACATTTCCTTTTATACAACTTAACTCAACCTAATTCATGTATGTACGCTCATTCAGACCTTGATATCAAATATTGAATAATTAATATAAACCATTAGGCTAATGTATCACACTGTCTCAAAAACTGTACAGTTTCAAAATCAGTGTTAACAAATATTTGTTTAGTTTATGCTGTATTTAAATAATAATATTAATAATATAGGTAAGATTATTTTATCCATCGGTTGTCCTGAAAAGTATGTTTTTCTAATTCAATCTTTTTGTGTCTAAAAATACTGAGCTAATAATTTACAACATTATTATTATTATTATTATTATTATATTATTATTATTATTAGCACCGCGTCTTACTACCCGTTCGGGTTATACGCACTTACGCTAATGTGCAATGGTAGGGTGATTGTGAAATGAAATGGAGGACCTACAGTTTAACGTGGGATCCGAACCACGGTGGAGGCCTGGCATTCCTCACATTCACAAGTTGTGATATTATTATTATAATTATTATAATAATTATTATAATTATTATTATTATAATTATTATTATTATAATTATTATAATTATTATTATAATTATTATTATTATAATTATAATAATAATAATAATTATAATAATTATAATAATTATTATTATAAAATTATTATTATTATAATTATTATTATTATTATTATAATAATAATAATTATTATTATTATTATAATAATTATTATTATTATTATAATTATTATAATTATTATTATTATAATTATTATTATTATTATAATTATTATAATTATTATTATTATAATTATAATTATAATTATAATTATAATTATTATTATTATTATAATAATTATTATTATTATAATTATTATTATTATTATTATTATTATCAAGGTACAAGGGATAATATAATTTGATTAATAAAAGTATATGTTATACTGTATAACACATAGAAATACAATATTTTAGTGGAAGCTACCCGCATCAGCCTAGAGGTAGAATAGAAAACAATATAATTCAATATCAATATTAAAAACTTATTAATATACCTTCTGGCATTTATCATACACTAAATAAAATTACGACTTATTTCAAGCCTTCGTTGGTCGAGTGGTATAAGGCGTCATTAACCCCTTTATTAATGTATATACATTCATTCAGAACTTAGATTAACGAAATACAACTTTGCCTTTGTAATGTGTCACTATCTAACATTAACTAATTGATATAAAACATTTAGGAAGGATAACCTAACCTGGATTCAAACCAAAATTGAAGGTGTGCCCGCATTCGCGAGAATCTAAGGATAAAGAAGGTGTACTCACATTTGGGAAAACCTATCCCGTTATTAAGATAAATATTATTTTTAATATATGTCTTGGTTACATGGTGACTTCACTAGGACGTTCATCAATGCCTTTTTAAAAACATTATTTAGTCAATGTAAAACAAGGTCATTGACCTTAGACAGAAATGTAAGCCCACGTCAGCCTCCAGCCAGATGCCATGTCCACATTACCCATTATTACATACGTCACGGACGCAAATCGAACTTTCAAGGCGTCTACTTAATATAACGACAACAATTACCGTTAATTACAAACATCCAGTACTGTTCCCTTTTCACTCCACGGGAACAGGTTTGTAAACATAAAGTCATTAACCAACATTTTAAACAAACGGTGCCACCTACCCATACACCATGGTCACGGGTATCTATTTGAGTATGACAGTATAAAACTTTTTTTGTTGTTAAATGTACAGAAGTACATCGATAGAACACCGTTGATCATAAAGATCATTTAAAACAATAAAAACATTTCGTTGTGTCAAAAATAGTCAGTGTGGTCACAAAACTATCTAAAATTGGTCATAAAACCAGAAAAAAGAATCTTCATTATGTAGATACAATGATTGAACCACATATGTCTTAAATAAAAGTGGTGACCTCTTAGGACCTTCATCAGTGTCTTAAAATTTATAAAACCATTATTTAATAAATGTACAACGTCATTAGCCTTGAATATAAAAGTAAACAAACTATGGCCACCAACCATACGGCATGGCCACACTACAGTTTGCCATACGTCCCATTCGACGCCACTTACCGTTATTTAGATGCCTCAAGTGCCGTTTACCCCTCCCCTCTTTTCCTTATATATCCCCTCTAGCGGAATCACCATCTGAACGCCACGGTCACAAGTCTGCCCTCAACCAAATGTTATGGTTGCATATGTACAACCTCATAAACGTCATGGTCACAGGTGTATTACCTCTATCCCCCCCGTTCTCCACAAACGCTAAGGTCACAGGTGTACAACCACCCAAGACAGAGTGTACACTCAAGATCATCTACTGGCTCTAGGTACTATAGTGACCCTTAATAATGACGTCACACTCTCATGATGTCACAGAATATAATTTATTCAAATCTGATTTATTAAATTAATAAACGTCATTCTCTTGTGATGTCACTGTCATATGTCACCTAATCTAAGTAAGACATTATTTAAATACCTCTAACAAACTTACCCCTCTCATATTTGCTCTTCCGGTCAACTGAATATACTTGGCTCATGACTACTAAAGGAGTAGTTTTTGAAGTGAGAGAAAGGTTGTAGGCCGATGTGGAAGGTTAAGATAAAGATATAATGATGTAAATAGCTAATAATAGAGAAAATATGGTGAAGATGATGCTGGTGTAATTATATGTAGGGCTTAGAAAGTTAGTAACAAGTGGGAATGTAACCACACTAGTATAAAGAGAGAGTGAGAAGACATTCAGATCAAACAGCCTTAGTATCTTGACTTTGATTGCATTCCTGACCTTCATGCCACCAACAGACAAAACTAGACATGGCCAACATCTCTGTTCAATTGTTCCTTGTTGTTAGTGGATATTCATTATATTATCATAGGACAAACATATGATATGATATATAATTTTGTTTATAACCAGCCCCCAACCAGAAATGACATTAATTTAAAAAATGCACTCCTGTTTTGAATGAGCTTCAGATGAACAAGAGGAAAGATCTGTTGACAATAGTTTATGTTTACTGACAAAAGTGTCCCAGTCCTTTAGACTGAACTATCAGTAGTGATATGCTAGTCGCCATCTTATAATAGTCCTCACAGCACTAACTACAGACACATGTTTTAACATAATGTATTAATACTAATTACCTTTAATTTTGTCCCCATTGTTATAAAACTGTCTGATCGGCATTCCAGTTTCACGTAGCAGGATTTACAATTGTCTGGTTCAGATTTAATAACAATGGCCATATCTTCTTGTGTGTTTGTCTCAACCTGGAAATAAAAATATGTATATATTATTGATTCATCCTAACCTGAAACATGAAGTAAACAAATTTTTCCATGTCACTATGCGAAGGACTTACATAATTGGTGGAACACCAGTGCAATATTTTTAACAAGCGTGACCATGTATAATCAGTACCATTGCAAAGTGACATTAAAAATGTTTATATTTTTAATGCCTTTAAATTTCCTGTCCTATGATTAACAAACTCACCAGACTCACCAATCGTCATAAATACAAGAGCACTCAACACTCACAGCCATCACTTAACACTGCCGAGATGAACTGTTGACTGACCGTTGCTGACTTGACGTTAACACATTATTATAACTGTACCATGGGGTCTCACAACGCCGCATCAGGAGTTTGTTGGTATTCCAATAGGTTTTCTAAATCTTAAAGTTATTATTTCTAAATCAAATGAAGGCATGACTTTAGCTATAATAGCTTTCTTAATATTATTTTAAAACAAGTTTAAAACAAAACATAAGAGGGGCTATTTATTGAAAGGATACCATTGAAAGCCCGTTCAGTAGCAAAACAGAGCATAGACTTTCACGTAGTTTTGTTTACATCAGTTCTCAGCATAGGATGACTCAGTAATAGTTTTATTTAAAATATACCCTGTAAGAAAATGATAAGTAGTTCCCACCCTCCCTTTCTCAATGACCATCAATTTTTGGGAATTAGAAAAGCATAAGTAAACAATTCATTTTTAAATGCTGGCACAGGATGTATTGTTTACTAAAAAGTACTTTACCTACCAAGCTTAAGATATTAGAGAAACTCATTTCATGATAAAAAAAAAAATTAACTGATTAAAAAAGTATTAAAACTTATAATTATTTAGGTTAAATCTTTGGTGATGAACTTTTATCATATTAAGGCCGAAAAGGAATTTAGACGTACAAAAGCAGAAACTTAATTTAGTTCTTACATTTATTAGAACTCGAAGACGTGCCCAAGATCGATCTCCTGAGCTGTCCTCCGATCTTCTGGCAGTATTTATTTGATATCATTCGCTCAGAGAGGGGTAAGGTAGGGGTTACACACAAGATAGACCCAGAGAGAGAAACGGGTGGGAAGGGGGTAGTGGTGAAAGGGGAAAATGTGATGAGAATGCCCTGGAAGGCCCAGAACAGTGTTCTTGGCAACGTGGAACCATCTATTGCCGGAAATGTTATACTTCACATTTCCCTGCGGCTTTAGTGAACACTCGGTGTTGGGCCGGCCAGTTCCCTCGCGCATCCTATCTTTACCACCCGTTTGCGTTAGCAGGTTGGGTGGCGTGGGATATAGTCAGCTTGGGATGTACACAGAGAAATGGAGCTCGGTAAGTTTAAAACATTATTAAAGTTTAGGTGTAATATCATTGAGAGTAATTTAGTGTCCTGTTTTGAAATTTAACGTTGGAGCTTATTATAAGATGCTACATGTTGTGATGAGAATTTATATTAAAACATACTTTAGGTAGTCAAATTATTTACCAGGGCTTCGAGAAAGAAATAATGAGATAAATGGTCTGAGAAACATGATGTTGCACTCCCTTCGCCGGCTCACGAGAACTAATGAGCTTACCTCTGAATAACCAACTAATTATGAGATAAACAAGGTGTCGTTGAGTTGTAGTCAAATAAGAGATGGAAAACAAAAATTAATATTCAAATTACTTTACTGCGTGGATGCTTATTATAGAATTATTTTTAAAATTGACTACTAAACATCAAAGTAAGAGTATTTTCTATAAATTTCTGTGATGTAATTAGATACAGCCACTAATAACGCTCACATTATTCGGGTACATAATGTTCAATGAGTAGGGACACCAAGTTCTTTATTTAATATATTTATTAGTTTTGAGCATTTTAGGAATCCCTTCTACTTTATATGTTTTATCAGATTTACTGCTTCCATGTTTCCAACATTCACTTTAACCTATGAACCTATTTAGAGCACTCTTCTTCTTGACATGTCCTCATGGCATGGGTACCTCAGTGTTTATTACATTTACCTCCCCCCAGTGCCTGTTTAGAGTAAACTTCTTCTTTACATATCTTCTTATTTTGGGTGCTTTCATGTTTAATACATTTAAATCCCCCCAGAGCCTGTTTGGAACAGTTCAATTTTACATTTTTTCTTATACTGGGTTACTCCGTGTTCAATACATTTACATTCCCCAAGATCCTGTTTGGAACAACCTGAGACATGTCTTCTTATTTTTGGTCCCTCGGTGTCTAATACATTTACCTCCCCCCAGAGCCTGTTTGGTGCACTTTTTCTTTACAAGTCTTTTTTTATGAGTTGCTCCGTGTTTAATACATTTACCTCCCCTTTGAGCGTATTTAGAGCACCCTTGCTCTTTACATGTCCTCCAATCCAATCTTCTTCCATGACTAATACATTTACCTCCCCTCTGTGTAATTTTGGAGCACTCTTCTTCTATACAAGTCTTCTTGTTATTAGTTCCTCCGTGTTTAATACATTTACCTCCCCATTGGGCATGCTTAGAGCAACCTTCTTCTTTACATGTCCTATTATAATGCGTTCCTCCATGTTTAATACATTTACCTCCCCTTTAGCAAGTTTAGAGCAACATTCTTCTTTACATGTCTTATTATAACGGGTTCCTCCGTGTTTGATACATTTACCTCCTCCCTTAGCCTGTTTAGAGCAGCCTTCTTCTTTACATTTCCTCAAAGATCGGGTCCCTCCGTGTTTAATACATTTACCTCCTCCCTTGGCCTGTTTAGAGCAGCCTTCTTCTTTACATTTCCTGTAGCTTGGGTACCTCCGTGTTTAATACATTTACCTCCTCTCTTAGCCTGTTTAGAGCACCCTTCTTCTTTACAATTCTTTTGAGCCGGGTTACTGCGTGTTTCCAACATTTACTTCCTCCCTTGACATGTACTGGTAGATAAGACAAGTTTAGGTTTCCTTGATGTTTCTGTAAGGAACAAAATTATTAGAATAAGTTTAAGGATACAGCTAAGCCTTATTTATTTATTTTATAAAATATTGCCGCTTTGAATATAATACGAATTGGAGATAGCTTAAACTGAAAGTCAATAAATCAGAAGTTATAAATCAAATACAATAATTATTTGGTATATCTTTGATGAAAACTTTGTTTCAAAACCATTTTGATTTTTGTGCTTTTTTTTTTACTGTTATGTGCCTAACACTTCATTATATTTTTGTGATAATTCAAAATAGAATAAGATCTTTATAGATAATTGAAGATTTTTGGACATCAATCTCTTAACATTACTACATCAAACAATTGATTAAGTTTATGTATATTATACATGGTTTTTTTAACGTTATGTTGGCATCATTGTAACACACGGTCAATGGTGTCATGGTGGACAGCCACATGATACTATAATATGTTAAACCAGTTGTACACTTAAGTTTATATGTAATACACAACTTCAAAGTAAAGATGTTTATTTTAACATAACGTTCTAAGGGTGCAGTTCGAAGGAAATATGCATTAGTCATCACGCAACAAAGTGATTGACTAGTATGGAGTGAATATAGCCATGGCACTAAATTGGTGGGAGATTAACTAGTGCTGTAATGGCTGCCAGGCTCAAGTACTGAAAGTGTTTGTTTACTATAACTAGAACATTTATCCTATTTCACATTAAAAATGAATCCAATCTTTAAAAAGGTGTCACCAGAAGTGCTGAAAGAATTGCAGTTATATAGCGATTTGAGTGATAGTTGGAGACGTTTTATTCAATTGTTTGAGATATCTGAAAGCAGCCGTCATCACGAGGACAGATTGATATAAAAGTTGCCATATTACTCTATGTGATAGGTAAAGAAGTGTTGCAACCATACAGCACTTTTAAACTTGATGATGACGAAGCTGCTAGCCATTCAAAAGTTATTGAGAAATTTCCTAATCATTTTAATCCCAAAAAGAACATTGTTGTGGATCGTTTTTGGTTCAATGTTCACATTCAAAGTGATGGCGAATCCTTTGATTTAGTTGTGATTGATATTAAACAAGTGTGTGTGTGTGTGTGTGTGTGTGTGTGCGTGTGATGTGCGTGCGTGCGTGCGTGCGCACTTGCTTGGGAATGGAAATGTGTGTGTTTTTAGTTTTCGAAGGTATTTGGCTGAAAATAACAGTTGTCTTTATTAATAATCCTTATTAATAAGCAGGAATCCGTAAGTTAAGCAAAACCACTTTTAGGGCCTGGTCAACTATATAGCCACAAGCTCGGCAGATAGTGTTTATTTACTTAGTTATGTTTTACTGAGCAAAACTTTGATTTCTAATGTGATGTGAGTTATTTTAACCTAAGCGACATACATAATATTCTATTGTGGGACTTGATAGTTAGCCACGGTATTGTTTTGTCAGTTTCAGCTTGATATTTTTATGGACTGTGACGTCACAAACATTATAGCGGCATGATCTTGTTTATTTGAAAGCTACAACATATTTATGTCTCAATGTTAAGGTAGACAGGAAGAAAAGTCTTTGGACATGATACAGAAAAGGAGAATGAGTAAAACAAAGAGTAGAGGTATCGGAATGATGGAGTTTCATTAATGCTATTTGGTGTAATGGATGGGAAAATATGGAGGAGGGAGAAACGGAGTAGTTTTTGAAGTGAGAGAAAGGTTGTAGGCCGAGGTGGAGAGTAAAGATGATGATATAATGAGGTAAATAACTGATTGAGGAAAGATGGTTGAGCTAATACTGATGCGTATATATGTAAGAATAAGAAAGGTATAGAAAACAAGTGGGAATTTAACCATATTAGTGTAAAGTGAGAGTGAGAAACCGTTAAGATAAAACAACTTTAGTAGTATTGGCTTGGGTTCCATCCCTAATCTTGTTACCTGTAAACAGAACTATACATGGCAGACACCTATGTTCGCTTTTCCTTATTGTCGGTTGGTAGTCATGCAATTTTACTTAGAATAACATATGATATCATAAATAATATTGCATCTATAATTCGTTTAAAATCAGCCCCTCAACCAGAAACCACATATAAATAAAAAAAACTGCACCCCTTCTCTAAGGTACTTGTTGAATGAGTTTCAGATGAACAAGAGGAAAGATATGTTGACAATAGTTTATGTTTAGTGACAGAAGTGTGTAAGTGCTCTGGGATGAACTACTTGCTTTGCTCGTTTGGGGCTCTGACCCCAAACCCCCAATGCCTGATCTTGTGGATCTCGCCAAATCCGTAGCTGCTTTGTATCGTGGCTACAAACTTCATCGCCACATAGCCTCTGCTACCTATAAAGGCGCATTCACACTTACCCTGTTTAACCTGAAGACCAGCGCAGCACATGGATCCTCCGAGCACATCTACACTCCGATTCACGTTCAACTAAACTGATACCTGGGAGTGTTACGTAGTTTAACTCCATTTTCCCGAGAGGCGGACGCGGCGCATACGCCAAAATTGAAGAAAATAGCGCTCTTGAGTGACCACGTGGTGTTCACTACCCCCCGTATTATTGCCCTCTTGTCGTTGTGCGCAGGCGCCAATGAGGGAAACTCACGCTTACTTGCTGATGGTGACATCACTAAACTTGTGTATCCTCCCTCCCACATTTTCCCCGCTGTTCAAACATGAATATAAGCGTGTACCCGGCAAACAACGAGCACTCTTTGATGCATATAGGATATAGGGACACACAAAATGTAAGGATACATTATATTGGAACAGTATTTTATATAATTTAATTTTATTCGTAAACTGGGGAACTGTTAAATTGAATCTTAATTATGTAGGGACCGATTTGGATAATGCTTCAGCATATTTATTTGTTAATATTTATACCTATTTAATTTTCCTTGGCAATTAGTTTTTGTTTTGTATTGAGGCATGTTTTGGACACTAGACTTTAAATTTAGATTCAATGGTATATAACCAAGTCAATTTATGTTATTTAATCTTTGTAGGCTATATTGCACTATATTATGGTTGGCATCCAATCTTACAGAGCTAGACAGTATAATCGAAACTAATATGCATTGTAATCTTTCTTTCAATTGCTACGCAAGTAGAAATTAAATAGATGTTTTTCATCCAGTATTATGGACTCAATTAATTAGTAAGAAAGTTATTAAGCCTTTTTAATGTGTAGGATGCCCCACCTCACGGGATGTTGGACGAGGCTGATTGCCTCGCTTGTAATTAGTGTAGCCAGGTGTATGGTTATGCGCATAAACCCACTAGTTGATATGTATAAGTTATGAGGTGTGATGACAATAGGCAGTCTAAAATATTTAATATCTGATAAGTATAGATATACTTTAAATGATTCAGCTATGTTGTTTAGGCGACTGGGTGTATCCCAACTTTAATTTCCTTTTGATAACTGTTCGCTATATTTTGATTTTGGCACTTTTATGGATTGGTTGAGTTATATTATTGTCAATGGTCTTTAGATTTGTTTATGCGTTAAATACTCTGAAACTTTTATTTAATTTATTGTACATAAGTTCCTTTATTCGCTACTCGTTGTATATTGTAGCTATGGCGCATTGTTCGTTATCAGTCATTATTATATTGTTAACTTTTTGATCATGATAATAAAACGGCCTCTGGGCCAATGTCAACTTCTATTCAGTTGTTATGCATTTACATCTAGCATATCCTTTAGTCTTCCATTAACGTGTATAATTGAATATTTAATTTTATTGATAGGTAAATTGCTAGGTTCAGATGCTTGGGCTTTTGCATATTTGAGTGAGGATCAAATAAAGGTCCCTGGTGATCTACCTTATTTTTCCTTTTTAAAACAACACCTTCTCTACTGAGAAGGGGTTGAGCTGGTGCGATCCGTTTTTTGATAGGTCTTAGCGTTTAGCCACAAGAGACCTCCAAAGAAAGTTCCACGCCGACTTTAAAGTTGCTCTGACATTTTGAATTTTTTTTCGGGAGTTAAAAATTAAAATTATTAAATTTTTGGAAATTTTCCATTGGTTACAGGCTAGAAGCTATAAGTTTGCCATATTTCAAGTTTCTAGCTCATCTGAAAGTGGGTAAACATTAATGTCAGTGAGTGAGTCAGCCATGTGGCTTTATAGTATTATAATTAGCAGTGAAAGGCTAATCGCTATCTTAGAATAACCCTCACAACAATAACTACTGACATATGTTTTAAAATAATGTATTAATACTAATTACCTTTAATTGTGTCTCCATTGTTTTAAAATTGTCCGACAGGTATTCCAACTTCACGTGGCAGGATTTACAATTGTCTGGTTCAGATTTAATAGTAACGACCACATCATCTTGTGTGTTCGTCTCAACCTGGGAATACATATATTTATATGTATATTTAAATTTAAAAGATAGCCTATATCAAAATGATAACTTTCCCTCGTCAATTTCTATAATGACCTTGGAAGTTTGGTTCAACCGTTCTTTTTTAAATGCTGGCACAGGATGTATTGTTTACTAAAAAGTACTTTACCTATCAAGCTTAAAATATTGTAGAAACTCATTTCATGATGATGAAAAAAATTAACTAACCTATATAAAAAAATTAGTATTTTTTTTAGGTTTCAACTGTGGTGATGAATTTTTATCTATGTATTTATAGTTTTTTATCTTCTTTTATAAACATATTAAAATCATGAAAATTTTCTGAACCTTATTATGACTATTACTAACCTTTAATTTAACAGAAATATTGCTAACAAACATTCTAGCCCCTCATAATTTACTAGGCCGATTTTATTCCAAATAATCATCTCAAAATGCATTTTTCCAAACAGAATCTAACCATAACGTTAACAATATTATCCCATTGTGGAAATGTATTAAAAACTTTTTACCTTGATTTTTTCTGAGATTGTTGGAAATCCGTCTAATAGGCGCTCCGTCTTCACAGGGAGATATTTATAATTGTCTGGCTCTGATTTAATAGTAGCGTCCATATCGTATTTAGTGTCTGTATCAAACTGTGAATTAAAATAATACATTTTAAAAAAACTATGAAAATTGTAGATATATTTCCTTTCCTTCCAGCCAATTTATCTGTATAATCCCTTATGGGGGCCTGGTTTGATCATTAAAGAGGCAGCTAGCAAACACAATACGCTAATAATGTTCATGTGTTTTAGTAAACCATTAAAATTAATTTTTATGGTTTTGATTACAATCTAACAAACCTCAAAAAACCTAACCTTCCATTTTAATAACATTCATAAAAACCGTACTTTACAATTCTATCTATAAAGTTGGGTTAACCCCTTAGGTCAAGTTAAGTTTTGATAGTTATTCAATAAAACAATGAATAATAATATTATATGGATTGCCCGTTACAATCCTTTAAAAAAGCTAGTGTGGCCCGTCTTATCAGGCTAATAAAGATTAATATTATCAGGAAATGTCTGTGACATGTAAGATTAGTTCATGTACCTAGTGTAATTGATTAGAAAACGTTGGGAGTTTGAATATATTTTACCTCATTTTGTTTTATTTTTATATCTTCTTCGGGACTCAATTCATTTTCTGTTTTTAAATGTTGCAAAATATGGGTGAATTGCTCCATACTGACGTTATTGAGAAAATTCGAGCGGACAGAGAAGCTCCACAACCAGAATAAACTAACCGTTTTGAGCCAACTTTGGAAAATGAAAAATAACTAACAGAAAAGTTAGTTCCAAAACATCCCATAGATAGAAGCAAATAGAAAAATTTTATTCTAAAATCATTCATAGAGCGCACCATATGTAATAGTTTAGTTCCCCATCCACAATAAATTAACCGTTTTTTATCCAACATTAGAAAAATTAATAAAACCAACAATAGAATATAGTTCTAAAAATAATCATAGATAGCGCACGAGAACAGATATGGTTCTAAAATACATCATAGAAAGCCCACAAGAGCAGATATGGTTCTAAAATACATCATAGATACCAACACAGAAAAAGAATAATGCAAAAAAAGAATGTATAACCAGATATTATTTTAATAAAAATAAGTAATTAATTGATCAATGCCTTTAAAAATCATTATTAATATAAATAATAATACAAATTGGAATTTTTTTTAATCTTCCGTATGAAAATGTGGTTCTCGCGCTAACTCAAAAAAATACAATATTTAGAAAACATAACATCAATTTAAAATCGCAAAGATTAAGGTGCCACAGTTTATATATTTGAAATTGCGGCTACGAGCACACTTTGTGGGGTAAGTAGTAATAGGTACCTACAACAACAACCCTACATAGTTGTGGAACCTGGATCCTCTGGAAATTTTGAGATATTTGATTTTGAATTTACATCAGGAAGCCAAATAAAATCGCAAAGTTTAAGGTGCCACAGTTTCTATATTTGAAATTGCGGCACGAGCACACTTGGTGGGGTTGAGGAATGTTACTGGTTTGGGGAAGAAGCTGATAGTTATATTGACGTCACGGCTTAGGCTACATCTATTAATTTTTATTTCATGGCTCTAAGATTTGTATGCCAAATTCCTCATAAATTGGTGCCAAGTACACTGCAAACTTTATCCCCTAGACCACGTAGTATCCGTTATTGGTGATATATGTACTGTATTACTAAAAATAAACATATTTCCAACCTATTAGCTACTAGAGCTCCTGTGGCTGATAATTACATTATTTTTTCAGAACTAGATGCAGTGCGGGTGTTGGACATCTATGGTTTGTTCCTCCAAGAAAATGGGATTATCAACTTAGACCTCTTCGAACGGTTTTTAGCCAGTGTTAATACTTTATAATAGATATGTTGCACCGAAATACAAATAATTTAAAACGGTATCTGGAGGGGCAGGCAAATGAATCCATTAGCTTTGACTCCACTCCAGTAGTATATATATAAAATCATTAAGGGGGAATAATGTGTGAGGGGAAGGGAGAAGATCCAGGTGATTGGCTACTTAATAAACAAAAACTACCATATTTTTCTACTCTCTAGCAGGCCACGCGTTGGAATCATTGCTTCGGTTTTTCTTTCAAAGCCTGAAAGTAAGCTCTAAATGATGAATAATCTTAATTATAATAAGTCATCAGTCACCTTAGAGCAGTAGGTAGTGTGTCTGCTTACTGAGTTAAGAGTCCCGAGTTCTATTCTTGGCATGATCGAAAATTCATCATTGGTGAAATATGGGTTACACTCTCACAGTGATGAATTAATGGCTGGGGACTGGATGTTGTGCCTGTCTTAGTCTTAAGTTGGATTGTAAAGTTTATGAAGCTACGACAGGCCACAGGCTGGAAACAGCAATGGGTGTAATTTTGTAAAGTAAAGTTATGCCTATATTGAGATCCAAAATTATATAGTGTTTTCAACTAGCTAAAATAACATAATTTAGAAATTAAGTTTACATTAATTAACCAATAATTGATGGACTGATTTTATATATTTATTGGTGTCCCTAAAAAGAAGAAGGTTGATATGGTCCACTGGAATAAAAAATGGTATGAAGCTTGTGGAGAATCATTTGAAGAGACACATTTAAAGGAAGGCAATTCTAGCAGCGGTCACAAAATACAACTTTTACTACACCATTTCCACAAATTTGTAATTATCTTCAATTATATATAAGAACTATTTTCTTTATCCATGACAGTTTATTTTCTAGTAACTTAGGAATTCAGTGGCGTATTCTGAGAAAATTAATAGGTATGCTGTACTCTAAAAGCTGCAGGGAGGATTCCGGGGTGGAAGACTCTTAACCACCGTTGGCCAAGAAGGTCAAGAGATGCTTCCCCTGGAAATATTTAAACATGAGTACCTCTAGTTTAGAACAATGGATCTCAAACATTTATGTTTATTTTTCGTACTCGCATTCTATCTTGGGAAACTTCGAACCTCCCAACTCCCCTCGTCTCTCTTTTTTGACTTATTTATATCTTTGTTTTAATATCGACCTTTACAGCCTATTAAATATTCTGACTTCATAAAAGTACACCGATAACTGCTCAAAACACACCAAAACGTGAAACTACTGATGATTATCATCCACTCAAATTGTAATGGAATATAATATAAACACAGCACACTGCAGTTCATCGCAATACCTAAATAATCTGATATATAAGTAAAAAATGTCAAGGCTAAGAGTTATGACCACACTCCTCACCGTATAAGTAGTGACATACACTATTAAATTGGTTGAGTGTAATTAAAAATTACATACAGGTAGCATTTTCATTTTTAATTTATTTGAGGTATTTAGCGTGCACTTTTGGGCCAAGTGATTATATCAGCACACGACTTAACTTAAATCTAGAACAAACACAACACCCAGCTCCTCAGCCATTAATTCATCACCTGAGAGGGGAAATCCAAATTTTACCCATAATATTTTTTAGGCCATGCCGGAAATCAAACCCGGAACCCATAGCTAAATGGGCAGGCAAACTGCCGACTGAGCTAAGGTGTCGGACTCGCAGGTAGCATTACGCAAAGTAATATATATATATATATATATATATAATATAAGAGAGAGAGAGAGAGTAAAATGAAGTACTACATGGATCAAGCGTCCATCCGAACTTGATGGGAGGAATAGGGTGGATTGTCCAACTCACGTTGCAATAATAATTATGAACCTAAAACTAGCCATTAAACTAGCCAAAAACTAGCCATAGAGCACCATCCCCAATTTAAAAAATGAACTTTTTTACTTTGGTATATAAATAATGTCTAAAGTTAAAGCAGTAGAAAAATCACTATTATAATTTATAGATAAACATACAAGTAGCCAACGACATAGGAGTGGTGGTAACTGATATCTAGCAGAAGTTTTTTTATTGCAAACAATGATCAACCAATGTGGAAATAATTAAGAGAAAAACTAATCTTAAATTATTATAAAAAGCAATGGCACACTTTCCTTTTGCAAAAGTCTTTCAGTACTGTCTTCTACAATCCACTCTCGTATAATATATTTTAGCCAAAAATGTTTTCCACAAAATCTATCATTAGATTTTATTTTCTAAAGTTCATTTGACCAGAAATCTTTCTTGTATTTTTCTCTCACAATCATGTCTCTCGAAATTTGATGGCGTATAAACGTTGACACATCAATTTTAAAACAATCTGGAAACTTACATTTATTTTTATTTTTGAGATGTGAAGGCATTTTTCAGAAATAAAATCATATAAAGCTGAAAAGCTGGTGTTATAAAAGTCACAACTATCCGCAACGATCACAGCGCTTTCTTTTATAGTGGCCAATCGTGCAAATAAAAAGCTTCCACTTCTGATCATCTTTTATATAGATTCTTGGGTAGAGATTCATAGGGGTGGCTAACACTTCAATAAAAGGCACAAAGTTGATACACACAAGGGCACTAAATACAATTTATTTATTTGATCCTTACTGAACACATTGATTTGTATGATATAGCTGGATGGACAACTGAGGCCCAAATTTTGAGATAGATATTTTAAAGTTAAACAAAATAAAATGTGTTAATAAAAGTTATGAACATCATAACTAAGTTCAAAACTAACGACTTTATTGATGTACCGGTAGATTAATATATTATATACCATGAATTGGAAGGAAACTCGTTATGGAAGAACTTTTTCAGTACAAGTATCCTAACCTATAGTAATATTTTCTTTTATAAAATACCTTCAAGAAGATACTTCAGGTCATTTTGTTTTCATAGGCCTATACGTTTCACTTTCATCGTGCTGGTTTGGAGAGAGATAATATATGTACTCTATCCCTACGATATTAATTGTTGTATATACTTAATGTCTAAAAAAATGTATAGCTATTTAAACTTGCTTTCACTATATTACTAACAAAAAGGGTTTAAGAAGCTCCTCGAAATCACGGAACAATTTATTTAAAAAGCTAATAAATTTAATACATACATTTTTACAAGTAATTTTTTATTTTATATGGCTGGAAAACACGGAGTAAACTTTAGGAATTTATTTTCCTATCAGAATCACTGCATGTTACTCATAGAAAAGGGATAAGTATAGAAACAACACTCTAATGTTGGCGAGTAGAATTACATCATTAGCGCGCGTGGCATTAGTGCCGCAAACTAAAAGATTTTAAGCGAGACGTTACACTTGAAACACAACGTATTAACACATTTTCTATTGCGGAATGTTAAATAACCAATTCTTATATCAAATTCAATCAAATGTGACCAAATCCATTATTTTATATACAAGCCACTTTATAAAATGTAAAATTTAGCTAAACTCATTCTTTAAAATAAACGACGAATTGCTAATAAAACAATAATGTCTAATTTTACATAGACTTCACACTTCCTTCACGTCCATGCAAGCGCATTCCTCTGTGATGTCTCTGCAAGCTGCTCCTAGCGATAGTGCCCCAAACTAGTTTACGGGATCAACTAGTCCGTTAAGAGTATCCACCCCATGGTTTTACCATTACCAACTGAATGTCTTCAGTTTCGGTTTTGTTCTTTGGCTATCCATGAACTCTACCTTAGAGTCCAGTTTTCCGTCCTGTCTGAACTCTGAGCTGACTCTCATCTATATACAAACTTGTCTTTTGGGATGACAGATGGTAGACAACTCTCGACAGCACATGCGGGACTAAATAAATTCTTCTCTTGAGGGCTGCAGATGTCAAACTGAGGTAGAGCATGTTTAAAAGAACAAAATTCGCTAGCAAATTTGTTAATAAATAAATACATTACTAACTGGCTGCAGATATAAGTTGTAAAAGTGATCAAGCTATTTTACTCGTATCGGTATTGAGACAAGACTAATCGTGGTCTTGAACTTTAAAAGTGTTTTCCAGAATAATAATTTTATTTTAAATTAGTTCAACAAAGTTATTAATGATATAAAAATGTTCATCCTCTGAGGATAGTTAATCTATAATTACTGTTAACTTTTAAAGTTGTCTGGAAAAATTTAATTTATTCAAAAAATCACTTCCAATTTTTATGTAAAATTGTACTATAATCTAAGAAAGAGCTCACTCAATATATGTCCTGTCCAATGTTAAGTTGAAACAAACGAGTGACTTGCAGTGGCGTAGCTCTCATGAAGAAAGGGCGAGGGAAATAATGTAAACAGTAATCTTTTCTTTCCAACCCGCCTTGGTGGCGTAGTTGGCTAACGCGCTAGTTTCGTGTTGCTAGACTGCCGCAGAGATTGAGGTTCGACTCGGTCGGGGGTAGAGTCCTACGTCGACCGTCGGTCGGGGACTTGTGAAAATTTCCGACCGTCCGTGTCCGACGGTGAGTCTTGTCTTGACGGAGACGGGGCCTCGGTCGGGGTAGAGTTCTACGTCGACCGACGGTGAGTCTCGTCTCGACGGGAGTCGGGCGCCTGGCCGTAGGGTCGGGAGACGGGCGGTCGGGGTCTTGACCGAGGGCGCGATTTTGACGGGAGTCGAGGGGGCCGTCGGAGTGAGGTCTGGACCGCGTCGGTCGAAGTCTACCGAGACCCGTAGACGGCTCGACGGAACGTGTCGCCTCGATCGCCGCCGAGTAGGGTACGACCGGGAAGGTCGGGTGAACTGGGGGTGGTTTTTTCCTAAATGATTTCCCAATCTACTTCCATGCAAATGCAGGTATAGTAACTATAAAATGCTATCCTATTAGAAAGTTATAAGATAACAGAATAGGTAGCAAGACCTATCAATTCTTCTTCTTTCACTTTATAACTAGATTGAAAGTAAATAACCTTAACACACTGTAGTTTAGTTAATGTAACTAAAAAAGAACAAGTGAATGATGTGTATCTGGACAGAATGTTTTGTAAAAATGTAAGGATGGATGGTGAAATCGACAGATGGGTGAATGTGGACTATTGGGAAGAATGAAGTATCGAAAGAGCCAAAGATGGTGGTATATAAAAGTGTTGTTCTATGGATGTGAAGCGCAGGTTTTACAGGAGAAACACAAGATCAAAGTGAATGTGGTTGGAATAAGACAGCTGTGGTGGTGAAGGAGTGGTTGAATGTGTGAAAAAGAGAAACAGAGTTTTAAGAATAAAAGCACTTGTCGGTGTCAGCTATGGATGTTGTTGAAGTGAAGGCTGGTGTGTTTGTGCGTGCGTGTGTGTGTGTGCACATGTGTGTGTGGGTTTTTTTCCTATAGCAGGTACATATTTCTTTGATGTGTTAATTGGTATTGAAATTGATATAGGCCTATCTTTAATAATCTTTATCGAGTACCTAATAAGAATTACAAATTGATACTGTTAATTGGAGCCGGACTGATACTCTGTGGCATTTATAGTCAGGTATCACTTGTATTTCTATTCAGGTATCACTTATACCACTATTCAGGTATATAACTTCTGTGTTCAGGTATAACCACTATCTGTAATTTTGTCTCTGTTCTATATAATTGGGTCATTCTCTCAACATTATATATTTTCTTCCACTAAACTGTCTTTTTTTATTATTACTATTATTCATTGTTATTGTTGTTATTATTGTTATTATTATTATTGTTGTTAAAAAAAATTTCACGATTCTCAAAATGAGAGAAGAAATTGTGAATGCAGTGCAGAAGGAAGACCACAATTTTAAAAAAAACAAAAATTTGAAGGGTACGACGCATGCGAATCTGGCGCAGGCTATGCTGGAGTGGTTCAGCCAGCATAGAGCGCAAAATTTGCCTATAAATGGACCGATGATGCAGAGGAAGGCCGATGAATTTGCCCTGAGGTTGGGTGTAGAAAACTTTTAAGTGTTCAAGTGGGTGGCTATAGCGTTCCAAAGTGTGTCGCAGAATATCCATCCAAGGTCGTCAGTGAAAGTGCATCGGTCGACCCAAAACCGGAGAGGAAGGGGATGCCCTTGCTCCGAAAACATCCTTAAGCACTATCAGCCTCAAGATGTATACATCGCTGATGAGCTGGGGATGTTCTACAACCTCATGACAGATCACACTCTTGCTGTGTAAGGGGATAAGTGTACAGGTGCAAAGAGGAGCGCCTCACTGTCCTTCTGTGCTGCATCATGGACATCAGCGATAAGATGAAGCCCCTCATGATCAGGAAGTTCAAGAAACCCCGGGGTTTCAAAAGCAACATGCTGCCTTGTGACTAATGTTTTAATAAGAAGGCTTTTTTTTTCACATTTTGTCTCAAAAATGCAATTTTTTAGTATGAGGGTCGAGGCTGGAAGAAAATTGGTTCAAATTCCAATAACGACCACTTCGAAATAATGATCCTTTTCCAGAGAACATTGAAAGGTCGTAGAATCAAGAGTTGATTGTATAGGCTTTTGAGCTTAGGAACATACATACATAAAGCTGTAAATGTCCTGTAAGATAATTAACCATCTGGCTCAATCATTATAGGTCTACGTATGTGGATTTTAGTGAGAACTATGGATATAAATACGGAGAAGAAATTCAGGCCATTCATTTTGGAGCTGGTCGTCAACAGGAAGTGTTGCACACTGAAGTTATGTATATCCATTAGAATGGGGAAATTTCAGCGCAGTATTTTTGTACATTCAGCGAGTGTTTCCGACATGATCCTTCAGCAATCTGAGCCCATCTCCAACCCATATATAAATGTGCTTTGAAGGAAAATGGTAATATCCTATGTGTACACATCGTAAGTGATGGTCTAGCCACACAATATAAAAACAAAACAATGTTCTACCTTATTTAAAACTTTTTGCCTCAGCTATCACCAACTATGAAACATTTTACTTGTAATTACTGTGTAGCAGGCCATGGAAAAGGGGCGCCAGATGGAATTGGAGGAATGTTGAAAAGGACAGTTGGCAGGATTGTAGCACGGGGGACAGATGTAAATAATGTTGACACACTAGTGACTGCACTGAAAGCAAATTGCAAATCAATCCCAATGTTTGTAGTAGATACTGCTTCAGTGGAAAATATTGATCTGCTGCTACCAAATACAATTGATAGTTTGTAGGTACCATGAAATTTCACCAAGTTAACTACACTTTAGAGAGCCGTATGTTGAATTTCCGACAACTTAGCTGCTATGAATGCAAACCTAATGTTGAATGTTCTCCCTTCAACATGGACATGGGTCATCTTATGAGAAATGCCACTAATCTAAGAAAATGTGATGAGAAAAAAAGTATGATAAAGAGTTAAAATGTATATAATCCTGGAGATTGGGTAGTTGTGGAATATGACCAGCATTTGTGTCCTGGAGAAATTATGGGTATAACCCTGAATTATATAATTGTGAACGCCATGGAGCCTATAGGAAGAGGCAAATTCAAACGGCCAATCAAGAAGGATACCCATACTTACAGTAATACTCAAGTGAAGAAGAAAACATCTCAACCAGTACCGTGGGACAACCGGGCTAGCCAATTCAAATTCCCTGGATTGGATTATTTTTTATTGGTTTAACTTCAAACAACTTGTGTTTTATATAATATTTATTTGTGTAATTTACCAATCCTGAGTTTAATCTGTATTATATGTAGCTTCCCATGAAACTTTTGTCCAAATAAGGGCCGATATTAATTTTACTGGCAACTAAGACTTTATGAATTAGTTTAATTAATTTCATTATTTGACACTATAGCACAGCGAGAGTCTAGCACTAATTATTTAGCTTACTGTTACAAATTTCATAATATCATTGCACAGTTTTTTTCAGAGTGCTTGTCATTTCCTCACATTTTCAATTGATTAAAACTATAAAATCAATCAAAATATCCATAAAACATTTTTGTCATTCCAATTTATATTATAAGTAATGTACCTTAACAATATATTTTTTTAGGATTCAAGTTTTTTTGCTTTCACCATATTATCTGTGCACTTTTCAGAGAATGGCCCATTTAAGTAACATTATAAGCTGTGATCTGATATATTCATTTGGTTCATAAAGTGTGTGTTAAACCTCTTGTAATGTGATATTTTGCGGTATAGATGGCAGGTACGTAGCAGAGCGGGAGCACCATGTTTCAGCGCCCTCAAGAGGTTGACGAGCAAGGGGGATGCCCCAGGAGGCTCTGCACGGCCTGGCCACCAGGCCATGGCCCACAGCCTGCAGAAGAAGTTCTCCCGAGGAGTGCAGTATAACAGTGAGTCGCTCACTACCCAACACACCATTAGTATCAAGACTCTTGTTTCTGACCACTGAGCTATCCATTATCTTTCTGTTCCAGTGAAAATAATCATCAAAGGGGATCAGAATGTTGGCAAGACGTGTCTGTTCCATCGACTGCAAGGTCACAGTTTCGTGGAGGACTACATCCCCACTGAGGAAATACAGGTAGAGCTGGTAGAGTGTGGCTCTGAGGTATAGAGGCTCTTAGGTGTAGATGCTCTGAGGTATAGAGGCTGGTCACATTGCCCTTGCTACAGATTAAAATATGTTCATGAGGTTGTTTTGGGTTAAGTACCTTCCGAGGTTAGATTTGTCAGAGTAGTGTGGAGTGTGTTGTCTACATGTGAGCTATGCTGCCTCCAGGTGTGTTCTGTTGCCTTCGGGAATTCTACATTGCCTCTAGGAGTGTTCTGTTACCTTCGGGAGTGTTAAGTTGCCTCCAGGTGTGCTCTGCTACCTCCAGGAGTGTTATTTTGCTTCCAAGAGTGTTCTGTTGCCTCCAGGAGTGCTATGTTGCTTCCAGGACTGATTTGTTGCCTCCAGGAGTGTTATGTTGCTTCCAGGAGTGCTCTGTTGCTTCCAGGCTTTGTTGCTCCAGGTGGGCTCTGTTGCTTCCAGGAGTGCTTTGTTGCCTCCAGGAGTGTTATGTTGTCTTCAGGAGTGTTATGTTATCTCCAGGAGTGTTGTGTTGCCTCCAGGAGTGCCCTGTTGCCTCTAGGTGTGCCCTGTTGCCTCCAGGTGTGCTTTGTTGCCTCCAGGAGTGTTATGTTGTCTTCAGGAGTGTTATGTTGTCTCCAGGAGTGTTGTGTTGCCTCCAGGAGTGCCCTGTTGCCTCCAGATTTGCCCTCGCCTCCAGGTGTGCTCTGTTTCCTCCAGGTGGCATGTATCCAGTGGAGCTACAAGGCCACTGATGACGTTGTCAAGGTGGAAGTTTGGGACGTTGTGGACCGTGGAAAGAAAAAACGCCGGTTTGACGGCCTCAAGCTGGAAAACAGCCAGCTGGAGATGCCGGAGGAGCCGGCGCTGGACGCAGAGTTCCTTGATGTCTACAAGGGTACTAATGGTGTCATCATTATGATGGACATTACCAAGAGCTGGTGAGTTCTCATGCACCTGGGACTTCCTATGCTTCGCATAAGGATTAGCACCTTAGTTTAAGTATTCATAACCCACCTTGAGGTTGCATGGTCTAACATGTCAACTCTGGACTTCCTTTGACTGAGTTCACATCTCAATTGGGTGTACTAACAGTGATTTTTCATAGATGGTTTTCCTCTTTCCCTCAATGCAAATATGGTTACATTTCCTCTAAATTAAACCTTCCTCATCCCTAGCATCTGAGTGTAATTTGTACATATGAGTATTAACCCGAACCGGTAGTAAGATCTGATTCAAAGTGTGTAAAAACAAAGTCGAATAAGTTCTGGTTGGCTGTCCCAGGACGTTTGACTACGTCCAGCGGGAGCTGCCCAAAGTACCGGATCACATCCCAGTGCTGGTGCTCGCCAACCACTGTGACATGGCGCACCACAGGACCGTCACGCCAGATCATGTCACATATTTCATTGAGAGCTTTCACAGGTGAGTCAGTAATGTTCGACTTGGGTTGTCGCTAGTTGGGAGAAGCAGTAGACACTTTAATTTGTTCTGTCCTCATCCAAGTTATAAACCATTTTGTAATTAATTTACCTTAGTAAGATTTTATGATCAAGAAAAGATGCTCATAGAATTATTAACAGTTATTTTGTCATTAAATATGTATTTTCAATAGATATATCTCTTTTTAAAGTTTCAAACATTATTTGTTACCTAATTTGAGAACATTTTTTTAATCCCATAAAATGAGCATGATAGAACAAAAGCGCTTGCATTTTTTTTAAATATTGCAGTTTTTAGTTTAAAAAACACGGTTGTGAAGTCTGCACACAAAGTCTTCGACTCCACCTCCTTTATTTTTCTACTCTACAAATCAAACTCCTTCTGAAATGTATAATTTAGTAACAACACATGTACTCCAGTTAAATGTTACAATACATATTACTTCATGGGAAGCTTCTTTGGGATTGTGAATTTATATCTAAATAAATTCGCCAATCAAAATTACAAATATTGGTCCTAAAAAAATTAAAAAGTATCAAATTAGAATTATATATTTATAATTTATTGCTAAAGTATTATAAGTTTTTATTATGAATCCGGAGTCAGTACATTTTGACCGACTCCAACTCCACCCAAAATTGCTTCAGACTCCATAGCCCTTGAAAAAAAAGCCCAATATCGCGACTATACCAAATTAATTTCTGAAATTTCTCATACATAAAAGTGTTATCTTCCAACGGTTGATTGGTTGTACGATGCTGGAGTCAAGTGTAGCAGTATTTGGTAGGTTTGGCTGTAACACGCGACTGGTACACAATTACTTAGCTTCTTGCTGGACACAATTTGGTCACAACTTCCATTGTGTCTGAGGGATGAGCCTCATGAGGGTTCTCTGTCCAGGCCACCAGGCTCGGCGCAAGTCAGGTACTCTGAGTCGTCCATGAGGAATGGGTTTGGCCTGAAACTGATCCACAAGTTCTTCAACCTGCCCTTCTTGCAGCTCCAAAGAGAAACATTCCTGGCGCAGTTGGAGACCAACCTGCAAGAGACACTTCTCACGTCGCAGGAACTGGACCTGTACCAGGAGGGAGATGATGCAGACTACGACAAGTGAGTCACAGGAGCCTCGATCTTTCTTTATTCATTCCTCCTCCTTGTTCCTATATTTATTCTTTCCTTCTCATTCTTATCTTTATTCTTTCTTCCTCCCCCGCTACTATTTTAATTTCACACAGTTGTAAATGGTCTAATGTCGGTGCAGGTTCCTGAACAACATGATCAACAAACGCCGACAGGTGGCCAGTTCCACCTCTAGCGTCACTTCCCTGGCAAACGTCGGCATGTCGGCGCAGTCCTTCAGCCCCTCCCAGACCTCTCAGAGCAGCCACCAGCTGTCGGTGTTGTCCGGCCAATCCTTTGCGCCAAAAATTGGTACAGAGGCCCAATCGGGGATCAGACGAAGCCAGTCAGGCCCCATTGGTGCAGGCACCCCTATCCCGGGCTCAAACCCAGCTCTTCTGGCGCGTGTTATTACACCTGAGCAAGACCAGCATGGCACGGTAAACTCTTGATACTATTTTTATAGTGACATCAATTAATCATTTTGTAAAGCTTGGCACACCTGGCAGGTTGAGATGTCAAGCTTGGTACAGCTGGCAGGTTGTGATGTCAGGCTTGGTGCAGTTTGGCACATTTGTCATTTTCTCTACCTGCCTAGGTCCCATTTAAAACCAGGTAATTTGACTAATGCTTGGTTCTGGTTCCTGCCAGGGGAGTAATGCTACAGTTGGAAGCAATGCTGCTCCGAACGAGTTAATGCTGCCAACAATACCCAGTCATTTGGTTGACTTCCCAACAGCAGCACTTGTCCGATCTGACACGTCAAGCAGGACCGCGGGCTTCATGTCTAAGATATTCAGTAAGAGCAAGGACTCCACAGAGGAGTCTACAGGTAGGCTCACTCCGTCCTGTGACACAAATCAAAATGTTCAATAAATAAATAGTTAAATAAATAGTTACCAAACAAAATAATTCCTTAGTGCCCCGATTGTACAAATAAGTCAGTATAAAGCGCAGTAGAGTTATTATTTGTAACAGTTGCCAGTGTTTTTGACTTGTGTGTTAGTTTTTATGTAGGGATTTACGAGAACCACTTTCTCAATTTGAGACGAGAATATAAAAAAGTAAAGAGACACGAAAACGAGACGATAAAATGTCCTTTGAAAGTACAAAAATGTAAATCATGTTTTTTAAAGTAAATATATAGTTTATAGAGTTCCTTTTTGACATGTGAACTGGCACTTGCTTTAGATTGTCTTATAGTTCATTCAAACACTTAAGATATAGCTCATACACATTTTAAATGCACTTAATATAATAGTGATAGGTGGTTACAATGAACACCATTTATAATATAATGATGTAGTGTAGTGTAAAGTTTGTTATTGAAAACAATATTTATAGCCAAAACATTTATTAATGAAGGCTGTTTTTGGGAGGGAAATGCAGCCTATTTTTGGGTTACTACAGTATTTTTGGAAATAATAAATTTCCGGTCTGGTTTTTTAATCTCATAGGGCCATTATTTGCGGGCTTTTTTTTTTCTCAAGTTTTCGAGATTTATTTTTAACTTTCGAAGCAAGATCGAGATTTTTTTTTCTTGAATTTTCGAGATATTTTCAAGATATCTCGAATGACCCTATTTTGAAGTTTAACTATTACATTTTGTGATCTTCTGATGAGAAAACATGAGAGTGACTATTCCGTATCCTGAATCTCAACCAAAAGGACATTGGCCAACTTGGTAAAAATTGTTTACTTGGAGAACCTAACGTTGTCTTTATCCTATCAGAGAAGCGGCCAAGTCTTGTGTCCCCGGAGCCTGTCCTCAGTGTAGAGGAATTTGTCCCAGATGGAGGACTGCTGGACCGCTCGTTCTTGGAAGACACTAGTGGTCAGGAATGTTCCGGCGCTCTGCATCACAGAGAGCAAGACTCTGACAGGTAGATACAAGGCACTCTTAGTTATAACGTGTCAGCTCTCAGTTATAACATGTCAGCTCTCAGTTATAACATGTCAGCTCTCAGTTATAACGTGTCAGCTCTCAGTTATAGCGTGTCAGCTCTCAGTCATAACGTGTCAGCTCTCAGTCCTACTTTGACAAAACAAAATATATATCATTTGAGTCAAGTTAAAATGTTATCTGTAGTAAAATGATTGTCCCGGGGATTGATATGTTTGTTTGTTTATAGCGACATGGAGACTGGGAACCCTCTGGTGGCAGGGTTCCAAGACGAGCTGGACCCTGATGATGTTATGCTCCGGGACCATGTCCCCGGGGATGGAAGCCCCCTGGGGACTCACAGAGACAGTATCTCCAGTGTGGAGGCTGCTGACGTTGTTAACAGGATGGATTCACTCAAGGTAGGTAACATTCGCCCTCACTCTTTCCTGGATGTCCTGGGTTCATACTTGGACCACACTCGGCGAGACTCCCGGCTAGGTCATTGTTTATTCCCGTCAGAGTACCATAGCGTCTGAGTTGGCTGTTTACACTCCAACTGAGCGCTACTCTTGTTTACAATATTGTTTATTTCAAGTGTAGGGAAAGGACAAACAAAACTTGGATGGGATATATAATTGGGTCAAATCTACTATTTTATGAATCCGAATCTTGTAAAAAATTATGGGAGGAAATATAAACATAATATAATAATAGAAACTGAATGTTAACATTCTTTCTTACAATCGATTCATTAAAACATTCAAACACTCAGTTAAGTGTTAAATTACTTGTCTGGGGTCTAGTTGTTGAGTTCATAATATAACTAGTTCTGAACCACCAAAAAGCGGTAATAGAGCTCTAAAACTAATTTCAATTGAAAAACTTGAGGGTTCTAGTTTTGAACATCCTCAATGATTTGAGGGTCCCGTCCCTGATGGAAACACTATTTTCAAACAATCCCCCAGGTGTGAAAGTAAATGAAACAATGTTTGGCGTACCTAGCTGTCGTCCCTGCAGGGGACTGAGTCTGAGGACGCTGCGCTGAATGGAGAGGTTAGTTCCATCACGGCAGACGCGTTTGACTCATGGCTGGGCGCAGACAGCAAGTGGCGCCGTAGTCCGGAGGGAGACAGTAATGGCGCAGGCAGGGACGACGAGGAGGATGAGGCGAGCGTGAGCGTGAGCATGGCGTCATCTAACATCCACCTCGAGCTGCTGGAGCCCAGGCAAGAAGAGGCGGGCTCTGGGGGTTCAAGCCCCGCAACCCTCAGGGACAAGAGGAGAGAGAAACACAGGGACAAGGTAGGGCAACAGTCAGGGCACAGAAACATGATTTAAAGAGGATTCCATGCGTCATGTAACTAAATGTACCCTCAGCTAATTCTGAAAGCTAGCAGGCTCACCTTGGTTGATTCCACTATGGAGTGTCTTCTAAGAGAGAACCATAGTGTAATCAGTCAAGGTAAGATTGCTTACTACCTTTCAGAGTTAAACAAAATGGACAATATGTTGAACCATAACAAATTTGTACATCAAACTGACCTGGTATTTACTTATTTGAACACAGACCGAGGAGAAAAGTTCTAAAAAACACAAGAAAAAGAGCTCCAAAGACAACCTCAAGTCTGCACCAGCCGACGACAAGAAAAAGAAGAAGAAAAAGTCAATCAGTGGTCACAAAACACGTTCGGACGAGCGCGAGCGAGACGAGTTGGAAGAGTTTCTCAACGGCCCAGGTCTGACGCCCCCAGACGCTGCGTACGAGGCTATCTAGCAGATGCTGGCCGCCGTCTCTACTTTGCGGACCAAGTGATCTTCATGTCCGCATTCAATTTTACGGAGCAGAAATTGTTTTCCTCGTTAATTTAATGAAACTCTCTTAATTCTAGTATTTTTAAGTAAATCATTTTTTTCTGTATAAATAAGTGAGGACGTTGATGATTCTTTAGGGCCCTCTATTCACTTTCTGACACAAAGGGTAGGAGCCCCAGGTATGACCGTGAAAAGTTGGATTATTAATTAATTCGCTGAAACAAAAACCATACATTCCAAAATAAGTATAAAAAATAATTCTACATCATCAGAAAACCATTTTTTTCATCTTTAAGTTTTTACAATAATTTTTTTTTTTTTTGGTTACCTGGTAACTTTGGTTTATTCGTGGAAAATGTCCTGTAGGAATCTTTTTGCCAGGATTTAGGTTAAATGTGTCTATGGGAGCATTTATCTATCTAGAATAGTAAACGAAGAAAAGTTAATTTTGAAATTCAAATTAATTCTTTCCGGGTTCAAATATAGAGAGTGTTTGTACTCGTCTTTGAAAGGGCGTGTCATCAGAAGGTAAACAACTTTCTATTTAGTTCATGACCGTCTAAATGCACGATAGAGCTTAATGTGTCAGGTTAAGATGCAACCCACTTTTCAAAACAGCTTTGAACTTGCCAAGTAAGTGATGTCATTTAAAAAAAAAAAGAAATGTAAACCCTGAAAAATTATTTTTTAAAAAGGATGCAGTGATTGTCTGCTCTTTTTTCAAATCCTAATAACATAGAGCCTATCACAAATGTGACTTCACTATCAATCATCACATATAAAATAAATGCTCATGCATTATTGCTGAATCCACCCCTGGTATCGTGTTGTGACGCACCCTGCAAAGTATTTCATTCCAAACACATCTGCTCCTATGTTCGATGCCTCGCAATTTTACTAGGACATTGTGTGTTGAAAATGATTGAATATTAAAAACCTTTTGGAAAATCAATAGACCACAAGATACACCCAAATTATAATAAAAATAAGAGTATTGAAACAATTTTAAAGAATGTGTTGCCCACTGTGCACAAAGTGTGTCACAATTATCTACGAGGTCACACAGCACTTTTTTGGTACTGATGCTAAGGCCTACCGCTAAAAAGGATAAATCAGAATTGTGTCTCCCTTAATGAACTTTGTAAAACAGTTTCAGGGTGATTGGTTTGGTTACATGAAGGTTTAAAGTTTCAATTTGGTTAGAAATGTAACCATAGAATCCATAGCTGATCATCCAAAGTTTGATTGTAAAACTTAGAAGGGACCATACATGTATTACTTAACACATTTCTAGGACTTTTATGACCCTCTCACCCCTCCTACCATGTCATGCTCCATAACACTTTGGAAACCCCCCTCCCTTGCTTAAGTTACGTAACACTTCCAGTTTAAACTATAAAAAAGCACCTTTTCCTCATGTCATTTTTGAATGGGCTGGTTTTTTTAGAAGACCAGATATTTTCACTTTGGTTCTTATAAGTTTAAAATAAATAAATAGGATTTTGAATAAAGGATGCAATTTCTAGTCAAACAGTTTTATTTGTATTTATTATGTATTTGAACCCTAAACAGCGGTAAAAATGTGGCCTGCGACCTGTTGATCATAGTTTATGCACCAACATAAAAGGCATGACGTCATAATTATGATTGATTGCATCTTTGGAGTTGAATATGAATAACAGTTTAGTACTCCTGAAAATAAATGAACTACTAATTAAAAACTGAATGAAGCACTTTTTAGTATCCTACCTATTTCTTTGAATTTAGTTTGATAAATTCAACCAATTTTACTATTATTAATATTTGTTTTATAAAACAAAACTTTGTTACATTATATTAGTGTAACACTACGATGACCCCTCCCCCACCCTCCTCAAGTGCATCACGTAATACAGGTATGGCCCCTAACATAACACATTTGACAGGTTTGTCATGAACCGGGAAAACTTAGGGGATTTTTCTGTGTCTGGAAAAAAATTGGGAATTTCTGGAATAGTTTATGGGGCATCAACTTATTATGAACTGTTTCTAGTCTGTGGCCGGTTTAGTGAAAAACCTCCAGTCTTCCTCTTTCCTTCAACCATTCTTCTCCTTTCACTTGCACACTTTTTGTTATATACACCTCCTATTCCTTTCTTGGTCTCACCTGCGGTTTTTTCCCTACATACTTCATCTTCATCATTCTATCTATAAGCTTGAAATAATATGTGATTTCAAAGAAGAAAAAGTGAAGTGGAAATTTTTATCACGCTGTTTCAACCATAAACATCCTTGTCTTGAAACATTTAGATATGTATCGACTTCATACATTTCCCCATCAACGTCATACCATCCTGTTCTAAACATCAATGAGATGATTTCACATGATTCAATTAATTAATGGTCAATTAAATTTCATTTCTTTAAAGTGTTGGGGGGGGGGGGGGGGAATGGAAACTCTTCTGGAAAACCCCAGGTAATTTTTGTATTACTGTAGTAAAATAATGGTAACCCTGATTTTAGCAAAAACATTTACTATCTTAGAATGAAGATCAAATTGACAAATTTATAAAATAATTTTTATTTGTGAAGGTCGCATAGTTTTCATCCATGAAATGATTGTTTTTTTTTACTATGTACACAGTTTTATATCTTTTGTCTTGTACAAATATATTATAATTAACTGGCCTTTGATCCCTTTGTTTATTTGACCATTTGCTATGTGAACCTTTGCCAAAGTGCTATTGAAGGCTGGTCAATTTTTTATGATTCTAAGGAGACGAATTTTTATTAGTTTATCCAACAAAGATATTTAACAGCCTAACTTGTAAAAAGTGTCAAAAATAAAATAATAACTAGCTTAAATCATAATTTGGCCTGTCTCTTTTACCGGAGTGGAAACCAGAAGGCCCTATAATTCTGGTGTAAGCAGTGCTTAAAGCGAGCCATCAGCTCACGCTGAATGAACTGACTAGACCAAGATAACTCTGGTGTAAGCAGTTCTTACAGAAAGCCATCAGCTCACCCTGAATGAACTGATTTAACCGAGATAAATCTGGTGTAAGCAGTGCCTACAGCAAGCCATCACTTCACAATAAATGAACTGATCGGACCGAGATAAGACTCACCCTCAGAAAAATGATTAACTCAAAAGTTATTATCGATCATTTCTATTTTGTCAGAATAGTGCTTGCAGGCAGGTCATATGGCCAACTAATTTGTAGGGTTGGAGAAAATTGATTTGTTAATATTTTTACCTAATGTACTGACTAACTAATTAACTAACTATTCAACTATGGAGACAAGTTGATAAAGGATATCAATGAAATGTACCAGCATTTGTCGGAAAGTTTACAAGAAATAACAGTGGCAAAATCACTTTTAATTAAACTCGAAACAGACCTCCTGGGTCAAGCGGCTGCCACACTGAATGTTTTTTACTGGGTCGCTCAATCTCTCGAACACCTGGAAACTTATTGATGTAATGCTGACTCTGCCTTCAGCTTGTCATTCTATGTCTTTTGACCGAGCAGTTGAATGGGGCAAAACACCCCAAGTGGACAACATTTGTTTGTAAAATAGTATAAATGTACAAAATGTATGTTTCATTGTTTGACTATACTTGTTACTTGTTTTGTGTTTGTGGTTTTATAATACTGTTGTAGCTGTGGATCTAATTAATAAATGGTTATATTTTGTGTGAATTTTAACTAATATTAAATGTTTATATGCAATGTTTGAACATAAATCTGTCAATTTTCTGGTATTTCAGTGACTGTCAATGTTGACATTGTCGCCAACTCCTCTCACCAGACGACTTAATTCAATAGTTACTTGTCACGAACCAGGGACTAGTTGAGTATATTATTCTAATACATGTAGTTGGGTCAAATCCACTATTTCAAGAATTCAAACCTTGAATCCGAATCTTGGAAAGAATTATAAAACAAGAGGAAATATAAATATAATATTATAATAATAAAATATTAACCAATGTTAATATTTCTTATGATCCATTCACTATAACATTCAGACGTTCAGTTAAGTGTTAAATTACTGGTCTGGGGTCTGGTTGTTAACTTTATATTATAATTCATACTGAATACCAATAACAGCTTTAAAAAAAATTCAAGGATTTGAGTCTTGAATTTGAAAGTTTGTCAAATCCTTGAATCTCCTTAAGACTTGAGGGTCCATCCTTACTAACATGTAATTTCTGTTAACATTCTTATAACCTGACAATATTTCAATAGAAAAGGAATCTGATAAACTGAGAGGTTGGATCAGTGGTAGTGTGTTTGTACCACCGGTTTGATTCCTGGTGATGGTTTACATTCTAATCGGTCTGTTTGGCAAAGAACCACAAAATATTATTTACTAAATTAGTAATCAAACTTGATGGGAACCTTTTCAGTTTCGAGGTAACTATAAGTTTTGTATATAATATTATTCACATAATATATAAATTGTAAATTACATTTTATAATTTTTTATACAAGTATCTGTTTGAGGATGAAACAATAAATTAGTAGGCATTTAATATAAATTTGCTTATTTTAGTTCCAAAACTGTAAATTTATTTCAACATGTGATAGCATTACAGTCTTGTAACAACGGTGGTAGTTTCTTACGAGACTAGTTGGTCGCTTAGTTAACATTTAACTTGTGACAACTTTAACTTATCTCAACATTTTCTTGAACTGAAAGATAAAAGTTATAAATGTTGTTAATAAATTTCATCAATCAATGCTTAAGCAAACTGTGTTTTTTAATTGGAGGACTATAAAGATTTTGCAAGGAGGATGGAGGCTTTTGTAATTCTGGGAGGTTGCCCCCACTCACAAGTATTCATTTGTTGGAATGTTAGAGAACAAAATGGTTTATATAGCTATATAGAGAGAGTTTACCATTATTACTGCTTTTAAAATATTCAATTACCTTCACACCCACTTTGGTGGTCACATGGTCTAAGGTGCTACTTTCGCAATATACTAGACTGCCGATGACGAGGAGAAGGTAGTTAACTCCCGGTCGGGTGTACCGAGGCTGGTTTTTCCTAGATGGTTTCCCACTTTTTCTCTCCACACAAATGCAGGTACACTTCCTTTAAATTCAACCTTCATCCCGAAACCCATTGGTGCCATTAGTACATAAGCGTATAACCCAAACTGGCCTTTGCGGCCAAAAGGTTTATTCACTATTTCTGTAGCAAAGCAAGTTAGCTTCCATTTTTAATTGCAAAAGCTTTGTTGCTCGTAGAAGAAAACCCTGTCCACGTTTATTGGCTCTTAATTCACTATATAGAACTTTCTCGGAATTGATAAAATGCTTTATAAATAAACTACTTTAGATATAAATTATTGCACAGTTATAAAAATAAAAACCAGGACATCTTAAGTAAAAAAATTAAGAAACGACACAAGTTAAGAGTTTTGAAAGATGCTTAAAAATGTGGTCAACTCATTTGACTAAATATAACATCTTATAGTAGAGGAAGCAGGACTGAGATGGTATGGTCATGTAATGAAGATGTTGGAGTACATGAGATAGTAGAGGAAGCAAGGCTGAGATGGTATGGACATGTAATGAGGATGTTGAAGTATATGAGATAGTAGAGGAAGCAAGAGTGAGATGGTATGGACATGTAATGAGAATGTTGGAGTACATGAGATAGTTAGAGGAAGCAAGACTGAGATGGTATGGACATGTAATGAGGATGTTGGAGTAATGAGATAGTAGAGGAAGCAAGACAGATGGTATGGTCATGTAATGAGGATGTTGGAGTACATGAGATAGTAAAGGAAGCAAGACTAAGATGGTATGGACATGTAATGAGGATGTTGAAGTATATGAGATAGTAGAGGAAGCAAGAGTGAGATGGTATGGACATGTAATGAGAATGTTGGAGTACATGAGATAGTAGAGGAAGCAAGACTGAGATGGTATGGACATGTAATGAGGATGTTGGAGTACATGAGATAGTAGAGGAAGCAAGACTGAGATGGTATGGACATTAAAATGAAGTATGTAGGAGAATTACCGCAAGGGAGACCAAGAAAGAGATGGGAGGAGTGGTGAAAGATGGAGGCATTTTACTAAACTGACCCAGCCACAAGCTGGAAACAGTTGATTATTATTAATATTGCAACAAGTGTCAACAACACAAACACTGAATGAATTTAAATGTTAATTCAAAGCTCTGGCTTGTGCAATACAACTCATGATGCTACAGTTCAACATCTGAGATAAACAATCATAATAAATACAACTTGTATTTTATGCAATATCCATCCAGGCTACCAGTAACTTGGAAGTTATTACACAAATTACTTTTTTTATTAACTCAGTTTAACTTATATTTACAGCTTTACAGTATTTTATTATTGCAAGGTTTTCACATTCCCTTCTCAAAAAAATAATATTTTTTTCTCTTGGAATAGTTTTTATAAAGTCCTGTAGACTTGCGAACACCGACCTTTTATCAAGTTTGGTTATTATTTATTAATGGTTGATGAGAACACTCAAGAATAACCAGCGCTCATCTTTCTCGACAAGCCACCGTTACACGATGTGAAGACAGTTTGATATTTTTTTAAAGCACTTGAAATGTTGACGATCGAGTCTCATGTTGCGGGAACCTCTTGCAGAGCGGCGATGGCAGGTGTATTGTTCTCAACGCCGCTCTGGCGTTCGCTGAGCAGAGACGCTGATGACAACAGTATGGTCGCTTGCTCTGGCGTCGGACAGCCAATCAGGAGGAGGTCATCACTCGAGTAACCCCCAGCACTCAACACTAGCTGTAACTGGACGAAGGCGCCCACCACGTTATTCTTGATAGGTCGGAACAATATAAACTCTGTCTCCCTGTTCGCCAAATACAGTTGCATGCTGCGTTGAACTGATGGCAGTTTTGATTTGATCAAATGACGAGTCTCCTGGATGACAACGTTCAGGACACTAGGGCTTGCAAACGGCTGCTGGGCCAGCATGATTCCACCAGCTTTAACATCGGCGCTCATATTAAGGAAAACCTGTGCCTTTTCCAGAAAACCCAGGATAGGGGACGCCAGGAGATGGGTCGCGTGTGCTATGAATGCCTCGCATGACGCCTTCAACTGTTTGTCCACTTCTTTCCGCGAGTCGACCAATTGCTCCTTGACCTGAGGTGTTCCCTCCAATAGGAACTCCAGTATGGCATTGTTTGTGCCCAGCGAGAAGAGGCGTTTCCTCTTGTGGATGAGGCTGAAGGCTGCGGTCTTCACCTTGCTGAAGTCCAGACTCATCTCCTTGATCGTGAAGTCCACTTGAAACGGGGCGATCTGTTCCCTTAGGATAAGCAGATGTTTGATCTGGAACAACTCTCCATCGACAGGGGTCTTCCTGGCGTTGATGGTCTGAGCTGCAGAGGCTACACTGAGGATGCACATGTTTAGAGCCTCTTGTGAGAGTCCTTGGAATATTGGCCTGTCCACGCACCGATAGAGTCTCGACAGACAAACCAGTGTACGACGAACCGTGGGGTACCACATGCCGTGGAGATCCGCGGGGGAGTTGCCGGTACGAGACCGCGGCTGGTCCGCGATGCTCCTCGTGCTATCGTTGATACGAGCCACTTCAAGAGAAGTAGCAGACCCCACGGAGAGAAGCGATGACCGGGACTCAGAGCGGGCCAAGGCGGTCTGCTCCTGCATCGATTGGGCTATACTCTCCATCATCTCTAACTTCTCCGGGTAGGCAAGGTCCCCAGGGGACGGCCGATACTGCAAGATGTCCGACTCAAAGTAGCAGTGCGCTCGGAAGACTAGCCGCTCCTGAGAGTCCTGGAGCATCTGCCAGGCCACGTGACCAAACGCTTCTAGCTTTTCCGGGTTATTGTGGACGTGCTCTTCCAGCATCTCTAACCGGAGAATGCTGCAAACCTCCGCCAGTGTTTCCAAGTGGTTGATGTGGATGATATACGGCCGGAGGACATCGTAGAGTATCGTGCAAAGGCGCTCAAGATAGGTGACAAGGTGTGGAGTGGGACGTCCAAAGAAATGGTAGAACAACTGATGCTCATCTTGGCACATGTGGACCATGAAAGCACACCCGCTGCGGACGAGAGAACAATGGTCTCCGTGGTGCGAGCGACCTAGCTCGGTGATTGCAGACGTGACGCTGGAACTTAGTAGCTGCTCTCGTCGGGAGAAGTACGCCTGGTGGCAATCCGACAGCAAGGTCTCGTAGTCTGAATTCTTCTCCACCCTATTCTCTATGTGTCCCACGACAGTCTTCACGCGCGGGGCGGAGGCCTGGAACTTTCCGTAGCAGAGCGTGAGTGAGGTGTCCCTGTCCTGAGGGGTACCCGGTTGGGCCAGCACCTGCTCGGTCGCTCGATCGATCACCTCCATGACATAGGACCGCACCATGGCTGTCGCCCGGGAGAGGCAGTGGTGGAACTTGACCAGGTACGTTGATGACTCCTTCCACGAGTCATTCTTGTGAATATAATCCATGCACTCGTCCAGCCGGTCCAATATCTCCACAAACACCTCGCTGTAGACTGACAGTGTCGGGGAGGTGAGGCGTTGAGAGAGTTCGTCCAATGCTGTGAAGTATCGCAGTCTCTGACTCGTCTCATCGTAGACTTCCATCAGCTTGGTTTGGTCAGTCAACAGTTGTTGACTCACCTGATGCAAACTACTTGTGCTGTCAGACACTATCTGGTATTGTTCTGTCAGACGAGACAAGTCTGCGAGGGCTACCTCCACGTTCTGGAGGAGTCCAGCACATTCATTTCTACGCTCGGCAAGTTGGGTGGCATAGTCCTCAAACACTACATCCTCCTCTTTCAGCAGCTCCTCCTCCATAGCAGAATACCACTCAAGGAATTGCTGCGACGAGGATATTTGAAACTTGCCTTGATGCAGTTCCTCGAAACCTATGGGCAGACTAAGAGAGAGTGGTCCTCCCTCTGAGGGACGAGACACCTCCTTGCCGAGTGGCAGATCCTTGCACAGGGCGAGGTCGCTCACCTCCTCTGACAGTTCTAACACTGCGTCCCGCTGTGAGTTTGACAACGGAGCAAGCGGCGCGTCCGGCTGTTCCCATCTCAGCAGTTTGTTTTGAATTGTTTTTAACTCCATACCTGAGAGCAGGGACGTCGGTCTGGAAGACATGACGTGTCATGTGAGTGTGTCTCCCAAACACGAATAACAAGACATTTTAGGTGAACGTTGCTTCTGACGTCTCAAAGGGGCGCGGTAACACGGATTGTTTCTCTTTAACAATAATAGAGGTTAGGTTTAATATCAACACTCGTAAGTGATGTGATTATTCCCTTTCCGTCGACACGTCTATTCAAATCTACCAACAATAAAATATTAGTTTTTCAGACGCGTTTAAAAAAAATTTAGATATCGCACCTCACGAAATAAGAATAACATGTTTTATAATCGTCTAATTTTAATGTGAAAATGTCTTGCCTAGATTTAATTTATAAAATACGTATTTACTGAAATGGGAGAAAACAATTGAGGAGTTGTTGGTAACACTGTTTTCTATCTTCTTCTGTCGTCCTTGTTAAATGTGAAAGAGTATCATGTTGAAAATATTTTGATGGAATGGAAATGTCTGGAGTGTTCTCCTTGCTGAATGATGTTGATTAACAACTTTACGATGTCAAGTTGCTTGAGGACAGTTTCATCCAAGCGTGCTCCCTTCGCTCATTTCGTGTCCTCGAGGAAACATGTCGGGCTCTCGTGTCCAAGAAGGGAATCACAGAACTATTTGAAATCTCAATTCCTAGAGGAGGTGAGAGGGTTATTAGATTAAAACAACCCACTGTCTTAGATCATAATTTATTAATAAAATTGTTGATAATTTTCCTGCATGTATATTAACATTCCGATAATTTAGACTAGAAACCAAGGGTTCGGTACCCGACCGGGTACATTCGGGTGGATTTGGGGTTAGTTACCATAAACATAAATAGCCAGAGCTACGCCAAACAATAGAATAAGACCTAAATAAATTACTTTTTTTATGCACTTGACTTATCCAAACCTTGAAAAGCCCCCCAAGTGCAAATTTAAACTTTGTGAAAGGGCCAATCCATTTCAGATCACCCAATGGTAGTTGCTGATAAAACTTATTTATTATAATATTTTGTGACAGAGTCTCATGACATTTTGAGAGTTGGAAATGGGGGTTATTTTATTTTTTTATAAGTTCTATTTTTTTTTTGAGTGGCCATTTTGTTCGGAGGCGTCAGCCATTCTCGCACTTTGTAGAGGTTTGCGGAAACTTTAATATCTCACTTGTTTTCAAAGACATCAAGGTGAAATTAAAACTAAAATAATCTGCATAAAACATACTATATTTTATGTCCATATCATATATAAGCTCACTCTTTTAAGGAAATAGCTAAAAAAAATTGTTAAAAATTAAAGTTAAAAACATACAAAAACCCAACTTTGGAACCAAATATTATCTGAAAAACACAAGGGCTCACCTTCAAGTTTTCGTGGGGGTATAGGCTTCATATGTGTTTACTTCCTGAAAAAGTTTGAGGTTTGAGGTCTAGAAATCTCATATTTTCACTAAATTAACTTTATATGTACTATAGTATGAAGCCATTGAAATTTGGTCACTGAGACATTGTTTATATAAGAGCAGCACTTAGTTCAAAATGTTAAGAAATCACCTCTTTGTTGTGCTGCGCAAAATTGATTATTAAACATGTTGAACAAGTCCAAAAGATAAATAACTTGTTTAACTTTTTTTTTTCAACATTATTTGTTTTGCCGGTACACTTTATTAAAAGTCAATCTGAGATATTTAATACATTAACATAATCATAACATAAGTGGTTTGTCCTTCCTGGCGCACCTGGAACACTGTGTGTGTGTGTGTGTGTGTGTGTGTTTGCACGCGTGTGCATATACCATCAAAATGTGAAACTGATGATTGAAGGTTCCAAGATTAATACTGATTGTAAGGATATGATAGATTTACTGGTTTGTGACTCTGAAAATAGTAAATGTATGTTTGATTAATGTCAGTCCTGTCCAGGGAAAGATTCCCTACTTGACATTTTACTAAATGAAACTGACGACAAACCGGAGGAAATAACCTTCAAACACTGAATTAGTACCGACAGAGCTCGGCTCATTACGGAGGTCATGTCAAGTGATGAATTGTTTCAGACTTTGGTTGAAAAACTTATAACATTAACTTCATTGCAAAGGCCCAATCAAAGCATCTTAAAGAGCTAAGATAATTTGACCAATGATGTCTGTATTGTCTTGGGCGACTTTTCAGAAAAATTTTCATTTGTGGTCCAAGATTAAATACAAAGCTTTCACTGGGCAAACCCACAAACCACTTTGCATCCTTATGTATACTATAATAGGAAAGACAACCAAGAACCAATTGGTTCCCAAAGTCTTTGTATTATAAGTGATCACCTAGATTACAATACAGCTGCTATGCACACATTCCAAAAACATCATCTGGTTTATGAAGTAAAAATGTGGATCCTGATGTAAAGAAAGTAGCCAATACAAAAATTTAAAAAACTTTGTCAATGACTGCCATCACTTGAGTGATTTTGGTGTTGAAGCCGAGTGGAATTTTTTTTACTTCTTGCCATGGCAAAAATGCCTGTGATGGAATTGGTGGCACAAGGAAGAGGGCTGTAACTAAGGCAAGCTTGAAACGGCCATACATTGACCAAATTCTTCTAACAAGGTTACATCTTGTGACTTTTGGGTTTTTTTATAAGAAGAAGAAGAAGATTGGCCTAAAGGTAGAGATGTAGTTTTGGTCCCCTGGAAGAACTCTCCCATCAACTCTGTAGTTTGAAGTGATCCTTCTATATATAAATGTCTGAAGGGATGAATCGTATCTTTATTTCAGTTTCTCAGCGGGACAAGTCCATTGGCCGTCACTAGGAAGAAGGTTCTACCAGGGGGTACCTATTCACTGTGGAAGAACCAGTCCAGCGTGGCCTTGGCTTTTGTTGACCGACACGAGCCAAACAGGGCTGCCAACACTCCCACGAGGCGCGGGAAATGCGAGCAAGCACAAACTAACCTATCGTCAATGCTGGCGGTTCCTGTCTTGCCCTCTGGAACGTTCCACTCTTATAGTCCCCTGTTAGTGAACGTGAAAGCGCTCGAGACTACGTCTGACGACATCATCCTGCGGAAAAAGGATACAGACTCTAATAGCTCGACTTGTTTCGACCAGAATGGTTCCTACTTCACAGATTTCTGTTCCCTCATTGGTGAGTCGAGGCATTCGCCACTCTTTCTCTCAGAGTTTGAGAGACGGATGAGTGTCTTATCAGAAGGGGGTCCCGACTCTCCTCCGAGGTCAAACCCGGGACTGTCAGAACGGCCGTCAGAAGAACATCTGTTCAGAATTAAAGAGGTCCTGGCAAATACTGTGAGTTGATTTTATATTATCACGTTTTAGAAAATATGGTTTTAAATGTAATATTTGTTTAAAATATTCATAAATCTGACAAATGACACAAGAATCAAACTTGAGACTGTTGTCCGTTGGTAGAACATTGATGCGATTGAATCTAAGGTCACTGGTTTGATTCCTGTGTTCAGGAATAATTTTTCAAATTGATGATCAAGATACTCAATGCGGCTACATCTGTACTAGTATCTTGAAATAGGTCCTGTTATTTTAGTTACCCCTGTCTTGTAATGTGCGTCTTGTTCCAGCTGCCCAGGCTATTCATACAACCCCTGGACTATTCCATCTACCATCACAACGTTGTATTCGAGAACAACATACAGGGAAAGAGGACAGTGTAAGTCTCAGGTTTAGATGCAATGTTGCTTAATGTTTACATAGACAGGGTCGCCAAAACCTCAACAAGACACAGGGAATATTTGTTAATTTGAGATATTTAATTGAAAGCTTAAAATAACTCTATCGATAGTCGAAAAAAGTGAGCTGAAGAATTAAGCACTCATTCAAGTATTTCTAATTACGCCTTAAACAAGGGTTGTGAAGTGAGATAAAGTGTGATTCCCCATCAATCACATCCTGATTTAAATATCAGCTACACAACTTCACAGTCTACTCACCTTGATGAAGAATTAAATTTTACTACTATTTTCTTCGATCTAAGCCGCCGAGAAACATGAGAACCTGGTAAGAAAATTCGGTGACCCTATAAAAGAAATACGTGTTTTCAAACAAACCGTTGATAGAAACTGTCCTATCAAATCATCACCAGAGCAGTATGTTTTGATACCCCTTTGCTTCATACCGGTATCGAAAGAATCAATCTTAATATCACAATAATTGATACATCATCTCCCAAATCTCAGGGAATGAAAGTTCTGTCATCCAAACGAAGCAGTAATAACTGTAATTGGGTAATATTTCATTTTGACTGTTATTAGTGCTTTGTCTGTTTGATGAAAATACAAAAACACAATCTTTGGCATTTGAATAACTCCATTACATTATTATTATTGTTTATAAGGAACGACTGAGGGGTGTGAATAGGCCTGCTTGGAAGGAAAGGAAATAAGGCCGTCTAAGGTTGAGGTTAAGGTTGGTGAACAAGTCCCCACCTAGGAAGCTGGGAGGACTCGTATGACTCCAGTACTGTAGCATGAAGTGCGGGGTCATTGGGGTTAGTATCAGATGACCATTCATCCGTTGTCCGAGTGTTCCTGTGGTGAGGCCGTTGTATTCAGCAGTGCAGTGGTTGGGTTGTAACTGGTCATAAGTGGCCTCCATGGGGTGTTCTGTTTGTGTGAGTCTCTGTTGAATGAGGTGGAAGGTTGGTGAATTCTCCAGCTATTGCAACTCAGTTTGTGGCTGGGTCGTGCAATATAGGGTGAACCAGACAGAATGTTGCGGTGTTTAGGGGTGTTTGGATATGATTCTTGGGCACATGTGATGAGGTTAGGATATTCGTAACCTGTGTTTAGGATGAATTAGAGTTTGTCTAGTCCTTCATAATACTGGATGCTGAGCGGTATGTCATTGGAAGGTTGTTTCTTGATAGGCTTTTGTTTACTTGACTGTTGACTGGTATCCTCGGGCTATGAAAGCCTTCAAGAGTTGTTGACACTGATTGTTAAGGTATTCTTCCTCTGAACATATATGTTTGGCTCTGGTAGCTAGGCTATAGGGTGGAGATCGTTTAACATGAAGAGGATGGTTGCTTTGGAAATGGAGGTACTGTTGATGGTTGGTGGCGTTGGTGCGGACTGTGGGTTTCATGAAGAGGATGGTTGCTTTGGAAATGGAGGTACTGTTGATGGTTGGTGGCGTTGGTGCGGACTGTGGTGTTTCATGAGAGATGGTTGCTTGGAAATGGAGGTACTGTTGATGGTTGTGGCGTTGGTGCGGACTGTGTGTTTCATAAGAGGATGGTTGCTTTGGAAATGGAGGTACTGTTGATGGTTGGTGGCGTTGGTGCGGACTGTGGTGTTTCATGAAGAGGATGGTTGCTTTGGAAATGGAGGTACTGTTGATGTTTGGTGCGTTGGTGCGGACTGTGGTGTTGTTTTCTTCATGAAGGTTCAGTTACAGATATAAGAATATGCTTATGATGATTATTAATGATACATCGGTAAATAATTAATGATCGCAGTTGAGCTTTATATGATTTGGACTCTACAACTCTTAAAAAAGGGCCGTCCTTAAATTACATAAGGCTTTCTTTTTTCAAGGTTTGCAACCCCTGTCCCCCTCGTAAGAGGTCATTCACCCCCACCTTCTTGCTATATTTAATGTATTTTCTACAATTTGGTAAATTATATTATTTTAATGGTTTAGTTATATTTTAGACTCTAAGGATTGTTAACAAAACAAGTGATGTGAAATATTTCAGACTACTTTAATTGCAGTAAGGAAATTAAATACAACTGAAATTTTTGCTCTGACAAGTTAACTCAGTTGGTAGTATGTTTGTCTACTGAGTTAAGGGTCCAGGGTTTGATTCCTGGCATGGCTGGAAAATGTAATAATGGTGAAATGTGGGTTTCCCCTTTGACAGTGATGAATTAACGGGGGGAGGTGGGGGGCTGTCATGCCTAAGGTGCACGTTAAATGCATCAAATAAATGAAAATGAAGGGAAAATTATATAATCAATATATTTATTTTCTGATAACAAAAATTAGATTTTGTGTCTACAAGTGTTGTCTGTGTCTTCAGGGGGATCTACAACTATGTGAAACAGATGGCCTTGCTGAGGACAGTGGGACACTTGAAGTTCGCATATGTCAGGTTTGAAATACTGAGGATATCCATGCATCCTGAGGATTCCAGCGTGAAGGTGCGATGGAGGATCCGAGGCATCTCTGCCTTCAAGGTCAGTCTCACCTCATTGGACAATCTCCCAACTAAACACCAATAAAAATGGCACAAATATTCTGTTTGTCTGCGCAGGTGTTTGTCGGCTTCTGGAAGTACAAGCTCTGGAAAATAAAGGAAATGTTCGAGCAGCAGGAAGCGTAAGTTTTTATTGTTGGCATTCAGTTACAGGGCCCAGGTTCGATTTTCACCACTTCCTGGAGAAAGTTAATTTTATTGACAGGTATTTCCTGAAGTTCTGGTCTGTATACTCAGCGTATATTCCAAACTGACGCAGGTATGCAGAGATCTATTTCTGAACCAAAACATTTCAAAATATTGGGCATCAAGATAAATCCCGGAACAAGGAATACTGATTCTCTATAATATTAGGCAGTGTTTGCACCTTTTACTGTGCATATAGATACAAATAAAATAAAGTGAACCTTATTGAATCGCCAACCTCAAGCAGGATTGTGTGTTGACAGGTGGTATGACGGCTTCTCTACCTTCTATGTTGGAAATGACGGCTTGATACACAAACACGTGGCTGATAAGGTGAGTGGAGGTGTACAAGGGGCCTGACGGATATGCCAACAGGAAACGTCAAACTTGGCGATGCCGGGCTATATCCGCCAAACATGAATAACTTGTAAAAGTCATGTGGTTTTTCTTTAAGGTCCAATTTTATTCTCTTATGATGGAATACCTGGAATCTTTTAGCAGCTAAGTTAACAAAGTTTGTATTTATTACTGTAATATTAATATAAATGTAAAATAAATTAAGAAATTAAAAACAATAGAATAAACAAGAGGTGAAGGCAAACTTTCAAAGTATGCGGGGTCAGAATTTGTGTGCAGCTGTCACAGTTTATCTGACTAACCTGGGACTCTCCCAACAAATACACAATTGTGTATTTCTCATCCTCACCATCATCATGCTGGGTGCACTTCCTTAAAATTGACCCTCATCTTGTCTCCCAAGATCATATAGCTAAGTAATAGATAGCTAGAATGTTCACTGAAGTATAGCCTTGGTTTACTCTGTCTTACCTTGAATAATTCCACTATGGTGTAGCTTATAAGATAGGGCCATAGTGTAATCAGTCAAGGTAAGACTGATACCTCTCAGTGTAAAGTGTACCAAGTGTCTCAACTCTGGGTGTTGGGTGCGCACGCTTTGTCTCCAGATGATGCCTGACACGGACCATGCAGTTGACGAGTTGAAGAAGGCTGACCTCGGTGCAAAGCTGGCCATGTTCATGGGGCTCTTGTCACGGCCCTCTCTTACGGAGCTCTGCCCCTTCACCTTCAAGAAGCACCCCTACCTCCTCACAATAACATGATTCAGTAGACGACTCGCACTAACTCGTGAGGTCTCCTGGCCCGTAATGGCTCTGATACAAGTGTACCCCGTTTGTAGGGGGGTCCGCAAACCTTTGAAAACTTGGGCTTAGCTTCAGATAGTATTCATTTTTGACTCTGCATATATATTTTTTTCGGCTTTGGAAAACAATGGAGATTCTCTAATGATAATATATTGAAGGCTAAAACTAGAAATGGGTAGAATTCTATATTTCTCAAATCTTAATATTAAATTTAATTTCAAATCTTGAATTCAAATACAAATCCTTGAGATTTAAATATGTACAATTATAGTTAAAGTGAAAATATTTAAAATTTAATTTAAAAAAAAAGTTTCCTCGAGTCTTTGTTTCAGCGACAAATGATATTTTGTTTGTCATTCCTCTCATATCTTAAACAACAAAGATGGCACTTTTTAAGTAGATTTGTTATATTAATACAATTTGTCCTTTTTGTGATTTAGTTACTCTTCTAACTACACAAGTCTATATAATTACATTACCAATTACTTTAAGGCGATTGGCCCTTTTCATTTGGTGTGGCAATGCAGAGCCATGGGAACAAATGGTTATCTTCAAGAATTTTGATTGTTTTACAATTTTCTTCTTAGAACGGTTTGTTCAAGAATAGAAGCATGTTTATTAAGTTATACTTTTTATATATACACCTCCTCTATAATTATAACAGTGATCAAATATCAATAAAATTTACATTTTTCAATAGGAAACTGCCATCTTCATAACAAAAAATTAGAAAATGTAACAATTAATAAATAATGATACATTATCTAAGAAGGGGTGTTGAAAATATTACCATGAGAATTTCACTTATTCTCGAGAAAACTGATATTTCCAAACACATGATTTTCCGCAAGACCTGTCCGGTAGCTAGCGCCATCTACAGTTTCTGTGATCCATCTGTTATTGTTGGCGTGGAAGGATACTTTGGTCAATTCTGAAGCCACTCCACGCCTTTCATCCTCCCACCCACCATTCCACAAAAAAAGGTTTTAGACTTGCACCCGACAGGTCCAAGGGCCTTAAATTGTTATATCAAGTCAAGGGTTTCATAATTATATTTGAGATACTTTTTTGAGGTTTTCACTAATCTAAAATTTCTCATCCCATCTCCAAATGAAACACATTAATGTTCATTTATTTTAATTTTGTGCCATTATGTGAATTACAACCTAATGCCAACATGACAAAAATCCGCAGTAATTTTATTGCATGCTGGGATAGTTAATTAACAGGGTGTCCAGCGACCTGGAAAACCTGGAAAACAGGGAATTGTCAGGGAATTTGCTTGGTCAGGGAAAAGTCATGGAAAAGTCAGGGAATTTTATTAAATTTCTGGAATTTTTACATTTTGTCTATAAAAAGCCTCCTATTTTGATTCACAGTAGTCAAAATAACACTTTTCTTCCGGTTAGTCCCTACCTGGAATCACTTTCACACCATTGTCCCTGTTGAGCAAACTAATATCACTTCTCAAGGTCAACAAGTTAGTTTTGTGTCATTCCACCCTTCTGCCACATGTCTTTAGCCAAAGTTGAGTCATGGTTAAATTCACATGCGCAAAATTTGATTAGACCAACATTTTAAGTAGAAGGAACTACGAATGACTCTGTCTCACAACTATTTTAAATCGTTCTTGCTTGAGGCAATCTCTTAATGGCTCAATACTATTTTATTGAAATCTATTTTTAACTTAAAATAGTCAATTTCCCCGGAGGCAGAAATCGCTTAGTCCCTTTATTGAGTGACACAATTTCAGAATGTGTATGTATATAGGGAAAAAAACCACTATATTAATCTGTGATCTTAAAAAAAATATTTTCGTAATATACTTAATATTGATATATAGTGAACTGGAAAAAAGTAAATTGGATCTGGAAAACCTGGAAAAGTCAGGGAATTTCAAGATATAGTTTGGCTGGACACCCTGATTAAATCCTCAGCTTAGACAAAAATATGTTAAACATTTCCATAATAAACAATTTTTTAAATTATATTTGTTGCATAAAGATAAATAAGTATGCACAGTAAAATGTTTATTCCAAGAATTGGGTCGAATTTACTATTTTACGAATCTGAATCCTGGAAAAAAAAATGAATACAAGAGGAATATAAATTAAATAGAATAGTAGAAAATACAAATAGTAACTAAATATTAACATTCTTTCTTATAAATAATCTATTCATTATAATATTCATACATTCAGTTAAGTGTTAAATTACTGGTCTGGGGCCTGGTTGTTAAGTTTGTCCTATAATTATAATTGGTTCTGAACCACCAATATGCATTGAGGTCTATAACAAATTTCACTTTAAAATTTTTATTTTTTTTCAAGATTCGAGTATCAGATCAAATTTTCTCGAATCCTCAAATCTTAAATATTCTCAAGGATTCAAGGACCCATCTCTAGTTTAGTCCCAACACAAAATATTTGAAAAAATACTCTGAAGAAGGTACAAGAAAGGTACCTCATAAAGCGAAAAGAGATTTTCCTTATAGATAAATTTAAATTCAATTTGGATCAGGAATATTTTCTTCAATTTGATTCGCCTTTGCTTCGAACTAAAGTTAACCTGGCACAGCTCAACCAATTCGTCACGCCGGCTTGTCTCAACACACTATATTAATTCTGATATTTCCTAGTCATTTGTTTATAAATATTTGTCCAGCCCTTATGTTTAAAGCTGTGCGAAGATCAAGTATGAAAAATCTTAAGAAAAGGTGAAGTGCAAAAATCCTTTTTTTTTTTACTTTAATTCTTTTAGATTATAGCTGCAGCCAAATAAAAAATAAAATTTAAGTTGAAATAAAAATAGGAAGTTTCCACATTGATATATGCCCTAACATTTACCAAATTTCCTCTAATTCAAAAAAGTATAACTCGTTAACAAGCCCTGAACAAAATGGCCAACAGTTGGAAGTTGATTGGTTTTATTTACCAAATAAAAACTTTGATAGTTGATGCATGAGCCAACCGCAAAGATTTAAATGTTAGTAAAACAAATGTGATTATTAAATACAGTAGTTTGAAACAAAAAAAAAAACCAATTTGACTGATTTCTTTGCCATCTTACATGTTGAAGTATATATATAGCATGCTACAAAATATATTTTTAAAGATCTAAAGTAAATTTTGGGTGTAAATGTGAATGGATTTAAACTTTTCGTAGCTTTGCTCACCCTTGTTATTTACTTATGAAGAAAAACAAATTAAAAATGGTATCAAATGTCATTTTCAAATGAAACATTGAAAGAAGGGCAAGGCCTACACGCTTACCAGAAAACTGTAGGCCTCAAAACTTCTTTTTAATGTTTGATGCATAAAAACAAACTTTTGACTTATGTTTTTACAAGAAAATAAAATTAAAGCTCTGATATTATTTTAAAATATGTTTTCACTTCAATAAATTGATTTTCAAAATTTTCATCCAAATTGTTGCGTCATAGTTGTCGGGCCAGGAGACCTCGTGTACATTACTATTTATAACTGCCTCCTCATTGTGTTTGTACCCCTGATAGTCATGTCCTTGCGAGACGCTGGGTCGGCTGCCGTGTACCTGACTGTTCAATACTCACACCTGCCAATTTCACAAAAAGCTGTTAACAAACATAGGTTCCAATTTTAACCATAATTTTGGTTCTTGCGGGTGCTTGATGTGCGCGCAAACTATTGGTGCACGAGATTATTCAAAACATGCTTGATCTGGTCAGGATTCGAACCAGTGTCTCATTTGGTCAGAAATGAGCCCTTTGCGTAGTCGAGTGTAGCACCTGGTTTGAATCCTGGCTGACCCACTCCCAAGTCTGTGACTAGTCTACAGAACAAACCGCGACTCGCTAGCTCAACACCGGTCCTGACTGCTGAGGAGGAGAGCTGTTTGTTACGAAACTATTAGCAGTATTAGTGTGGCTTAGTATAACCACACATGTTAGTTTGGAGATATTTCACCTTGTTAAAACAATCGCTGCCGAGCTGGTCTCGTACGATTTAGGAAAAACTGGGCCATTGGACCACTTTGTCTGGAGTGTTGGCCAGAAACGAGTGCTGAAGTGATGGTCGCCGTCGGTTTTTACGTTCATTACCCGGCTTATTCAAGTTGCACCCACTTACAATCCAAAGATAGACCTTGTCAGTCAGTAATCATACTAATGAACTAATTCAACTGTTAATTTAACATCTGCCACAATTAAAATTAAGTGTAAAAAATACCCAAATTTTTTTAAAACTATATTTAATAAACTTTCTAAGTACATTTTGGATTTAATTTGTAGCTCTTATTTTTGTAATCTTTTTCATTTGTGTCAAACTGCTAAAAATGTTTATTAAGATGGGATGCTATGGAGCGTGAGCTTAGGGAAGTATTTTTGAAGTTTTTATAACAAACATTTGTTGGCCAAAATAAATCAAATTTTTCTTCTATAGAACTCATAGAGCTTAGTTTTCTGCACATGCTAATCTCAACAGTTCTTGAATATCTGCCAAGGGTGTTCTGAAATTTAATGACAACTTTTCCTCTTTATTTAAAAAGTTTGTCACCAAATGCCACTGTGCTCATGACAGATATTCAACAACTGTTGAGATTAACATGTGCAGAAAACTAAGCTCTATGAGTCTATAGAAGAAAAATTTCATTTATTTTGGCCAAAAAATGTTTATGCTATAAAAACTGCAAAATTAATGCACTAAACTCGCGCTCACTAGCACCCCACCTTAAAGAGAGTGAATCAAATTTCCATTTTAAAAATAATATATTACTTGTATTTTGCAGTGGATGTCTGTGACACTGATGTTCCATTATGGTCGAACGTGGAGTTATTGATGTTTTTAAATTATGTTTAAACAAGAATTGTGCCATGGTTAGCATGGCTGACTTGTTTCATAGCAGTAAGCTGTGCACATACAATCTTTAGTCGAAAATCAATGTTTATGTCATAGACTTGTTGCAGCAACTGGGTCGGTCCCAGTCTAGGTTGACGGTAGCTGGGTCATTCCCTGTCTAGGTTGACGGTAGCTGGGTCGTTCCCAGTCCATGCTGACACTCTTACTTTCAAAATGTGTTCACATAAATTCCTTGAGAATGTTGAATATGTAAACCTTTGTAAGTAACTTGACAATGGAGCATTGGTGCAAGTGTCCAGTTAATTTATGTGTTTTATGTATAATCTTGTTTTTATTGTTTTATTAAATTAAATTGTTCATTGGAAGCTGTTGATTTATTTCAAACTAGTATTTGTCACAGAGATCTTTGTGTGATTCTCAAGCACTGAACACTTTAATTAGTAGATATTCAACACCTTGGCTTTGTCAGTAGCGTGTGGCTGCCTTTTGATATAAGGGTCCAGGTTCGATTCCAGGCTTGTTCAAAAAAGGTATCATTGGTGAAATGTGGGTTTCCCTTTAACAGTGACGAATTAATGTTTGGGGCGTTGGCTGTTGTGTCTAGATCTAAGTTATATTAAGTTGTGTGCTGATAAAATAAGTTGGTTCAGAAAGTGCACATTAAATACTTTGTAATAAAATAAATAGGTAAATAGTTAACAGCTATGGAGGGCTTGCATTTACCAGTTTAAATGTGAATCTTGTTGACATGGTCAACACAGGAGGTTTGTTAACAAGTTCCAACAACATTCAGTAAGGTGGTAACTGATGGACTATTATAAGTCTGTGGGTTTGAACCACAAATAATGAGTGTAGAACACTGTCTACAGCAGTGGTTCTCAACCTGGGGGGGGGGGGCTTACGTGGAACAATTTGAAAAGTAAGTTAAAATCAGCTCAGAATTGAAGACATTTTTATTTTTTTTTCAATTCACTTTACAAAGATAGTTTTTCCTTGAGTTATTGGCAACACTACCTACCAGTTATAAGACGCAATATTACAGAACTAATAAAAACAAAATTCTGCCAACTGCCACATTAATTTTCAGTTAATTTATGTGTGTTTTAATAACTTTTTTATACAAAAACCAATGTAAAACAAGATTTTAAAAAAAAGTTGGAGGGGAGGTGAAAATATGATGATTTACCAAGGGGGGCGTCAGCTCTAAAAGGTCAGAACCACTGGTCTACTGAGTTCTTAATGGTCCTTAGGCTTATATCACACTAGAATGGCGCGACAGCGCTGTGGGCTCTGCCTCAATTCAGCGGCACTGCCGAGTGTGTGTGATGTTGATTGGTTTCTTTGTTCTGCACCCAGCAGAGATGCCGTGGCATCCTAGCGTTTGAAAAACAGTGGTTAATCAAATCTGGACTAGCCCCTGGTTTGAAGCTCGGATACATATTACAGTGGTTAATCAAATCTGGACTTGCCCCCGGTTTGAAGCTCGGATACATATTATAGTGGTTAATCAAATCTGGACTAGCCCCTGGTTTGAAGCTCGGATACATATTACAGTGGTTAATCAAATCTGGACTTGCCCCCGGTTTGAAGCTCGGATACATATTACAGTGGTTAATCAAATCTGGACTAGCCCCTGGTTTGAAGCTCGGATACATATTACAGTGGTTAATCAAATCTGGACTAGCCCTCGGTTTGAAGCTCGGATACATATTACAGTGGTTAATCAAATCTGGACTTGCCCCCGGTTTGAAGCTCGGATACATATTACAGTGGTTAATCAAATCTGGACTAGCCCCTGGTTTGAAGCTCGGATACATATTACAGTGGTTAATCAAATCTGGACTAGCCCTCGGTTTGAAGCTCGGATACATATTACAGTGGTTAATCAAATCTGGACTTGCCCCCGGTTTGAAGCTCGGATACATATTACAGTGGTTAATCAAATCTGGACTAGCCCCTGGTTTGAAGCTCGGATACATATTACAGTGGTTAATCAAATCTGGACTAGCCCTCGGTTTGAAGCTCGGATACATATTACAGTGGTTAATCAAATCTGGACTTGCCCCCGGTTTGAAGCTCGGATACATATTACAGTGGTTAATCAAATCTGGACTAGCCCCTGGTTTGAAGCTCGGATACATATTACAGTGGTTAATCAAATCTGGACTAGCCCTCGGTTTGAAGCTCGGATACATATTACAGTGGTTAATCAAATCTGGACTTGCCCCCGGTTTGAAGCTCGGATACATATTACAGTGGTTAATCAAATCTGGACTAGCCCCCGGTTTGAAGCTCGGATACATATTACAGTGGTTAATCAAATCTGGACTAGCCCCTGGTTTGAAGCTCGGATACATATTACAGTGGTTAATCAAATCTGGACTAGCCCTCGGTTTGAAGCTCGGATACATATTACAGTGGTTAATCAAATCTGGACTTGCCCCCGGTTTGAAGCTCGGATACATATTACAGTGGTTAATCAAATCTGGACTAGCCCCTGGTTTGAAGCTCGGATACATATTACAGTGGTTAATCAAATCTGGACTAGCCCTCGGTTTGAAGCTCGGATACATATTACAGTGGTTAATCAAATCTGGACTTGCCCCCGGTTTGAAGCTCGGATACATATTACAGTGGTTAATCAAATCTGGACTAGCCCCTGGTTTGAAGCTCGGATACATATTACAGTGGTTAATCAAATCTGGACTAGCCCTCGGTTTGAAGCTCGGATACATATTACAGTGGTTAATCAAATCTGGACTTGCCCCCGGTTTGAAGCTCGGATACATATTACAGTGGTTAATCAAATCTGGACTAGCCCCTGGTTTGAAGCTCGGATACATATTACAGTGGTTAATCAAATCTGGACTAGCCCTCGGTTTGAAGCTCGGATACATATTACAGTGGTTAATCAAATCTGGACTTGCCCCCGGTTTGAAGCTCGGATACATATTACAGTGGTTAATCAAATCTGGACTAGCCCCTGGTTTGAAGCTCGGATACATATTACAGTGGTTAATCAAATCTGGACTAGCCCTAGGTTTGAAGCTCGGATACATATTACAGTGGTTAATCAAATCTGGACTTGCCCCCGGTTTGAAGCTCGGATACATATTACAGTGGTTAATCAAATCTGGACTAGCCCCCGGTTTGAAGCTCGGATACATATTACAGTGGTTAATCAAATCTGGACTAGCCCCTGGTTTGAAGCTCGGATACATATTACAGTGGTTAATCAAATCTGGACTAGCCCCCGGTTTGAAGCTCGGATACATATTACAGTGGTTAATCAAATCTGGACTAGCCCCTGGTTTGAAGCTCGGATACATATTACAGTGGTTAATCAAATCTGGACTTGCCCCCGGTTTGAAGCTCGGATACATATTACAGTGGTTAATCAAATCAGGACTAGCCCTCGGTTTGAAGCTCGGATACATATTACAGTGGTTAATCAAATCTGGGCTAGCCCCTGGTTTGAAGCTCAGATACATATTACAGTGGTTAATCAAATCTGGACTAGCCCCTGGTTTGAAGCTCGGATACATATTTTACTACTGTTTCAAATATGTAAATGCCAATTGTTTTTAATTTTTAGTCTTAATATTTTAAATCCGGTATAAATGTGAACATGAGGATAAGATGGAAGAGTTAATAAATAAAATAGAAAAGTGTATTTGTTTATAACTCTACTTCCTTCTTTATCACTTAATTTACATTATTTTACAGTTTTTATATATAATTTATATATACCACAGTAGTGGTGTACGAGAACAAGTTTTTTCATTTGAGATGAGAACAGGAATTTTAGAATCCCTTACTTCAGGGCGAGAATGGGGATTGAAGTACTATCTTAAAATACTGTGCAATATTTAATTTGTTCAATGAATACCTAAGTGAGATATTAAATAAATCAACTAACCAAAATAACTTAAATAAATACCTATCAAATAATAATAGCAAACATAAAAATGTGTTGAACTACCCAATGTTTTCTATAAAAAGGAATGGAAGAATAATTCGAGAAATTTTTGAGATTATAGCATCCCTGTCCCGACAATCGGGTCGAGAACGGGTAATATTTTTTCCACGAGAATCCCGCACACCCCTTAAACACAGTATTAGTATATTTTTAGTGGTGTGATACAATATACAAGAAGCAGACAAATACTCTTCAGTAACAATGAACTTTGTTTTAAGCTTAAGTTTTATGACAGTAACAGATTTAATATCTAACAAAATTGTAGCAGTCTAAATATTTCCGAGCAATTAACTACCGGGAAACTTTGAACCTTAGCACTGCTTCAGCCATGTCGATATCATTACATATTTAAATGGTGTACATTAGATTCTCAGCAAGACTTTCAAACTAGAACCAGAGACACATTAACTCAAGGAGCGTAACCTTGAATATTTGGCACATATTATCTGTAACAGACAGGGCAAAGTCCAATCGAGACACCTTGTGGGTCCCACTTAGCCTCTCCTAGTCAATCCTGATCTCACGGCCAAGTGGTGTACCCCGGGGTCAGAACGACCTGGTAGAGGTTTGATTGAACCTTAGTGGAAGACAGGTGTAAGAGAACTGCTATGGAGAGTTGTTCAATAGGTGTGCAAGAGACCTGCTCTGGAGAGTTGTTCTATAGGTGTGCAAGAGACCTGCTATGGAGAGTTGTTCTATATGTGTGTAGGAGACCTGCTATGGAGAGTTGTTATATAGGTGTGTAAGAAACCTGCTCTGGAGAGTTGTTCTATATGTGTGTAGGAGACCTGCTATGGAGAGTTGTTATATAGGTGTGTAAGAAACCTGCTCTGGAGAGTTGTTCTATAGGTGTGTAAGAGACCTGCTCTGGAGAGTTGTTCTATAGGTGTGTAAGAGACCTGCTATGGAGAGTTGTCTATAGGTGTGTAAGAGACATGCTATGGAGAGTTGTTCTATATGTGTGTAAGAAACCTGCTCTGGAGAGTTGTTCTATAGGTGTGTAAGAAACCTGCTATGACCAGCACAGCAAGTTTTCTATGATGTTTAAAATAGCGAAATTTTGCTCTCCAGCATTCAATATATTTTATGATCGGATTTACGATAGTTTATACTAAAAGTTCAAAGATTTGAATTTTCCCAATATTAATTTTCAGGATTTCAAACCTAAAATCAATATTAGTTAAGACTTTAACTAAACTTATAATTGAAATGTTGAAGCTTTGCACATACTTTCTTGATAATCTAACTAGAACAAAAAAAACTAATTTAAATGAGTTGAAAAAGTGACACACGGACACGTAAATCGAACCCGGTACATTTGGCTTAGCGCGCCATATCTACACATCCATCACAGACTTTGCGTTAAAATATGAGTGAAGAATGAACCTGTATAGTTTAGTGGTAGAGTGTTAGCACTAAGCCAAAGGCCCCGGGTTCGATTCCTGTGTCCAGGTGTGATTGTTAAATTTATTCTAATTAAAATTAATATAATCGTGGTCTCCTCCAAGCAGCCAATCCCGCGATTAAAAAGATTTTCAACTTGCCTTGATATTCCTCTAATATAAATGCTTACTCGCAAACTCCCCGGCCAGTTTTCGAAACAAAACCTTAAAAAATGGAAGCAGGTCCGATGCAACATCAACAGATAAATAGAAGCAGTTCAATCTTGACTCATCGATAACGATCCTTCCTTGTGGTTACTCAGCTTCCCTGTAGGAGCGCTAGCATCCAGACAGTATCATACCGTCACCTGTACGTTCTGGACCATATTGCTCCACTCTACTTTGGATGGGACCAAATAGAACGCCGGGGAGATCTTGGAGCCACAGGGACACTGGCAGCCTACATTACAGGAGCAACACAGACAACATATCAATGACTGTTCAAAAATACCTTACTAATTATAAAAAAAAGCATCCTTTGGGTAATTTTCAAGTTAAATAATTGTATATATGGAAAATCCAGAGAAAAGAGCGAAAGGAACAAATATAGGTGTGAGTGAAGCTTCAAAATAAATCTCAACTTCGACTTCGCTTGGGAAAAAAAAAAATTGTCTTCAACAAATGAATATATTGAAAGCTAAAATACTCAATTTATGGTTAATTAATTATCATTTATAACCATTCTGAGCTGTTGTACATGTTACAGTTAAATTAATAAATTAGTTATTTTGTATAATTACTTTTTTTTTCAAAGTGACCGATATTAGTGGTTAATGTGTTAAATACATGCAAGTTATTATTTTAGCCGGTTATTTTACATAACAAAACCTGTTTGGTTGCAGTGATAAATTATAATATTCTGAAGGTTAGGTTAGGCTAGGTTAGACAGATTCCATATCAAGATAACACCATTAACAGTAACATGTACATTACAAATAAATATTCATACGGATAAAAAGAATTGAAGTAATTGACTTGTAAATTGTGAACCTAGCTTAATGTATCAGATTAAACGAAATATTAGAAACAATTGTGCAATAATACCTTTTCCAAGTAATTGTAGTGCCTAAAGTTATATAAATAACCACAATATTATTTTTTTCTCAATCATAAAACAACTAACAAAAATAATTTGAACCTCGATTGGGCTTTGAGAATATTTCATATATTCTATTTGCGTTCACTTTGAATTGAAAAAGTGGAACTTGCACACCCCTATAAAATAAAAACATGAATTGGAGTGTTTGTTTGTCCAGTGGCAGCAGTGTACAGTGTAAGCGCAAGTTAGCTACGTACCCATGATCCATGAGAAGGACCCCAGTTTGTTCTGACATTTGGGGCAATGTAGCTTGCCCTGAAGAGAGTGGGGCACAGACGACATCCACGCCAGGGGTTCCACGAAGTACGTTTGCGAGCAGAGAGCCGGGGTCCCTTCGTCCCTGGACAACCACTTTCCGTCTACCCACAAGGATTTCTGCTTGGTATTGTGCGGGAGCAGGTTAGACGCCGACGCCAGGATCCGCCTGAGAGAACAACAGTCGCAACTCTAGAGCACGGATAGTGTTCCTGACCCAAACGCTGGGCAGTTTCTAACCTTACAGGGTCACTCATTTGAGTCCCAGACACTTCAGGGGAACAAACTGTATGTACCTAGTGCTAGAACATGCCAGCATTTACCTCCAAACTGGTCTGTTATGTCACTAAACAAGGACATAGGACATCAAACAGGTGAAATATCTTCACACAAGAGTTGATCTGCTCGCTATTACACCTTGCGACACTTTGTGAGCACTTCATCCATCCTTAGACCAAGGACTCTCTTTGGTCCATCAGGACACACTTTGAAGAGAACTACTCGGTATGAATCACACGAGACAAAACCATAGAGCTCCTCCAATAATGGTCTCCTAACCAAGAAGATTTGAATGAGATAGTCCATAACCAAAATTTAACCAAAGAGCAATCCGAACTTCTTGGTTCTTGGTTACAGCAATAGAAATTACTTGAAGCAGGAACCAAATAACATTGTGTCGACAACACAGTGAAGTTTATTCTAAGTATTTCATCATGGGGGACAGTATGGGGAAGAATTTAATGGTTTTAGAAAAATAATTAGGAATTGAACATAAATAGCGCATATTTATTGATGCATCGAAATTTAGTTTGAAAGAAGTTCTGCCGCATAATGGAAATAGATATCTATCAGTTCGTCTAATTCATGCCGCTGACTGAAAGGAACAAATGAAAGTATGTCAAAGATTCTGAGAGCAGTAAAGTACATAGACCAATCTTGGAATGAACATGATCTTAAGGTTATTGGAATACTTACAGGTCCACAGGGAGGTCTCACAGGTTCCTATGTTTGTGGGACAGTCGGGTATTATACTGTGTAACAATAGGAAAATAGGGGGGAATATTTACACTGAAAAGGTAATGTAAACATGTTCCACTGGTTAAACCAGAAAATATTCTTCCACCTTTACATAATGAGCCTGAGCCTGGTTTGATGAATTTCGTTAAAGCCTTAGATAAAATAGGAAGAGTATTCACCTGTCTAGAAGGGTTTTTCCTCGATATAACAAATTCCAAACTTAAAGAAACCATTGTCAGTAGTCCCCAAATAAGGAAACTTCTGAAATATGATGTATTTGAGACTGAAATACAGGACAATGAACAGACTGCTTAGCTTTCATTTGGAGTAGTTTTTCGTGGACTTCTTGGAGACAGGGAAGAAGACAATATGAATCTCTGTTGTCAACTTTACTTACAGTTTTATAAAAATATGGGGTGCTAAATGTCTTTGAAAGTTCATTTTATACCGACACATTTGGGGTTTTTTCCTGATAATTTGGGAGCATTAAGTGATGAGATAAGGAAACAGTTTCATCAAGACATATCTAGGAGCCAGGACAGAACAAGAGTTATCAAGGTCGCTGGGATACCACCATGATGGAAGATAACTGTTGGTTTCTTCAGAAGAATACAAAATGTACCATTTGAAAAAAATATCCATGATAGTCATTTAAATTATATAGACTGTACATATTAGTTGTAAGATAATATACATTAATATAACACTTTGATGGAAAAGGTTGCATATTATATGTATAATTGTAGGTTACTAAAAATTGGTAATTCATTGAAGTTTTAAATTTGAGTATATCTTTTTATGTAGATGTGACAAGTAAAAACTAATTGTATTTTTGGAATCAGCACATTAATTCGCCTAAGAATCGGCCACTTATGTCCCAGAGGTATTGTATGAAAAACACTTTTTTTTTGTTGGTTAGTGTAGTTACTCTAATGTAGAAGACTTGCTGGTTTCTATATTGCAGCACAGGACTACGGTCATCAAGGATAAGACTTCTTAATTTATTTATTGTCTTTATCTTCTGTCGTTACAATGTCACATTTTATTCATTCATGTGTATGCTTACACTTTTATATTTTCTTTGAACTCTTAAGATTGTGTCTTTCATTAAATTTTATATAGCATCACTGCTTTAATATATGTTAAACTATCTATCTTATCTTTCTTTCTTCTGGCAATCAGTTTATAGCGTTCTTGTTTTTGAACATTCTTGACTTTGTTTGGAACCATTTCTACACCACAAATATTGTACAAGTTATATCCGTAGTAATCTTAACTTAAATGTTTGTTTTCCTTGGTAATATTCAACTTGATCTTGTCAGGTACATACCTGAGCTTGTGAGGTACATACATACCTGAGCTTGTGAGGTACATACATACCTGAGCTTGTGAGGTACATACATACCTGAGCTTGTGAGGGACATACCTGAGCTTGTGAGGTACATATCTGAGCTTGTGAGGTACATACATACCTGAGCTTGTTAAGTACATACCTGATCTTGTGAGGTACATACCTGCACTTGTGGCAACGGTATACCACAGGCTCTGGTTTCACCGTGATTAGCGCAGGGTCGGATTTGATCACGTCCATACAGCTCTGGGGGAGTATCTTGGCTAGGAACAATACATTACAAGGTGTTACAAGGAGTAATTGTATACTATTACAAGATAGCACTGACATTACAAGGTGTTACAAGGAGTAATTGTATACTATTACAAGATAGCATTGACATTACAAGGTGTTATAAGACAAACAAATATACCCTGGGGTATTTTTCTAGATTCTCTTCCCTCTCTACATCCATGAAAGTAGCGATTAGTCCTCATCTCTATCATATTAGTATACATATGTGGATAGCGTGGGTAAGTAATTAAACACAAAGCACTTAAAAATATCTAGACGTCAGTCCTTCTTGAAAGTTCTAGTCTTGAGCAAATGACTGGTGTATTACAGTGAGACATTAAATGTCTACTAGGGCTATTATCCACCAGTTATATTGTCCACCTGTTCTATTGTCCATTATGTTAAATGTCCACCTGTCCTATTGTCCATGATGTTAAATGTCCACCAGTTATATTGTCCATTATGTTAAATGTCCACCAGTTATATTGTCCATTATGTTAAATGTCCACCTGTTCTATTGTCCATGATGTTAAATGTCCACCTGTTCTATTGTCCATGATGTTAAATGTCCACCATTATATTGTCCATGTTGTTATATGTCCACCTGTCCTATTGTCCATGATGTTAAATGTCCACCAGTTATATTGTCCATGATGTTAAATGTCCACCAGTTATATTGCCCATGATGTTAAATGTCCACCTGTTCTATTGTCCATGATGTTAAATGTCCACCAGTCTTATTGTCCATGTTGTTTAATGTCCACCTGTCCTATTGTCCATGATGTTATATGTCCACCTGTCCTATTGTCCATGATGTTAAATGTCCACCAGTTATATTGTCCATGATGTTAAATGTCCACCAGTTATATTGCCCATGATGTTAAATGTCCACCTGTTCTATTGTCCATGATGTTAAATGTCCACCAGTCTTATTGTCCATGTTGTTTTATGTCCACCTGTCCTATTGTCCATGATGTTAAATGTCCACCAGTTATATTGCCCATGATGTTAAATGTCCACCTGTTCTATTGTCCATGATGTTAAATGTCCACCAGTCTTATTGTCCATGTTGTTTAATGTCCACCTGTCCTATTGTCCATGATGTTATATGTCCACCTGTCCTATTGTCCATGATGTTAAATGTCCACCAGTTATATTGCCCATGATGTTAAATGCCCACAACCATGATGTTAAATGCCCACCTGTCTATTGTCCATGATGTTAAATGTCCACCAGTCTTATTGTCCATGTTGTTTAATGTCCACCTGTCCTATTGTCCATGATGTTAAATGTCCACCAGTTATATTGTCCATGATGTTAAATGTCCACCTGTCCTATTGTCCTTCACAAACCCCAAAGAATAAAAACATGAATCGCTGGCCGTGTGTTACCTTTCTTGATCATGTCGGCAGCAACGTGCAGTCGAAACAAACGGAATTGGTTGTTACTGCGGTCGATCTTCCATCCCATCACGTGGTACAGCCGCAACTGGGATTGGAACCCGGGGTTGGGTCCCACAAACCTTCTCCGTGACTTGACCCTGCCGGATTGCTCAAACTAGTGATGCTCGCAAACAAAACCCATTTCTTGGGGTCAACGCGGCCACCAGGTCCCCCAAACTATGCTCGACAAGTGGTCCAGAAAATGTCTTCAAGCATCCATAAGGATAAACCACAACTTTTCAGATTTTGTGCAAATATTTCTCACAAAAATGTTAAGGCAATAAGATAATGTTTACAATAAGATTCAATAAAAGTATTGCCAATTTCAATATAAAATCTTACACCGACAATCTTTTATTTTTTTTAACTGTAAGAGGTTTTTTAAGTTTAAATGAGAAAATATTTTTGTATTTAAAATTCATCATAGCTTATATGTGTGTGTGCACAAGACTAATTAATATTTTAATTTTACTTTCTAACACACGAATACACATGTACATAGGAGCCTATAGACTATTTTATTTATATATTAAGAGCTGATTAACAAAGATATTAAAAATAAGAGGGGAATGGATGAAACCCCTTTGTGTCGTTTGTATTTTTTTTCCTTTTTTTTTTTATAACTGCATCTTTAATTTTTGGAAATGGTCTGAAGGTATTGTGGCAATCAAATTGTTTGTTTCAAATCTCATGAGCACCACATGTCGAGCGCTGGTGTCACCAGACTCTCGAGCAGCGTTCAAGCCACTTGACAGTTCCAATCTACCAACTAGCCATGCTCGAGTCAACAATACATCACTAGAACTGGACATGACTGTTTATTTGCGTGCATGCATCGAGCTATGATAAATGTGCACCTTGATTGGGTGCCAGGACTCAACTGAGGTTCATAGCGTCCCAGGGCTGGGCTCACGCTGAAAAAGTATCACCAAGGGGAAAAATAAATCTTTAGTTCAATCAGATTATTTAGCAAGTGTTCGCCACATTGTGCTGGCAGGGACACCGCAGATCTCCCTAGAGTCAACACTTAGTACCAAATAACACTCAGGGTATATCCTCCTAGAGTCAACACTTGGTACCATATAACGCTCAGGGCAGAACGCCCTAGAGTCAACACTTGGTACCATATAATGCTCAGGGCAGAACGCCCTAGAGTCAACACTTGGTACCATATAACGCTCAGCGCAGAACACCCTAGAGTCAGGGAGAAGGGTATAGAAGATAGGAATTAGTTTTTGTCACCGGGTCTTACTACCTGTTCAGGTTATACGCATATGTATTAATTAAGCTAATGAGTTAGGGATGAGAAAGGTTTAATTTAGAAGAAGTGAACCCTCATTTACATGGAGGGGGAATGTAAAACCATTTTATAAAAACCATCCTTAGTATACCTGACCGAGACTCGAACCCCAATCTCCTTGTCATAGACAGTCTAGTTTGTTACAAGTGTAGTGCCTTTAGCCATACGGCCACCCAAGCAGTAAAATAAGTAAACAAAACAAAATATGATGTTAAATGAAAAAAAAAAATTATACAACTTGTGTTAGAATCGAAACAGTACATTAAATTATTATAATAAATTAAATACCACTGAGCAACCATGTCAAACTTGCACCCTTATTTGTTATTTTGTGCTACCTGCTTACCTTTATAGTAGAAATATAATCTTTGAGAATTTGGAGAAACCTTAGGTTTGTGTAAAAAATATGTGCTCGTTCTTCGACATGAATAAACTCTCAAAAGTTGTTGAATATGTGCGCTATTTGGCAGCACATGTGCATGTTAAAACTTGTTTTCTCGCACAAGTTGAATTCAAACACTTAGAACTCTCTACTTAAAATGCAATGTCAATATGCAATTGTCAACAACTATGCAAATAAAAGGTTTCAAATTTATTTTTAAAATATAGGGTAGTCTTTTTGTTTTTTTATAGGGGCCTACTTTTTTCTTTTTGTAGTAATAAGTTACTATATATTATCAGTATTTTCAATTTTCAATGTGGCCCTTCTGACAAAATGGGTATGACGAGCCTGCAGTGAAGCGTCAACTAAACAAACGTCAGTTATCCGAAGTGTCAATCATCCTAACATAAACCTAGGGACAGAAATAATTAATTTGAGTTTATTAAATGGATGTCCATGAGATTACTTTCGCACCTTAAGTACATACTCTACACTAGTAAAATTAATTTAATATTATTTATTTTTATGTTCTCCACTAATACCAGATTCAATTATTTCCTTTTGTGTAACATAAATTCATAACTATGGTAAATCTAGTTTTATTACAAAGTTTATTTATTTATTTATCACCGCGTCTTACTACTCGTTCGGGTTTTACGCTTAAGTACTAATTACTCTATAGGATTAGGAATTGGGAAGGTTGAATTTAGAGCAAGTGAACCTGCATTTGCGTGGAGGGAGAGAGTAAAACCATTTAGGAAAAACCACCCCCAGTTCACCCGACCGAGATTCGAACCTTGATCTCCCTGTCCTCGGCAGTCTTGCTCAACATGAAACTAGTGTGTTAGCCAACTACGCCACTGAGGCGGGTTATTACAAAGTTAAATATCCATAAGATAATTTATTTTACATGGTGTGTATTTATCTGGTTTGATTAATCAAACAAATTTATTTTCTGTACAACATTTAGACCCAATTAGTTTGGTTAATTATCACTTTCTTGTAATAATTGTTGCCAAACGTTGATATAAATATTTTTTTTTGTTTTATATGTAATTTTTTTAAATGTTATGGCTGCATTATTTGTTCTCAATAAGTTTCAATGACACTGGATTTATTTAGACCTAAATCCCAAAGTTTGTAGTGAATTAAAGGCTGTGCGGAGACCAAAATTTGACCCTAAAAACTATTTTAAAAACTGTCATCAGTCTCAAAGAATGGTTGTTATTTTGCTCAGGGTGAGATTACCTCGCCGTTTGTTGGTTCGATACAAATATGTTTTTGTGGAAACCGACTGCGGCGTCCCTTCTCCAACAAAATGTGGCCACAGAGAATAGTTTTAAAACTAAACTATTTATTATTACAACTCTACCGTGAAGCAGACAGACATCCTCGTACCGTTCAAGAGCATCCTCGAAAGAGAGTCCATGTTTCTTCATCATGTATGCAATCACAATCGTCGCACTTCTCGACACACCAAAATAACTGCAGGAAACAATCACAATCATTGACAGAGACTATTTCTGGGGTACACACAGCTTATCAACTAATTATGATAATGGATTAGGGACGGTTGTATTCAGAGGAAGTGTACCTACATTTACGTGGAGGGAGAATGTAAAACCATATAGTAAAATCCACTCTCAGTGCACCTGGCCAGGAGTCAAACCTTGATCTCCCCATCATCGGCAATTTAGCATGACACCTTGGACCATGCGACCACTGAAATGAGTAACAACAGGGATTTAACAGATGTGTTTCTGACTCTCTGATATTGGACAGCCCTGCAGTACTCGCACAAGTGAGTGTGGTCAGAAACTCACCAATGTACCAAAACCACACCTTGCTCTTGTTCCTGCAGGACTCACACAAGTGAGTGTGGTCAAAACTCACCAATGTACCAGAACCACGCCTCGCTCTTGTTCCTGCAGGACTCACACAAGTGAGTATGGTCAAAACTCACCAATGTACCAGAACCACGCCTCGCTCTTGTTCACTCAGGACTCACATAAGTGAGTGTGATCTAAACTCACCAATGTACCAGAACCATGCCTCGCTCTTGTTCCTGCAGGGCTCAACACAAGTGAGTGTGGTCTAAACTCACCAATGTACCAGAACCACGCCTCGCTCTTGTTCCTGCAGGACTCACACAAGTGAGTATGGTCTAAACTCACCAATGTACCAGAACCACGCCTCGCTCTTGTTCACTCAGGACTCACACAAGTGAGTATGGTCTAAACTCACCAATGTACCAGAACCACACCTTGCTCTTGTTCCTGCAGGACTCACACAAGTGAGTATGGTCAAAACTCACCAATGTACCAGAACCATGCCTCGCTCTTGTTCCTGCAGGACTCACACAAGTGAGTATGGTCAAAACTCACCAATATACCATAACCACGCCTCGCTCTTGTTCACTTAGGACTCACACAAGTGAGTATGGTCTAAACTCACCAATGTACCAGAACCACGCCTCGCTCTTGTTCACTTAGGACTCACACAAGTGAGTATGGTCTAAACTCACCAATGTACCAGAACCACGCCTCGCTCTTGTTCACTCAGGACTCACACAAGTGAGTATGGTCAAAACTCACCAATGTACCAGAACCATGCCTCGCTCTTGTTCCTGCAGGACTCACACAAGTGAGTATGGTCAAAACTCACCAATGTACCAGAACCATGCCTCGCTCATGTTCACTTAGGACTCACACAAGTGAGTATGGTCTAAACTCACCAATGTACCAGAACCACACCTTGCTCTTGTTCCTGCAGGACTCACACAAGTGAGTATGGTCTAAACTCACCAATGTACCAGAACCACGCCTCGCTCTTGTTCCTGCAGGACTCACACAAGTGAGTATGGTCAAAACTCACCAATGTACCAGAACCATGCCTCGCTCTTGTTCCTGCAGGACTCACACAAGTGAGTATGGTCAAAACTCACCAATATACCATAACCACGCCTCGCTCTTGTTCACTTAGGACTCACACAAGTGAGTATGGTCTAAACTCACCAATGTACCAGAACCACGCCTCGCTCTTGTTCACTCAGGACTCACACAAGTGAGTATGGTCTAAACTCACCAATGTACCAGAACCACGCCTCGCTCTTGTTCACTCAGGACTCACACAAGTGAGTATGGTCTAAATTCACCAATGTACCAGAACCACGCCTCGCTCTTGTTCACTTAGGACTCACATAAGTGAGTGTGATCTAAACTCACCAATGTACCAGAACCATGCCTTGCTCTTGTTCCTGCAGGACTCACACAAGTGAGTATAGTCTAAACTCACCAATGTACCAGAACCACGCCTCGCTCTTGTCCCTCAGAGATGAATCGGTATGTGTCCTCGAAGTGGCTCAACAAGTCCTCACGAGGAGTGTCCGTCACTAGACAACAACCAATCAGGAGGCTAAGTGGCGGCCTGGGACTTCTTGGGGGACACACGATGTTCGGCTAGTACAACACCTTGCGTGTCTACCAACTGATATAAGTATCCCAGGTTCAATTCCCAACATGAACTTAAATGTATCCTTATTGAAATGTGGGTTTCCCTCCTCACAGTGATGAATTAACGGTCAGGGGACTGGATGTTGTGTCTGTTCTAGATTCAAGCTAGTTTATAAGTCTTGTGCTGATGTGATCAGTGGGTTTAGAAACTGCACATTAAATATCTCAAATATAAAAATAAAGAACATACAATATATATATTTTTCCAGTTGACTTGATTCACAGGCGATGTAAGGCTCAAAGTGAGTTATCAGCACCTGAGACCACGCTTGTTGTCAATTCTGAATCACTCGTCTCAGCCCTCACTATGCAAATATTCGAGATATTCAACCCCATATGAGCTTGAGCGAGGACAGTCTGTTAGGAAATGTGGAGGAAATTACAGTACCTTGGATAAACAAGGTCTTGATTCCTTGTTGCATCACCATCTTGCGAGGCAGCGGGCATGAGTCAACCGTCAAGATGTGGTTGATGCGGCGCTGCTCCAGGGCTACATCGTCCGTGGCCGCCGTGATATTGCCTGCAAGATCAGTCAGAGCAACAAATACAGGTCAAACAATATCTGACCAACTTTATATTCCTCCCACATTCTGAGTGACAAATACAGGTCTACGAGGGCCGGTCAAACAATATCTGACCAACTTTACATTACTCCCAGTCAGTGAATATATTCTAGTCATATCCAGGTTCTACCAACTTACCAAGCCATAGCCCTGGCTCGATGCAATCTAGGTTGGTAGGTCCGGCACCAAAGTCATCCCTCTCCAAGTTCGCAGAGGCACCCTTGTGTTTCTCACTGCCCGTTCTCTTCTTGGTGACACCTTCTTCACTCATCTTAGTTTGAAACGTGTAAATATTGTGATTTTACCAGATGCATGCAATAAGTGTACAACTACAGACTATAATAATGACGCTCTGTAAATATTAAATAAAAATTCCTATCCATGATCCTCGTGTTGGTGAAATTTAGTTTGATTTGCTAGTAGGTCCCCTACACTGGGTGAATTTTAATTATAATTCATAATTTGTCATAATAAAATATATGAAGTTGGGTGTATTGACCTGCAACCTATTGGAGAAGGCTGAATGGCAGTTTGATTTCAATAATAACCTAACCTAACCTAACCTACTGTACAGGCTTGCAACCCCCCATTCTAAAATGTATAAAATAGTTTAGCTATCATAAATTGTCTGTACAGTTTTCACTTTAAGTTATCTACAGTTTATTTACACATGATAACTGACCCAACCACAGAAATGGCTAAGCATGGGGTGAGCACTCTTATATGACTAGCTGATACCCTGAACTAGTTTGGAGCACTATCGCTAGGAGCAGCTTGCAATGACGTCACAGAGGTATGCGCATGCGTGGACGTGAAGTTCATAGAAAAGGAAATGTGAAGTCTAGATTGTAGAATTCACCATTACTGTTTTGTTAGTAATTTGTCGCTTATTTTAAAGAAGTTTAGCTAAATTTTCAATTTTATAACGTGGTAAAATAATGGACCTAGTTATATTAGATTGAATTTGATATAAATATTGATTAATTAACATTCTGCATTAGAAAATGCATTGTACTCCAAGTGTAATGTCCCGCTTCGAATCATTTAGTTTGTGGCACTAACGCGGCGAGCACTAATGATGTGGTTCTACTTACCAACATTAAAGTGGCGTTTCTGTACATCCCTTTACTATAGGAATAAGGGACTCAACGAAAAGTCAGCAGATATAAGAGCTCTACAACCACAACTAACCATTTTATACTAATATAAAAACGTAGCTAAGAGAAAAATAGGTTCTAGAAATAATAATCGAGCACGATAAAAGCAAAATAGATATAGTACTAAAATGAAATTACAGAATTTATATTAACTATACAAATTTTAATATAAAAAAATCCTGCAAAGATGATCCAAATAATTATAAATTAGCTGGTAATGTTTTAAAAAATATAATAATTGTTACATATATAAACGTGTATTAGGGTCTTGATTCAACTAACCCTGCTGTACCTTCTAATTTAAGAGGCCACAATTTATATATTTGAAATTTTCACACTAACACACTTAGTTAACATAATAGTAATAAGTGCCCAAAATTACCCTACATAGGTGTAGCGTACAGACTGAGGAGCTTTCTGGGAATTTTGAGAAAATTGTATTAATCAATTAGATTTATTTGAAATTAACGCTTCTGTGGAGCCAACTTTAAGGTGCCCAAGTTACAATATTTATTTAAAATTTCCTCACAATCACATCTGGAGCAAGAAAATCTTTGCACTCCGCTGTAACATTTATTATTGTTTGTTTGGAGTTTATTTTGTAATTTATTCCTTATAGTGTTGGTGTACGGGGCTAGTGATGAGAAAGTTATAATTAAGAAGTAATGTACCCACATTTTCTTATTGATTGTGATTAATCCCCTAATAAAATCCATCCCCAGTACGGTACACACGAATTGAATTCAAACCACCAACTTCACTCTATTCCACTGACACATCCCTTTTAAAATAAAGTAGCAGTACCTTTAAAATAACACTAACATAGTAAAATGTTATCATTGTTATGCCTTAATTTAGATTAAAACTAATCTCTTAAGAAGATTTTCCTAAATTTCCAGAAGACCCATTTTGCACGCCTATGTGGGGGCTATTGTGGGCCCCTAGTAGACCTACTACCATTTCCATCATGTGTGCTCGTAGCACAATTTCAAATATATAAACTATGCCACCTTAAAGTTGACGTTATAACAGTATTAGTTAGAGGAAAGTTAATGGTCAAATTTGATTTTCTAGAAATTTGAATGCTGCAACTTTAAGTTAAGAAGTGAGTGCAGCTTAACATTTGTAAATATAAAAACTTGTGTTTGAAAGCGTATTTTTTAAGTGCTGCAGTAGGATAATGCTGTGTTTTATTCGCTCTGTTGTCGTTTATTATTCTATTTAAAATGTAATTTATCTATAATTTTATTGATATGTTTTCACATATTGTATGTATTTGAGTTGGTATAGTATTATTTTTTTATGATTCATATACTTGAATAATTTTCGATTGTCATTTTAATTGATTTAACTAAGTTTTCGATTGTTAGTAAAAATATTTAACTTCTACATTTATGCTTCTATATTCTTCTATCCTATCCTCATTTTATACCGATATTGAATATTTGTTGTAACTTTAAAACATGTGGTTAGTCTGGTTTCATGTAATTTTGTAACATTTAATTTTTGCCCTCTATTGACTTATCTTTGAAATAGATGTGTCGGGGCTGCTGCTCTCTTGAGATAAAATGTTGTGATCTGTGCCTTAACATGTTTTTCTTTTCCACTAAACAGTTTAGTGGTTGTGGCTATGTCCGCTGAGAGCGCGAGAGTCGCTCGACAGCTATGTCATGGTGCCCATCCACCTACAGCCAGTCTGCAGTCTCAGACTAACATATCCGGTCTTCTCTTCAAGTTCAATTTGCGACAGTCACACAGACTGACTACAGGTGTTTGCCTTCATTCCTAAACTTTCAATCAACTGAAAAACTTTATTTGAGGCCACAGCCCAAAATGAGTAATTTGGCTAGTAGCCAGCCATATTTTATTAATGGCTTTATTGATAATATAGTAGTAATAATAATAACTCCATGGCGTCAGCCCACAAGCAGCTATAAGGATCGAGCGTCCACCTCATGTTGGCAAAGACAGTACCAACATTTGCGGATAGAGGGTGTCATGTAGTTAGCACAACAAACCCTCTGCCACAATTGGTCCTCACGAGACTGAGTTTGACCCCGTTCTAGACCCACCGCAGAAAAATATGAAAGTTTCTGGGATCAATCCTGGAACCTTTGGATCAGTAGTCACCAAATACCATATGATATATATATATATATTTGTCACCGTGTCTCACTACCCATTCGGGTTATCCACATGTGTAATAACTATGCTAGTACATTAGGGATGAGGAAGCTTGAATTTAGTGTAAAACCATTTAGGAGATGTAGCCCTCAACATACTCTATCGTGATCTGCCTGTCATCACCTAGGCGAGTATCTGGGACTGTTGTTAATTGCTGTGTGAGTATTCTGGCAATTTGCGGCCTGTCCGATATGATCGATTCGAGTTGAATAATGTGAGTCCGTCAACAGTCCACACTTTCAGATGGGATCTGACAGTCCATGGACTGTAGGACTGTAGGAATGGGCACCTTAAGCCCAAGGTCTACGGGTCTGGCTGGCTACTCTTTAGTTCCAGTGATCAGACATTGAAGCCAAAAAGGGCTTAGTATCTTAGAATTTTAAAATTTTAACAGACATGCAGTTCAAATATTGTAGAGAAGTTTGAACTTCTACGTTATTTTCATGGTTTTAGGTAACATGGTGAGTAAAAAAAATAATTACGATGAATAGAAAAGGAGTTTATTATTAAATTACAAATCAACTATAATTATTATTGATTGCTCATGATTTTTAAAGCATCTAAATTTGCTTGGTTATGCACCAAAAGGTAGGCCTATTCTTTTTTTCTTTTTTTTTTTTCAAATTTATCTCGGTACACTGTGTGTGTGTGTGTGTGTGGGGGGGGGGGGGGGTTGTGTGAGAGAGAGATAGAGATGGGGTGGAGGGGGTATTTTTATATGCATTGTGTGGTATTTAAATTTATAAACTATTATTATAAAATGTATTGAAGGCTGAGGGCCTTAGGCAACAACCGTATCACCAAGCTTACGACACATGAGGGAATTCGTGTTTCAACCCCATAGGTGACATTTTGAATCATTTTTCTAAAGATAAAGACCAATCAAAGATATAATGGTATTTAAAAGCTAAAGAGAAAGGGTGTTTTTTTAACTAGGGATAAAACTAAAAAAATTATATGAAATCAGCACTATTGTAAAACATCTAAATGCTTCAGTAAACTCTTAAAACCCAATCAAGCCCATAACACAAGTAAAATCAACACTCAATTTAAACACAAACTCTTTTTATGTCATATTTACACTTTTGTTATATTATGTGTTATTTATTTCAATAATTTGTCACATATAATATTAGATTTTAAGTGAAAAAATATAATATTTATTTATCTCAGCTACATAAAGGATTTTTATCGTTTTTGTCCAAAGCAATCAAAAAAATCCATTATATTCAGCGATCACAATGTTAGCTCATGTTGCGGTAAACAGTTCAAATAAAAGGATTCAAAGTCTGATCAACATTATACGCCAGGGGTCCCCAATTATATTTGATGGAGGTCCGCTTTAAAAGCTCGACATACTTTCGCGGTCCGGCAAAACTTTAATCAGTGACTAAAGTTCAAGCCCTATAGAAATATATCAATTCAAAAACGTGATTTTCTTTTAGTTATTTTACTTATTTATTATTGCTGGCCTTCCGTGTCTACTACCCGCCCACCACCGAAATAGCATAATTTCTTCTGTTTATCGCATCTCGTCAAGGTCCTAAAGTATCTGTGTTCGGATCGGAAGTATACGTTTATCTATGGTATTAGAAGTATTACACATTTCCATGTAATTACTCTTACCTTTAATTCACCAACATGATAAAAGAATATTACACCATGAATAAATCCATTTTGGAAAATATTTTAAAAATAATATGTAGACCATTATTTGATAGGAAGCCCACTTTCAACCACGAACAATCATTAAAAGTCCCTAAAACTTAGCATTGCATGTTTTATTTTATTTATTACGGTAATTAAAAAAATATCAAAGGCTTCCGATGAGACATATTTCTTTATGGATTGTTGTATGTATAGTTTATCTTTAGACTATATTAATTAAACAAACTATGAATATAAAAACAACTGTAATAGCTTTATTTACGCACTTGTGCCAACATGAATTCTAATTTTTGAATAACCGGCTTCCCATGGAAATCTGACTTTAGTAAGAAGCGTAGACCTATGTATATTCTACATACTCTGTTTCAGCTCAGTGTGTAGTAAATTAATTAGAATTATTTCCTTCATTATAAATAAGAAATAAAAACGTTCAAGCACTGTTAATAGATAGCAAAGTTTATCTTAATATTTTATCGTGTCTAAATAAATAATGTCACAAAAGTATAACTTACATTAGTAAATAACCTACCCCGATTATATATTTAGAGCACAAACCAGAACATTTATATTTTGTAATGAAACACTTTTACATTATATTTGATTTTTAGAGAGTTCAGATTTTAGGAAATTATTACCTTAATAGACCAAACACCAGTTATTCCTAAACAATAAAACACAGGTAAAGTTTATCTTTAAAATACATTTTAATATTCTTTACAATTTTAGTAATATCAAAACTATACATTTTATAAAATGTGTGATTCAGTACATTAATTAAAATAAGGCACATATTCATGTGAATTTTATGTTAGGTTTCTAGTTTACTTTTTATTATAATTGATAATTAGTAATCATTTAACAAATTTATTATTAAATAACGTGCAAAAAACTGTTCATAAAAATAATATCCAAACAAGTGTGTGATTTTCAAATGATCGTATTTAATGTATGTAGAATTTTGGTCGTATGGAACTATCCAAACAACTATGATCAACCTTTTTTAAACAAATATTTACATACGTCCACATCACTATGCTTTATCTCAAGCCATCATGCACATGGATGCGTGCTAAGGGTAGTATTAAATTTGCGCTGGATGTAGGCTATATTCGTGAGCTCTAAAGCGAAGGCTGGCAATACTGGAACTTACACTGTAGTTGGCAACGCTCATTGGTGACGTCTGGTGGCCAGAGTTGTAACCAGTTGGCATTCCTAACAATAGGAAATTAAATACACAATAAAATATGGTATCATGTAAATATTGCTTCTTAACAATTATATACATTTTACTTCTAAACAAGTCATAAAATATACAGCAAATCGGGACAAACATATTATTCGACCCATATAAATTTTTCTTTAATGATTCCACAATTTGTACAGTTAACAAAATAAGGGTTCTTCGTGACGTTATTTTGGTCCTTGTTAGTGATAAAAATAAATTGGTTGGTTTTGTCCGCAATCGCAATCGCAAGACGCAGTCTTTCAGAATTAAGTATGCTTTCGAAATTCATGACATCTCCAAGGTTATTGTAAGGGAGAAACATGAGCGACTCAAATGTAAATCCTCCCCATTTATAGACATAATATTTAAAAATACAAATATATCAAACAAACAAATAATATCTCTAATTTTTTGGCATTTAAATACACTTGAGATAATCAGTGGTATCCTAAATGTATAATTAATGGATGCCTTAAATACTCAATTAGATTAATCAATAGTAGCGTGATACTCATCTTGGGACCTCTGGTTTTATTTGGAAAACTTGAAAAATAAAACAGGAAGATTAAGGGTACTGCCTTGATCTTGTCACCTTTTTATAAATAATTAAGTTACAATAATTTTTAATTGTAAGAATTTAAACAGAAAAATGAAGTTGGTTTTGCGAATAAAATAAATGAAAGTGAAAATAAATATTTAACCAAATTTGTTCTTTTATATACTTCTCCCAGCAAAGTACCTTCAGACATTCAAAATTAACAAATCTATTCTCTAATTTAAAAATATCATACAATGGACAAGTTAATTGGGTATTTTTGTCAATTATGGAACTGTCTAAAAGTTCATAAATCTAGTCCTTTCCCTGATAATTCATAATATTCAAATCCATATTTATATCTATTGATAAAAATATATTAAGGAACTTACATCTTTCTATTTTATTGAAAATTGCTTTGGACGTTTTCTTGGTAAGGCCCAAACAATAAAAAAAAATGAAGGTTTCCTCTAGGAAAGGATGATTTGACGGTTCTGTAGTACATTTTGAAACTTGTTAGATATGGACAGGGCCACCTCAAGCAAAATTTTGTTCTTTCATTTTGGTACATCTCTATCACATAATATTCATCATAGCATCGTATTTTAAACTTGGAAGAAAAAAGGCATACACTAACGGCTGCCCATCTTCATTGTTTTTATTTATTATGTTTAACTGAATTTTATGTAATTTACATAAATTAAAGGTTATGATATTAAATCAGAAAATTTTTAATTTATGTGGGCTTATGACAAAGTGCAGGATTAAAAGTTTGAGTTGGTCTAAAATATCTCAGATAAATAGTAATCATTGTTGAAACCCTTGAGATATTTAGGAAAGTGTATCTTCAGCCTCAACCGTCAGCCGCATCAAGCACCCTGTCAAAAATAGGAGAGGTGGTGACAGCTAACAAAATGTACCATGTATCCATCCGCCGAAATATATTATGTTTAGTTGCTGTCCTTTTTGGAAATCTAAGCTTTCATAGCAAACTGTTTTTCTTTGAACATTTTTAACATTTTTGAAACTAGCCCACTTAGGTGGCTGAATGGTCTAAGGCGCTCCTTTCACTTTGTACTGGACGTGGAGATCGTGGTTTGAGGGCGGTTTTCCCTAAATAGTTTCCCCACTCTTCTTCCACGCAAACGCTCGTGCATTACCTCTAAAGTGCTTCGTTCTCTTAATAAACTAAGATGGTGAACTAGCTGAAACAAGGGCATCAAAAAAACCGTATTCTGTTGGATTCATACATTGTTTACAAAATATAAACTTTTATTTTTAAACTAATAATTTGTTATCTCTTTCTATGAGTTATAAAAAAATATCTATTTATTTTGGTGACCAGTTATAACAAGATACAAGTGTGAGCATAATAATAATTATTTATTATTTAATTTACTCTGTTACGATCTATCTTGTCATAGTCGCAAAAAAAAATAGTTTTTATTAGTATATTTGTTCTTTAAATGCTAATAAAAAGCCAACAATACAGTAATCCTCAGGGAAGTTTATATAAACGTTTGATAACACTTTTTTTTATTGATAATATAGTATTACTAAGAAAGTAGCAATGGTTTCCGAATATGTTGAGAGTTGAGCCAATGGTTGCAATGCTAGCTGATGACGTAAATAGAGTATATATTACCTGTGGACGACATAAAGGCGCAGGAAGGTGGCAAGCCGGGCAGGGTCTGGGCAGTTTGAAGTACAGGAGGATACTGGGAACACCCCGGGGACACAGCCCTCCATGAGTCATAATGTTGGCACAGTTCGGCTGACTGGGGTCCTCCAGTCACTAGCGCTCCTGGTGGGGAACAACAACAACACATATTAAATAACAAACAATACAAGTGAGTTGCAGTTCTCTCTTGCTCACTACCGCTCCTGGTGGGAAGAGACCCACAACACACATATACCTATTAACTCAAAATTATTCACTGTTAATTATAAAATGAAAAAGAAAGTAGGAATATTTCATTTTTGTGGCTCAGTCACAATAACGGTCCCAACAATAACTTATTAAAATAATTTTTACCTAAATAGTACAGAACTTAGACGCTGAATTGGGCCACATTTGTTGTTAGTATCTATTATTTTGGGCCGGAATGTAATCTAAATTCACTGTAACAGATCTCAATAATACCGGGTAGTGAAATAGTGACGTCCCTCTATTATCAAGTATTTTAGAGCCACATCTCTACATGAGTTATCCAGAATGTCTGGTCTTCGACCTTACTATGCGTCGTATCAAAATAATAAACCGGTTAAAATTTAACTCAAGACATATAACTTTAAACACATTGGATACAGGACTGTCCTACATGTTGCAGATTGGACACAAGGACTGTCCTACATGTTACACATTGGACACAGGACTGTCCTACATGTTACACATTAGACACAAGACTGTCATACATGTTACACATTGGACACAGGACTGTCTACATGTTACACATTAGACACAAGACTGTCTACATGTTGCAGATTGGACACAGGACTGTCCTACATGTTACAGATAGGACACAGGACTGTACGGCAAAGAGTGAACTTGTTTGTATCCTGAGTGTCAGAAGGACTCCTTGTGATCACGTGGTACTGACCTGTGGGTCTTGGGGCTAGGGGTTGCTCCGCCCCTTGCTGGGGCCCTAGCTCTGCCCCTCGGAAGCCGCCCCTCTGGGACAACAAACTGCGCTCGTTGCGACGGAATTTGGCCCGACGGTTCTGGAACCACACCTGGAGACATAGTTCCATTCTAAGAACTAGAGCTATACCTGAAGACATAGTTCAATACATGGTAATACGAGTATACAAGGTAGGTGCCAGCACATCCCAAGGTCAGCTGAGGGAGAGGATGACGTCAGAGTCGAGCCCACGGACAACTAAAAACACTGGTTTATGCCTTGTAACTTTACCTTAGATATACTTCCAACTGCTAGCATTTGAAAATAATTCAATTATTGTTTTGACCTATTCAAATCATCTGTTTCGGTTTGCCAAAAAAATCGTATGGATTGGACAAGATTAAATAAAATAGCAAATCCTGTGTTTCGAGAAATGACCGAATTCCCTATCAATGCTGTACAAAGATAAAGTGGAACTTAAAGCAAATCCAGCGGAGACTCGAAAGATGAGGTGGGGGGAGGGGATCTTCCCCCCTTATTCCCTAGACCATAAATATTATTAATAAAAACTTAAATTGTGTGATTTAGAACTAAAATATAGAGCGCAAAATGTAGGTTTTTACACTGGCTATATTTTAAGGACAGGATTACGACTTGATATTCAAAAAGTAGATCGTTGGGCACATTAAAAGTGCCCCTAACATTCCCAATTTAAAAAATATACATATTTTGAAACATTGTTTAAGGTCTTAGCCAAGCGCAGTTTTAATTAAAACTGCCTAAATTAACTGAGACTAAACTGTCCGTATGAAGATTGTGAATATTAAAAAATTGGGGCCTAATCATTAGTACATAAGAGTGAAGCGTGAATTATATTTGTTATTAGCACCGCGTCTTACTACCCGTTCGGGTTATACGCTTAAGTACTAATTACATTAGTGGATTAGGAATTGTGAAGGCTGAATTTAGAGGAAGTGAACCCGCATTTGCGTGGAGGGAGAGTGGAAAATCACTTAGGAAAAGCCACCCCCAGTTCACCCGGCGAGATTCGAACCTAGATCTTTCCGTCCTCGGTGGTCTAGCTCAGCACGACTGGCGCGTTAGCCAACTACGCCACCGAGGTGGATTGTGAATTATAGCTTCCCTATTTAGTAATGACTCTTTCTTGAAAATAAACAGTGTCCATATATTTTTAATTTTTTTTAATAGTACCATTATTTGTTAAAAGAAATTCATATGTTTATTATTGTATTTTATAACTACTATCACAAAAAGGGACACGTTTTTCAATTCAAGTCCAATCGAACTTAGTGTGTTTTGACTGTAACAACCGATTATCTAATAATTGTGAATGTTGAAAGCAGTATATTATATATTGTAAACAACCGGGCTGCCATACAATACGAATAAATGCTCCACTAATAAAATATAACTCAAATGACAGATTAAAGAGCTAATTTATAGCTTAAATAGTGAAAAGTATTAGTTCCCGGTGCAAGTTTCAAATGGAGTTGTGCGGCTGGTCGTCAGTGAGCTCTGTTCTGACGTCATGCGCAGTAGCCGTCTGAATCAGTCGCTTGCTAACAACTTCCTTGTATACTTGTAGTACCATAAGCTATATACACAGAGATATAAATATACTTTTGGACAAAGTTTGATACTGAGAATTATATCTGGGGACATAGTTCCATATTGAGAACAAGAATACAACTTTGATTGTCAGAGTATCTGTGTCACAGTCACGTGGTTATTGAGTATCACAGTAGGAGTGTCACAATATATATGTCACACTCACCTAATTATTGAATGTCACGGTATCAGTGTCACAGTATAATTGTCACACTCGCCTGGTTATCGAATGTCACTGTATCAGTGTCACAGTCATCTGGTTATTGAATGTTACAGTATCAGTGTCCCAGTAACCTGGCTATCGAATGTCACAGTATTATTGTCATAGTAACCTGGTCATTGAATGTCACAGTATCAGTGTCACAATATAATTGCCACACCCACCTGGTTATCGAATGTCACAGTAACCTGGTTAATGAATGTCACAGTATAATAGTCACATTCACCTGGTTATCGACTGTCATAGTATCAATGTAACAAACAGATGGTTATTGATTGCCACATTATTAGTGTCACAGTCACCTGGTTATTGAATATCACAGTATTAGTGTCACAGTCACTTTATTATTGAATGTCACAGTATCAGTATCACAGTAACCTGGTTATTGAATGTCACAGTATTAGTGTCACAGTCACTTGGTTATTGAATGTCACAGTATCAATGTCACAAACAGCTTGTTATTGAATATCACATTATCAGTGTCACAGTAACCTGTCACACTCTAAAGGTCCGATATAAAAGAAGGTAACAGATGCTGTCTCCACCTGCTCCTTCATGTCGTCTGTTTAGCGATTATCTTTCTCTCTCTCTCTTGTCGGCCATCTTGGCAGCGTTCACAAAGCTGGCCCAAGAGTATAGCATTTCACCCATAACACCTCCTGACGTGGGAAATGCGGGCTCGACTTATGACGCTTTCAAAATCCACTGGTTACCCATTTGTACCCCGGCACGACTTACAGCCCTCAACAGATAAAATATGGCTGACATGAAGACATTTCCAGACTAACTTTCAAAAACAATTTACAAAATATGTCTGAATATTGTGAGCTGCCGTCATTTTATCGGGACAATCACAACTTTCCTCTCTGTAATATATCATCCCTTTTTTCCGGTACAGTTGGTAAAGTATCAAGAGATCTCGTTTTGTTTTTACCACCGCGTCTTACTGCCCGTCCGGCAGATCCACACTTTAGGGTGCCACCTAGGTAGCAGTTATGTTGCCTTCAGGTTAAATATCAACAAAACCTTTAGCAGTGATCGAGTTTAATGTGTACTGGAATTAACACTAAACTATTGTCTATGAGCCTATACCAGTGGCGGACCTCCGAACAGGCGCTAGGAGCACGCGCTTGGGCCCTTAGTATCGCAGGGGCCTAAAAAAAACTAAAACGTTTTGTTAATTAATTTAAAATATGACATACTAAGTATATTGTTGGTGGACGGAGCAAATAGCTGCAAAAATGCGTGGAAAAATACCGGATTATGTATTCAGATGGTGTTATGACAAACATACCGGGCACTCCATCTCCATTGTAACCACTCCTAGTCTTGGATAATCCATTCTAATCTTCTATGAAGCCACAATCGCTGCGAAGCGACACAAATTATAGACAGCCATAGCTCTCAAAGAAATCGAGCTGTAATGGCGGAAATTACGCAGCAAATTACCCAGAGCATGATATTCCCAACCCTTTAGGACAGTAGGTGATAGCACAGAGACCTACTGAGCCAGGGACCCTCAAGACAGTAGGTGATAGCACAGAGACCTACTGAGCCAGGGACCCTCAGGACAGTAGGTGATAGCACAGAGACCTACTGAGCCAGGGACCCTCAAGACAGTAGGTGATAGCACAGAGACCTACTGAGCCAGGGACCCTCAATACAGTAGGTGATAGCACAGAGACCTACTGAGCCAGGGACCCTCAGGACAGTAGGTGATAGCACAGAGACCTACTGAGCTAAGGACCCTCGGGACAGTAGGTGATATCACAGAGACCTACTGAGCCAGGGACCCTCAATACAGTAGGTGATAGCACAGAGACCTACTGAGCCAGGGACCCTCAAGACAGTAGGTGATAGCACAGAGACCTACTGAGCCAGGGACCCTCAGGAAAGTAGGTGATAGCACAGAGACCTACTGAGCCAAGGACCCTCAAAACAGTAGGTGATAGCACAGAGACCTACTGAGCCAGGGACCCTCAATACAGTAGGTGATAGCACAGAGACCTACTGAGCCAGGGACCCTCAAAACAGTAGGTGATAGCACAGAGACCTACTGAGCCAGGGACCCTCAATACAGTAGGTGATAGCACAGAGACCTACTGAGCTAAGGACCCTCAAGACAGTAGGTGATAGCACAGAGACCTACTGAGCCAGGGACCCTCAAAACAGTAGGTGATAGCACAGATACATACTGAGCCAAGGCCCTCAAGACAGTAGGTGATAGCACAGAGACCTACTGAGCTAAGGACCCTCGGGACAGTAGGTGATATCACAGAGACCTACTGAGCCAGGGACCCTCAATACAGTAGGTGATATCACAGAGACCTACTGAGCTAAGGACCCTCAAGACAGTAGGTGATAGCACAGAGACCTACTGAGCCAGGGACCCTCAAAACAGTAGGTGATAGCACATAGACCTACTGAGCCAGGGACCCTCAATACAGTAGGTGATAGCACAGAGACCTACTGAGCCAGGGACCCTCAATACAGTAGGTGATAGCACAGAGACCTACTGAGCCAGGGACCCTCAATACAGTAGGTGATAGCACAGATACATACTGAGCCAAGGCCCTCAAGACAGTAGGTGATAGCACAGAGACCTACTGAGCTAAGGACCCTCAAGACAGTAGGTGATAGCATAGAGACCTACTGAGCCAGGGACCCTCAAGACAGTAGGTGATAGCACAGAGACCTACTGAGCTAAGGACCCTCGGGACAGTAGGTGATATCACAGAGACCTACTGAGCCAGGGACCCTCAATACAGTAGGTGATAGCACAGAGACCTACTGAGCTAAGGACCCTCAAGACAGTAGGTGATAGCACAGAGACCTACTGAGCCAGGGACCCTCAAAACAGTAGGTGATAGCACAGATACATACTGAGCCAAGGCCCTCAAGACAGTAGGTGATAGCACAGAGACCTACTGAGCTAAGGACCCTCAAGACAGTAGGTGATAGCATAGAGACCTACTGAGCCAGGGACCCTCAAGACAGTAGGTGATAGCACAGAGACCTACTGAGCTAAGGACCCTCAATACAGTAGGTGATAGCACAGAGACCTACTGAGCTAAGGACCCCACGAAAATGCCTAGGATAACAAACAATTCTTCAGTTATAAAATGAAGGTCTAGGGAAATATCTGTTATAGAATTAGGTTAGTTTGTAAGTCATGTGCTGATCTAATTAGGCGGTCTGAAGGGACACAACAGATAGGAGAGACATCTTTGACAACAAGTGTCACCTCGTGTCAAGGGACTAGCGACCATGAGCCCACCCTGATCCCAGCATGCATCCGGTCTATTTCCCCGTCCCTCGGCGTAAGCGATATCCCTCTGGAGCACCGCCATGAATCAACATTGACAAGTGAGGGGCGGTAACTCTAGTAGCGGTGTGGTACTCACACATGCGTGACAGAGAAGGACGGGACCATCTCCTGAGACATTCTGACAGAGAGAAACAGGAATACCTCCTAAAGGACAGGAATATCTCCTGAGGGAACATTGTGACATAAAGACAGGACTACCTCCTGGGCGAACATTGTTTCAGAGAGAGACAGGAATACATCTTGTGGGAAGATTGTGGGAGAAAGAGATAGGAATACCTCCTGGGAAACATTGTGAAAAAGAGATAGAGGAATACCTCCTGTGGGAGCATTGACAAAGACGGTAACACACCAATATTCTGAGTCTAGGTGGAGAAAGGTTATTGGGGAGCCTGTAACTAGCTGAGGCTAAGTGGAGAAAGGTTATTGGGGAGCCTGTAACTAACTGAGGCTAAGTGGAGAAAGGTTATTGGGGAGCCTGTAACTAACTGAGGCTAAGTGGAGAAAGGTTATTGGGGAGCCTGTAACTAGCTGAGGCTAAGTGGAGAAAGGTTATTGGGTAGCCTGTAACTAACTGAGGCTAAGTGGAGAAGGGCTATTGAGGGTATGCTGTAAGACCTTGGACCATGATCTAAAGGCTGATTCATATAAACCTAACGCTTTTAATTTGAATACATCGTAATGACCCGTTTTGCTTTCAAACTACGCGGAAGTTCTTGGAGTTTCATTTATTTGTTACGAGATGGCACAGCGCAACTGTTAAGTATTTGCCAGCTGTTTCACCATTGGTGTCTCAGTCTTAGCTATTATCGTTGTAAAGATGCAGCCCACACAACAACAGCGGCTGTTCCGTGTGAAAACCTACTGGACAACAAACTCTGTCACAGCGACGCGAAGACCACACCAGAGGGAATTTGGTGTTCGCAATCCTCCGGAGAGGAACACGATACTGGCGTTGGTACACAAGTTGTAAACAACTGTAACTCTTGTGAGTGAAACCAGAAAGCAACCTTAGTCTGCACTGCTGGCGGGTTGCTGTGGACGCTAAGGTGTGACTGCTGCGGTTAACACGTCAGTCTAAGGCGTCTGTCGCAGGAGACAAGGTACTCACTCTTACTCTATGTGTCAAAGAGCTGCGAAGAAGACTAAGCTGAAGCCGTATAGGATGGCGGCTGTTCCTCAACTGTTGGAGCCAGATAAGGCAAAAAGGTGCAATGTCCGAAGAGAGAATAGTCGGTCCAGTTATTATTTTTTCGATGGAACTGTGAACCATGCACAGTACACACGCATGTTCATGGAATTCATTGAGCAAGTGGATGATATTGAGCTGCGTCGATGGGATGGTACCACTCGTCATACGTCACGTGAGTCCATGGCGCCAATACAAAGATTATTTGGCGACCGGATCCTCTACAGGAACTTATGGCCACCGAGATCACCGGATTTAACCTCACCAAACTTTTTTCTGTGAGGTTGTCTGAATTAAAGAGTCCACGTTACGCACCCTCGGCCATTGGACGATTTGAAGGAGAAGATTATCCATGATATTGACAACACAATGCTCCAATGAACAGTCAGGAACATGGAACCACATGTTCAGTTGTGCCTTGAGGTGGAGGGAAGACATTATGTCAATCATCCTGTAATTAGACCGACAGACAAAGGCTATACAAGGCCAGTGAACACGTTGAATTCAGCAACGCTCCATTTCACCAGGACACAATATTCTCTCAAACTATTGTAATTATCAGTATGATTTGAAACTCTTCTGTTTCGAGAACAAACTGTTACAGCAAGTAAATATATATTTTTATTCCAAGAGCTAAATAACAAGACTGGTAAGAACACCTCAAAGAATGTATCCCGCCTTAGTGCGGCGGCCGGAGTGCAGATCGGGAGTCAGAGGGACGGGCCAGACGCAGCTGTGATTTGTGGACCTGTATCCCGCCTTAGTGCGGCGGCCGGAGTGCAGGTCGGGAGTCTGAGGGACGGGCCGGACGCAGCTGTGGACCTGTATCCCGCCTTAGTGCGGCGGCCGGAGTGCATGTCGGGAGTCTGAGGGACGGGCCAGACGCAGCTGTGATTTGTGGACCTGTATCCCGCCTTAGTGCGGCGGCCGGAGTGCAGGTCGGGAGTCAGAGGGACGGGCCAGACGCAGCTGTGATTTGTGGACCTGTATCCCGCCTTAGTGCGGTGGCCGGAGTGCAGGTCGGGAGTCAGAGGGACGGGCCAGACGCAGCTGTGGACCTGTATCCCGCCTTAGTGCGGCGGCCGGAGTGCATGTCGGGAGTCTGAGGGATGGGCCAGACGCAGCTGTGATTTGTGGACCAAAATGAGGCAAGTAAGTGGCTCTGCTGCCAGTCACGGGCCGTTAGCTTGATCGTTCTGTCCCCCCGTCTGTCTGTCTGTCTGTCTATCTATCTGTCTCTACTTTTCTTCCTCTAGTTGATTAACAGTGTGCTACCCTCTTTGGTGGACGCATAGTCTAAGGCATCAATTTCCCTATGGTTCGGACTTCTGATGACGTGGAGTTCGAGGTTCGAATCACAGTCGGATGTACTAAGAGTGGTTGTTCCTAAATGTATCTCCCTCTCTACATCCATGCCAATGCTGGTACACTTCCTCTAAAATCAACCTTACTCGTCCATAAACCACTATAATTCATAAGCGTACAACCCAAACGGTTAGCGAGACGATGTGAAAAAAGGTTTCCATTACTTCTTTATTATATTATTCCTCCTAATTATTACCTAACTGTGATGAATGATTAATTATATCTTGTAAACGTCTGTCTAAATGACGACATGTTGTCTGATTTTATAAATAGTTAGTTCCTCCCAATTAAATTGTAAGGAGTATTCACTTGAACATCTAAAACAAATACACATTGATTGTTTTTAAAACCAGCAATCCGTGTAATAATAATAATAATAATAATATTTAGCACCGCGTCTTACTACCCGTTCGGGTTATACGCTTAAGTACTAATTACGCTAATGGATAAGGAATTGTGAGGGTTGAATCTAGAGGAAGTGAACCCGCATTTGCGTGGAGGGAGAGTGGAAAACCATTTAGGAAAAACCACCCTAGTTCACCCGACCGAGATTCGAACCTCGATCTCCCCGTCCTCGGCGGTCGAGCTCAACACGACTAGCGCGTTAGCCAACTACGCCACCTAGGCGGGTAGCAATCCGTGTAAAGACACCGTCTCTTCAAATGGGAATGCACTATTTTAATTAGCATGTGTAGTTAGATCTACATCCATTTTTTTTATTTTAAAACTTATATTTTATTGGGCTTTGTTTAATTTAACAAGTAGATTTTTTTAAATATTTAAATTGCTGCAGTGAAACTGGATCCTTTCTAGGTGTCATTTCCTGTGATATTTACCTTATCATATATAGTGGTGTTCATTAACTCTTGCAATTATACTGATATAACACACATAGCTCTCACCTGCTCCTGGTAGTATACCTCACATAGCTCTCACCTGCTCCTGGTAGTATACCTCACATAGCTCTCACCTGTCCCTGGTAGTATACCTCACACATAACCCTCGCCTGTTCCTGGTAGTATACCTCACATAGCTCTCACCTGCTCCTGGTAGTTATAACACATATAGCTCTCACCTGCTCCTGGTAGTATACCTCACATAGCTCTCACCTGTTCCTGGTAGTATACCTCACATAGCTCTCACCTGCTCCTGGTAGTATAACACATATAGCTCTCACCTGCTCCTGGTAGTATACCTCACATAGCTCTCACCTGCTCCTGGTAGTATAACACATATAGCTCTCACCTGTTCCTGGTAGTATACCTCACATAGCTCTCACTTGCTCCTGGTAGTATACCTCACATAGCTCTCACCTGCTCCTGGTAGTATAACACATATAGCTCTCACCTGTTCCTGGTAGTATACCTCACATAGCTCTCACCTGCTCCTGGTAGTATAACACATATAGCTCTTACCTGTTCCTGGTAGTATACCTCACATAGCTCTCACCTGCTCCTGGTAGTATACCTCACATAGCTCTCACCTGCTCCTGGTAGTATACCTCACATGGCTCTCACTTGCTCCTGGTAGTATACCTCACATAGCTCTCACTTGTTCCTAGTAGTATACCTCACATAGCTCTCACCTACTCCTGTTAGTATAAAACACATAGCTCTCCCCTGCTTCTGGTAGTATACCTCACATAGCTCTCACCTGCTCCTGGTAGTATAAAACACATAGATCTCACCTGTTGCTGGTAGTATAACACACATAGCTCTCACCTGTTGCTGGTAGTATACCTCAAACATATCTCTCACCTGCTCCTGGTAGTATACATCACATAGCTCTCACCAAACTCTCACCTGCACCCTTGCTTCACTCAAGTTCACCCTCCTCGCCAGTTCTTCCCTCACGAAGGCGTCTGGGTAGTGAGTTCTCTCAAACACTCGCTCTAGGGCCGACAATTGGCCCGTCGAGAAGGTGGTTCGGTTCCTCCGCGGCTTCTTCCGCTTCCGGTCATCTCCGTCCAGACCATAGTCCTCCTCTGTAACAACACACAGTCTGCAGACAATAGTCCTCCTCTGTAACAACACACTGTCTCCAGACCATAGTCCTCCTCTGTAACAACACACAATATGCAGACCATAGTCCTCTGTAATAACACACAGTCTGCGGACCATAGTCCTTTGTAACAACACACAATATGCAGACCATAGTCCTCTGTAATAACACACAGTCTGCGGACCATAGTCCTCTGTAACAACACACAATCTGCAGACCATAGTCCTCCTCTGTAACAACACACAGTCTCCAGACCATAGTCCTCCTCTGTAACAACACACAATCTGCAGACCATAGTACTCCTCTGTAACAACACACAGTCTCCAGACCATAGTCCTCTTCTGTAACAACACACAGTCTCTAGACCATAGTCCTCTGTAACAACACACAATATGCAGACCATAGTCCTCTATAACAACACACAATATGCAGACCATAGTCCTCTGTAACAACACACAGTCTCTAGACCATAGTCCTCTATAACAACACACAATATGCAGACCATAGTCCTCTGTAACAACACACAGTCTCTAGACCATAGTCCTCTATAACAATACACAATATGCAGACCATAGTCCTCTGTAACAACACACAGTCTCTAGACCATAGTCCTCTATAACAACACACAATATGCAGACCATAGTCCTCTGTAACAACACACAGTCTCTAGACCATAGTCCTCTATAACAACACACAATATGCAGACCATAGTCCTCTGTAACAACACACAATCTCTAGACCATAGTCCTCTATAACAACACACAATATGCAGACCATAGTCCTCTGTAACAACACACAGTCTCTAGACCATAGTCCTCTATAACAACACACAATATGCAGACCATAGTCCTCTGTAACAACACACAATCTCTAGACCATAGTCCTCTATAACAACACACAATATGCAGACCATAGTCCTCTGTAACAACACACTGTCTCCAGACCATAGTCCTCCTCTGTAACAACACACAATATGCAGACCATAGTCCTCTGTAACAACACACAGTCTCTAGACCATAGTCCTCTATAACAACACACAATATGCAGACCATAGTCCTCTGTAACAACACACAGTCTCTAGACCATAGTCCTCTATAACAACACACAATATGCAGACCATAGTCCTCTGTAACAACACACAATCTCTAGACCATAGTCCTCTATAACAACACACAATATGCAGACCATAGTCCTCTGTAACAACACACTGTCTCCAGACCATAGTCCTCCTCTGTAACAACACACAATATGCAGACCATAGTCCTCTGTAACAACACACAGTCTCTAGACCATAGTCCTCTATAACAACACACAATATGCAGACCATAGTCCTCTGTAACAACACACAATCTCCGTTCCCTAATGTTCAACGGAGTCTACTATATCTTGTTACATGAGCTGTACTATAGCCTGTTACACATGGTGTACTATAGCTTGTTAAACAAGGTGTACTATAACTTGTTGCACGTGGTGTACGCAAGCATCTCGACGCACCATCACGACATAAGACGACGTAGGGAGGTGCACGGAATGTCAGGCTAATTCTGTTTGGACGTCGCCAGATTAGCGGGAACATCCGTCAAACTGGGATATACAGCACTGGACAAGATTTATATAACATGCGTCAACATTGGATATACAGTACTGGGCAAGGTTTTTACAACATCAGTCAACATTGGATATACAGTACTGAACAAGGTCTATACAACATCTGTCAACATTGGATATACAGTACTGAACAAGGTATATACAACTTATGTCAACATTGGATATACAGTACTGGACAAGGTTTATACAACATCTGTCAACATTGGATATACAGTACTGGACAAGGTTTATACAACATCAGTCAACATTGGATATACAGTACTGGGCAAGGTTTATACAACATCAGTCAACATTGGATATACAGTACTGAACAAGGTCTATACAACATATGTCAACATTGGATATACAGTACTGGACAAGGTCTATACAACATCAGTCAACATTGGATATACAGTACTGAACAAGATATATACAACATCTGTCAACCTGGGAGGACACAGCAGTGGACAATATTCATACAACAACCATCAGACTTAGAGGATACTGTACTGGGCAAGTTTATACAACCTCTCTTAGTTGCGGGTGGTAGTCAAAAAGCTATACTCGAAACTACTAGTATGTGTTTAATCTGAATGCTAGTGCTGTTGATTTCTAGTTTTGTATTTATGGGGCGTTTAGCTGTAAAGGAAAGAGTGGTTTTGGTGGTGGATATAGATTTTACTGGAGCCAGTCTAGAGACCTACTACACAACAAGAGCAATAAGTAACTGGAGCCAGTCTAGAGACTAATACACAACATGAGCAATAACAGTAACTAGAGCCAGTCTAGAGACTAACTACACAACATGAGCAATAACAGTAACTGGAGCCAGTCTAGAGACTAACTACACAACATGAGCAATAACAGTAACTAGAGCCAGTCTAGAGACTAACTACACAACATGAGCAATAACAGTAACTGGAGCCAGTCTAGAGACTAACTACACAACATGAGCAATAACAGTAACTGGAGCCAGTCTAGAGACTAACTACACAACATGAGCAATAACAGTAACTGGAGCCAGTCTAGAGACTAACTACACAACATGAGCAATAACAGTAACTAGAGCCAGTCTAGAGACTAACTACACAACATGAGCAATAACAGTAACTGGAGCCAGTCTAGAGACTAACTACACAACATGAGCAATAACAGTAACTGGAGCCAGTCTAGAGACTAACTACACAACATGAGCAATAACAGTAACTGGAGCCAGTCTAGAGACTAACTACACAACATGAGCAATAACAGTAACTAGAGCCAGTCTAGAGACTAACTACACAACAAGAGCAATGACAGTAACTAGAGCCAGTCTAGAGACTAACTACACAACATGAGCAATGACAGTAACTAGAGCCAGTCTAGAGACTAACTACACAACATGAGCAATAACAGTAAATAGAGCCATTCTAGAGACTACAGTAGCCCCATGGCTTCTTTGGTGCTGACTGACAGCTCACAGCTGACAGCTGACGGCTTTGAAAAGTTACCAGACCAAATTATGTATCCCTACGCCGAACCATATGATCTGCAAAAAACATGTGTTTAGCAGCTGTCACTTCTGACAGTCAAAATTTAGGTATATACCTAAATGTTGACTGTCAGAAGTCAGCTGTGAACTATCAGTCAGCACCAAAGAAGCCATGGGGCTACTGTAACTACACAACAAGAGCACCAACAAACAGTAACTACAGCCAGTCTAGAGAATAACTACACAACAAGAGCACCAACAAACAGTAACTACAGCCAGTCTAAAGGCTAACTACACAACAAGAGCACCAACAAACAGTAACTACAGCCAGTCTAAAGACTAACTACACAACAAGAGTACCAACAAACAGTAACTACAGCCAGTCTAGAGAATAACTACACAACAAGAGCACCAACAAACAGTAACTACAGCCAGTCTAGAGAATAACTACACAACAAGAGCACCAACAAACAGTAACTACAGCCAGTCTAGAGAATAACTACACAACAAGAGCACCAACAAACAGTAACTACAGCCAGTCTAGAGACTAACTACACAACAAGAGCAATGACAGTAACTAGAGCCAGTATAGAGAATAACTACACAACAAGAGCACCAACAAACAGTAACTACAGCCAGTCTAGAGAATAACTACACAACAGAATCTCTAGGAACAAGCCTCTAAACTGGGCTTCTCTGGGTTATTCCATTTGTCGGTATTTGATCTCCCTCAAAGGAAAGAGCAGTGAGGTGTGGGGTCGTAGGTTAAGTGGTCCTCGTATTGTCGGTGTTTTTTCTCCGGTCCTAAGGATCAGTTTTTCTACTCGGGTCAGACTAATGCAATATCTGTTTTGTGTCATATCCAGGACACTTGTCGGCCTGGTTTCACCCGAGGCGGGTGTAGGGCTGGACTCTTTCACGGATGGCTTAGTCTGTGTTCTCTGAATAGTACATAGCACATAGTACATAGCACATAGTGCGCAACAAGTTGTAACATTACTTTCTATGATCGCTTTCATAGCCGATACAGTGTGAATCGTTAATCATGTAAATTTCATAAATTTGATTTAAATTTAATGTTTTACGCATTATGCTAAGAGTCGAGCATGGACGATCTTTGCACTTGGCTTATCAGCCAATGAGAATGTGAGCCGGTGAGGGGAGATTATAGCCAATTAAACGCCAGCAAGCACGTGTCCTAAAAAGGGGGGGGGGGAGGCGGCTCTTGGGGCTCCCCAAAATCTAAACAAAAATGTAAGATTATTATAAAACGATAAATTATAAAACTATCTTGTAATAACATCTTGTCTTGTTTTTAATACTTCCCTAATTTAAAAAATATAGTACTAATTAATTTCAGTTTAACTTTCTTACCCAGAAGTTGTGAATAATAAGATGTAATACAATCATGAATTCCCCTCACGCGGAGATAAAAATATGTTAAAATTTCGTACAAAAAATATTACAGTTGATCCAGGTTTGCAATCATTAATAATTAGTATATTTTTAAGACTTTGAATATAAAGTGTAATAGTTTTTATAAAAATGTATGTAAAATTAGTATATTTTCTATTAAAAGTCATAAAAAATATATCAATTACTAGCAATCCCGCACGTCGTTGACCGTGACCCACTGTGGTATAAGATTTATATAAGCGCCCCCCTCTAAGCCCTCCGTACGCCCCCCATGGTGCCCGATTTGCCATTTCTCTTAAACGTAGTTCTAAACTAGATTAAAAATATTTTATTTATAAATTTATTAAAAATAGCCTAATTGAAAAGCTAATTAAAAATTTAAAAATCCGCCTTTGAGGCGCATTCGGACCCCCTTCCGTCCACCTATGTTAAAATGTCAGATCTCTGCGTGCCGTAGATTTGGCTGGGCATCGCACACAAACAAACACTTCCTTTTATTATTATATAATTCCCATACCCCGAGTGAATAATGAAAAATCCTAAAACCTAACAATAGTAACGGAATCAAAATTTCAGCTTTATAACTTTAAAGCAACGCTATTTTATCCTATCCCGGGGGAATTTCGAAAAATGCTGAAAATAGTTAATAGTGATTATAATTACCTACTTACATGCCAAATTTGAAGTATCTAATAATTATAGTTACGGAAATAAGGCAACTTTAAAGCAAATATATAAATCCTCTTTATTCCCTATCCCGTGGGAATTTCAAAAAATCCGGCCTTATTCCTTGTCTACATCATAAAGGGAACTTCTGAGCAAAATTTCAACTTTCTAGGTCCAAGGGTTTGGACTGGGCGTTGATGAATCAGTCAGTGAGTCAGAACTTTTCTTTATATATAATTATATAGATTAGTGAATGCAAAAATGGGTCTAATTCAATTTATCTTTGTAAGAAATGTTGACATATTTTTCTCTCCATGTAGGTCAGATTCGTCCACCCCCTCCCCCCACTGTTTAGTTTTGAGATGACCGTCGTCGTCGAGCAATATTTTTAAAATCACCCCCCTTCCGAAATAATATTATAATAATATTTAGCACCGCGTCTTACTACCCGTTCGGGCTATACACTTAAGTACTAATTACGCTAGTGGATTAGGAATTGGGAAGGTGAAATTTAGAGGAAGTGAACCCGCACTTGCGTGGAAAAACATTTAGGAAAAACCACCCCCAGATCACCCGACCGAGATTCGAACCTCGATCTTCCCGTCCTCAGCGGTTGAGCTCAACACGACTAGCGCGTTAGCCAACTACGCCACCGAGGCGGGGCCCCCCCTCCCCCGAAAGAAAATTCTGGATACGTGTCTGAACGCCAGGATTCACAACAAACGAAAAATATGTTCTATATAAGGTTGAAATTCCTTTTGGTAGCCATACTTGATTGTTATTAACGAATTATCTTTGGTCAATCTTCAATAACGACAAATGTAAATATGTTTGAATATAAGGGTACATAAATTATTACATGTTTGGTTATTGATGTATTACATACATAATCACGCCGTTCCCTTGCGGAGCAGGCAAGAAAGTGTGCATAGAGCTCAAAAAACAACTCCATAATTAATCCAGCCTCACTAACTTTCTCCACACTTCTCCATCCTTGCATACTCCCTTCACTTCAACAACATCCATAGGCCTACACGCAGTCATGCATGCGCCTTTATTGTTAAAACTCAGTTTTCATTCAAATCATCAAACTTGACTACAATTCAGATTTAAAGGGCCAAGCAACCAATATCGTGGACATATTTTATCGCAATTATTAAGAATTTAAAATGGCTGCAATGAACTCTAAACCTGTTTTGATGATCATTTTAATGCGCAAAGTAAAAGTTCGTAAAAAATGTACGTCACGTAATTTCTGTGTCTCTAATTATTTAGTAAAAGTGGGGAGGGAGGGAGGGAGGGAAGGGGGGGTCTAACCCTATAACATACCCCTTGGTATGTCCTTGTGGCAAGTGGAGGAATGTTTTCTGGAGTGGGCTGTCTAATTTAGACATTTCCAATCAGCCAAGGCCGTAGTCGGGAGGGGGGGGGGGGGTCAAAACTCCCCAAATTTAATGAACAAAATATATATGGCTTTATTTATGGTTCAGGTACAAGTACAAATTAGGAGGCTGTGTTACCGTAAAAACACTTCAGATAGTTTCTAGAACTGTTTATTATTTATAATTTTTTCTAGCTTCCAGCAATTGGGGTATGTGCCCACCAAACCCCCCTGAAACTATTGGCTGGCTACGGCCTTGCAATCAGCGATATTTGTGTCGACATAAAACACAGAACAGCCATCAAACTCCACGAATTCAGATTCTGCAGATCGAATCGACTGGATTCTAAGAGCGCTCCAAGTTGACCCGGAGAAGATAGGAATGTGTTCTACTGATGTTAATATAGTACAAAAAGTCAGATCATCACTGATAGTTTGGTTTGCCGGTGACGGGTATTTTGGTCCTGAGGGGGTGGTCCTCTAAAATGGTTTTACATTCTACTTCCACACAAATACGGGTAAAGTTTATAAACATTCTACCTTTATCAACCTTACCCCATCTTCACTATTCAAAAGCTTGATTAAAAGGCACATAACTCGGCTGGGTAGTAAGATGTGGTGGAAAAATAACAAACTACAAACTAGTTTTATCTTTCAGAAGATGATTCAGCTTCTACAAGCCACTGATGCTAGGGAACTAGCTCTAGAGTAGTTCTACAAGCCACTGATGCTAGGGAACTAGCTCTAGAGTAGTTCTACAAGCCACTGATGCTAGGAAACTAGCTCTAGAATAGTTCTACAAGCCGCTGATGCTAGGAAACTAGCTCTAGAATAGTTCTACAAACTACTGAAGCTGGGTAACTAGCTCTAGACTATTTTTACAAACTACTGATGTTATGAAACTAGCTTTAGAGTAGTTCTTTAAGCCGCTGATGCTAGGGAACTTGCTCTAGATTAGTTCTACAAGCCACTGATGCTAGAAAACCAGATCTAGGGTGGTTCTACAAGCTGCCGGTGCTATAGAACTAGCTCTAGAGCGGTTCTACATGCTACTGATGCTAGGGAACTAGCTCTAGAGTAGTTCTACAAGCCACTGATGCTAGGGAACTAGCTCTAGAGTAGTTCTACAAGCCACTGATGCTAGGGAACTAGCTCTAGAGTAGTTCTACAAGCCACTGATGCTAGGGAACTAGCTCTAGAGTAGTTCTACAAGCCACTGATGCTAGGAAACTAGCTCTAGAATAGTTCTACAAGCCGCTGATGCTAGGAAACTGCTCTAGAATAGTTCTACAAACTACTGATGCTGGGTAACTAGCTCTAGACTATTTTTACAAACTACTGATGTTAGGAAACTAGCTCTAGAGTAGTTCTTTAAGCCGCTGATGCTAGGTAACTTGCTCTAGAGTAGTTCTACAAGCTGATGATGCTAGGTAACTAGCTCTAGACTAGTTCTACAAGCCACTGATGCTAGGAAACTAGCTCTAGAGTAGTTCTACAAGCTGATGATGCTAGGTAACTAGCTCTAGAGTAGTTCTACAAGCTGATGATGCTAGGTAACTAGCTCTAGACTAGTTCTACAAGCCACTGATGCTAGGTAACTAGCTCTAGACTAGTTATACAAGCCACTGATGCTAGGAAACTAGCTCTAGAGTAGTTCTACAAGCTGATGATGCTAGGTAACTAGCTCTAGACTAGTTCTACAAGCCACTGATGCTAGGAAACTAGCTCTAGAGTAGTTCTACAAGCTGATGATGCTAGGTAACTAGCTCTAGAGTAGTTCTACAAGCTGATGATGCTAGGTAACTAGCTCTAGACTAGTTCTACAAGCCACTGATGCTAGTAAACTAGCTCTAGACTAGTTCTACAAGCCACTGATGCTAGGAAACTAGTTCTAGAGTAGTTCTACAAGCTGATGATGCTAGGAAACTAGCTCTAGAGTAGTTCTACAAGCTGATGATGCTAGGTAACTAGCTCTAGAGTAGTTCTTTAAGCCGCTGATGCTAGGTAACTTGCTCTAGAGTAGTTCTACAAGCTGATGATGCTAGGTAACTAGCTCTAGAGTAGTTCTACAAGCCACTGATGCTAGGGAACTAGCTCTAGAGTAGTTCTACAAGCCACTGATGCTAGGAAACTAGCTCTAGAGTAGTTCTACAAACTACTGATGCTGGGTAACTAGCTCTAGACTATTTTTACAAACTACTGATGTTAGGAAACTAGCTCTAGAGTAGTTCTTTAAGCCGCTGATGCTAGGTAACTTGCTCTAGAGTAGTTATACAAGCTGATGATGCTAGGTAACTAGCTCTAGATTAGTTCTACAAATTACTGATGCTAGAGAACTATCTAAAGAGTACGCTAGTTAGTTAGTTCCACGGTTCCGGCTGTGTTAATCTCTGTCGGCTACTTACCTTCACTCCTGTCCGCAAGGTCTTGTGTTCGTCCCTCTGGGGTTAGTTCCTCCAGCTCCAAGAGGTTGCTGACGGAGAACCGACGAGTGTTCTCGGTGGCTGAGGAGGTCCCAAGAGGGTCCCCGGGCGCACAGGTCCCCACCATGCCCCTATATCCCAGCATGGTCACCCCCTCACAAAGACATTTGTTGGAAAGTGTCCATCCCACGTCCAGGGGTTGACCCTCTTTACAGTCGCATGTCTTCTTGATGTCTGCCGCCAAAAGACACCGCTGCTAGCGAGGACCTCACGAGGAAATGTCGTGGTACAGACACATGTTGACGAGTGGAGGATGACAGAAACACTTGTTTCAGCAAGTGACACCGCGCGTGGGAACCAATGAGCACCACCACTGTTGTCAGTTTATTGACAAGGACACTCGGTGTTAGTTGTCAGGGTTCAAGTCCTGGTGAGACCAGGATGTCAGAAGAGAACTAACTACCTCTGTTGTCAGTTTATTGACAGGGACACTTGGTGTTAGTTGTCAGGGTTCAAGTCCTGGTGAGACCAGGAAGTCACTTGGGGCTACGGACAGTAATTGCTGGCTGGGCTATTATTATGATATGGCCTGCGGAAAGTATAAGCAAGTTTTCTCGTGAAGAGGATCATACAAATATTGATTGGCCCTTCCTTTCCACTCGTTATAAGTTCCACACCCTGTAAGTTCCCCAAGAGGCCACAAACCCTCGGTAAATACCGGAACTGCAATGTCTCACATGTCAAACAAGATGGCCACAACTATTTGAATATAAAAAGTAAAGAACGGGTTCAAGTGAAAAGTACGGTTCTGCTAAGTCTAAGACTCGTTACCCTTCCCCTGGTGTTGATCTGGACAGCCACAAGGGTGACGTCGGTCGATCAGTTGACTCCTGTCACATCGGCGATGTCAAGGGACGCGAGACGCGATAATTGCTGTCGATGATTGGACCAGTTTAGAGGCTGATTCAATTATCCCGTGTACATGTTCGCGTCTACTGTCGGGAGACTGTCGAGAAAGGAGGAGCTGTTCCCCTCTCTCCCTGGGGAGCCTCATAGGAGGAGGGGGTACAGGCCACTCCCACAACACCGCCCCTAGGAACACCTCCCGGCATACTAGACCCCAATTAACTTAAGAACAACCTTTTGAAAAATCTATAGCTCAATATTGTTACGAACAACCTTTAGAGAATATGTCAGATGTAGGGCTACAAGGCTATCCCAGTAGCAGTAGCAGGTTATCAGGATCAGCAAGGAGATGTCAGATGTAGAGTTACAAGGTTATACCACTAGCAGTATCAGGTTATCATGAGCAGCAAGGAGATGTCATGTGTAGAGTTACAAGGATATACCACTAGCAGTATCAGGTTATCAGGAGCAGCAAGGAGATGTCAGGTGTAGAGTTACAAGGCTATACCCTTAGCAGTATCAGGTTATCAGGATCAGCAAGGAGATGTCAGATGTAGAGTTACAAGGCTATACCACTAGCAGTATTAGGTTATCATGAGCAGCAAGGAGATGTCATGTGTAGAGTTACAAGGATATACCACTAGCAGTATCAGGTTATCAGGATCAGCAAGGAGATGTCAGATGTAGAGTTACAAGGCTATACCCTTAGCAGTATCAGGTTATCAGGAGCAGCAAGGAGATGTCAGATGTAGAGCTACAAGGCTATACCACTAGCAGTATCAGGTTATCAGGAGCAGCAAGATGTCAGGTGTAGAGTTACAAGGCTATACCCTTAGCAGTATCAGGTTATCAGGATCAGCAAGGAGATGTCAGATGTAGAGTTACAAGGCTATACCACTAGCAGTATCAGGTTATCATTATCAGCAAGGAAATGTCAGGTGTAGAGTTACAAGGCGATACCACTAGCAGTATCAGGTTATCATGATCAGCAAGGAAATTTCAGGTGTAAAGTTACAAGGCTATACCACTAGCAGTATCAGGTTATCATGATGAGCAAGGAAATGTCAGGTGTAGAGTTACAAGGCTATACCACTAGCAGTATCAGGTTATCATGATCAGCAAGGAGATGTCAGATGTAGAGTTGCAAGGCTATACCACTAGCAGTATCAGGTTATCATGATCAGCAAGGAAATGTCAGGTGTAAAGTTACAAGGCTATACCACTAGCAGTATCAGGTTATCAGGAGCAGCAAGGAGATGTCAGATGTAGAGTTACAAGGTTATACCACTAGCAGTATCAGGTTATCATGATCAGCAAGGAAATGTCAGGTGTAGAGTTACAAGTATTCTCTTTGAGCGTTCCCGCCAGCCTGGACAAGAGGACTCTTGTGCTGCCATCACTTCTCAGGGAGGCTGCCACCCCTACCCCCTGGCGACTGAAGACTCGATGAAGGGCGGCCTTTCTTTGAGAGTTGTGAGAGCGTTTCAAGAACAAGCAGCCTCATTTACTTGTGACCATTCATCACGTGCTGCAGATTAACACAGATCTTGTTACGAGACGAATGTGTTTGCGGAAACAAATAATGCTACATTTTGTGTTCGGAGTCTTTCCGACTGCGTCGATTAAATACGAGATATTGGAATAACATTTATAAGGATTGAGTTTCAAGAGCTCTAATCAGATTAAATGTACTTTTTATTTTGTTTACTTAGTCCTTTCTTTCACCCGCATGGGTGCTCGCATATTCTAAGGCTGGGTCCACACGTGTATCATATATATATATATATATATACTTATTATTATCATTATTATTACTACTACTAGCAAAATAGGCAGCTGTAAAGCACTTGACTTGACGTATGAAACTGTGAAAGTAGGTATATTCTTTGTGTCTGTATTGCGGTCAAGAACTTAAGACATTTTATTGATCGAGATGTTAATTTATAAGTTTCCTCCTAGGGGTTTTCGAATTAGGTATCAAAACATAAAATTAGTGTTAATTTACGGGGAAAAAAAAGAGAAAAAATCTTTATTTATCGAGATCAGCTCCAACGACTTTGATAACATCTCTTATTTAGACACTGTTTTAACATCACAAATAAAATGGCAACCCTTATCTTCCATGCAAATAAATTGAGGGCACTTTAGATTAGCAGAGATTTCCAATTTTGATCGTAGGTCCGGAACTTTTTCAGACATGAAAAAAACTTATCATTGTGAAGTCTTAGTACTATTAAATTATTTGAATGAAAACATATTTTCTTAGATAAAAGCAAATATATTATATATATCTTTATTCAGGTCTTTGTACATTGAAATTAATGGCTCTTTGGTAGAAAGATGTATTCATCTTTTCTAAATGTTCCTGCAACGATGTCTACTATTTGGCTACACAGGTCTTACGAGTCTCCATGTTAAGATAATCGAGAGGGAAGGTCTGTGTTGTGCCTTATAACGTTATTTAAACCAGTTTATTGAAGTTTTCTTCCTAAAAATCTTGAACTACGTTATACAGCAGCGAACTAAAGACTCTCTTTGTCTTTTAACAGTTTATTTGTGGTACTCACTCATCAATCACCGAATTTAATAACACAAAATGTTCACAATTTATATTTTTCTGTCAGAATTGGTTGGATCATTATGCATCTTATTTTCTAAATTTGTTTGTTCTAAGTAAACTTAAGTCATTTATTAAAAGAAACACATTGTGTTGGTTAATCTTTATTTTTCTTATTTTGATGAATATAAATATTGTTCTTGATACTATTGTTCCCTGCTTACTCCCCCTGCCCCCTCCTCTCAGCCACATCCCCAGCCTTGGTCCTCTTTGTTCGGTGGGCTCACCCCAGTGAACTGTGCCTCTGTATGTATCTGTGATTGTTCAACTGTGCCTCTGTATGTATATGTGATTGTTCAACTGTGCCTCTGTATGTATCTGTGATTGTTCAACTGTGCCTCTGTATGTATATGTGATTGTTCAACTGTGCCTCTGTAAGTGTCTGTGATTGTTCAAATGTGCCTCTGTATGTATATGTGATTGTTCAACTGTGCCTCTGTAAGTGTCTGTGATTGTTCAACTGTGTCTCTGTATGTATCTGTGATTGTTCAACTATGCCTCTGTAAGTGTTTGTGATTGTTCAAATGTGCCTCTGTATGTATATGTGATTGTTCAACTGTGCCTCTGTAAGTGTCTGTGATTGTTCAAATGTGCCTCTGTATGTATATGTGATTGTTAAACTGTGCCTCTGTAAGTGTCTGTGATTGTTCAACTGTGCCTTTGTATGTATATGTGATTGTTCAACTGTGCCTCTGTATGTATCTGTGATTGTTAAACTGTGCCTCTGTATGTATATGTGATTGTTCAACTTGCCTCTGTATGTATCTGTGATTGTTCAACTGTGCCTCTGTAACTATATGTGATTGTTAAACTGTGCCTCTGTAAGTGTCTGTGATTGTTCAACTGTGGCTCTGTAAGATTCTGTGATTGTTCCCTAATATTGAGGCCTGAGAGCCTCCCCGAGAGGTACATCTTCAAATAGCTCACCAGCAGGATGGATACAGGGCTTTCTCTCACTATTGGGGATTTGCTTTGTCTCAGAATAGACAACTTTTGGCTTAGAGTTGTCCACTGTTGTCTTGCACCCACCATCATTGTGACCAGCGTCATTGTGACCAGCGTCATTGTGACCAGCGTCATTGTGCCCAGCGTCATTGTTACCAGCGTCATTGTGACCATCGTCATTGTGACCAGCCCATTGTGACCAGCGTCATTGTGACCAGCGTCATTGTGACCAGCGTCATTGTGCCCAGCGTCATTGTGACCAGCGTCATTGTGACCAGCGTCATTGTGACCAGCTCATGGCTCTCGACCCTTGCACGGCAACAGGGAAGAAAGGGGTGGAATCATGGTCGATTTAATGGTTTCCCGTTGATCTTCCACGCCACTGCGGGTACATTTCCTTCAAACTTACCCTCCCCCACCTCACCATGGGGGCTATACTCGGACTATCACTGTCGCAGTCGGGAGAGTTGGCTCTGGGGCAGACTGGTGACGCCAAGTGTGGGACAAAGGAACGCCGGCTTGTGACGGATGAGCCACGAGTGTTACGCTGGCTGGCGTCTTGACGGAGCGTGGCGGCGCTTGGCGTCCAACATTGTCATGAGATATTGTTCAGTGCTAAGGTATAATGCCAGGACCGACTATCATCTGCTTTTATCTATAGCAACCCCCTATCCAGAGCAACTTTATATCCCAAGCAACCTTTTATCTCGAGCAGCTTCAATCTAGAGCGACATTTCATATAGAGCAACCTTCAATCTAGAGTGACCTTCCATATAGAGCATCCTTCCATTTAATCAGCTTTCCATCTAGCGTAGCTTTCTATCTAAAGCAGCTTTCCACCTAGAGCAACCTTTTACCTAAAGCAGCTTTCCATCTAGCGCAACCTTCAATTTAGAGCGACCTTCCTTATAAAGCAACCTTCTATCTAAAGCAGCTTTTCATCTAGAACAACTATTCATCTAGAGGAACTTTCCATCTAGAACAACCTTATATCTAGAGCAACCTTCTATTTAGAGCAACATTCTAGCCAGAGTAACCTTCTATCTAATACAGCTTTCCACCTAGAGCAACCTTCCATATAAAGCAACCTTCGATCTAGAATGACCTTCCATTTATAGCAACATTATATCTAAAGCAACTTTTCATCTAAAGCATCCTTCCATCTAGAGTAACCTTCCATCTAGAGCAATCTCACATCTAGAACAACCTCACATCTAGAACAACCTCACATCTAGAACAACCTCACATCTAGAACAACCTCATATCTAGAACAACCTCACATTTAGAACAACCTCACATCTAGAGCAACCTTCTATATCAAGCAACCTTTTACCTATAGCAACCTTCTAGCCAGAGCAACCTTCAATCTAGAGCAACATTATATCTAGAGCAACCTTCTATCTAGAGCAATCCTCTATCCATAGGAATCACTGTCTAAAAGGTCCTTTATATTACCAAAATCCAATAAATATATGGATTGTGGTGATAGAAAAAAGGCCTGACAGATGCCCCAAGATGAGGGATAGTTGACAGTATCTGGTGCGTCTGTTGGCAAAACTGGTTATCTAACTATGTTGTCTAAGAGGCAGCAGTACACGAGTATGTCCTCAAGAGCTGCAGTGAATCCCTAAACCACAGAGCTATCCCCAGGAGAGGAATGTTCTCTCTGCATCTCCGTCGTCCATCACACGGTGTGAGGCGTGTTGACAGTTTCCAGGAGTAGCTTCTCTAGTCGCTCGTAAACATGGCTCGCTTTATTACCTCTTGAATCACTCTGTCCGTCTGTCTGTCTGTCTGTCTGTCCCAGTAACACTGGCGAGTGGGAGAGGGCTGAGGTTTCTGGCCTCTCTCTGTCTTCTCTCCGATGACAAGGGAAGAGTGGCTAGCGGGTGCGACTGGCGGGCCCAGCTACGAGTAACAAACTGAGTGCGAGCTGACATTCGTCCAAGCGGGGAAGAGAAATACATGGCACTTATTATCCCAAATTAAGCTGAAACGCGGTTGATTTATTTAGTTGGGACGACTGAGCCTCTCGCCACGTACAGCCGGTCCAAAGTATATTGAGTATTCAACACGTATAGCTAGTCCACAGTAGATTGAGTATTCACCACGTATAGCTAGTCCACAGTGTATTGAGTATTCACCACGTATAGCTAGTCCACAGTGTATTGAGTATTCACCACGTATAGCTAGTCCACAGTGTATTGAGTATTCACCACGTATAGCTAGTCCACAGTAGATTGAGTATTCACCACGTATAGCTAGTCCACAGTGTATTGAGTATTCACCACGTATAGCTAGTCCACACTAGATTGAGTATTCACCACGTATAGCTAGTCCACAGTAGATTGAGTATTCAACACGTATAGCTAGTCCACAGTAGATTGAGTATTCAACACGTATAGCTAGTCCATAGTAGATTGAGTATTCACCACGTATAGCTAGTCCACAGTAGATTGAGTATTCACCACGTATAGCTAGTCCACAGTAGATTGAGTATTCACCACGTATAGCTAGTCCACAGTGTATTGAGTATTCACCACGTATAGCTAGTCCACAGTAGATTGAGTATTCACCACGTATAGCTAGTCCACAGTGTATTGAGTATTCACCACGTATAGCTAGTCCACATTGTATTGAGTATTCACCACGTATAGCTAGTCCACAGTGTATTGAGTATTCACCACGTATAGCTAGTCCAGAGTAGATTGATTATCTCGCCACGTACAGTAGTCCAAAGTATATTGAGTATTCAACACGTATAGCTAGTCCACAGTAGATTGAGTATTCACCACGTATAGCTAGTCCACACTAGATTGAGTATTCACCACGTATAGCTAGTCCACAGTAGATTGAGGATTCACCACGTATAGCTAGTCCACACTAGATTGAGTATTCACCACGTACAGCTAGTCCACACTAGATTGAGTACTCACCACGTACAGCCGGTCCACAGTAGATTGAGTATTCACCACGTATAGCTAGTCCACACTAGATTGAGTATTCACCACGTATAGCTAGTCCACAGTAGATTGAGTATTCAACACGTATAGCTAGTCCACAGTAGATTGAGTATTCAACACGTATAGCTAGTCCATAGTAGATTGAGTATTCACCACGTATAGCTATTCCACAGTAGATTGAGTATTCACCACGTATAGCTAGTCCACAGTAGATTGAGTATTCACCACGTATAGCTAGTCCACAGTGTATTGAGTATTCACCACGTATAGCTAGTCCACAGTAGATTGAGTATTCACCACGTATAGCTAGTCCACAGTGTATTGAGTATTCACCACGTATAGCTAGTCCACAGTGTATTGAGTATTCACCACGTATAGCTAGTCCACAGTAGATTGAGTATTCACCACGTATAGCTAGTCCACAGTGTATTGAGTATTCACCACGTATAGCTAGTCCAGAGTAGATTGATTATCTCGCCACGTACAGCTAGTCCATATTAAGCCTAGCATTATAAATGTGTACATATACAAATTCTTACTAGTCAAATAATTTCAGAATGAATGTAGTCGTATACTTTTTAAATAAATACTTTCATTTGAATAATTAGCCATTTTACATCTACCTCCAATGTTTCGCTTTGATTTTCCTTCAGAATGCTGTTAGGGCCTCTTTTTCAGTGGGCGTGGGCTTTCAATTGGACCACACGACCCTACATGATAGTATTATGGTTCATTAAGTTAACATGATGGAGCACGCTATGTTACACATGACTGGAGCACACCCTGTTAGACATGATGACCACACTATGTTATACATGATAGAGCACACCTATGTTACACATGATAAGCACTATGTACATGACTAGAGCACACCTATGTTAATGCTAGCCACTATGTTTACATACTAGAGCACACCTATTAACATGACTAACCTAGTTACACATGACTAGAGCACACCTATGTTCACATGACTAGGCACACCCATGTTTATGACTAAGCACCTATGTTAGACATGACTAGACCACACCTATGTTAAACAGCATGATATCGACTGGTAAGTAGATGTTGTACTAGAGTATTTCTAAGATAACTTTTAGTCCTCTCCCAGAGAAAGAATATCGTCCAGTTCAAGTGTTGTAAACTGGCAATATCACTATAATATTTGTATTTGCTCATAAATCATGTGAGGAAATGTTGCAGCCATCGCTATCTGTACCAGGCCGGTCATTTGGATCACCTGACTCCACTTACACTCATGGAGATCAAGTGAACCAGAGTTTGTGACTGAAGTGTGCAAGAACTGGAAGGGAATAATTTCCTGGATCATAGATAGGAATAACTTCCTGGATCATAGATAGGAATAACTTCCTGGGTCATAGATAGGAATAACTTCCTTGATCATAGATAGGAATAACTTCCTGGGTCATAGATAGGAATAACTTCCTGGATCATAAATAGGAATAATTTTTTGGATCATAGACAGGAATAACTTTCTGGATCTGTTGGGATTCACAAATAGCTCTTTTTAGGTGATAGTGAACAGGAGTTAAGATAAGTATTTTTGCTATTTTTTTTAACCAAAACTATTTTGGAGCACGATAAATACAATTTTGCTTCGGTAGATATATTAAGTTTAATTTTCTACATATATACCTACATACACACATACCTAATAACGCTGTTCCCTTACGGGGTATGTAATAAAATGTGCATAGAGCTCAAAAACAACAACTTTTTACTTAATCTGTCCTCACTTTTCTCCACACTTCCCCATCCTTGCATACTCCCTCAACATCAACACAGCGAGTGTACACCTTGTAGTATCAACAGTTCCTGAATGTTGATCCGGTCAAAGAGGCATTTGATCAGACATTTTTTTGAAAAGGTCCAAGACCAGTTCTGGAAGGACAAAGGCAATTATTCAGAAACTTAGTAATATTTGATTTATTCTGTCCAAATAATATTTTAGCTAAAATAAAAACCCTGCAAAAAATACCGACCTTGACCCACGTTTCCTTCCCTAGAACCTTAACTTTAATTTATTTTAAAATAAATTGGTTCAAAAGTTGTTGTGGATAGCGGCTGGATCCCAACCCCCCCAAACTCTCACCCTCGAGCACCCAAGGACACCCAGTGCTTGTCACCGCACACGATGTCTCCTGATGGACTGCGTCACGACACTTCCGGAGGACCCTCTGTTGTCTGCAGACCGTGTCTGATGGGGGTAGAGGCGCCATGACAGACCTTGTTGAAACAGACCCACCCACGATAAAACCACCTTCATCATCCCTTTCTCCTAGAGATCGTACGGAACAAGAAGCTAATACCACTATTTTGGCAGTCTTTGTAGAATTATTTTTGTTTGGCCAAAATTAATCAAATATTTGTTCAGTGTAGGAGCTAAGTTTTATTTTATATTGACAGTAATACCAACAGTCAAATATTTGTTCAGTGTAGGAGCTAAGTTTTATTTTATACTGCCAGTAATACCAACAGTAGGTCCTTGAATGATTTCATGAGATACTATTTAAATGAATATAAAAATATTCCTCAAATTCCCACAACCCGAGCCCTCATTTGGCTCAAATGTATGTACTCTTTATTTGGTTGATTGGCACACAACTATAATTACAAATCTTTGTCGCTTTGGATATTCATTTTTTAGGTCATGTGTTAATGTTTTGAATGATTTGTTAGTCGTTTTAAGACGTTTATGTTGAATTAATATCGATATAATGTAAATAAATAAATACTAAAATATAATACTTCTATCTTGGTGGAAAACTCCACATTCCCGGTGAAGATCTGAGACTAGGTTGGAGATATTTCTGTTGGAGGCAGGGATTTGTAGATAGATGTTCAGGACTAATGAAATGTAAGAGAACTACAGGTTTATCTTTAGAGTTGGATATCAAATTCCAAAAACCACTCGGGGAACCCTATGGAAACCCTAAATACCCACTTTTAGCCCTATCGGTAGAATTTGTCAGACTTCAGTCCAAGATACTGATGAACACATTTTCTTTTTCAGATCGTCATTAAACGTCAACATTTATCAAAGTGAAATACAAACTAAACCCTGAATGAGTGAGAAATAAACATGTTATTTGAATTATTAGACATCAATAGATGTTATGTTGGAGCTTTGCAGCTTTTCTCTAATGTTTTTATGTGTTCCGCGTCTTATCAGCCTTCCAAGACAAACACACACCTGGTGAATAGCGAGAAGAAAGGGAAAATGAAAGGAAATGTACCCTCGATTGCGCTATCAAAAGAGGAGAAAGTGGGGAAATTATTTATTAAATAAACTTAGTACATCCCGGACCCTGTGTGGATTGTTAATTTTGTTCCTAGTAATAGCTGGTACATTTATTATAAATCCTCCCTTCTTGTGAGTGTGTAGTAAGATAACCCGTGTAGTAAGATAACCCACATGTGTAGGTGTGTACACACACATGGATCCCAGTCTACCTCCCATGTGACCAAACATCAGGCAGGTCTCGTGTGTATGTCGTAACAACTCCGGCTTCAGGGTGCTAATGAGTGCATGGTCTAATGAGGAGAGGTGTGGCCACGCCTCTGTAGCCAGCTGCCTTCACGACCACCAGGAGCGCCAGCACCGCCTCTACCATCAGGAGTACTAGCACCATCTCTACCACCAGGAATACTAGCGCTGTCTCTACCAGGAATACTAGCGCTGTCTCTACCAGGAGTGCTAGCACTATCTCTACCAGGAGTACTAGCACTGTATCTACCACCAGGAGTACTAGCGCTGTCTCTACCACCAGGAGTACTAGCACTATCTCTACCAGGAGTACTAGCGCTGTCTCTACCAGGAGTACTAGCACTATCTCTACCAGGAGTACTAGCGCTGTCTCTACCAGGAGTACTAGCACTATCTCTACCAGGAGTACTAGCGCTGTCTCTACCACCAGGAGTACTAGCGCTGTCTCTACCAGGAGTACTAGCACTATCTCTACCAGGAGTACTAGCACTATCTCTACCAGGAGTACTAGCGCTGTCTCTACCAGGAGTACTAGCGCTGTATCTACCACCAGGAGTACTAGCGCTGTCTCTACCACCAGGAGTACTAGCACTATCTCTACCAGGAGTACTAGCGCTGTCTCTACCAGGAGTACTAGCACTATCTCTACCAGGAGTACTAGCGCTGTCTCTACCACCAGGAGTACTAGCGCTGTCTCTACCACCAGGAGTACTAGCGCTGTCTCTACCAGGAGTACTAGCACTATCTCTACCAGGAGTACTAGCACTGTATCTACCACCAGGAGTACTAGCGCTGTCTCTACCAGGAGTACTAGCACTATCTCTACCAGGAGTACTAGCGCTGTCTCTACCACCAGGAGTACTAGCGCTGTCTCTACCAGGAGTACTAGCACTATCTCTACCAGGAGTACTAGCACTATCTCTACCAGGAGTGCTAGCGCTGTATCTACCACCAGGAGTACTAGCGCTGTCTCTACCACCAGGAGTACTAGCACTATCTCTACCAGGAGTACTAGCGCTGTCTCTACCAGGAGTACTAGCACTATCTCTACCAGGAGTACTAGCACTATCTCTACCAGGAGTGCTAGCGCTATCTCTACCAGGAGTACTAGCGCTGTCTCTACCACCAGGAGTACTAGCGCTGTCTCTACCACCAGGAGTACTAGCGCTGTCTCTACCAGGAGTACTAGCACTATCTCTACCAGGAGTACTAGCGCTGTCTCTACCAGGAGTACTAGCACTGTCTCTACCAGGAGTACTAGCACTATCTCTACCAGGAGTACTAGCGCTGTCTCTACCACCAGGAGTACTAGCGCTGTCTCTACCAGGAGTACTAGCACTATCTCTACCAGGAGTACTAGCACTATCTCTACCAGGAGTACTAGCGCTGTCTCTACCAGGAGTACTAGCACTATCTCTACCAGGAGTACTAGCGCTGTCTCTACCAGGAGTACTAGCACTATCTCTACCAGGAGTACTAGCGCTGTCTCTACCAGGAGTACTAGCACTATCTCTACCAGGAGTATTAGCGTTGTCTCTACCAGGAGTACTAGCACTATCTCTACCAGGAGTACTAGCACTATCTCTACCAGGAGTACTAGCACTATCTCTACCAGGAGTACTAGCGCTGTCTCTACCAGGAGTACTAGCACTATCTCTACCAGGAGTACTAGCGCTGTCTCTACCAGGAGTACTAGCACTATCTCTACCAGGAGTACTAGCACTATCTCTACCAGGAGTACTAGCACTATCTCTACCAGGAGTACTAGCGCTGTCTCTATGAGCCCAGGTGAGCCCAGATGAGCCCAGATGAGCCCAGCTAGGAGTGGTGTCACACCAGTCCCGGCCTACGAGCCCAGATGAGCCTAGCTAGGAGTGGTGTCGCACCAGTCCCGGCCTACGAGCCCAGATGAGCCCAGCTAGGAGTGGTGTCGCACCAGTCCCGGCCTACGAGCCCAGATGAGCCCAGCTAGGAGTGGTGTTGCACCAGTCCCGGCCTATGAGCCCAGATGAGCCCAGCTAGGAGTGGTGTCGCACCAGTCCCGGCCTATGAGCCCAGATGAGCCCAGATGAGCCCAGCTAGGAGTGGTGTCACACCAGTCCCGGCCTATGAGCCCAGATGAGCCCAGCTAGGAGTGGTGTCGCACTAGTCCCGGCCTATGAGCCCAGATGAGCCCAGCTAGGAGTGGTGTCGCACTAGTCCCGGCCTATGAGCCCATATGAGCCCAGCTAGGAGTGGTGTCGCACCAGTCCCGGCCTATGAGCCCAGATGAGCCCAGCTAGAAGTGGTGTCACACCAGTCCCGGCCTATGAGCCCATATGAGCCCAGCTAGGAGTGGTGTCGCACCAGTCCCGGCCTATGAGTCCAGATGAGCCCAGCTAGGAGTGGTGTCGCACCAGTCCCGGCCTATGAGCCCAGATGAGCCCAGTTAGGAGTGGTGTCACACTAGTCCCGTCCTATGAGCCCAGATGAGCCCAGCTAGGAGTGGTGTCGCACCAGTCCCGACCTATGAGCCCAGATGAGCCCAGCTGGGAGTGTTGTCGCACCAGTCCCGGCCTATGAGCCCAGATGAGCCCAGCTAGGAGTGGTGTCGCACCAGTCACGCTGTAGAGACGGCCCCCCTAGCCACGCAGCTATGACCGTGTCTTATTGGAGGTGACAGTCCCCTGACTATAAATACCCTCCTCCCGAGGGAAGAGTCAGGATGAAAGGACACAGTTTGTCAGCAGCGTTCTCCCGGGTAATTAATCCCGCGGGAGAAATAGATTACATTCTCGCCTCTCTTAAGACGGTTCGTTTGTCTGTTTCTCTCTTTTATTGCTCTCCCCGCCCTCTTCTCTTTTATTTGGGAGATCTTATTTCGTGTTAAGAACTTCATTTTGTATCGCCTCGCAGAATCTTTCACGGGGGATCTCATTTCCACAACACTGACACACCAAACTATATCGGCACATGACTTGAGATACCGACCAACTTAACCTAATACACTGACTTTTAGACACTTTAACCGAAACACCAAACTTTGAACCCGGGAATTTCACAGCCGGGATATAAAACGATATAAAAATTGAGTAGGTACGGCTTATTTTTTTCTTTCTCTCGATCCTTCGTAGAGAGGAATATTGTGATCGTCAAACGAACGAGATCTTTATAAATGTCAACGTTCCATGACCCGTGACCCTGAAAAAGTAGTTTTCGCGATGCCGTCTGTATCTCAGCCTAGAGCTGAAACCATTTTACTGATCGGGCCGTAACTTGGTATCTGGGGCCTGTTTGCTTTGAGCTACCACGACCACATTTTATCTAAGAGTTCCAGTAGTTTTTATTTCTGGGGAAGTCCAGAATACATTCCTGAAGATGTACGATGGCATTAAAAGTCTCGCTTGACGTTTCTTGATGTTGTTTGTCAACAATTTCTTTAGCCAAACGTAAAATCATTGGTTAATTCACCAGGGGTGTCCAACCGTTTTATGTCCAGTGGCCAAAGTTTACGTCTCTTGCCGCAATACTCTACCCACGATATTAGGTTTGAATACGTATTAAAATATTCGTTACACTTATTCTCACTTATTTTCACAACAGGAGGTAGTGTGATTTTTTCTTGTCTACTAGGGTTGTCATTTCTCGGCTTGTGATCTTAATAAAATCACACATTTGTAGCCGACGATTTCCGCACGTCCATCATAGACTCTGCCTTAAAATAAGAGTGAAGAATGACCCTGGGCACGGGACGATTCCTGGATAGTTCAGTAGTTAAAGCATTGACGTACTAAGCCAAAGGTTCCGGGTTCGATTCCCGTGTCCATGTGTCATTTTTCAATTTTCAGTACATTAATTGTATTATAACGCAATAATTTTCTTCACGGAAAAAGCAAAAATCGTTTATAAAATAACGGAAAATACGTATATAAAATACGTATTTATTTTGTTAGTTGATTATATTTTATATATATATTCATTTTTTCTCTTGAAATATTTTTATACTTTCCATGAGCCAGCGGGCTGCAAGTGGCCCGCGGGACGTGAGTTGAATATCCCTGGTTGAGTGAACACTGTCCGTTACCAGATTTGTAATGTACTCAAGTCTCGAGTAGAGAATCATTTTACAAACATAAATATTTCAAAAACAAACACCCAGCTATTGTCTAACAATTTAGAATTATATTTGATCGTGTCAGTAGAACGTGGAAGTTGAAGTTTTAAGTGAAGAATAGTGAAGTAATTAACGATAATGGAGCTGAAATGGCCTCTAGATTAAATTTACCAATAATAAAAATATAAATACTCCAGATTACACTGCAGGAGAGCCTCAGTGATATTTATGAATGTATGTTAAAGGTTTCCATCCTTGTAATCCCGGGAACCAGCCAGTCCACACCTGAAGTCTTCTTGCACTGATATCAATCTATGGCGCACATTTATATAGAAATATACAACACACACTAGGGCAAGGCCATATCCAGAGGGGTTTCGAGGGTTAAAACCCCCCCAATTTTTACGAATGAAATATATATGGCTTTATTTATGGTTCAAACAATATCAAAATTAAGGTACAAGTACAAATTAGCGGGTTATGCTACCATAAAAAAAACCTTAGATAGCTTCTAGAGGTTTTTAATATTTAGTATTTGTCCTAGCCTTAGACATTTAGGGGGTTATGATGCCATAAAAAACACTTCATACAGCTTCTAGAACTGTTTATCATTTATAATTTGTCCTAGCCTCCGGCAATTAGGGGACTTGCCCACTAACCTCCCCCCCCCCCCCCGAAATTATTGGCTGTTTCCGGCCTTGCACTAGTGTGAGCACCAATAAAAACACGAGTTGCACTTCATTCACTAACTAATATCTAGGTAGTTATTACTTTGAATAAACACAAGACACGAGTTGCACCTCATTCATTAACTAATAGCTAGGTAGTTATTACTTTGAATAAACACAAGACACGAGTTGCACCTCATTCACTAACTAATAGCTAGGTAGTTATTACTTTGAATAAACACAAGACACGAGTTGCACCTCATTCATTAACTAATAGCTAGGTAGTTATTACTTTGAATAAACACAAGACACGAGTTGCACCTCATTCACTAACTAATAGCTAGGTAGTTATTACTTTGAATAAACACAAGACACGAGTTGCAGCTCATTCACTAACTAATAGCTAGGTAGTTATTACTTTGAATAAACACAAGACACGAGTTGCACCTCATTCACTAATTAATAGCTAGGTAGTTATTACTTTGAATAAACACAAGACACGAGTTGCAGCTCATTCACTAACTAATAGCTAGGTAGTTATTACTTTGAATAAACACAAGTTGCAGCTCATTCACTAACTAATATCTAGGTAGTTATTACTTTGAATAAACACAAGTTGCAGCTCATTCACTAACTAATATCTAGGTAGTTATTACTTTGAATAAACACAAGTTGCACCTCATTCACTAACTAATAGCTAGGTAGTTATTACTTTGAATAAACACAAGTTACACCTCATTCACTAACTAATAGCTAGGTAGTTATTACTTTGAATAAACACAAGACACGAGTTGCACCTCATTCATTAACTAATAGCTAGGTAGTTATTACTTTGAATAAACACAAGACACGAGTTGCACCTCATTCACTAATTAATAGCTAGGTAGTTATTACTTTGAATAAACACAAGACACGAGTTGCACCTCATTCACTAACTAATAGCTAGGTAGTTATTACTTTGAATAAACACAAGACACGAGTTGCACCTCATTCACTAATTAATAGCTAGGTAGTTATTACTTTTAATAAACACAAGACACGAGTTGCACCTCATTCACTAATTAATAGCTAGGTAGTTATTACTTTGAATAAACACAAGACACGAGTTGCACCTCATTCACTAATTAATAGCTAGGTAGTTATTACTTTGAATAAACACAAGACACGAGTTGCACCTCATTCACTAACTAATAGCTAGGTAGTTATTACTTTGAATAAACACAAGACACGAGTTGCACCTCATTCACTAACTAATAGCTAGGTAGTTATTACTTTGAATAAACACGAGACACGAGTGGTTGTAGTAATTATGTTGTCAGTTGTCGGTTGTTAGGAAGGCCGACGTAAAGATCTGTACAGACTGCTGGGCTCTTCAGTAGGATCGGTGTCTATTGAGACACTTTCATCTTACACTCAACATCTCGATTAAGATTATATTTTAAACATCCCTTTTGATCAATTAATAGAGATAATCAGATCTAATCCAATGTAATAAGATTCTAAATGATTTAGTTCACACCATATTTTGCAGTAAGTATTTACGTGATGCAACATACTTTTGTCTCTCTCTTTATCAATTACCCAAGAAAAATCTTCTCGAAGAACAAAGGGGGAGAGACGAGGGATGATTACACCCCGTTAAAAAAACATTCGTAAACCGCCCTGTTGGCAAACGGAGGTGACGACAATCGCGTAACAGTTGCCGATCAGTCAGGACCTGTGTTCGTAAGGTCACCGATCAGTCAGGACCTGAGTTCGTAAGGTCACCGATCAGTCAGGACTTGAGTTCGTAAGGTCGCCGATCAGTCAAGTCCTGAGTTCATAAGGTCACCGAACAGTCAGGACTTGAGTTCGTAAGGTCACCGATCAGTCAGGTACTGAGTTCGTAAGGTCGCCGATCAGTCAGGTCCTGAGTTCGTAAGGTCGCCGATCAGTCAGGACCTGAGTTTGTAAGGTCACCGATCAGTCAGGACCTGAGTTTGTAAGGTCGCCGATCAGTCAGGTCCTGAGTTCATAAGGTCACCAATCAGTCAGGACCTGAGTTCGTAAGGTCACCGATCAGTCAGGTCCTGAGTTCGTAAGGTCGCCGATCAGTCAGGTCCTGAGTTCGTAAGGTCACCGATCAGTCAGGACCTGAGTTCGTCGAGAGAAAACATATTTGTTTTATTAATTACCGAGACTGAGTTGGGGCAGTAATCACTCCGTACCGGTCACAGATTGTATCGTTCTTGATCCAATACAACTTTAATCCTCCCAGTTCAATAAGAAGTGAAATAGCAGCAGCCAAGGCCGTAGTCGGGGGGGAGGGGGGGGGTTTGGTGGATACATCCCCCAATTGCCGGAGGCTAGGACAAATTATAAATGATAAATAGTTCTAGAAGCTATCTGATGTGTTTTTATGGCAACATAACACCATAACTGCCTAAGGCTAGACAAATTTATAAATATTAAACACCTCTAGAATCTATCTGATGTGGTTTTTTTTACGGTAACACAGCCTCCTAATTTGTACTTGTATCTTAATTTTGATATTGTTTGGGCCATAAATAAAGCCATATATATTTTGTTCATTAAATTTTGGGGGAGGGGGTATGAACCCCCAAAACCTCCTCCCCTGACTACGGCCTTGGCAGCAGCACGTGTGATATCTGATCGTGTATTCACTTTGTTCAGTACAACAGTCAGGCTGAATAAACACTTCATTAAAAACGTAAGTGATTTCAATTATAAGCTAATAAGTCAAATAAACCTAATAAGTATAATATCAGAACTCGTGAATAGCGAACAATAGTCATAAGCCGGTGCCCGCAACGCGAATAATAATATTACAACATTTGAATGAACCAAACTTAAATAGAAGGATCTAAGATTCCACGTAATACCTTCTGGAACAAAAAAAAAAAAAAAAAAGGAAGATTTTGGCTCAATCAAATAGCAACTGGGAGCTGGGAAATAACTCACGGCTTTGTCATTTTAGTTCTACTTAACTTTTATGTATGCTTAGTTTAATTAATCATAAACAATATATGTTCTTAAGGTGGGCTGGACGTGAATGCGAGAAAAAACACAGTGTTTTTGCCGTTTTTATGGCAAAACATTTTTGTGAGCAAATAAATCAAATATTGCTCCAGTACAAACATGTAGTTTAATTTCCTTCACACGGTGATATCAAAAGTTGTTGAATTTCTGTCGAGGGTGTCCTAGAATTTAATTACAAATTTTTCTCTTCATTTAAAAAGTTTGTAATCTAATGCCACCATGATCGTGACAGATATATTCAAAAAGTGTTGATATCACCGTGTGAATAAAATTAAACTACATGTTTGTACTGGAGCAATATTTTATTTACTTTGCCCAAAAAATGTTTTGCGTTAAAAATTGAAAAGAAAAAAAACTGGCCTTTTCTCACGTACCCTTCCATCCCACCTTAATGTTCCTTTTTTTAACGTGATAAGACATCAATAAATTGGTATTAAATTTAATTAGCGTGCTTGTATTAGAACATCAAACTTAAAAATAAAATTGTGTTTTATAAAATATATATTTACGATTTTGTGATACTTGTTTTTTATAATGATAATAGTTTGTTTATTAGTTTATGTTCAATTTACTTGTAGACTTAAATAAATTATTTAATTAACACATGTAACGTTGTAAATATCACCTTTTGCTGTCATTGATCTAAATTCTGAATGTGACACAATGACCTCTTCTGTTTGAGCAGTCAACATTGTAGGCCTATTATTTGTAGATACTGTACTTTCTTTCATGTCATTACTCACAAGTGTATCTAAGCTTTTTTTATAGATTTACTTTATCTTCTTTCATTTATCTTAAGAGTGTGTGTTATTTATTTAAATTACCAATCGCGTACGCCCATCTATGAACAAACGGATGGATCTCAAATAGTTTAATATGTTTAGTGTGTTATTTATACATATTGCTTGTATGTGATATAACCTAAAACCCAAACTCTAGGTAAGCTTTTATAGTTTCAATACGATTAGGAGTTCAACATTCTAAGAGGTAGCTAAACAAAATACTACTTTACATTTCTTCATTTTCATTGTGTATTTAAATAAAGTACTATTCAAACTATACCAACGTCTTTTTTATGATCCAAGCTATCTTCTGATAACAAATAATCACTTTACATAGATATGTTGCAGAGCTATTTTAAAAAACTCACTTTTGTCCCAAATACCGCCTAGCAGATGACACTTGTGATGAGAGCTTTAAGGAAAGTTGTCTTGTAGCGCATTCTCTAAAGTTATTTGATTACTACTGGCTTGAATTCTTGCCGGTTTCTTCAGCTCAGTCGACATTACGTCTCCCGCTGACCTCACTCCTCGCGATTGGAGAGATGAAGTGTCTCTTTGTAGTGGTGCAGATGCTCAGAATCGAACCCCGGCCTTTATAGTCACGCTTACCACCTTCTGAACCAGCCCTGCTACAACCAAAGCTCGACCCAGTGTTGATAATATGTAAATATGTGTGTTCATTAGAATGTTGCTCCCAGGTTTGTGAGACCTACCCGCCCCATTGTTGTGCTCACTGTAAGACAACAATGGCCCCGTGTCAGACAATTGGTAACAATGGACTGTGGCTGCGAGGGTAATCCCCCGACATTTCCCACGGACAGCAACTGTCAGGATTAGGGTGGATTAGCGGCTTTGCAGCGAGCCATCAGGTATGTTGATTTGAAGCGATCCATCAGGTCTGTTGCTTTCAGCGAGCCATCAGGTCTGTTGCTTTGCAGGAGCCATCAGGTATTTGCTTTGTAGCGACCATCAGGTCTGTACTTTGCAGGAGCCACAGGTGAGTTGCTTGTAGACATTTCACGGTCTGTCCATTTTCACGGTACATATCTGTTAGCGTTTCGAACAGCTCCGATGCTCAGGGAGACTACTGACTAACATCTAGCTAGGGTTTCATTCCATTCAGTGTATTGTGATCCTGAACATTTTTTACATGAGAGCGCTATTCCTTATATTATATGTGTTGTTCTTGATCTGTTTTCATGTTGTGTTAGGATGTCCTAATATGTCTGTCTGTCTCTATGTCTGTCGTCTCCATGTTTGTCTGTCTCCATAGTCTGTCCATCTCCATGTTTGTCTGTCTCCATGTCTGTCTTCTCCACGTTTGTCTGTCTCCATGTCTGTCCATCTCCATGTTTGTCTGTCTCCATGTCTGTCCATCTCCATGTTTGTCTGTCTCCATGTCTGTCCATCTCCATGTTTGTCTGTCTCCATGTCTGTCCATCTCCATGTTTGTCTGTCTCCATGTCTGTCTGTCTTCATGCACTATGTCTGTTTACAGCCTAAGTGAGTCTATGAATTTTGTTAAAACCTGATTTTTAGTTGTTATGTTCATACTTAAAAGCGAAAATAATTATCTGTATCCTAGCCCTAAATTTAAGGGTAAGCATACTCTGACCTATTTTATAAAATTCGAAAATATTTAGATAAATTTACTTACGAGTTTGTTTTAAAATGCGTGTTTCTAAGGGTACGAAAGAATGTGTTTACATATTTATAAATAAATAAAAAATGTATAGGTTAATTTTCTTATGTTTGACTTTCGAAAATTTGAATTCTAAGAAATGACTTTAAACGCTAATCAATTCAACGCTTTTTAAATTGAAAAAGGACACCCGGGACCTTGGATTAGATACCCTTCTGGTCTAACCACTGAATATCCAGGGATCATCCCGTGTTTAGGGTCATGCGTCCTGATAAGAGCATTGGTACACTAAGTCAAAGGTTCCGGGTTCGATTCCCGTGTACAAGTGTCATTTTTCAATTTAAAGAATACGGTATTTAAATGCGGGGTTATAACCGAAATTAACTTTAAATTTTGTGCTTAATTTCAATAAACAACGTGAGAAAGTGTGTACGATGTGTGGTAGCATTTGGAGGGACATACAAAGCCTTGAATCTCCTTCACTTCGACACCAACAGTATCATTCGCCTCTTAGAAATAGTTCCAAGGAAGAAGAGAAATGTGTGATACTGAGCCTAGAGTCCCACGGTCTGTTGACAAAAACAAGCAGCAGTTCCAACAGTTCCTTGTTCCTCGTCAGACAAAGGAGAGGTATCAGTTTCCCTCCTGAGCCGTTAAGACGCTATCTGTTGGTGCCGGCGTGAGGCAGGTGACCCTGTCACCTGGTGGGGTACTGTGCCCCGGTCTCCCCTAGCTACCTCCTCGCGGAGATTGAGCACTCCTTGGATTGGCTTGCTTGTCAACTTTTCTGCACACGTGGTTTAAAGGTGACAGGACCTAACTCGATTGAAAAAATTGACAATCTTCATTGTTAGTAATTTAAACCTTTTATTTCTGGTTTGCCTGGAGAGAGAGTGGGAACCATTTAGGAAATAACCCTCTCAATACACCCGGTCCTGGATTTGAACCACTACAGCTCCAATAGCATCAAACCAGACTAGATGGGCCTGACGTTTAGTCCGCTAGCACACCGGAGTGGATCTTCAACCAACCAGACTCTAAGTACTGACATAAGTTCTATTATTTTCTTATCACCGCGTCTTACTACCCGTTCAGGTTATACTCATATGTACTATTTCCGCTAATGAGCTGGGGATGAGTAAGGTTGAATTTACAGGAAGTGTACTCAAATATGCGTTGAGGGAGATTGGAAAACCATTTAGGGGAAAAAAAACACCTTCAATACAACCGACTTGGAATCGAACCTCGATCTCCCCGTCCAGTCTTTCTTGAGGGTAACGCCTTAGACCATGAAGCCACTGAAGTAGGCGCTGTTATTGTTATTTTAATAATCTTGGAGGGCAATTGTAAGTAGCGATATTATATTATTTCAAGACTGGCGTGTTTGGCAAATAGTAGCAGTCGAAGGAACAAGTTATTGTTAACATCTCATTGGTTGATCCGTGGTCCATCTCCCTCCAACCTCACAGCTCTATCTACTAACACAGTTTGGCCATCTCCAACCTCACAGCTCTATCTACTAACACAGTTTGGCCCATCTCCAATCACAGCTCTATCTACTAACACAGTTTGGCCCATCTCCAACTCACAGCTCTATCATAGACACAGTTTGGCCATCTCAACTCACAGCTCTATCTACTAACACAGTTTGCCCATCTCAACCTACAGCTCTATCTACTAACACAGTTTGGCCCATCTCAACCAAGCTCTCTACTACACATTTGGAGAAGTTATTTATCGATACATGCCCATCCATAAGAGACAGTATTGTATCTGTGAAGTTAATTTACGAGTCCATGGCCATCATTAGAGACAGTATTGTATCTGTAAATGTCTCCTAGCTCACATTAGAGACAGTATTGTATCTGTAAAATGTCTCCTAGCTACATAGAGACAGTTTGTGTATTTTAAAATGTCCTTAGCTCACATAGAAGACAGTATTGTATCGTGAAATAGTTCCTAAGCTCATAGAGACAGTATTGTATCTATAAAATGTCTCCTAGCTCACATAGAGACAGTATTGTATCGGTAAAATGTCTCCTAGCTCACATAGAGACAGTATTGTATCTATAAAATGTCTCCTAGCTCACATAGAGACAGTATTGTATCGGTAAAATGTCTCCTAGCTCACATAGAGACAGTATTGTATCTATAAAATGTCTCCTAGCTCACATAGAGACAGTATTGTATCGGTAAAATGTCTCCTAGCTCACCTGTCCTGTCTCGCAGCCCTGGTGTCAATATTTAGAACTATATATACTCTGATGCAGCTTTGTAAGGCCTTATTTCGTACCAGAATCCTACCGTATAGCAGTGTTTCGATAAGATAGAACGGGGTCTAGTCCATGTCATCTAGTGACATGTAGTTTCCCCAGTAATTGGCTGGCAGACAATCCCCCATAATCCCCCTGGGTTGGTGTCAAGGACACAACATCTCGTGTGGTTAGCACCTCCGTCCAATCCCTCGTTAACAAAGTGCTCGATGTAAGAAACGTTGAGGTGTCTCCACAGCTGCCCGGCCTCGTAACGGTCACAGCCACAACGGGTCGCGTGCCATGGAGATGCGATCCTATTCATAGACAGGAGGAGGGGGGAGTCAACAAGTACCAGACTGTCAATAATGAGGAGTAAACCAGCTCCCGCCACTGATAACAGTTGATAACAGCTCTGTCCTCTCACAGTATCGTCTGGGGGGCTTCTAGAATCAACTGTCAAACATTTGCCGGGAGGTGGAGGGGGAATTCCCCTGGACCATCCTCGGCTGGAGGTGGGGGAGAGCCCACCAAACTACTATTAGTTAACTGCCCCACCCTCCTTCATAATAAGGCTTCCGTCACCGCTGCCTCTACTTTATTACTTCGAAACAGGACTTCTCCGTAGAGCTAGATGTAGAGGCTACAGGCCTAGACATAGATGCTACAGTCCTAGATGTATAGGCTACAGTCCTAGATGTATAGGCTACAGGCCTAGACATAGATGCTACAGTCCTAGATGTAGAGGCTACAGGCCTAGACATAGATGCTACAGTCCTAGATGTATAGGCTACAGTCCTAGATGTATAGGCTACAGTCCTAGATGTATAGGCTACAGTCCTAGACATAGATGCTACAGTCCTAGATGCAGAGGCTACAGTCCTAGATCTATATACTACAGTCCTAGACATATATACTACAGTCCTAGATGCAGAGGCTACATTCCTAGATCTAGATACTACAGTCCTATCCATAGATGCTACAGTCCTAGATGTACAGGCTACAGTCCTAGATGTAGAGGATACAGGCCTAGACATAGATGCTACAGTCATAGATGTACAGGCTACAGTCCTAGACATAGATGCTATAGTCCTAGACATAGATGCTACAGTCCTAGATGTACAGGCTACAGTCCTAGACATAGATGCTATAGTCCTAGACATAGATGCTACAGTCCTAGATGTACAGGCTACAGTCCTAGACAAGATGCTCACAGTCCTAGATGCAGAGGCTTCAGTCCTGATCATAACACAGTCTGAGCGAGGAATTACTGACAGTCCTAGTGCAGAGGTGGTGACATCCTACGTACTTAGTTACTACAGTCCTATACATAAGATTGTACAGTCCTTAGATTGTACAGGATCTAGCTAGATGTAGAGGCTACAAGGCCTAGACATAGATGCTACAGTCCTAGATGTACAGGCTACAGTCCTAGATCATAGATAGCTACAGTCCTAGATGTACAGCTACAGTCCATAGATGTACAGGCTACAGTCCTATACATAATGCTACAGTCCTAGATGTACAGGCTTCAGTCCTAGATGCAGAGGCTACAGTCCTAGACATAGTTGCTACAGTCCTAGATGTACAGGCTACAGTCATAGACATAGATGTTACAATTCTAGATATAGAAGCTACAGCTCTAGGCTAAGCCGTATGAAATGTTCCTGTGTAAAAGTGTGAGTTATACCCTTGTTTCATCCAGGGCTTGTGTCGCCTTGTATGGAGAGTTGAAGGACAGATGTGTGAAGAAGTTGCCCCTGTAAGCCGCAACCAGCGAGCCAATAGGAGGAACTTAGCTCCTCTTTAGTCGGACAGGAAGGAAGTCAACCACAATAACCCCCAACAAACACCATTCAGACCGCGCTATTATTTCTCGCCGGGGTTGAACACACGACACATTCTCCCGATACTTCCGGTTTCTTCTCATCCATTTCCGGCTCCAGAATGTGTCGTCACAGTCCCGGTTTGACGGCGTTCAGCAGACAACTGGCCAGTAAGTGAGGTTTCCCTGAATACCGTGAGTCGGAAATGTTCTAATATTAGCAGAACTTAGGGTTGTTGCACAAGTATTATATTGGTTGTCAATCACCGGATTACCAATAGCTTGATTCTGGATCAAGGAAAGTTTGGTTGAGACAGAGTTAATTAGGGATCAAAATCTCCAACACCCGACAATAATCAAGTAAGACAAACATATTAACGCTCTAGTTGGAATATCTGATTGTGAAATGACCTCAATTTGTAGTCTACGCTGGGTTGGCCATGACGTACAAACATTAGGTCTCTGGTGGACCAGGCTGCCTGATATTTATATATCAATTACAATAAATTACAATTCTGGGCACAAAGCCTTAAGGTGGGGTGCTAGTGAGCGCCAGTTTAGTGCATTAATTTTGCAGTTTTTATAGCATAAACATTTTTTGTCAAAAAAGATCAAATATTTCTTCTATAGAATCATAGAGTTTAGTTTTCTGCACATGATAATCTCAAGAGTTCTTGAATATCTCTCATGAGCATAGCGGCATTTGTGACAAACTTTTTAAATGCAGAGAAAAAGTTGTCACTAAATTCCAGGACACCCTTGACAGATATTAAAGAACTGTTGAGATTAGCATTTGCGGAAAACTAAACTCTATGATTCTATAGAAGAAATATTTGATTTATTTTGGACAAATAAATGTTTATGCTATAAAAACATCGAAAATATTGCCCTAAACTCACGCTCACTAGCACCCCATCTTAACAAAAATGTTTTAAACCATTTTAAAGCAATATTAATAGATAAACACAACAAATAAAATCAGTCTAGGTTTCAACTCAAATTTTATTTCTCTGTAATTAAATTAGACTTATTTATTTCCTGTAACTTCTTTGGATCTCAACTATTCTCTATAACTTCATTGTAGGCGAAAGTTAAAAAAAAACTTCATCTGAAGACGCCAAAAACTCCATGGAGTCTGTACGCAATCCAGCTATACCGACTGAGTGATCCTCGTCTGTTGGCGAACATAAGGCCAACATATGTGGATATAGGGTGTCATGTGGTCAACACAATTAACTATTCAGCCGTTAATCTCAGTTTTCTTTCCCGGAGCCGCTATTGTTCCACTCAAATATCTCCTCATTCGTCCTTGCCAGGCTGAGTTGATCCCGTTCCAAAGCCACTGATTCACAGAAACATTTGGCAGCACCGGGGATCTAACTCAGGACCTCTTTATCAGTAGCTATAATCTCTGATCTCAGACCACAATCTAATTGACACTACTATACTTTAAAATAAGCCACACTCCAAATAAATATATAAAACACACTTTTTACTTTTATTAAACACTTAAATAATGACGCAAAAACTAATTAAGCCATTAAAATGTGTAGGTTATGTCTCCCATCAACAAAGAGATCGGAGAAACAAAGAGTTGATGGGGAGAATTGGCTGTTTAGCTTGACCAGGGATTTGATCAACAATCACCTCCTGATTGTTGATGGTGCAACTGAAGATGAGGTTTGAGACTCTGATTGGAGGTCAACTTACAAATAATCTCTGATCAAGACACTGAATATTGTTTGTACAACCGAACCTAGTGTCGGTTTGTGGAACTGGTCATCTCTAATTGGCCACTCTGTCCAGGCTCCATATGACCTCAACAAGCATACAGGCTTCACAACTATGCAGTGCTCATTACTGTACAGGAGCCTCACAACTATACAGTGGCTTCATTAGATGTACAGGAGCCTCACAAACTATACCGTGACTCATTAGCTTCACAGGAGCCTCACAAACTATACAGGGCTTCATTAGAAGTACAGGAGCCTCACAAACTATACAGTGTATTCCAAATCCACAGTGGCCTCAGAAATATACAGTGGCCTCAAATTAAATGGTGGCCTCCTCACCATTATACAGGGTTCCCAAATAACAAGTGCTAACACAACGTATACAGTGGTCCCATGCTAATTACAGGGGGCCTCACAGTTATACAGATGGCCACAAAATTATACAGTGCCCACACACTCATACAGGGCCCATTAGCTACACTGGTGGCCTATAACGTTTAGATCATGGCCTCAAAAGTATACACCTCCCTTACTGCGGCCGACTAGTAAAAGTCCTTATAACTTGTGATATCAAGTACAACTATTGGGCGGGATCTTCACAGGCTGTTTGATGTGTATGCTATCTCTGTGGGCAGATACCTGCATGGAGGGCCCTCATGCCCCATAGGGGCCCTCTAGCACCAGCCAGTCTCAGCCCGCATTCCTTAACATCTAGGAGAACTTGGACTCTAGTTTCCTCTCCGATACTACCACCCTGGTAGACAGGTGGAGCTACAAGGACAGTAGACACACGACCAACAAGGACAGTAGACACACGGCCAACAAGGACAGTAGACACACGACCAACAAGGACAGTAGACACACGACCAACAAGGACAGTAGACACACGGCCAACAAGGACAGTAGACACACGACCAACAAGGACAGTAGACACACGACCAATAAGGACAGTAGACACACGACCAACAAGGACAGTAGACACACGACCAACAAGGACAGTAGACACACGGCCAACAAGGACAGTAGACACACGACCAACAAGGACAGTAGACACACGACCAACAAGGACAGCAGACACACAACCAACAAGGACAGTAGACACACGACCAACAAGGACAGTAGACAGGTAAACCAACAAGGACAGTAGACGGGTAAACCAACAAGGACAGTAGACACACGCCAAAAGGACAGTAGAACACACGACCAACAAGGACAGTAGACACATGGCTAACAAGGACAGTAGACATCATGACCAACAAGGACAGTAGCACACAACAGGACAGTAGACACACGGCCAACAAGGACAGTAGACACAGACCAACAAGACGTACAGTAAGACACTGTAACAGGACAGTAGACACGGACCAACAAGGACAGTAGACACACGGCCAACAAGGACAGTAGACACACGACCAACAAGGACAGTAGACATATGGCCAACAAGGACAGTAGACACATGACCAACAAGGACAGTAGACACACGGCCAACAAGGAAGAAACGGAAGAGTAACACACGACCAACAAGGGGACAAGTAGACATAAATGGCCAACAAGGACAGTAGACACACGAACCCAACAAGGACAGTAGACACACGGCCAACAAGGACAGTAGACACACGACCAACAAGGCAGTAGACACAAACACCAACAAGGACAGTAGACACACGACCAACAAGGACAGAAGACACACGGCCAACAAGGACAGTAGAACACAGACCAATAAGGACAGTAGACACACGGCCAACAAGGACAGTAGACACACGGCCAACAAGGACAGTAGAATATGGCCAACAAGGACAGTAGACACACGACCAACAAGGACAGTAGACACACGGCCAACAAGGACAGTAGACACACGCCAACAAGGACAGTAGACACACGACCAACAAGGACAGTAGACACACGACCAACAAGGACAGAGACACACGGCCAACAAGGACAGTAGACACACGACCAATAAGGACAGTAGACACACGGCCAACAAGGACAGTAGACACACGGCCAACAAGGACAGTAGACACAGACCAACAAGGACAGAGACACACGGCCAACAAGGACAGTAGAACACAGCGACCAATCAAGGACAGTAGACACACGGCCAACAAGGACAGTAGACACACGGCCAACAAGGACAGTAGACACATGACCAACAAGGACAGTAGACACACGACCAACAAGGACAGTAGACACACGACCAACAAGGACAGAAGACACACGGCCAACAAGGACAGTAGACACACGACCAACAAGGACAGTAGACAACGACCAACAAGGACAGTAGACACACGGCCAACAAGGACAGTAGACACACGACCAACAAGGACAGTAGACAAGGCCAACAAGGACAGTAGACACATGACCAACAAGGACAGTAGACACACGGCCAACAAGGACAGTAGACACACGACCAACAAGGACAGTAGACATATGGCCAACAAGGACAGTAGACACACGACCAACAAGGACAGTAGACACACGGCCAACAAGGACAGTAGACACACGACCAACAAGGACAGTAGACACACGACCAACAAGGACAGTAGACACACGACCAACAAGGACAGAGACACACGGCCAACAAGGACAGTAGACACACGGACCAACAAGGACAGTAGACACACGGCCAACAAGGACAGTAGACACACGGCCAACAAGGACAGTAGACACATGACCAACAAGGACAGTAGACACACGGCCAACAAGGACAGTAGACACACGGCCAACAAGGACAGTAGACACATGACCAACAAGGACAGTAGACAGGTAACCAACAAGGACAGTAGACGGGTAACCAACAAGGACAGTAGACACACGACCAATAAGGACAGTAGACACACGGCCAACAAGGACAGTAGACACAGGCCAACAAGGACAGTAGACATATGACCAACAAGGACAGTAGACACACGGCCAACAAGGACAGTAGACACACGGCCAACAAGGACAGTAGACACATGACCAACAAGGACAGTAGACAGGTAAACCAACAAGGACAGTAGACGGTAAACCAACAAGGACAGTAGACACACGCCAACAAGGACAGTAGACACACGACCAACAAGGACAGTAGACACATGGCAACAAGGACAGAAGACACACGACCAACAAGGACAGTAGACACACGGCCAACAAGGACAGTAGACACACGGCCAACAAGGACAGTAGACACACGGCAACAGACAGTAGAACATGACCAACAAGGACAGTAGACAAGTAAACCAACAAGGACAGTAGACACACGGCCAACAAGGACAGTAGACACATGGCCAACAAGGACAGTAGACACACGACCAACAAGGACAGTAGACACACGGCCAACAAGGACAGTAGACACACGACCAACAAGGACAGTAGATATATGGCCAACAAGGACAGTAGACACACGACCAACAAGGACAGTAGACACACGGCCAACAAGGACAGTAGACACACGACCAACAAGGACGTAGACACACGACCAACAAGGACAGTAGACACACGGCCAACAAGGACAGTAGACACACGACCAACAAGGACAGTAGACACACGGCCAACAAGGACAGTAGACACACGGCCAACAAGGACAGTACACACATGACCAACAAGGACAGTAGACAGGTAAACCAACAAGGACAGTAGACACACGGCCAACAAGGACAGTAGACACATGACCAACAAGGACAGTAGACAGGTAAACCAACAAGGACAGTAGACGGGTAAACCAACAAGGACAGTAGACACACGGCCAACAAGGACAGTAGACACACGACCAACAAGGACGGTAGACACACGGCCAACAAGGACAGTAGACACACGACCAACAAGGACAGTAGACACACGGCCAACAAGGACAGTAGACACACGACCAACAAGGACAGTAGACATATGGCCAACAAGGACAGTAGACACACGACCAACAAGGACAGTAGACACACGACCAACAAGGACAGTAGACACACGGCCAACAAGGACAGTAGACACACGACCAACAAGGACAGTAGACATATGGCCAACAAGGACAGTAGACACACGACCAACAAGGACAGTAGACACACGGCCAACAAGGACAGTAGACACACGACCAATAAGGACAGTAGACACACGACCAACAAGGACAGTTGACAGGTAAACCAACAAGGACAGTAGACGGGTAAACCAACAAGGACAGTAGACATATGGCCAACAAGGACAGTAGACACACGACCAACAAGGACAGTAGACACACGGCCAACAAGGACAGTAGACACACGACCAATAAGGACAGTAGACACACGACCAACAAGGACAGTAGACACACGGCCAACAAGGACAGTAGACACACGGCCAACAAGGACAGTAGACACACGACCAACAAGGACAGTAGACACATGAGTATCATATCGTTACGTCATGCTTCTTGTCAGTACTTCTCCATCGCATCAAAGGGACCGACGATATGTCTGGACGTGCTAAGAACAGAACACTGTCGTGGTTCAGGGACACGCCAATGATGGGAGCTATGGGTATTATCAATGATCGAGACGGAAGGTGGATGAGATCTGCACAGACTCTGTCTCAACCGTGTTCATCTGTATCGCCCCCGGCTCTAGTCCTGCGTTGCGCCGGCGCCTTTGTGTTCCAACGGACGTGCTGACAAGTCACATGGACGTACCTCAGACTTCTGGTTAAAATATGGGCTGATCAAATTCAACGCCAGCCATTTTGTTTCAAGATGGTGGCTAAAATAATACTTTGTAATCTTCTCTCAGCTATTATTTATCGTAGTTTAGTTGAACCAACTTTGAAAGGTTTCTAGATATAGATGAGACATTACGGACATCTTGAAAGAAAATGGTGGCCATAGCTTATAACCCTGCTCTTTAGATCGTCCAGAGCTGCAGATCCTAAACAATAATGACATATTGCTATAAGTGTTGCTCTAATAATGTATGAGAGTTGTTTATCCATTTTATCTGCCACAATTCCTTTAGAAATGGATAGGTATCTTCTATCTGAATGAACTGAATAGTTTGTCTGTCATGATTGTTGTATGATATCAACCACACACAGAGGTAAGACCTTTTAAAATTAAAACAACAAACATGTGCACTTAGAAGCAGGCAATTTACATTTTTATTGGAATTAATGTTTGCCATTTTTATCCTTTCTGTACTTTTGGAACTTTTGATCCTTTTACCGTATAATATTTGTCCTGGGTAGTGCTGGGTACTTGATGCTAGTTAATAATAAATATTTGTCCTATTGGATACGTACACATACTCCGTGATAGGAACGGACAGTGAGCTAGTATTCTATTACTAACCCCACGAGGAACGGACAGTGAGCTAGTATTCTATTACTAAACACGCGAGGAACGGACAGTGAGCTAGTATTCTATTACTAAACACGCGAGGAACGGACAGTGAGCTAGTATTCTATTACTAAACACGCGAGGAACGGACAGTGAGCTAGTATTCTATTACCAAACACAGGCGGAACGGACAGTGAGTTAGTGTTCTATTACTAAACACAGGCGGAACGAACAGTGAGCTAATATTCTATTACTAAACACACGAGGAACGGACAATGAGCTAGTATTCTATTACTAAACACGCGAGGAACGGACAGTGAGCTAGTATTTATTACTAAACACGCGAGGAACGGACAGTGAGCTAGTATTCTATTACTAAACACAGGCGGAACGGACAGTGAGTTAGTGTTCTATTACTAAACACACCCTGTGAGAATAACGGACAGTGAGCTAGTATTCTATTACTAAACACACGAGTAACGGACAGTGAGCTAGTATTCTATTACTAAACACGCGAGGAACGGACAGTGAGCTAGTATTCTATTACCAAACACAGGCGGAACGGACAGTGAGTTAGTGTTCTATTACTAAACACAGGCGGAACGAACAGTGAGCTAATATTCTATTACTAAACACACGAGGAACGGACAATGAGCTAGTATTCTATTACTAAACACGCGAGGAACGGACAGTGAGCTAGTATTCTATTACCAAACACAGGCGGAACGGACAGTGAGTTAGTGTTCTATTACTAAACACACCCTGTGAGAATAACGGACAGTGAGCTAGTATTCTATTACTAAACACACGAGTAACGGACAGTGAGTTAGTGTTCTATTACTAAACACACCCTGTGAGAATAACGGACAGTGAGCTAGTATTCTATTAATAACCCCACGAGGAACGGACAGTGAGCTAGTAGTATTCCATTAGAGCTCGTCCCGAAGCCGAGTAACAAGAAATTTCATCTAGGTGTGGCTCTAAGCAGTCTTCTTTTGACAGAAATAACAGAACACTCTGAGATAGTTGAGGATTGTTTTAGTGGTTTGGAAGATTCAGAACTGTCGTTACCATAAAAAAAAATACAGTGTTAGGGTCACAACAGAACACTATGAGATAGTTGAGGATTGTTTTAGTGGTTTGGAAGATTCAGAACTGTCGTTACCATAAAAAAAATACAGTGTTAGGGTCACAACAGAACACTCTTGAGATAGTTGAGGATGGTTTGGAAGTTTCAGAAGACATATGAAAATTTGAGGATATTCCCACCTTAAATAGACTGTTCTCCTAACCTAAAACTATACATTTTTATAGCTTTGAGTTTATAAAAACACGTTAAGTCCCAACAAATAATAATAATAGTGTGAGACAAAGCGATATACAAAAGTAGCATCCCTGTGTTGCGTGAGAGCTGCTTATGTGTGTGTGAGCTCGAGGGGTGAGTATAAAACTGGTCCCCCTGGGAATATGTGTACCCCTACCTCCCCTCTCACCCCTGTTCCCCTACCTTCCCTCTCCCACCAAACTCTGACAGGTCCAAGGTGAAGGTAAGTTGAGACACTCAGGTACCAGTCCAGCCAGTGCCTAGCAGCAGTGTTGTGTGTGACTCGTGTGAAACGTTGTGTGACTCTCGTGTGATCAGTTGTGTGGATTAACTTGGCCAGCAGGTAAGTCGATACAACCGACCACATGTTCTGTATCTCACCTCCTGTTGTGTGCGACTGATGCTTTACTGGACAAATATACCAAACACACTCGACTTACAAACTATCACACAACACTAGCACAAGTAATTGTTATGGTAGTTTTTTTAAACAGACATAAAATAGTACCTAGGTACTATATTATTTTAAATACGACCTTGTGCTAAAACTGGGGTCCTCTAGACCTGCAGTTAGTCTCATGGGCGGATCCAGATCATTTTCATAGGAGGAGGGGGGTCATAGTTATTAATAACATAGTTACTTACAATGTAAGATTCTGTTTGAAGCCATTTGATAGTTTCTCGTTCATATTTGATCATATGCATGTTTTAAGCCGTGGTCATCCTCTCCAATTTTTTAAAATTAGATAGTTTTTTATACATTATTTGGAGTGGCCCTCCTTCTACAGTTTTTTTGAAAAATGGTTCACTCTAGAAGTTATGAGTATTCTTTGCCTTGATTTAAAAAAATAATAGAGTCTTTCATAATTTATTCGCCACCATTTGAAGTGTTCCTCACCTAGACATTTTTGAAATGTGGATGCCCCTCGAAGCTATTTAGTGTGATCTTCACCTTAAATTTTTAGGATGGTTGGATACCTCTAGAAGATAATCATTGAAGTGGTCTTATACCAACAAAATTTTGAAAATTGAATTATTTCAGAAACTAGGATATTTGGGGTGATCCTAGCCTGAAAACTCCTCAAAATGACATGCATCTAGAAGCTATTTGGAGTTGTCCTACCCTAGATATTTTTGAAATTCAAATGACCTTGGACGCTATTTAGAGCTTCCCTCCCCTGACTCTTTCTGCCACTTAGCTAACTCTAATCTTGTAGTTATTTAAAGCGGCCTTTTTCCGACAAAAATTTTGACAGTTGAATGCATCTAGAAGTCATTTGGAGTTTGATTTAAGGCCATCTTTCAGCTTAATGTTCTATAATATCAGAGGAGGGGGGGATTTATTCCAGAGAAGGTCACATTATTTACAGGGGTTCAGAAGGATCCTTTAGGCCTGTAGTCAGTCTCCCTGACCACTCAGTCACAGACAGGATAGAACCAGGGTCCTCTAGACCTGTAGTCAGTCTCCCTGAACAGACAGGATGTAACCAGGGTATACTAGAACCTGTAGTCAGTCTCCCTGGCCACTCAGTCACAGACAGGATAGAACCAGGGTCCTTTAGACCTGTAGTCAGTATCCCTGACCACTCAGTCATAGCCAGTGTTTGTCTACAGTTCCCAGACTGTTGGACCGGTCCTGCCCCCGCACGTCATGTGATAATATTCAAATGTTGCCTCCAGTCATGATTACGGTCCCTCTCAGAGCTAGGCTCTCTCCAGTTGCTAGATAGCTCCTCCTAGACCCTGTCTGTCATTTAGCATAACCTCCAGGAGTACATTGCAACCTCCCACGCTACTGTAGAGTTTCTGGTGGTGCGTACGAGATAATCTAAGTGGGCAAGGAGAAGGAGGATGAATTGTTAGCTGGAGGAAATATCAGCCTCAGCGTTTGTGCTCAGTCCTGGCAAGTCCGGCGCTCTAACCGTGCGACCAACACCTAGAGGATTTATCGTATAATTGGCTAATTACTCTTTCACCAAGTCTTGGAACCTTTTGTGCCACTCGCAATCTATAATAAACACACCAATGTGTTAGTGTTGAGGAAGGTTCAATTGCGAGAAAGTGTAGCCGCATTTGTGCAAAGGGAGAGTGGAAAACCGGTGATGAGGCTCTTGTTTTCTTAGACGTCACTAACTGTTGGTGTGGGAATTGACAACCAACATAGCAAAATGAAGTCATTCAGCTCTGAACCCAAGAAGAGATGTTGATCCATGAATACAGACTGGCCAGCTCTGAGCCCAAGAAGAGATGTTGATCCATGAAGACAAATTGGCCAGCATAGGGTCCTCTAGCTCTGAGACCAAGAGAAGATGTTGATCTATGAAGACAAACTGGCCAGCATAGGATCCTCCAGCTCTGAACCCAAGAAGAGATGTTGATCCATGAAGACAAACTGGCCAGCTCCGAACCCAAGAAGATATGTTGATCCATGAAGATAGACTGGCCAGCTCTGAGCCCAAGAAGATATTCCATGAAGACAAACTGGCCAGCATAGGGTCTTCTAGCTCTGAACCCAAAAGGAGAGGTTGATCCATGAAGACATACTGGCCAGCTCTGAACCCAAGAGGAGATGTTGATTCATGAAGACAGATTGGCCAGCATAGGGTCCTCTAGCTCTGAACCCAAAAGGAGAGGTTGATCCATGAAGACAGACTGGCCAGCTCTGAACCCAAGAGGAGATGTTGATTCATGAAGACAGATTGGCCAGCATAGGGTCCTCCTGCTCTGAACACAAGAGATGTTGAGCCATGAGGACAGAGTGGCCAGCTCTGAGCCCAAGAGATGTTGATCCATGAAGACAAACTGGCCAGCTCTAAGCCCAAGAAGAGATGTTGATCCATGAAGACAAACTGGCCAACTCTAAGCCCAAGAAGAGATGTTAATCCATGAAGACAAACTGGCCAGCTCCGAACCCAAGAAGAGATGTTGATCCATGAAGACAAACTGGCCATCTCTGAGCCTAAGAAGAGATGTTGATACATGAAGACAAACTGGCCAGCTCCGAACCCAAGAAGAGATGTTGATCCATGAAGACAAACTGGCCATCTCTGAGCCTAAGAAGAGATGTTGATACATGAAGACAAACTGGCCAGCTCCGAACCCAAGAAGAGATGTTGATCCATGAAGACAAACTGGCCATCTCTGAGCCTAAGAAGAGATGTTGATACATGAAGACAAACTGGCCAGCTCCGAACCCAAGAAGAGATGTTGATCCATGAAGACAAACTGGCCATCTCTGAGCCTAAGAAGAGATGTTGATACATGAAGACAAACTAGCCAGCATGAGGTCAAGGCTGTATAGAGTTGGATCGAGTGTTACTGTGGATTCACACGCTCGCCAAAAAACTGGCGCAGAACAGAAACCTGGTCACATGACGCGCCCTAAACCAATCACAAGATTTCCGCTAAATCGGCACGAGCTGTTCTGATGAAGTTCAACTATTCTCTACTTTGTCCGCTCTGCTCGAGATGTTTGGCACAGAAGAACCAATCAAATCTCCAAACCAACAATCCCAAATTAGTGCGCATGCGCATTTGTCAACACATGTGCTCTACAGCCAGAAGCTAGCAGACAACTTCGTTGGCCGTTATGAGGAGATTTGAACAAACCCGTTAATGTAAAGCGTGTGTATTCGTGTAATGGATTGTGCCACAACACAGCGTTATAATTTAAAATCATCCTTGGGATGATGGTCTAAAATATGTTTATCCACTAGAAGATAAAATTGGTTGATAATCAGCTGTTTTAAAGTGTTGCAATGCATCATGGGTCAACTTAAAGTGTGTGAATTACTGCGCAGATTCTGCTTTATATTTTTCGGCGAACGTGCGAATCAAGCTTAAACAGGCTGGGTCATTGGCACGACGGGACTCTTCATTGTCCGCTGTTTCATTCCGCACATCATGAGGGGCTGCGGAGATTGACACGAATGTCCTCTGGTTCCATTCCTTGACATTAGTCTGGTTCCATTCCTTGACATTAGTCTGGTTCCATTCCCTAACATTATTCTGGTTCCATTCCTTGACATTACTCTGGTTCCATTCCCTGACATTACTCTGGTTCCATTCTTTGACATTACTCTGGTTCCATTCCCTGACATTACTCTGGTTCCATTCTTTGACATTACTCTGGTTCCATTTCCTAACATTACTCTGGTTCCATTCCTTGACATTACTCTGGTTCCATTCCCTGACATTACTCTGGTTCCATTCTCTGACATTACTCTGGTTCTATTCCTTAAAATTACTCTGGTTCCATTCCTTGACATTACTCTGGTTCCATTCCCTGACATTACTCTGGTTCCATTCCCTAACATTAGTCTGGTTCCATTCCCTGACATTAGTCTGGTTCCATTTCCTGACATTACTCTGGTTCTATTCCTTGACATATTTTACTCTGGTTCCATTCCCTGACATTACTCTGGTTCTATTCCTTGACATATTTTACTCTGGTTCCATTCCCTGACATAGCTTGATGACGTCATATTTTGGACTGGGATACATTGATAAAAGAAGGCAGAATTTAGAGAAACTATATCCACATTTGCATGAGATGGAAATGATAAACTATTTAGCAAAATCTCCTCACTACACTTGACCTGGTTTCAAACCTGGACCCCCATCACCGACAAGCCAGTCTTTTAGAACATGAGAGATACCTTTTCATTTCAACTAAACAGATAACAAAACAATATTAGTTGTAAACTGACCATATCGATTGTATTTATAAACAACTGTGTTGCCAAAAATACGAGGTTAATTATTTCATTGGGTTGTTGATTATATAATTAGTTTGTTGATTATCTCGTTAGGGTGTTGATTATCTCGGTAGATTTTTATTATATTGTTAGGATCTTGATTATCTCGTTAGTTTGTTGATTATCTCCTTAGATTGTTGATTATATCGTTAGGTTGTTGATTATCTCGTAAGGTTGTTTATTATCTCGTTAGGTTTTTAATGATCTCATTAGGTTGTTAATGATCTAATTAGAATGTGGGCTATATCATTAGGTTGTTAATGATGCCATTGTGTTGTGAATTGTATCGTTCGAGATATTTCTAGCCCGTGCATAATATTATCATTGAGGTAAAACTGGTCTGTGATTGATTTGGTTGTCAAACTCTTTAGGAAAACACCACCAATCATTTCATATCAAACACGATAAGAAACATTATGTCTGCTGATCACAAGCTACCGTTTCATATTTGTCTCCATCGGCAGACATTTCCTAGTACCAGGTCTAAGGAATGGTACCTGTTTACGAAAAGGATGATGAAGGTTAAGGACATCTCCCCCCAGGAACTGTTCATTTCTGCAATGCGGTGGAACAATGGCGGCTGTCTACCATTTCAAGTGCACCCTGGAGGACCCTTGAAGCAACGTAGACACCTTCTTGCACGATTCAACGACGAGCTGTACATAGTCGGGTATTGCGAGAACACGAATCTTGCCCTCACCAATAGCTCCCTCCACCCCCAAACCCCGTCTTCCCCTATCTCCCTGTATCTCCCTACATGTGACGTCATGGCAAATCAGGATCCCCCATGTTCATGTACCTAGGTTTTATTCGGAGAGTTTAAAAAAACATAACATTGAAACAAAAACCATACATTTTAAATAATTATAAAAATAAGAAACCATGAACAAACTTTTTTTTAAAAATCTTGAAGCAGTTTTTTAACTCGTTTCCAACTCGGGCTATTTGGTTTATTCGCTAAATGTCCTGTAGGATTCTTCCTGGCAGGAGGTATTGTACATTATACAGCTCAACGGAAACAAATTTATGTCTAGAATAGGAAACAAGAAATATATCATTTTGAATGCAAGTCGATTCTGTCCAGCCGCAAATAGTAGAGTGAGTGTTTGTACTCGTCAGAGGAAGAGGGAAAGTGTTATCATTTCAGGAGGTTTCATGCTTGGTTTTGGTTCCAGAGTATGGCGAGAATCTAACATTCGGTAAAAGCGACCTGATCCAAATAATGTCTCGTCCGCCAGATATAAACGTATCGTACCTACAATATTTATAACTTTTAATGTTTCAAATTTTAAAAAAAAATCGCGGGGCCCCAATTATTGGTAGACGCTGGCTTAGAGAGTCAAGCTAAGCTGCAACCTGCTTCCCGAGATAGCTTCTAACTCCTGAAGCAGGCGACAATATCAAAGCGCGAGACCAATGGCCAACTTTACTTGCTACCTAATTACATCTTGAGTTGTACAGGTAAGTGATCTTTCACACATGAGTTCAAACACTCACAGTTTATGAAGACTTTGTGAAAAAAGAGGGAGGGGGAGACATAAACTCACCTGCCCCCCTTCCCCCAACAACCTCACACACAAAACCCTTGAGACCTCATCGGATTCCCTTCAAATCTAATCTAAAGAAATAAGGAAGACTGTTTGTGCCCTACATTGAACCCTCTCCCTCGTCTCTAGGGGAAGGGCTCTACCACCTGGACACGGTCGCAGGGAAGGGGGAATATATTAAAAGTCGTTCGCCCCAAGACCCAACACACAACTGCAGAAGAAACCTTCCCCTTTTCTTACGCAACGCAACCTTCCATTGAATAGCGCGAATAATGAAAACCATCGTTAGGGGGGAATTTATCGAGGAGAAGGAAGACAAGATGACAGGGGTTGTTCGGGAGGTGAGGGGGGTTGAGGAACTGGTCCGGAAGACAGGAACTGGAGCAAGTTGTGAGCTCTGTGAGCCGACCACTGAGCTAACCCTCTCAAGGTGCGTGAGGATCTACAAGCACTCTCTGGTCTGCAGGACCAACTAACCACTGAACTAGCTCTCTCAAGGTGCGTGAGGGTCTACAAGCACTCTGTGGTCTGCAGGACCAACTAACCACTGAGCTAACCCTCTCAAGGTGTGTGAGGGTCTACAAGCACTCTGTGGTCTGCAGGACCAACTAACCGCTGAGCTAACCCTCTCAAGGTGTGTGAGGGTCTACAAGCACTCTGTGGTCTGCAGGACCAACTAACCGCTGAGCTAACCCTCTCAAGGTGTGTGAGGGTCTACAAGCACTCTGTGGTCTGCAGGACCAACTAACCACTGAACTAGCTCTCTCAAGGTGCGTGAGGATCTACAAGCACTCTCTGGTCTGCAGGACCAACTAACCACTGAACTAGCTCTCTCAAGGTGCGTGAGGGTCTACAAGCACTCTGTGGTCTGCAGGACCAACTAACCACTGAGCTAACCCTCTCAAGGTGTGTGAGGGTCTACAAGCACTCTGTGGTCTGCAGGACCAACTAACCGCTGAGCTAACCCTCTCAAGGTGTGTGAGGGTCTACAAGCACTTTGTGGTCTGCAGGACCAACTAACCACTGAGCTAACCCTCTCAAGGTGTGTGAGGGTCTACAAGCACTCTGTGGTCTGCAGGACCAACTAACCGCTGAGCTAACCCTCTCAAGGTGTGTGAGGGTCTACAAGCACTCTGTGGTCTGCAGGACCAACTAACCGCTGAGCTAACCCTCTCAAGGTGTGTGAGGGTCTACAAGCACTTTGTGGTCTGCAGAACCAACTAACCGCTGAACTAACCCTCTCAAGGTGTGTGAGGGTCTACAAGCACTCTGTGGTCTGCAGGACCAACTAACCACTGAGCTAACCCTCTCAAGGTGTGTGAGGGTCTACAAGCACTTTGTGGTCTGCAGAACCAACTAACCGCTGAACTAACCCTCTCAAGGTGTTGAGGGTCTACAAGCACTCTGTGGTCTGTAGGACCAACTAACCACTGAGCTAACCCTCTCAAGGTGTGTGAGGGTCTACAAGAACTCTGTGGTCTGCAGGACCAGGTCTACAAGCACTCTGTGGTCTGCAGAACCAACTAACCGCTGAGCTAACCCTCTCAAGGTGTGTGAGGGTCTACAAGCACTCTGTGGTCTGCAGGACCAACTAACCACTGAGCTAACCCTCTCAAGGTGTGTGAGGGTCTACAAGCACTCTGTGGTCTGCAGGACCAACTAACCACTGAACTAACCCTCTCAAGGTGTGTGAGGGTCTACAAGCACTCGACACTAGTGGAAGGGAATTATTCTGCTTTCTGTGTCTGATAATAACCTGACTCATGGGGGAATCGAACGTGGCTCTCCAAGAACTGCATTCAACTACTATACATTAGTGACAGTCCAGTCTGACCGGTTAGTGTCTAACTCATCCAGATCTCAACACTAAAAGAGTCAAAATATCATCTACGCTCTTTGTTAGACAACATATTTGGTCTATTAATAGTCATCGTATCGACTATTTGGGTAGACAGTACTTCTTTGTTCATTCGAATATTATTTTATTACTCTCTCGCTATCTTACGGGTAGAGAGAGTATTGTGATCGTACAAAAAATCGAATTCAAGATTTTGACGAAGTTCGACGTTTCATGACCCCCAAGTCCGAAAAAGTGGTTTTTGAATTTCCGTCTGTCTGTCTGTCTGTACTTCCAACTAGAGCCTAAACTATTTTACCGATCGGGATAAAATTTGGTATCTAGGGTTTTCATAGGGTTGCCCCGAGGGTTTTCGGAATTGGATATCTAACCCTAAAATTAAGGGTAGTTTATTGAAGGACAAAAAGAGAAAAAGTCGATTTCCTCAAAATCGGCTCCAACGATTTTGATTAAATTTAATTTCTAAACATTTATAAATATTCCAAACAAAATGACTACCCTCAATATTTCGGCAAAATAACACAAAGGGCTCCGGTCAGATGCGTAAATTATAATTTTTTATCATATCTCCGAAACTATTTGAGATATGAAATTACTTATCATTACATATATGTAGATCTACTATATATGATACAAATATTTATTCGAAGCATATTTTTTATAAAACCAATAACTTTCAAGCTATACGCATATATTTATATTTTTTCACTTTTCGAACACGAAAGGTAAAGTATTGTGACCGTAAAAAAAATCTAACCTGAAATATTGATGGATATCGGCATCTTATGACACCCCAAACCCCAAAAAGTGGTCTTTGCAATGCCGTCTGTCTGGTTGTCTGTTTAAACTTAAAATTAAGAGTAGTTTAATAAAGGATGAAAAGAGAAAAAATAGATTTTCTCAAAATCAGCTCTTACGATTTTGATTAAAATTCGTATATAGGTGTTAAGATTATAAATTAAGATTATAAATAAACTGGCTATTTTCATTTTCCCATGAAAATGAATTTTAGGGTACTTTACAGAAGTTGAAATTTCCGTATCTCCGCAATTATTTGAGATACTAAATAGCTTATCATTACAAAATTGTGGTACTAATAAAAATAACAAAACTTTTATATTAAATATATTTTTTTTAACCAGCAGTTTCTGAGATATTGGCAAATATATTAATACAATTTTGTGAGCTATAGTTTATAAAGAGATACTACTTAAGTTTAAACGTAATAATTCTCTAATACCATAGAGTAATTAAATATAAGTAAGTCTCTCAAAACGTTCATGTTATTTTCCCTTAAACCTCTTAGGAGAAATGTTTGTACAACAATGATCTATCTCCATTTTAGACTCCATAGTCAATATTTACATATTTTTATTGGTCAAAATTTATAAATGAGGAATTTAATAGCAATGCGATGACATGAAGATGTGCAACACCCAATAACATGTCGAGAATTTTAACCAGAAGTCGAAATTTTAATACGAAGTGTTGACCCTTGTGGACCCAGTATTGATCTTTTTTATAGGTCCAAACATACAAATGAGGACATTAATTCTTTAAAAATAAAATTATAAAATTTAAAACCGGGGCTAAAAAAGTTTTACCTTAATATAGCGCAATTTATGCTTGGGTTTGCTAGTGTATATTATTTCGTTTCACATATACTACGAGCTTTGAGTAAATATCTCCATTTTTAATCATTAGAACAAGAAAGTCCGTGCGGAGTTCCGTACCATTTATTCATAATTCTTGTGTCTTGGGGGCAGGGGTGCACCCAGGATTTTGAGTTGGTGGGGGGAGGGGGGCTTTTTACTGAGTAATTTTCATAATTGCAACATTATAAATTTCAATTACGTTAATATTTGGAAATTTGATTTGAAGTAGGGGTATAAGAAAGATAGATAATCAGTGAAGCCCCCTAAAATGTGGGGTGGAAAAAATTTGATTTCAAAGGATGCAAATGATAATATTTAAGCTAATTTGTACCAAAATCGGATCCTCGGCCTACCTTCTGTCACTGTGTACGCCACTGGTTAACAGGTCTGTGTTTACACATTCTTCTTCACACCCAGGATACAATAATGTTTACATAATTGTTCTAAAATAATAATTTTAATTGCTGTACCCACGTCAAAAATCTATGTACAGAAAGTAAAGACTTTAACCATTTCTAGAAAATATTACGGTATTGCAGATCCAGTTTTAATTTATGTGCAAATTTAGTAAAATTTAAAATCTGCAGAAAGAAGTATTCCTTTGAAAAGCCCTAATTACTGCACAAATTTAATCTCTTTTGTATTAAATATAATTAAACAAAATATAATTGATTATTAATTGATGTAACATAATGCTAATCATATTTTTGTAATATCCTTGATTTCTGAGGGAGGGCCTTCAGCTGGGGGCATCAGCCCCAAAGCCCCCCCCCCCACCGTGGGTGTGCCCCTGCTTGGAGGATTTGGCTATGGGTTTAATTCATCACATAAAATTATTTCATACAGTCCTCTTTTATTATATTGACTTACGACTTCATTCCACTGAGAAACTAACATGTATGTTATTTCTTTATGTAGAACTATCATATAGTCGCTATGTATATACAAAATTATACCATTATAAAAATAACTCTGACCTAGCATTTTTTTTATTTGATGTATTTTAACGTACACTTTCTGAATTAACTGATTATGTCAGCACACGGGAATTTCTATGAGCGAGAAAAAAAAGGGCCCACCAATTTCGCCGATAAAGGTATTTTCACATACCTTCCAGGGTTCTTATACCTGCCACAATCGACATGGGACCGACAGCTTTACTTACCCTCCGAAAGAAGTTGTAATACGAATTTTTATCACTAAAAACAATCGTCAACTCCGGCTGGGTTTGAACAAACGAACACCGGGTCCTGAGGTAAGCACATTACCCCAAGAACACAGAAGTAAACCTCTAAACTAGTAACCTGTTCTTCAAATTTTAAATGAAATCTTTATTTACAAGTAAATTGTAAATAAAAAGCAAGCTTATCTTTAATAACTAGGAAAGTTGAAAATATTTTTGTGGTAGATAGATATAAATCAGTATTTTTGATCCAGCGACAATTCTCCTAAAACAAGCATAATCTATAATTAATATGTTTCTCAGGTGATTAAAACCCCAATCAAGAGCATCTGAAGTTATCCCCTCCTCTATGCAACCCCACAGCGCACCTGCTCTGATGGGAACGTTTGATTTCGACAGATCCTTAATCTTATCCTGTCAATCACCGATACGTAGCATTTATTACCTTTCCTTTCACTTCCGTCCGCAAGTAGTCAGCCTACGTCATGAGTGACCACGACCCGGAATTTGATACCTAAAAATTGTAAAAAAAACCAACTATAAATTACACTAGAAATTATAAGGAAATAACTTTTTTTTAAAATCACCTAAAATTATGAACGAAATCTTGTAATGAATGCACACGACTAAAACAAACACACCCTTTACAAAATAATGGAGAATAAAATAATATACATGCAATAAAAAGCATTTAACAAGCAAAATTCATAGATTCTGCTAAATATATCATTGATTTACAGATTATCTTTAGAAGTAATAGCTACCCCCATCCCGACGCAACCCTTTTAACTTAACTGTAGTATCTCTAGGAATGTGTATTTTACAACCATACAGGCAAAGAAGTTAACAAGTTTATTAACTTCAGTATCTTCTCTTTCAGACAACTGGCTGATGACACTTTTATGTATTTATGAATTTACAAAACTACTACAGAATTTAAAAATATAACTACCGAGCATAAATTCCTACAAATTACTCAATAATTACGTAAGCCAAGAAACTATTACCTAAAATAACAAAAATTACAAATCATTGACCAACAAGTTTCCATTAGCAAGGGAGTTTGAAGAGAATTTATGTACCTCTCCATATCCACTGAATGTTAGAAAGCTTACCTCGTATTATTCCGCTATGGTAGCTCAGGGTGACAAACTGGCAGCCCACACTTTCTCAAAATGTGACCTCACAGTCTCCCGGAGGAAAATGGGGGAGAGCCCCTCGGTGCCTAATGTGAAATAGCCAATGTGTACAAATGTGTGATTGTTTGTAGGCCTTATTGAGTTGATGGGATTACTAAATATATCTTCGATCCACGGTGCAAACTGATAGACTTAGGATGAAACTCGTTCGACCAACCTGGTAGCTTGTAAGATAGGACCATAGTGTAATCTTTCAAGGTAAGACTGTGAGCTTGGAGTGTAGCCATGAACATTGTCTTTGATGTAACAAAGAATATGACATGTCATCGAAACCGTGTCCCTGGTCATGATATATAGGACCCAACTAAGGTTTCATTAGTTCACTTTGTACTCGTGCGTCACAGTCTTCAATAGTTCACTTGTACTCGTGCATCACAGTCTCCAATAGTTCACTTTCTACTCGTGCGTCACAGTCTCTAATATTTCACTTTCTACTCGTGCATGATAGTCTCCAATAGTTTACTTTCTACTCGTGCATCACAGTCTCCAATAGTTCACTTTCTATTCGTACATCACAGTCTCCAATAGTTCACTTTGTACTCGTGCATCACAGTCTCCAATAGTTCACTTGTACTCTTGCATCACAGTCTCCAATAGTTCACTTTCTACTCGTGCGTCACAGTCTCCAATAGTCATTTGTACTCGGCGTCACAGTCTCCAATAGTTCACTTTGTACTCGTGCGTCACATTCTCCAATAAAACAAAGCTAAGTTGCTGGACATGGGCCCTTGTTCCTCTGATCTTGTTCTGTCTGTTCTGTCGATTCTGTACATAAACTATTATTTGTTAGTAGTTTCAGGATTACATATACTTTATTTCTTATATTAGGGAGGTCATGGTTCAAGTCTCAGATGGGTTAAATGGGAATAGAGGGTAGGTAAGAGCTTCCAAAGTAATTCACCATACTAATTTTTTCTCGTACAAATGCGGATGCACCATTTCCAAAATAGCATCATCTCCATCATTTAGTTTAATTCGGTAATAGCTTCTGTGTTAAGCACACTAAAAAATAAATACAAAAGGAATTTCCCCATAATTTTGACTAGTATTATGAATCTTCAGGAAAATATTTGTTTCTTATCTATTTTACCAGTGCACGCGTGGTTTAGGAAGTAAGACTTGTCTATTCACACAACAATGTTCTAAATTAAATAAGAGATACGATCTCAGGCACTTCCTGTTAGAGAAAGAGTCCCCGTATTTAGTATCCACAACGTGAAATAGTCTGGTGATGACCATCCACCAATTAACTGAAGGAAGGTCACTGTCCAAGACGGTCCCACGCTGACATTTCTTGCACGCGAATACACCTCAGGGTGGTTGCAGGTTCCTGTCCAGCAAGGTGTGGACAAAAGATAAACATTTATCACTGGGGAGAATCTTTAGTGATTACAAACATACAACCCCCAGTGGGAAGCAACTATCTAGTCGCTGTGGTCACTTCCCCTGTTGGAGTGGGAAGCAACTATCTAGTCACTGTGGTCCCTGGTGGTAGAATCTATAAGTTTCTTAGAAAGGAGTGCAGTTTAGTCCTATAAATGTAGCAGAGCTCTTTTATCTGACACATTGTCATCTAGTTTGCTCTCCATCGGCTGTATCTTATTAATTACTAGCAGAAGTGGCAATGCATTGCGTGGCTACCCTGGGCAGCGCTTTTTTTTTTTTTGCTTCAGACAGAAAAAAATCTCTTCCTTTTATTTATTCTGAGCCAGTTTTTAGTAAATTAAAAAAAATTAGTCAACAATTTAAAACCCCAGCTTCTAGGTGCACATGTTTGTGCTACTAGTTTTAAAATGTCAGACCTCAGCGTGTGGTAGATATCACGCAACAGTCACAACAGACAAACTCTTCAGCTCAGAGAAGATTACTGTATTTTCTGAATCTATCGTCCTACTTTGATTCCATTATAGTATTAAATTAACATGACTTACTAAGACTAGTCTAACCTAATATTCTTTAGGATGAACCCGTGTTATTGTTGTGAAGGAGATTATAGTACCAGGTCTCCAAGCTGTCTCTCCATATGTCTGGTACTGTGGGAGGGAGAGGGGTTGATATAACCCTCTCACCTCCTCAACTTCCATTAGAATACACCTGTCACAACATCTACCAGTGTTAGAGCGACACAGCTACCGCTGGAGGGAGTGCGTGGCTCTATATACATACACAGAACTCATCTTGCAGGACACGCCCTGGTGGACCACTCGTGGTCCTTGATATCTGTTGAACTGAGTTGTATCCTTGCACCTCACGTGATATAGGATGAGTTGTTGAGGTGATCATCAATATAACCCTCACCAGATGGATTGCGAGTTGGGCTGCTCTTGCAGTGATGGCTCGACAGACAATGAACCTTGAGAGAGCCCTTGGCCGGAACTGGAAGTTACGTCCTCCTAATTATTCCCCACTTATTGCCACCTTGCTGAAAACACACAGTCGTCAAAGGAACTGATCTGGACAGAAAAAATACGTCAGAAAACATTTCCACCAGGAGGAAGCCACCATGTAACATTCGTGGACAAAACTTGGAGGGCTGGTTGCACCCCATTTGGACACTTTTCACTTCCACCTGGATACAATAACAGCTATCATTTTCGTATCAAGATTTCATGACCACGTGAAAAGAACTGGTGACTGTATGTTTAGGAACCCTGGTTCATTTCAGCTAGTGCTTGATATAAGCTATTATTTACGATTGTGTCCGTCCTTCCATCCAATATCAGCTTTGGCCAGTGTATATATTGGTCCCAGTTGGTGTCAGGACGATGAGTCATCGTTAATTTCTAGGTGAAAATATTGATATAAACTATCGGCTGTCAGGTGGATATTTTGATATGGGTTTAGTGGTTTTTTATTTTTCAAAAACTACTCACTAAAATAATATGACACGGTTTAATATTATCTTTAGATAAATTCTTGATTTGACTGTAACTAACTAAATGAATCACATTATTAATTAGCCATGCTCTAATATATATATTACAGACAGAAAAGAGGTTTGATTGTCATTTAATAATCGAAACTAGATCAAGTAGATAAAAAATTAGTAAAGGTATTACTTGGATAATTTTTTTTTAACGATTGTTTGTTCAAACAAGATTGTTAAAACCTTTATTTGAGACGGGGAAATGAATGGATTGCTGATCACTAGCACTAAACCGAGTTACAGCTAGGTATGCTCTATTCTCATTCAGCATTAAGACAATAAAATGTGCTCAACTGCTCAAATTACTCTTGAAACTCCGCATAAAAAATATATTTTATGAAAAGGCAGACTGTGAGCAACATGTCTATAAAATATCTATTCGATTGAACTTCATCTTGATGTCGAAAACTGTAGACGGAGTTGGTCCTGTATAGTTGTCATTTGTCTGTATGTATCTAAACATTCTACATACTGCGAGCTACGACAAATCAACACCAAGATTGTTGCATAAGATTATTATTATTATTATTATATTACTCGGGAGTCTTACCTTGACTGGTTACACTATGGTCCTATCTTGTAAGCTACACCATGGTTGAACCAAGCAAGTAGCAGTCTTACCTTGACAAGTTACACTATGGTCCTATCTTGTAAGCTACACCATGGTTGAACCAAGCAAGGTATGGCAGCTTCATGTTCCGGAGGTTCAAAAAGCCATCTGAGGTATGAAGCTTGTCAATGTTCCAGTCAAAAGGACCTGGTTGTTGTAATTACCGTATAAGTAAAATACCGTTGTAATAATAATAACTGCCATGTGGCACCAACCGAGATATGCTAATATCCTCCCCTAGCACTTGAAACACTGGAATACATTTACAATGGTTGGTCACACAGGTACAGCACCTGTGATACTGCTCTTTGGTAACATACATTTGTTACATGGATACTCTTGGTAACTACAGAGTGAAGTGGTCCTTACAGCTGCTCATCCATTAGATCTGTTACTTAATTAATAGACCTGGGTTCAATTCCCGCTTCTTCACTAATATTAACTTCTTCATGTCTTGAGTGCACGCTCCAAGTAAATATGGTTCTATAAATCAATTTGTAATATTATTTAAATTGCTGTCCTAGGTTAAGTTAGTCTCTCAGTTGATTGTAAAAGGTCATACTCTAGCTCTGCATTACATGGGATGCACGTTGTGGGTCTAAAATGTTTGTTAACGTTGTTGTGGGTCGTTGAACTTTTCCCCACTCCTTGTTGTGGGCTGTAGACCCTTTCCCCACTTCCTTGTTGTGGGCTGTAGACCCTTTCTCCACTCCTTGTTGTGGGCAGTAGACCTTTTACCTCACTCCTTGTTGTGGGCTGTAGACCCTTTCCCCACTCCTTGTTGTGGCTGTAGACCCTTTCTCCACTCCTTGTTGTGGGCAGTAGACCTTTTACCCACTCCTTGTTGTGGGCTGTAGACCCTTTCCCCACTCCTTGTTGTGGGCTGTAGACCCTTTCCCCACTCCTTGTTGTGGGCTGTAGACCTTTCCCACTCCTTGTTGTGGGCAGTAGACCTTTCCCCACTCCTTGTTGTGGGCTGTAGACCCTTTCCCCCACTCCTTGTTGTGGGCTGTAGACCCTTTTCCCACTCCTTGTTGTGGGCTGTAGACCCTTTCCCCACTCCTTGTTGTGGGCTGTAGACCCTTTCCCACTCCTTGTTGTGGGCTGTAGACCTTTTCCCACTCCTTGTTGTGGGCTGTAGACCCTTTCCTCCACTCCTTGTTGTGGGCTGTAGACCCTTTCCCCACTCCTTGTTGTGGGTTGTAGACCTTTTCCCCACTCCTTGTTGTGGGCTGTAGACCCTTTCCCACTCCTTGTTGTGGGCTTGTAGACCCTTTCCCCACTCCTTGTTGTGGGCTGTAGACCCTTTCTCCACTCCTTGTTGTGGGCTGTAGACCCTTTCCCCACTCCTTGTTGTGGGCTGTAGACCCTTTCCCCACTCCTTGTTGTGGGTTGTAGACCTTTCCCCACTCCTTGTTGTGGGCTGTAGACCTTTCCCCACTCCTTGTTGTGGGTGTAGACCCTTTCCTCCACTCCTTGTTGTGGGCTGTAGACCCTTTCCCCACTCCTTGTTGTGGGCTGTAGACCCTTTCTCCCACTCCTTGTTGTGGGCTGTATACCCTTTCCCCACTCCTTGTTGTGGGCTGTAGACCCTTTCCCACTCCTTGTTGTGGGCTGTAGACCCTTTCCCCACTCCTTGTTGTGGGTTGTAGACCCTTTCCCACTCCTTGTTGTGGGTTGTAGACCCTTTCCCACTCCTTGTTGTGGGCTGTAGACCCTTTCCCACTCCTTGTTGTGGGCTGTAGACCCTTTCCCCACTCCTTGTTGTGGGCTGTAGACCCTTTCCCCACTCCTTGTTGTGGGTTGTAGACCCTTTCCCACTCCTTGTTGTGGGCTGTAGACCCTTTCTCCACTCCTTGTTGTGGGCTGTAGACCCTTTCCCACTCCTTGTTGTGGGTTGTAGACCCTTTCCCCACTCCTTGTTGTGGGCTGTAGACCTTTTCCCCACTCCTTGTTGTGGGCGTAGACCCTTTCCCACTCCTTGTTGTGGGTTGTAGCCCTTTCCCCACTCCTTGTTGTGGGTTGTAGACCCTTTCCCCACTCCTTGTTGTGGGCTGTAACCCTTTCCCCACTCCTTGTTGTGGGCTGTAGACCCTTTCCCCACTCCTTGTTGTGGGTTGTAGCCCTTTCCCCACTCCTTGTTGTGGGTTGTAGACCTTTTCCCCACTCCTTGTTGTGGGCTGTAGACCCTTTCCCACTCCTTGTTGGTGTAGACCCTTCCCACTCCTTGTTGTGGGCTGTAGACCCTTTCCCACTCCTTGTTGTGGGCTGTAGACCTTTCCTCACTCCTTGGTGTGCCTTCCCACTCCTTGTTGTGGGTTGTAGACCTTTCCCCACTCCTTGTTGTGGGTTGTAGCCTTTCCCCACTCCTTGTTGTGGGCTGTAGACCCTTTCCCACTCCTTGTTGTGGGTTGTAGACCTTTTCCCCACTCCTTGTTGTGGGTTGTAGCCTTTCCCCACTCCTTGTTGTGGGTTGTAGACCCTTTCCCCACTCCTTGTTGTGGGCTGTATACCCTTTCCCCACTCCTTGTTGTGGGCTGTAGACCCTTTTCCCACTCCTTGTTGTGGGTTGTAGACCCTTTCCCCACTCCTTGTTGTGGGTTGTAGACCTTTTCCCCACTCCTTGTTGTGGGTTGTAGACCTTTCCCCACTCCTTGTTGTGGGCTGTAGACCCTTTCCCACTCCTTGTTGTGGGCTGTAGACCCTTTCCCTCACTCCTTGTTGTGGGTTGTAGACCACTTTTGCTGTCAGCCTTCCAACTTGTGGGGGCGAGATTTCCACTCTTTTGGTGTAACCAGGTGTTGCGAGAATGTTTGGTTTCTTGATGAACCAGGATAGTGAGAAATGTTTGGTTCTTGTGAACCAGGATAGTGAGAAATGTTTGGTTCTTGTGAACCAGGATAACGACGGGGAGATCTGTAATTCCCGTTGTGTGTCTCTAGGTTGTGTCTGTAAGTCGTGTTTGAACAAACACACGTGTTTATAATGGTAAGCCACACATGTAGATTGTCTACTTCCTCCCGACAAGGCCGGTAAGTCCCGCTCTGGTTGGATGAGCACCAGGTGATGGCCAAGCAACGGTCACAAGGGGGTAATGTTACACCAGCACGGACCATTAAACACGTTGGGAATCAGGGTCAATCCCTGCCCCTTGTTTTATTCTGGTCAACAACCCGCACTGGAGAGATGCCATGGTTGTAGCGCCACTAGACGACTGTCGGCACTAACCACCTAAACTGCAACATCAGGTTTAGAAATACAAGAAAAGTGGGCCAAAAGTTTCCAAAAGCAAGGAAACAATCAGCTCTTGGCGATTTAAACAATTTCCTATAATTTCTCTTTGGATTTCAAGTTGAAATATCTCCTATAATTTCTCTTTGGATTTCAAGTTGAAATATCTCCTATAATTTCTCTTTGGATTTCAAGTTGAAATATCTCCTATAATTTCTCTTTGGATTTCAAGTTGAAATATCTCCTATAATTTCTCTTTGGATTTCAATTTGAAATATTTCCTATAGTAGATATTTTAATTTGGTTATCAAGTTGGGCAGAAAACAAATGAATATTATATTCTATAACACATTCTCCATTCTCATAGATGAACCCTTGATCACATGGTTTAAGAAGTCAGCCTCCCAATAGTCATCAAAATTTAAAAAAAAATATATATATATATATATATATATAATATGAGTCCAAAATAGGTTCAGCAGATCAATTAATTTTTATGTATTTCTGATTATGGTCGAAATAGTTCTTCTTTAAACTCTGGACGCCCCTGGGTTAGAGATGTGGAAAGGGGGGGATGGAAGAATCGGATGTTTTCATGGTGAGTACAACACTCACCAGAAACTCACCTTGTACCCTGTGCTCGCTGGTGAGTATCCAATATCCCCTTTATATAGTCACACCAGGTGTATTCATTCAACGGTGACCTAGTATGACTTTATTGGAGGGTGGATATGCACTTATAAAACACAGATATCAATTAGTGCAGACACCAGAACCATATGGTGCCAGAGTAGGTGTCCCGAGCCACTAGGCCATATGCTTTCACTTTTAAAAATTATGTTTGTTCGTTGCAAATAGAGTGTTGGGCAACGCAGCTCTGCATAAATACAACAAATAATTAAGGCGGACCCCTGGACGCACTGTCCTGTGCCTCCATTTTTGACGGCACGACCTTGTTTTGATTAGAGGTCACTTGTATTGTCTGTTGTCTGCGTGAGGTCGGGTTCCTCATAGTGTACAATTGTGGATCACTTGGGAGATGAACTCTGTTCTCTATTTCGGGGAACTTGTGTCAGTTGTAAGACGTGGGTAGTATGTTGATACAGTGTTGTTTGATGGTCTGATGTTGAAGTGGATAGTATGTTGATACCAGTGTCTGTTTGATGGTCTGATGTTGAAGTGGATAGTAGGTTGATACAGTTCTGTTTGATGGTCTGATGTTGAAGTGGATAGTATATTGATACAGTTCTGTTTGATGGTCTGATGTTAAGTGGATAGTATGTTGATACAGTTATTGTTTGATGGTCTGATGTTGAAGTGGATAGTATGTTGGTACAGTTCTGTTTGATGGTCTGATGTTGAAGTGGATAGTAGGTTGATACAGTATCTGTTTGATGGTCTGATGTTGAAGTGGATAGTATTTGGTACAATGTTGTTTGATGGTCTGATGTTGAAGTGGCTAGTATGTTGATACAGTTCTGTTTGATGGTCTTATGTTGAAGTGGATAGTATGTTGGTACAGTAGTCTGTTTGAGAATGGTCTGATGTTGAAGTGGATAGTATGTTGATACAGTGTCTGTTTGCAGAGTGGTCTGATGTTGAAGTGGATAGTATGTTGATACAGTATCTGTTTGAGGATGGTCTGATGTTGAAGTGGACTAGTATGATGAGACAATGTCCCTGTTTTGATGGCTCCATCGGCTGGAAGTGGATAGTATATTGATACAATGTCTGTTTGATGGTCTGATGTTGAAGTGGATAGTAGGTTGATACAGTGTATGTTTGATGGTCTGATGTTGAAGTGGATAGTATGTTGATACAGTATCTGTTTGATGGTCTGATGTTGAAGTGGATAGTATGTTGATACAGTATCTGTTTGATGGTCTGGTGTTGAAGTGGATAGTAGGTTGATACAGTATCTGTTTGATGGTCTGATGTTAAGTGGATAGTATGTTGATACAGTGTCTGTTTGCAGACAGGATGGTCTGATGTTGAAGTGGACCGTGGGCCACAGGAAGACAGAGGGAGCCAAGTCCCCCAGTGGGCCTTGTTACAGCATCAGACGGGCCCTCCATCTGGCTCGAGGAGTCGTACCCCCAGCAGAGACAAGGAGAACAAGGGACATGGTGAGTCTAGCAAGTCAGGGATTGGTGGAGGACTGACTCCGGGCAGGTATAACGCTCGTCCACTTGTTGTCTGAGCTAGTCATGTGTCCAATACAGGACACCAGACACTTTCAGACATATCTTACCAATGTCCTCACTCCTCCAGGCTCTCACAGACACTCCCAATGTCTGTCTCCAAGGACACGGGACAGTGTCTACATGTGTTTGGAGGCTATCCCGGCTGCTCTCAGAGACGTCAGCAACCAGCACCACACACATGGTCCTACAGCCAGCAACCAGTACCACACACATGGTCCTACAGCCAGCAACCAGTACCACACACATGGTCCTACAGCCAGCAACCAGTACCACACACATGGTCCTACAGCCAGCAAGAGGTGCTGCAGTCAAGGGCGCCGGACTAGGACTGCTCCCAGGTGAGTTATCACTCGCTACATGACTCACTGACTCATCCTCTCACTCCTTCATGACTCTCTACATGACTCAATGACTCATTCCTTCATGACTTGCTACATGACTCACGGACTCACTCTATAACTAAGTGGGCTATTATATCAAAAATGCAATCATTTTAATTTAAAATCAATAATCAACTTAAACTCTAATTGTGTTTCTTGAAATTAATGGTGTCAACTCGAATGTACTAATTGATAATTTGTTTATATGTAGATACCAAACATGGTGACAGAGAGACAAGGAGACACCTGGTGTCAACTACAAGTACTACTTTAATGTGTGTTTATAATGTAGAGACTACAAACATGGTGACAGAGAGACAAGGAGAATCCTGGTGTCAATTACAAGTACTACTGTAATGTGTGTTTATAATGTAGATACTACAAACATGGTGACAGAGAGACAAGGAGACACCTGGTGTCAACTACAAGGTACTACTGTATATGTGGTTTATAATGTAGATACTACAAACATGGTGACGAGTGACGTCAGAATCCTGTTGTCAATTACATTACTACTGTAATACGTGTTTAAATGCAAGAGTACTTAGCAAACTGGTGACTTGAGAGACCAACACACCTGGTGTCAACACATAGTACTACTGTAATGTTGTAGTTTATATGTAGATACTACAAACATGGTGACAGAGAGACAAGGAGACACCTGGTGTCAACTACAAGTACTACTGTAATGTGTGTTTATAATGTAGAGACTACAAAAATGGTGACAGAGAGACAAGAAGACACCTGGTGTCAACTACAAGTACTACTGTAATGTGTGTTTATAATGTAGAGACTACAAACATGGTGACAGAGAGACAAGGAGAATCCTGGTGTCAACTACAAGTACTACTGTAATGTGTGTTTATAATGTAGAGACTACAAACATGGTGACAGAGAGACAGGGAGTCACCTGGTGTCAACTACAAGGAGGATCTCTCTGTGTGATGTAGACTCCAAGTCCACGCTCATCTCCTCCACAAGCCTCCCTCCACCTGGACGCAGTGACGTCACGTCTCCCTCCAGATTGATGCAGATAGATTACTCACCTTGTCCGATGAAGACGACCAAGAGTCTCTTAGCACTCCGGCGTCGCTTGGTGGACGCTTTCAACCAACCTTCACCTTCCAGCGTCGGGACGCCACATATCGCACCCCAGCGTAGTGTTGATAACCCGCTTTACTTCGCTCTCAGGGACGGTCCTTGTCCCGGGCCAGTAGATCGAGCCCGGAAAGTTGAAGGGACGACCCCCTCTTGTGAAGCTATCCCTTACAAGATCAGGAGAAGGAGCCTCACGCGTTACCCGAGTGGTATCGAGGCGGAATCGACTGATGACCACACGCCCCCTGTATCTTCTGGGGACTCCACCCAAGGGGGTCATCGGGGTGCTACCTGGGGCTCTATGCATGTGCTATCAATGAATCTGGCCTCGCTGAGCCTGAGCAACGCCTCCAGAGATGGTTCCTTATCACTGCCAAGCTCTAGAATCACTCCGCCTTCTCCGTTCTTGAACTCAACTCACGCGTCCTCCGTCTCTTCCACCAACCAGCACGACCGGTTGAAAGCCTGTGTCCCCGCTATAAGAGACTCTAGGTTGAAAGCGTTTGTCCCAATCCTAGAAGACGCTCATGACCTTACTGACCCGAGGTTCCTCAGTCACCTGACATTTATGGAGGCGACGGTGATGCCCACCAAGAACTCGAGCATCTTCCACGGCTTCGAGAAAGTGCGTCTGTCAAACGGTTTCAGAGGCAGTTCGGTGGAAAACAAACCGGTACCAACCCGCTCATACCTCGAGTTCGTGGACAGTGGTGTTGATATGACCCGGAGTAACGATGAGTACAGCTTTGGGAGTAGAAGGTATAGTTTGAGGAAACGCAACTCCACCCGCAGGGTGAGAACTGTGACCTCTACCAGCGAAGACGGCCCGCCCATCAAAGTCCAATCCGTGGGTCAGAGATAGGTTTGTCCGTCATCCCTTTTAGTAGTGAAATGACCTCCCTGGACGCTTCTCGTAGCTGTCATACCCCTGCAAACTCTGAATACTGTCAGAAGATTCTGAGACACCGGAAGAGTTTCCGCTCAAGTGCGAGGCGCTCCAGAAGAAACTCGTTGAAAGGTATCGGTGACGGGGTGTTCAAGAGGGAAAACATAATTTGTGATAGTATTTTTAACGAGTGCGGTAGGAATGACTTGTATAACTTGAACAGTAGCGGCGATAGTTTGGACAGGTCGTTTAGTTTGCGCCGGCAAGGAGGATTCAGGAGGAAGAACAGAGGTTTTGTGACGGGAGAAGCTGCTAGAAGCTGCACGGACGTCACCACCGCGTGTCAGATGACCAAACACTCACTCCTATCCCTGCCACTGAATATACCCAGCCCGTTCAGCGCGCAGAGTGAAGGAGGGACTTTGTCTATACCCGGGATCACCAACACGACATTCACGGTCCAAGGGTCCGACCGAGGTAGCCCTGAGCCGGGCAAACTGGACCAACCCTCCTCACGCGACAAGGGCTCTAGCCTCACTCTGCCCAAAGGCATACCCAGCCCTCCTAGTCCGACCTGCCACAGCGTGGAACTGACGAGCCCCACGGGGATGGACGGTATCAGCCCCCTGGCAACATCCCCTGGGCCCCAGGGGGTGATGGAGAGGACCGTGGCGCTGTGGAAGGGAGCCAACCCTGTGACGAACTTCTGGCGAAGGAACGAGCGGAGGATGAACGGTCTCAAGGATGGGAACATGTCGACGTCCTCTTCTGACGAGACCTGGAACTCACACACGATGAACGCCCTGAGGACTCCAGTGCTCACCAGTGGCCATATCCTCAGGAGCTCCGGTACTACCACCAGCACAGACCGGCAGGAGGGACGAGGTGAGTCTAATATTCTCTTCTACTCACCTGCTGGTATCCTCCATCTACAGGACAAGGTAACAGACCTACCTCGCTTGGTTCCACTATGGTGTAGCTTATAAGATAAAGTCATAGTGTGATCAGTCAAGGTAAGACTGCTACATCTCATGAGGACCTGAGTGTACATTGTCAAGTTCACCCTCATATTTTGTCCATTATCATAGACTAATAATCTCTCTTAGATTTCAACTTATCAACTGTAGATCTTAAATAATATTTATGGAGCTAGGATTCATTTATTCAGTCCATTTATGTAAGTCTTGCTAGAAATTAGACTCACAATAATTGACCTATAGTAGCGAGGTCCCATTTTAACTCTACCATTTGGCATTTCCTTTGTCTGTTTGTCGGAATGCTTGCTACGCTATAACTATCAAATATAATTATATATCCCTTAAAATTTCTCCTTGGATTTGAACTAGAGACTTTATTTTGTTGATCAAGTAAGACAGAAAACAAACGAACACTATATTAAAATATATTACACTATATTCATAAAGAATAGCCGTTTTTCGCGTGGTTTAAAACGTCAGTCTCACTATAATTGCCATATATACACATGTATACATTCATCACTTGGCCTAGGTCACAGACAAATAATAGAACCAGACTCTTATCCTTTAGCTGTGCTCCTCTTGCCAGCTTAAGTTCATCAACACTGGGCTTCGCTAGTGTCAGTGCTGGGTTATAATAGGACTGAACATAGTGATCCTAGTGGTGGAGGACTCAAGATGGCAAAAGGAGCGTAACCATTTTAACCTGGAGGCTGAGTGCAGTAATCTCTATATTATACTGGATGGACATAACATACGCATTGCCAAGGACCAAAATGTGAACGTTCGAGATTATCGTCTGCTTCATTGTGGGGGGAAAGATTTAACTGTTTATTTCAATGTTCTTATGCGAAAACATGTATCTGATGAATAAAAGTGTTATTGTTTGAAAATAGTGAAGTATTATACCACACTTGCCTGAAGAATAATTAACACTAAAGTATATACAATTCAGTTATGCAGGTAATACTGTACAAATATGTAGTTATCATCCATGTTGCTTACAGTTTTCCAAGACTACACTTGTATTTAAAGTTGGCTATTAGCTTGTATATTGCTTTCAGAAACGATATTATGTTGAAAGTTCGATAAATATAATGAATAAGGTATCTTAAATCTTGATTACATTTGTTTGAATGACACACTTTGTGTGGTGGCCATAAGTTCAAACGATAACTTAGGTTATAGGCTTGTAGAACGTATTATTATAATCCAATTTTTTTTAAAAGTTCGCTCATATCTTGTATATTGCTTTCAGAAACCATATTATGTTGAAAGTTCAATAACTAAAATAAACAAGTTAGCTAAAAACTATATTATATAGTTTGAATTACATACTTTGTGTAGAAGTCTTGCGTTCAAACAATAATTTAGGTTAAAGGCTTGTAGGAAGTAGGTATCTACTAAACCCTGATTTTAGTAAGAATCCTAATCTGTAAGGCATACCAGAATACTATCATATTTAAGTATTTTGGTATGATAAATGGCCATTTATAATGGAAGTAGAAATTCCCTTCTGCAAGGTCTTTTATCCTACCTAAACACGACTATAGGGTAGGATTCTGATACGAGATAAAGCCTTCCAAACGAGCTTCCTTCAAAAATCATCGTATATATTAACCTACATCAACTTATTTAAAGAAAAAACTCACAAGTTTCAAACTTTGTTATGCTCGTCTAAGCTTTTACTAACATATTTATTTCATTTAACTAATCACACATTGATGTATCTCAATATTTAATCAAATTAATGAACGATGTCAAAATGCCTCATTGCCTTGTATGGGTGTAAGAGAGAAAGAGATACCCTAGGGTTTCCTTTTCTCTTACACAATGGTATGCAGACAACAGCTCGAAAATTTCAGCCACAGATGTCATCCATTTATACTATAGAGATCAATGGCTGTGTGTCTGGGTGTATTATTTGTTTGTGGCCTAGGTTCAAAGAATATACCTTCCAAAATTTAATCAAAATTGGTCCACGCATTTGACAATTATCGTGGAATAGACAAAAAGATAAATTGACAAACGGTCGGTCAATTATTATTATTGAAAATATATATATATATATATAAAGTAACGCTGCAGGTCACATAGCTTGACGTATGATATGTTGAACTGTACAGATGTGGCCGAGAGTCCTCTAGCGCTGGTGGAGCACAGGTCCAGATCTAGACGTTGCTTGCTGTTCGCGTCACCAGGTAGCAGCACCAGACACTGTCGCTCCAGCAAGAGACGCGGTAGTTGGAAGAGATCAAGGGAGTGCTGCCAGGACAGAGGTGCGGGAAAGTTAAGAACTTGTAGGGGGGGGACGGTGGCTCTGTGGGAGATAAATAAAAAAAAATTAGTCACAAGAAATTGAATAATTCTCTAGAAGAAACTTAAAGTTTAATTTTATTTAAATGGTGAACTCAATATTTGTTGATATATTCAAGGGTGTCCTAGAATTTAATGACCACCTTTTATCTTTATTTAAAAAGTTTGTCGTCTAATGTCACTATGCTCATGATAGATATTCAACAACTGTTGATATCACAATGTGAAGAAAATTAAACTCCATCTTTGTACGGGAGCAAAATTTTATAAATTTTTGTCATTTAAAAAAGTGTTTCTATAAAATCTTAAAAAAAACACTGGCCTTTTCTCGCGTCACATACAACCTCATCATATTTTGGTTAAATAGAGGAAATCGATTTAATTCAGGATTAATTAATTATTTTAGAATATAAATACCTTCAATGCTGTAATAACTGTCCTTAAAGAGGGCCACCCCGGTCAACGAGAAAGTTTAAATCACAGTCAGGCCACCGGCTTAAAATCTAATGGTCTGTGTCGGTTTCTAGAACTACTTCTCTATTATGTCTAAGCTTATGTTCCCTTTCTCTCTTCACCTACAACCACCTATAGTTATGTCATTAAGAAAGAGGGGAAATAAAACTAAACCTTTTTATCGCAAGGTAAAGAGGAAAGCTCGCCGATGGTTCTCCAATATCTTAAAACGTTCTGCTGTGAGCCAATAACCATAGCTCCACAAATATGCCTAAAAAGTTGTTTAATCTGAGTTAATGTCATATTTTCACCACTTTTTAAATTTATAAAACCCAAAATATAGGGCTGTTAAGGAAAAATAGCCCTGTTGGAAGATTTCAACTTAATTTTGGCGTGAAACATATTTTGATATAACGCGTCGTAGAATTAAATGTTGCGCTAGAACTGAACCTCTGCGCGGCAATTTTTCACTCACCGAGACGGGCCCCTTATTTGTGCTACTAATAAAACTGAAATGAAACTATAAACATTCCCTTGAATGAATCAAGAGTATTTATTTGATGTTTTTAGGCTGCGTCTTACTACCTGTTCAGGTTATACCCGTATGTACTGATTATGCCAATGAGTTAGGGATGAGGAAGATTTAACTTAGAAGAAGAGTACTCACATTTGCATGAAGGGAGATTGTAAAACCAATTTGGAAAAAACCACCCTCACTACAACCAACCTGGATTCGAATCATGATCTTCCTCCTGTCATAGGAAGTTTAGTCCAACACGAAAGTGACGCCTTAGACTATGTGGTCATAAAAGCAGGTCGTATTTAGTTACTATCTCAGACAAGTGATAGACAATATTAATAATACCAGTGGCACACATAGTATCAGTGCTGTATACAAGTTAGTTTGAGAGGTACTCTAACAACATAATAGAGAGATGACTGTACTGTATATAAGTTAGTTTGAGAGGTACTCTAACAACATAATAGAGAGATGACTGTACTGTATATAAGTTAGTTTGAGAGGTACTCTAACAACATATTAGAGAGATGACTGTGCTGTATACATGTTAGTTTGAGAGGTACTCTAACAACATATTAGAGAGATGACTGTGCTGTATACAAGTTAGTTTGAGAGGTACTCTAACAACATATTAGAGAGATGACTGTGCTGTATACATGTTAGTTTGAGAGGTACTCTAACAACATATTAGAGAGATGACTGTTCTGTATACAAGTAGTTTGAGAGGTACTCTAACAACATATTAGAGAGATGACTGTGCTGTATATAAGTTAGTTTGAGAGGTACTCTAACAACATATTAGAGAGATGACTGTGCTGTATATAAGTTAGTTTGAGAGGTACTCTAACAACATATAAGAAAGATGACTGTTCTTGCAACTTGTCTTAGTCCAACTGTTTGATTGTGTCCAGGAGAGTTGGAGCTGGCGTTATACGAGAACAACGGACTGCTCACCATCCATGGTAAGTCTAACTCCAACTATCCATGGCAAGTCTAACTCCAACTATCCATGACAAGTCTAACTCCAACTATCCAGCTCAGTACTAGTTGGCTTCTCAAATTATGAGTACGGGGTTTTGACCCAGCCTACACCCGAGTGTGTTGTTTTTGTTGCAGTGATCTCCGGGAAGAACTTGAGAAGACCCGGTGGGAAGTCATGCAACGCTTACGTCAAGGTAAGTCCCTGACCCACAGGACCCAATATCTCAACAGGTCATCTTGTTATTTAGGTCACGTGTTCTAGTGACATCCGACAATCCTGGCTCACATGAGCACGTCCAACGTCAAGTCTGTGATCTCTCACAACTCCACCTCTCACACCAGCTTTCTCTCACACCACCCTCTCTTACACCACCCTCTCTCACACCACCCTCTCACACCACCCCTCTTACACCACCCTCTCTTACACCACCCTCTCTCACACCACCCTCTCTCACACCACCCTCTCTACACCACCCTCTCTCACACCACCCTCTCTCACACACACCCTCTCTCACACCACCCTCTCTCACACCACCCTCCCCACACCACCCCTCTCCACACCACCCTCACACACCACCCTCTCTTACACCACCCTCTCTCACACCACCCTCTCTTACACCACCCTCTCTCACACCACCCTCTCTCAAACCACCCTCTCTAACACCACCCTCTCTCACACACCCCACCCTCTCTCACCCACCCTCTCTCACACCACCCTCTCTCACACCACCTCTCTCACTCTCAACCACCCTCTCTCACACACCACCCCTCTCTCACACCACCTCTCTCACACCACCCTCTCTCACACCACCCTCTCTCACACCACCTCTCTCACACCACCCTTCTCTCACACCACCTCTCTCACCCACCCTTCTCTCACACCACCTCTCTCACACCACCTCTCTCACACCACCTTTCTCTCACTCCACCCTCTCTACACCACCCTCTCTCACACCACCTTTCTCTCACTCCACCCTCTCTCACACCACCCTCTCTCACACCACCCTCTCTCACACCACCCTCTCTCACACCACCCTCTCTTACACCACCCTCTCTCACACCACCCTCTCTCACACCACCCTCTCTTACACCACCCTCTCTCACACCACCCTCTCTCACACCACCTCTCTTACACCACCCTCTCTCACACCACCCTCTCTCACACCACCTTTCTCTTACACCACCCTCTCTCACACCACCCTTCACCACCCTCTCTCACACCACCCTCTCTCACTCCACCCTCTCTCACACCACCCTCTCTCACACCACCCTCTCTACACCACCTCTCTCCTCCACCCTCTCTCACACCACCCTCTCTCACACCACCCTCTCTCACACCACCCTCTCTACCACCCTCTCTCACACCACCCTCTCTCACACCACCCTCTCTTCACACCACCCTCTCTCACACCACCCTCTCTCACACCACCCTCTCTCACACCACCCTCTCTCACACCACCCCTCTACACCACCCTCTCATTCACACCCTCTCTCACACCACCCTCTCTCACACCACCCTCTCTCACACCACCCTCTCTCACACCACCCTCTCTCACACCACCCTCTCTCACACCACCCTCTCCTCACACCACCCTTCTCTCACACCATCCTCTCTCACTCCACCCTCTCTCACACCACCCTTCTATTACACCACCCTCTCACACCACCCTCTCTCACAGTCTAAATGTTATATTGTATTAAGGTACTTGTTCTAGACAAAGCTAGGGAATGTCATGCGGAAGGAAGGGAAGAGGGAAATAAGTAATACCTCATATAGAACATAGTTTCATAGTTGTAGGGAGAACTCAGTTTCGGGGGGAAGGGCGGGGTTGAAGCCACTAACCTCCACTCCCTTCCTACGCACATTCATAGTCTTCAGACACTGCAGGATCAAAGCTGCACGGATTTCATGTGGACGTTGGCCCATGTGAGTTAGGCTTCTAGAGTTTGACCTGTAATACAGCTTAAAGGGTGGCCCATGTGAGTAGGCTTTAGAGTTTGACCTGTAATACAGGCCTTACTTTAGAGTTTGACCTGTAATACAGCTTAAAGGGTGGCCCATGTGAGCCAGGCTTGTAGAGTTTGACCCTGTAATACAGCTTAAAGGTGGCCCATGTGAGCCAGGCTTGTAGAGTTTGACCCTGTAATACAGGCTTAAAGGCTGGCCCATGTGAGCCAGGCTTGTAGAGTTTGACCCTGTAATACAGGCTTAAAGGCTGACCCTGTGATCCAGGCTGTAGAGTTTGACCCTGTAATACAGGCTTAAAGGCTGACCCGTGTGGCCAGGTTTAGAGTTAGACTCACCTGTAATAAGGCTTAAAGCTGGCCCGTGTGATGCCAGGCTTGTAGAGTTTGACCTGTAATACAGGCTTAAGGTGGCTCACTGTGATTGCAAACAGGCTATTCGTGAGCAGCTTGTTGACCCTGTAATACAGTTTAAAGGGTGCCGTGTGACATTGTAGAGTTTGCTGTATACAGTTTAAAGGTGCCCGTGTGAGCCAGGCTTGTAGAGTTTGACCCTGTAATACAGTTTTAAAGGGTGGCCCGTGTGACCCAGGCTTGTAGAGTTTGACCCTGTAATACAGTTTTAAAGGGTGGCCCGTGTGAGCGAGGCTTGTAGAGTTTGACCCTGTAATACAGTTTTAAAGGGTGGCCCGTGTGAGCCAGGCTTGTAGAGTTTGACCCTGTAATACAGGCTTAAAGGCTGGCCCGTGTGAGCCAGGCTTGTAGAGTTTGACCCTGTAATACAGTTTTAAAGGGTGGCCCGTGTGAGCCAGGCTTGTAGAGTTTGACCCTGTAATACAGTCTTAAATGGTGGCCCGTGTGAGACAGGCTTGTAGAGTTTAACCCTATAATACTGTCTTATAGGCTGGCCCGTGTGAGCCAGGCTTGTAGAGTTTGTCCCTGTGAAGCCAGCCTGGGAGTGACGCAGCAAGGAGGGAGTGAATCGATCACTCCAAGTACACTCACTTCACGTGGTAGAGACCACAATCCTGGCAGTTGTTTTTAGGAGATAGAACTCACCAAGGAATATGATAGAACACGCGCAACATTTTGATGAATAACAAATTCATGATGGACTGAACAATAATTTAACCTAAAATCACGTTGGAAGATTCATATATTATGGTACCACATTGGACTCACCTGGATTCAAACCAGTCTCATTCAGTCACACAAGCTTGTCGATTGTTAAAAATACAAGGACAAACTTATTTATCAAAGTTTGTGAAAAGAGCTCCCATGTATTATCGATGTGTATAGAAGTGACATGTCCATGTATACATCTGGATGTTGGTAGCAGAGTGACATTCATGCTATATTCCTGATGTTGGATAGCAGAGTGAGCGTGTCCAGCATATACCTTGAATGTTGTGATAGCAGGTGACAGTGTCCATGCTATACAATCTGGATGTTATGATAGTAGAGTGACCATTGTCCATGCTATGTATCCTGAATGTTGTGATAGCAGAGTGACAGTGTCCATGCTATATACCTGAATGTTGTGATAGCAGAGTGAGCAGTGTCCATGCTATATACCTTGAATGTTGTGATAGCAGAGTGAGCAGTGTCCATGCTATACAATCTGGATGTTATGATAGTAGAGTGACCATTGTCCATGCTATGTATCCTGAATGTTGTGATAGCAGAGTGAGCAGTGTCCATGCTATATACCTTGAATGTTGTGATAGCAGAGTGAGCAGTGTCCATGCTATATACCTTGATGTTTGATAGCAGAGTGAGCATGTCCATGCTATGAATCTGATGTTTGATAAGAGTGACCATTGTCCATGCTATTATCCTGAATGTTGTGATAGCACAGTGACCATGTCATGCTTTATCTGATGTTGTGATAGCACAGTGACCATTGTCCATGCTATACAACTGGATGTTGCAGGTGAATCTCGTCCGTCACTGAAGAGAGAACTTCCATCGACTCCTGTCCACAGGAACTGCACCAGTCCTTGTTTGACCAGCAGTTCTCCCTGGAACTACTAAAGGGAGATGTGGACAAGAGGGTTTTGTTGTCGGTCTGGCACAGGGATAAAGAGCGCAGGTCAGCCACACTTACATTAGCTCTAATATTAAAATAATGAAAAATAAGTCTCAACTTTTAGAAATTATTGTAAAATAATCTTTTTCGGCCAGATACCTTAGCTTATTTGGGCTGGGTTTGTATTACTACATAACGCATAACTAATAGTAAATAGTGCATAGAGTACAAGGCACAATTATTTGTGAGAATATTACAACTTTTTATAATCTAAATGTAATGTATAAGGTCTCACGTAAATTGATTTTCTTTTAATCATGGATAATCCTAACCTCTTTGTGCCATTGTATAAGGCATTTAAAATACTTCAATAATGGCTGCTTTCGGAAAAACATCAGTAAATAATTGTATCGTTTGACACTTGTGTCTGTGTTATTAATTTTTGTTATTTAGTTTTGTTTTTATTGTCCTCGTGAGTATTATGGTAGGTCTCAGTAACAAAATCAACAATGTAATATTTCCACTTTATTTTCAATAAAAAGTTTTAATAAACATCTCTAAAGATTTCTGTTTAATTGGATTTTTTGTAACTTATTGCAAGAAACAAAATATTAATAAATCTATTACGTTTTCTGTCTCATGGTTGTGGCAACCACAGATATTGTAGTGCAAGGAATAATAAATGAAAAGGTATTACAATCACACTTGTATTTTGTTAACTGGACACCAAAATAAATAAATGTTTTTATAACTTAGAGAAAAAGGTGTATCAAGTATTTGTTTGAAAATAAAACGTTTTTATTTTTAAGCTCATGCGCATAGACACAATCAAACACGGTTTTTATGACGTCATCTACGGACGTCATCTCGTTCACCATCTTAGTTTATGAAGAGAACGCAGCCTTTTAGAAAATCTAGTTTGTAAGGAATTTTCAAGTGAACCACAAACGATTTTTTTTTTAAAGAAACATCCAAACAGATATTTTCATAATTTCGTATTTAATAAGTAAAAACGGTTAAAACAGAAACCTAACTGTCAACAAACTGTTTGTTGTGGAAGTGACAACTCTACACAGGGTCTTGCAGATAATATTGTTTGGCGTATGGATACATGAGAGTAGATCTGGTAACTGCTAGCTGTCACTTACCGGCGTTTAATTGGCTAGAGCTCCTCGCATTTTCATTGGCTGATACAAGTATCAGTTATTTTTTTATCACCGCGTCTTACTACCTGTTCAGTTTGTATGCATATGCACTAATTACGCTAATGAGCTAGGGCTGATGAAGATTTGAGTTTAGAGGAAGAGTACCCGCAATTGTATGGAGGAAGAGTGAAAAAACACTCGTCTGAGATTTGAGCTCCGTTCTTCCTGTCATTGGCAGTCCAGTCTAACACGAGAGTGACGCCTTAGATCATGCGGCTACCAAAGCAAGTATCATCTATGTTAAAGTCCGTGGAAAATGTAAAAGAACTTTAAGTGTTGTGCATGATACACTGTTCACTATGTATCAATTATAAACGTCATCATTGAAAATAATGTGTTTCAACTTCTAGCGATGGTGACCTGGTGGTCTAGAGGTAAGGTGTCAGACTTCTGTGTTGGAGGTCCGGGGTTCAATCCCGGTCCCAACACAGATTTAACTGAATGCCAAACCCTTCCTTCACCTCTGACAAAACGTGTATTAATCACAACTTGTGAATGTGAGGAATGCCAGGCCTCCACCGTGGTTCGGATTCCACGTTAAACTGTAGGTCCTCCATTTCATCTCACAATCACCCTACACGTTACACATTAGCGTAAGTGCGTATAACCCGAACGGGTAGTAAGACGCGGTGCTAATAATAATAATAATAATAAACTTCTAGCGCACTATTGGTTATGCATTATGGTTGAATATAGACCCAGCCTTAGAAAATCAATGGCTTGATCCGCGTTATATCCTAGCTCTAAAGTTATTTGAAAGAAAGTATCTTTATTATTGTGTTTGATGAAGAGGAACATGTTGTGTTTGATGAAGAGAAACATGTTGTGTTTGATGAAGAGAAACATGTTGTGTTTGATGAAGAGAAACATGTTGTGTTTGATGAAGAAGAACGTGTTGTGTTTGATGAAGAGAAACATGTTGTGTTTGATGAAGAGGAACATGTTGTGTTTGATGAAGAGAAACATGTTGTGTTTGATGAAGAGGAACGTGTTGTGTTTGATGAAGAGAAACGTGTTGTGTTTGATGAAGAGGAACATGTTGTCAAGGCCGTAGTCAGGGGGGGGGGGGTTTCGGGGTTCAAACCCCCCCCGAAATTTTATGAACAGAATATATATGGCTTTATTTATGTTTCAAACAATATCAAAATTAAGGTACAAGTACAAATTAGGGGGCTGTGTTACCATAAAAAGCACTTCAGAGAGCTTCCAGAGGTGTTTATTATTTAGAATTTTTTCTAGCCTTCGTCAATTGGAGGATGGGCCCACCAAACCCCCCCTGAAATTATTGGCTGGCTACGGCCTTGCATGTTGTGTTTGATTAAGAGAAACATGTTGTGTTTGATGAAGAGGAACATGTTGTGTTTGATGAAGAGGAACGTGTTGTGTTTGATGAAGAGAAACATGTTGTGTTTGATGAAGAGGAACATGTTGTGTTTGATGAAGAGGAGCATGTTGTGTTTGATGAAGAGGAACGTGTTGTGTTTCATGAAGAGGAACATGCTGTGTTTGATGAAGAGGAACCTGTTGTGTTTTATGAAGAGGAACGTGTTGTGTTTGATGAAGAGGAACGTGTTGTGTTTGATGAAGAGGAACATGCTGTGTTTGATGAAGAGGAACATGTTGTGTTTGATGAAGAGGAACATGTTGTGTTTGATGAAGAGGAACATGTTGTGTTTGATGAAGAGGAACATGTTGTGTTTGATGAAGAGGAACATGTTGTGTTTGATGAAGAGGAACGTGTTGTGTTTAATGAAGAGGAACGTGTTGGGTTTGATGAAGAGGAACCTGTTGTGTTTGATGAAGAGGAACATGCTGTGTTTGATGAAGAAGAACGTGTTGGGTTTGATGAAGAGGAACATGTTGGGTTTGATGAAGAGGAACGTGTTGGGTTTGATGAAGAGGAACGTGTTGTGTTTAATGAAGAGGAACATGTTGTGTTTGATGAAGAGGAACCTGTTGTGTTTGATGAAGAGGAACATGCTGTGTTTGATGAAGAGGAACGTGTCGGGTTTGATGAAGAGGAACGTGTTGTGTTTAATGAAGAGGAACCTGTTGTGTTTGATGAAGAGGAACGTGTTGTGTTTGATGAAGGGGAACATGTTGTGTTTGATGAAGTGGAACATGCTGTGTTTGATGAAGAGGAACATGTTGTGTTTGATGAAGAGGAACGTGTTGTGTTTGATGAAGAGGAACATGCTGTGTTTGATGAAGAGGGACCTGTTGTGTTTGATGAAGAGGAACATGCTGTGTTTGATGAAGAGGAACGTGTCGGGTTTGATGAAGAGGAACGTGTTGTGTTTAATGAAGAGGAACCTGTTGTGTTTGATGAAGAGGAACGTGTTGTGTTTGATGAAGGGGAACATGTTGTGTTTGATGAAGTGGAACATGCTGTGTTTGATGAAGAGGAACATGTTGTGTTTGATGAAGAGGAACGTGTTGTGTTTGATGAAGAGGAACATGCTGTGTTTGATGAAGAGGGACCTGTTGTGTTTGATGAAGAGGAACATGTTGTGTTTGATGAAGAGGAACGTGTTGTGTTTGATGAAGAGGAACATGCTGTGTTTGATGAAGAGGAACCTGTTGTGTTTGATGAAGAGGAACATGTTGTGTTTGATGAAGAGGAAACGTGTTGGGTTTGATGAAGAGGAACCTGTTGTGTTTGATAAAGAGGAACATGTTGTGTTTAATGAAGAGGAACAGGTTTTGTTTGATGAAGAGGAACGTGTTGGGTTTGATGAAGAGGAACGTGTTGGGTTTGATGAAGAGGAACGTGTTGTGTTTGATGAAGAGGAACCTGTTGTGTTCCACCATCGGCCGGAGCAGATAGCAAATTATACAAAGGATTTAACTTACCTATCATACATAATTATTTCTGATAACCTTACACTTATTTAAAAAATACTCCACAAAACAAAGAGTGCACATTCCGTTTGAAACTTTATTTTGTTGCATAGAACTGATTCCTACAAAACTCTTTAAATTGATTAAATATATCTATTCAAAACGCTATTTTTTACGCAAAAATATTTTTATTTAGAGATTATAGCTTGACTAGATTTTTAAAATTAGACAATCAAAAAATTTATATAAATTACTCTTTAAGAAAAAAAAATATTTTGAGGGAAACAATGACACTAAATTTTATATCACCTGATCTATCAGCCATTAAATCTCCATCACCTGATCTATCAGCCATTAAATCTCCATCACCTGATCTATCAGCCATTAAATCTCCATCACCTGATCTATCAGCCATTAAATCTCCATCACCTGATCTATCAGCCATTAAATCTCCATCACCTGATCTATCAGCCATTAAATCTCCATCACCTGATCTATCAGCCATTAAATCTCCATCACCTGACCTATCAGCTATTAAATCTCCATTACCTGATCCATTAACCACTAAATCTCCACCCCTTGATCTTTCAACCCAGTTTGTGGCAGTGATTCTTAGTTCACTCTGAGTGACGTGCTGGAAGTTAATGGCTCCAGTTCTGTGAATCTCTTGTAAATGAAATATGGTAGTTTTCTTGCTACAGTAATAATATTCCGATGTTTAATGGATGAGCTGCTGTTCTAGCTGTGCTACTTTGATAGGAGTCAATAGTGATTGATGAAGGTCAGGAGTGGAACATACACCAGACAATGATGGATGTTTTCATTGTGTCATATTGAACCTCCCTGCTTTTTGGTTCTGCATGAACCTTGAACCATCATCATCTTTACGCCAACTCCTGCTCTGTGGTAGCCAACTAGACTATTCTTAGATCCCAGCTCGGCCTTTGATTGATACCAACAATACTTTCACGTGAATAAATACAGTAGGATCTGGGTGGTTTCAAACCTACTATCATTTCACACGAAGTTACTATTTAAGTCAATATTAGAAAATAGCATATAAGAGCGTGCATCTAAACCCCGACTCGCGCGAGGTATGGAAATTAAAGGGAAAAGAAAATACCTACAATATGCAGAAATGTGTGCAGTGCATTTGTATTTGAATGATTACTCGAAATTTTCCGCGGTGACGATGGGGGACAAAGCGACAAAGTTTCTTGTTAATAACCACAGTACGTCCCTGTTAAGACAGAATAAAAGATTTGTGCACAGTGCTTATCTGTGAATCCATTCTAAAATGGTCAAAAATAGCCGTTTCAACGCGGTTTTTTTATCCAAATATCATTAAATATTTCAACAATGTTCTGTATTAGGGACTTCTATTAACAATTTATCTCCGTTTGTCTCCGTTTAATCAGAAATGATCCACGTGCAATAGTGTTGGTGTAGATTTACGATTTCAAGCCGACTGTATCACAGAGTTGATGAGCATTTGATTCTTAATTCAAATGTAAGAAGGAAATGTTTGAATAATTCAAAGTCAATTGCAAATTTTTTCGAATTTGTACTCATTTCAAACCTAACTTAATGATCTTTCTTAAACCGTTCCATATGCCAAAAATGTCAAATAACCCTAGAGTCATTGACTCGTAGTAACAGAGAATATTCAATTAATCCGAACCAGACGTAAAATACAATATTTTTAATGCAATCAGTGAACTCAAAGAGTTTATGTCAAGATAGCAAAATACAACAAACTAAGATCATTAATTTATCTTCACTGTAATGTCATTTAAGTTCAAAAACTGATTCTTTTTCCTTATGATAATTTTTCCAAGTTTTTATGGTTTGTGTTTAATTTTTTCTTATTTTTACTTTCTCTCTATCTTACAGGTAGAGAAAGTATTGTGATCGTCAAAAAATTCGAACTCGAGATTTTGATGAATTTTGACGTTTCATGACTTCCTGAATCCGAAAAAGTGGTTTTTGAATTTCCGTCTGTCTGTCTGTCTGTCTGTCTGTCTGTCTGTACCTCCAACTAGAGCCTAAACTATTTTACCTATTGAGCTGAAACTTGATATCTAGGGTTTTCATAGGGTTGCCCCGAGGGGTTTTTGGAATTGGATATCTACCCCTAAAATTAAGGGTAGTTTACTGAATGGCAAAAAGAGAAAAAGTCGATTTTCTCAAAATCGGCTCTAACGATTTTGATTAAATTTCATTTATGAACATAAATAAATATTCCAAACAAAATGGCTACTCTCAATATTTCGGCAAAATCGTTTTAAGGGCTCCGGTCTGATGCGTAAATTAACATTTTTTATAATAGCTCCGAAACTATTTGAGATATGAAATTACTTAGCATTACAAATATGTATATATATTTATAATACAAATATTTTATTCGAAACATATTTTTATAAAATCAATAACTTTCAATATATACGCAATTATATATATATTTTTAACTTTTTGGGCATTAAAGCTTAAGTATTGCGACCGTAAGAAAAACTAACCTGAAATGTTGATGGATGTCGACGTCTCATGACCCCCCGAACCCTTAAAAATAGTCTTTGCAATGCCGTCTGTCTGTGTGTCTATTAAAACTTAAAATTAAGGGTAGTTTACTGAAGGGCAAAAAGAGAAAAAGTCGATTTTCTCAAAATCGGCTCTAACGATTTTGATTAAATTTCATTTATAAAACATAAATAAATATTCCAAACAAAATGGCTACTCTCAATATTTCGGCAAAATCGTTTTAAGGGCTCCGGTCTGATGCGTAAATTAACATTTTTTATAATAGCTCCGAAACTATTTGAGATATGAAATTACTTAGCATTACAAATATGTATATATATTTATAATACAAATATTTTATCCGAAACATATTTTTATAAAATCAATAACTTTCAATATATACGCAATTATATGAATTTTTTTTAACTTTTTGGACATTAAAGTTTAAGTATTGCGACCGTAAAAAAAAACTAACCTGAAATGTTGATGGATGTCGACGTCTCATGACCCCTCGAACCCTAAAAAATAGTCTTTGCAATGCCGTCTGTCTGTGTGTCTATAATAACTTAAAATTAAGGGTAGTTTACTGAAGGACGAAAAGAGAAAAATTTGGTTTTCTCAAAATCTGCTTAAACGATTTTGATTAAAATTCGTATCTAGGCGTTGATTAAGATTATAAATAAACTGGCTATTTTCATTTTCCTATGAAAATGATTTTTAGGGTACATTACAGAAGCGTTAATTTCCGTATCTCCACAACTATTGGAGAAACTAAACAACTTATCATTGCAAAATTGTAGGACTATTAGAAATAAAAAACTTTTATTTGACATATATTTTTATAAAAACAGCAGTTTCTGATATATTTGCAAATATATTAATACAATTTTGTGAGCTTTAGTTGTAAACATATACTACTTAAGTCTTAACGCAATAATACTCCAATGCCATAGAGTAATTAAATATAAGTAAGTATCTAAAAAAAGTATGTTATTTTTCCTTAAATCTCTTAGGAGAAATGTTTGCATAGCAATGATCTATCTCCATTTTAGACTCAATAGTCAATATTTACATTTTTTATTGGTCAAAATGTATAAATTAATAATTAAATATCAATGCGATGACTTGAAGATCTGCAACATCTTTTAAAATGTTAAAATTTTAACCAGAAATCGAAATTTTAATACGAAGTGTTGACCCTTGTGGAAGACATTAAACTGTTTGAAATGCTCTTAGGTGGACAAAGATGCGCCTCTTTTCTCATTGATTCTATATCATTGTATATTATTTTATGCGTGTTCTTATGTGGAGTGGTGATGATACAATGTACATTATTCCGTTCAGAAATCTTACGAGTTTATAGAAAGAGAGAGAAAGTCTGTGCGGTGTGCCGTACCATTTATTTATGTACGTATATATTGTGTATGTGTGTTTTATATAGAATACATAAAAAGTGTGTTTATATGTAGCATATTTGAGGTTGTTAATTTATTCTGTATCACAGCTGCCTAGATACGAATAAAAACGGTTAATTAGAATTTTGGAAACCTCAAATAGTTTTAGATAGGTACCCCTTGGAATTTGAATTAAAAACGTTTAACTGTACTACCAATTTTAATATTGTACCCACTGTATTTAATATGTCTTATGTTTGATTATAAAACATGGACACTACATGACAGTAGTGTGTATTTAGTCCACCCATATACTATAAAGCCACATGGCTGACTCACTCACTCACTCACTCACTGACATTAATGTTTACCCACTTCCAGATGAGCTAGAAACTTGCAATTTGGCAAACTTATAGCTTATAGCCTGTAACCGACGGTAAAATTCCAAAAAGTTAAAAAACATTATGGTTTAACCCCCAAAAAAAATCCAAAATGGCGGAGCAACTTTAAAGTCGGTGCGAACCTTTCTTTGGAGGTCTCTTGTGACTAAACGGTAAGACCTATCAGAAAACGGATTGCACCAGCAGCCACGGATTTGGCGAGATCCACAAGTTTGGTCCTACTACTTTTTGTCGTATCTCCATCGGTTATACCTTAGATAGAGCTAGATTTTTTTATTTTAGATAAATTTTGCACATTTTCTACACATTTTTTAATTTTCTGACACACTTATGTGACAGCTAGAATCATAACATTTGGCAGGCATATTGGCACATCCAATTGCCATAAGCGTGCCATATTTGATGATTCTAGATGCCCTATAAGTATGGAGAAGCTAAAATAATATGTGAAAAATACAATACATTACCCGTCACTTTAAATTGTTACGTTCAAGTCAACGCTTTCCATACTAGAGCTACAGTCCATTCGCCACTGGAGTGTTAATGGCAGAAGATTGTTGTAGCAAACACTGACTAAGAGTCCACAATGTCAACCTACGTGGAAATAAGATTTTCTTACTTATACTTTATTATCAATAAGAAGTTTTATCAGACGCCTCTAATAGTACTTCTTTGAGGATTAATGTATAGTTGGCTTTTTCGTAACTTATTGAAAGAACATAAAATATAATACAACTATTATGTTTGTACTTGTGCTAGTTGTGTTCTGTGTGAGCTTGTGTTGGTTGTGTTCTTTGTGTACTTGTGTTAGCTGTGTTTTGTGTACTTGTGTAAGTTAATTGAAAAAAGAATGATAAAATGGTCCAGACGGGTCCAGTAGTACTTGGCTGTGAGTGAGGCCCTATTCCATCACTATTCTAGTGCTTCACCACACCAGTATTGAGCGAGGACCTATGTCAGGACCATATTAGTGCCTCACCACGCCAGTGATGAGTGAGGACCTATGTCAGGACCATATTAGTGCCTCACCACGCCAGTATTGAGCGAGGACCTATGCCAGGACCATATTAGTGCCTCACCACGCCAGTGATGAGTGAGGACCTATGTCAGGACCATATTAGTGCTTCACCACACCAGTATTGAGCGAGGACCTATGCCAGGACCATATTAGTGCCTCACCACGCCAGTGATGAGTGAGGACCTATGTCAGCACCTTGTTAGTGCCTCACCACGCCAGTGATGAGTGAGGACCTATGTCAGGACCATATTAGTGCCTCACCACGCCAGTGATGAGTGAGGACCTATGTCAGGACCATATTAGTGCCTCACCACGCCAGTGATGAGTGAGGACCTATGTCAGGACCTTGTTAGTGCCTCACCACGCCAGTGATGAGTGAGGACCTATGTCAGGACCATATTAGTGCTTCACCACACCAGTATTGAGCGAGGACCTATGTCAGGACCATATTAGTGCCTCACCACGCCAGTATTGAGCGAGGACCTATGTCAGGTCATATTAGTGTCTCACCACGCCAGTGATGAGTGAGGACCTATGTCAGGACCATATTAGTGCTTCACCACACCAGTATTGAGCAAGGACCTATGTCAGGACCATATTAGTGCCTCACCACGCCAGTATTGAGCGAGGACCTATGTCAGGACCATATTAGTGCCTCACCACGCCAGTGATGAGTGAGGACCTATGTCGGACCATGTTAGTGCCTCACCACGCCAGTATTGAGCGAGGACCTATGTCAGGACCATATTAGTGCCTCACCACGCCAGTGATGAGTGAGAACCTATGTCAGGACCTTGTTAGTGCCTCACCACGCCAGTATTGAGCGAGGACCTATGTCAGGACCATATTAGTGCCTCACCACGCCAGTGATGAGTGAGGACCTATGTCAGGACCATGTTAGTGCCTCACCACACCAGTAGTGAATGAGGACCTTTGCCAGGACCATGTTAGTGCCTCACCACGCCAGTAGTGAGTGAGGCCCTATGTCAGGACCATGTTAGTGCCTCACCACGCCAGTAGTGAGTGAGGCCCTATGTCAGGACCATGTTAGTGCCTCACCACGTCAGTATTGAGTGAGGCCCTACGCCAGGACCATGTTAGTGCCTCACCACACCAGAAGTGAGTGAGGACCTTTGCCAGGACCATGTTAGTGCCTCACCACGCCAGTAGTGAGTGAGGCCCTATGCCTCATCACGAGACCTCCTGTCCGGAGCTAGTTCAGCTGTGCCCGCGCGGCCCCTGTGAACGATCGATCCACCAAGACCCCCTCCCCTCAGCCGTCCCCCTCAGCTGCCTGCTCTGCCAGGAGCATCACTCGTAACGGCGACAGACGTCTGTTAGGATCTCCGGGTCCTTGGTTCGGTACTCGTGCGGTCTGCCAGACAATACTGGAGCTGGCGATATGTGGCCGTGCGTGTGTTCTCTTGGAACAGTGATACGACCCCCGGGATAGTGATACTTCCATAATTATAGTGATACCCCCACCGGAACAGTGACACCCCCACCGGGATAGTGATACGTCCACCGGGATAGTGATAACCCCACTGGGATAGTGATACCCCCACCAGGATAGTGACACCCACATTGGGATAGTGATATGTCCACCAGGATAGTGATACCCCCACTGGGACAGTGATACGTCTACCAGGATAGTGACACCCCACCGGGATAGTGATATATCCAACAGGATAGTGATACCTCCACCAGGATAGTGATATCCTCACTGGGACAGTGACCCCTGCTGGGACAGTGATACTCCCCCGGCATAATGATACATCCACCAGGATAGTGATACCCCCACTGTGACAGTGACATCCCCACCGGGGTGATAATACATCCACCGGAATAGTGATACCTCAACCAGGATAGTGATACCCCCATCAAGAGAGTAGTAATACCCAGAACAGTGAAGTCCCCACCGGGATAGTGATAATTGTCTCGCTTGTAATATTCCCCCTAGTGCGTGGAGATATCGAACAGTGTTAGGGACACAGCCCAGTGATGCGATCACTAGGTCATGATCTGTTTACAAGGTGATGTGTTATTTGTTCTCTTTGTGATAATCAAACAGAGATGTATGTTAGTGTCCTTCTTTACAAGAAAATGGTGACGGGATGTGAACCCGTGGCTTGATGCGTCTAGAGACCTCCAGGTAACAATCTACTCGAACATTCTATAAGCACTTGTTCTAACAATACACACTGGCGCTTGCTAGGCTATTAGGCACTTAAGCTAGCGTAGCTGTAGACTTTCAAACAAAGCAACAAGCATCTCATTACTTTTTAAACTATTTAGCTCACTTCATTTTTAGTTAGCTTCAATTATTTCTATCTATTTTCATTTTCTTGTACCGGTATATTAGTACCAACTTTGACCGCGCTTTTACTTTACTATTTTTACTATTCCTCGCTCATCAAAGATGTCGCTAGTGTCCCAAGCCATCGCCGGCGTGCGGGCGTCTCAACAAAGCTCCCTGCACAACAAACAATGCGACAAGAAGCATCATTGTTGTCGTAAGCATAAGAGCATCAGTTCCCCAGGTAGGAGCGCTGGTTCCGGCTCTGCCACGGAGATGGCAGCACGGTCGCATGACTCGCCGACACGTGAAGCATGACATAGTACGAGTCAACAGTGAGTATCCCCTTGTTGTTATCTCTGTCCCGTGTTCGATGCTGGAACGCTGCCCTCTCGGTATTTTGTCCATGTTCTTGATAATGTGCTCTGCTCCTTTGGGATGGGAGTTGAATAATTATCACAATCGCTCTAATAACGTCGCACCAGCGCCATTTTGTGTTTCGTGATACATTTTAAATTAATCATTTTCAAATATTTGTTAATAAAATGGGTCTGATCAAGGCCATAGCCAGCCAATAATTTCAGAGGGAGGAAGGGGGGGGGGTGTTGGTGGGTATATCCCCAAATTGCCGGAGGCTATAAACATTATCAATGATAAAAATCCATACAAGCTCTCTGAAGTGCCTTTTACGGTAACACAACCCCCAAATTTGTACTTTTACCTTAATGTTGAAATTGTTTACCATAAATAAAGTCATATGTATTTTGTTAATTAAATCTTGGGGGGGTTGAACCCCCAACTCCCCCACCCGACTACGCCCTGAGTCTGATTCTGTGACGTGACCAATAACTCTAAACACAAATAGTCCTAGCCACATACTACCCAATATAAGTGGCAGCTGGTTCCTGTTTTTTTCCCATAGACGAACACAAAACTGGTCTGACTGAAAATGTTTTTACTTTTTATTGAACGCAGTCCATGGTTATCACCTGGTTGGTTTCAGAACTACCCGTTGTTATAATTAGACCACCTCCCTTTCTCTAAAGCTCTTGTAATTATTATCTAATACATTTCATAGATGTATGGGTTGCGCCATGGATCAACGAAATGTGAACTTTATGATACTATTAGACTTTACACAAGCTTTTGGTGCATACTATTAGACTTTTCAAAAGCTTTTGGTAGCATACTATTAGAATTTTACAAAAGCTTTTGGTGCCATACTATTAACTTTTCAAAAGCTTTTGGTAGCATACTATTAGAATTTTCAAAAGCTTTTGGTAGCAACTATTAGACTTTTCAAAAGCTTTTGGTAGCATACTATTAGACTTTTCAAAAGCTTTTGGTAGCAAACTATAGACTTTTCAAAAGTTTTTGGTAGCATACTATTAGACTTTCAAAAGCTTTTGGTAGCATACTATTAGAATTCTCAAAGCTTTTGGTAGCATACTATTAGACTTTACAAAGCTTTTGGTAGCATACTATATACTTTTCAAAAGCTTTTGGTAGCATACTATTAGAATTCTCAAAAGCTTTTGGTAGCATATTACTAGACTTTTAAAAAGCTTTTGAAAGCATGTATGTAAGTCTTCCCACGAGATTGCACGTTTGTCCTCATGTAGTAAACAGTGGATGTGTTCATATTGGCATGGCTGAGTGTTAGATCCAGGTTCGCATCCCATAGGAAACATTTATTTACCTGTGGATGATATCACTTCCTGAATCATGTGTTTGTATGCTCATGATATACTACTTAAAACTGTTCATCGATAAATATAAATACGCAACATTTAATGGCCGTAATTTGGCTTGATTGTTAATGAATGGTCTAAAAATAAACCATGATAAAGCTCAAACCATTATCAAAGGAAAACGCAGACAACTCTTGAATCCTTGCAGACTGTCACGTGACCGGAGAGTTCACAGTACAAACTGAATACAATAATTACCAAAAACCTTGATGTGGTTATTGATTAAGATATTAATTTGAAAGGACACTTCACTACAATTCTTAAAAAAAGGCGTAGGCCTGTCCCGTTGGAAGTTTCTTTATCCAAATCTGTACGAAATATTCTTGCCCAGAGATTGATCTTACCTCACAGAGAACACTGCGATCCGGTAGGCAAAGTCTTCAGGAGATTTAGCGGATTGACAACAATATTATTACCAAGATACATTTGTGTGCATTTGACCTGGAGCCACAAAGTAATCGTTCTCTTTGTTTTAATAAACTACATTGTTGAATTTTTGTTGGAAAACTCAGGTTAGACTGATTAGTATTGTTTTCAAAATATTTTCAACAAACTTCTAATCTTTCTTTACGGTTAATATACATACTTTTTAACATACAACTAAATCATAATGTTCTTAGAGCTGAAGTTGGTTCCCCTGACCACTCAGCCACGAAGATATGAAAGTTACAGTTGTCTGTACAATGAAGACAAGTGTTAGTCTGTGTTCATAGAACTACAGCGACAGTAAATACCTCCACGGGGAAGTTTGATAACTATCTCGAAACCCAAACCGACACGAGGCGGCGCTAAGCGTCTCTTGTGTGGCTTCATCGTGTGTGAGTGTGTGTGTGGAGTGTGGGGGACTGACAGAAGGCTGTCACGCCACACAGGTACAGTTGAACAGTAACCAACACGCGAGTTGGTCCGAGGACACGATAAGGTACTAGCGGCTGCATGATAGTCGAGGTTTTGACTTGGTCTTCTCAGAGGAACTCGCTCCACTGCAAGGAAGACAATGACGAAACACTATCTTTCAATGTCTCCGGTCGTCGAACTGTTGTCTCTTGACTGGGTAAGATGCACTTGATACTAGAAACAATTATCTTCCCGCCTCAACACGTCAGAAGGATATTCCTTCAATTGAAAAATGACACCTGGACATGGGAATCAAACCCAGGACCTGTGGCTTAGTGCGCCAATGCTCCACCCACTGAGCTACCCAGGAGTGCCCCGTGCCCAAGGTAGTTCTTCACCCATGTTTTAAGTAAAATAAATAATTAAAATATGATTGAAGAATGACCTTGGACACGGAACACTCCTGGGTAGCTCACGGGTTAGAGTATTGATGTACTAAGCCACAGATACCGGGTTTGATTCCAGTACCCAGGTGTCATTTTTTCAATCTAAAGAATAAGATATTTAGATGCTGCTATAACCGTAGATAACAAATATAATAACTTGGTCATTTAATACACCCTGTCAAGAGGAGGTTTGTGAATCTACCGTGGTTGTCACGGTGACATTCCAGTTTTCTGAGTGTGTGTGCATGTGTGTAAGGAGTAATCCTGTGTTTCTATTGGGGGAGGGGGGTTACAGAACTGCTGCGCCACTCAGTAGGTACCCGTTCGTGCTGAACTGACACATTAAATAACGATAGTCGATTGCGGATGTGGAAGGTATCATTAGACGGAAAGTATACGCCCGAGTGAAACCATTTAGGACAAACCACCCTCAATACATCCAACCGAGACTCAAACCCTAAGATATCCCCGTCGCCTGCAATACAGTCCAACACGAGTGTGACGCGTTAGACCATTCTACCGTCGCTGCGGGCTATGTATAGTCACGTGACTAACGTTAGACATTCCTTCATTTGACCGTAACTGCTTGTTGCTCATGAACTGGGAGTCTCTACTAGAACTATACTATATAACACATCCTCAGCAACTGTTTCACAAACTATACTGGTCATAACACGCCCTCAGCAACTGTTGCACAAACTATACTGGTCCTAACACACCCTCAGCAACTGTTTCACGAACTATACTGGTCATAACACGCCCTCAGCAACTGTTGCACAAACTATACTGGTCCTAAACACCCTCAGCAACTGTTGCACGAACTATACTGGTCCTAACACGCCCTCAGCAACTGTTGCACAAACTATACTGGTCCTAACACACCCTCAGCAACTGTTGGACGAACTATACTAGTCCCAACACATCCTCAGCAACTGTTGCATGAACTATCCTGGTCCTAACACATCCTGAGCAACTGTTGCACGAACTATACTGGTCCTAACACACCCTCAGCAACTGTTGCACGAACTATACTGGTCCTAACACATCCTCAGCCACTATTGCACGAACTATACTGGTCCTAACACATCCTCAGCCACTGTTGCACAAACTATACTGGTCCTAACACACCCTCAGCAAATGTTGCACGAACTATACTGGTCCTAACACACCCTCAGCAACTGTTTCACGAACTATACTGGTCATAACACGCCCTCAGCAACTGTTGCACAAACTATACTGGTCCTAACACACCCTCAGCAACTGTTGCACGAACTATACTGGTCCTAACACGCCCTCAGCAACTGTTGCACGAACTATACTGGTCCTAACACGCCCTCAGAAACTGTTGCACGAACTATACTGGTCCCAACACACCCTGAGCAACTGTTGCATGAACTCTACTGGTCCCAACACGCCCTCAGCAACTGTTGCACGAACTATACTGGTCCTAACACGCCCTCAGCAACTGTTGCACGAACTATACTGGTCCCAACACACCCTGAGCAACTGTTGCATGAACTCTACTGGTCCCAACACACCCTGAGCAACTGTTGCACGAACTATACTGGTCCTAGCACACCTTCAGCAACTGTTGCACATCTCGCTCTATTCAGTTGATATGTGAATTAGCGTATCCAGGGAATGTGTGGTTATACAACAATCACCCCATTAGACCACAATCATTGGTGCCCCATTAGACCAGTAGCGGTGTCAGTTCTATTGATTGAGTCAAGCCGCGGGAAAGTGTTTCTTGTGTGATGTTTTATTCAGCGATTACTTTCCACTGCGTCATGACGTCATACAGTGGTCAGGGGAGGAGTGGACTATGTGCCTGATCTTGACATCATACAGGGGTCAGGGGAGGAGTGGACTATGTGCATGAACATAACGTCATACAGGGGTCAGGGGAGGAGTGGACTATGTACATGAACATAACGTCATACAATGGTCAGGGGAGGAGTGGACTATGTGCATGGACATTACGTCATACAGGGTCAGGGGAGGAGTGGACTATGTGCATGAACATTACGTCATACAGGGGTCAGGGGAGGAGTGGACTATGTGCATGAACATAACGTCATACAGGGGTCATGGGAGGAGTGGACTATGTGCATGAACATAACGTCATACAGGGTCAGGGGAGGAGTGGACTATGTGCATGAACATTACGTCATACAGGGGTCAGGGGAGGAGTGGACTATGTGCATGAACATTACGTCATACAGGGTCAGGGGAGGAGTGGACTATGTGCATGAACATTACGTCATACAGGGTCAGGGGAGGAGTGGACTATGTGCATGAACATTACGTCATACAGGGTCAGGGGAGGAGTGGACTATGTGCATGAACATTACGTCATACAGGGGTCAGGGGAGGAGTGGACTATGTGCATGAACATAACGTCATACAGGGGTCATGGGAGGAGTGGACTATGTGCATGGACATTACGTCATACAGGGTCAGGGGAGGAGTGGACTATGTGCATGAACATTACGTCATACAGGGGTCAGGGGAGGAGTGGACTATGTGCATGAACATTACGTCATACAGGGTCAGGGGAGGAGTGGACTATGTGCATGAACATTACGTCATACAGGGGTCAGGGGAGGAGTGGACTATGTGCATGAACATAACGTCATACAGGGGTCAGGGGAGGAGTGGACTATGTGCATGAACATAACGTCATACAGGGGTCAGGGGAGGAGTGGACTATGTGCATGGATATGACGTCATACAGGAGTCAGAAGGGGAGGGAGGTGAGTATAGAACATCACCTAGAAGTGAAGAGTGTCGATGAAGTGAGCGTCTTCATTGTCATTGGTCGAGATTGGGTCCATTTGAACCGTCAAAAGCTCCGCCTACATGGGGCGTTATGCATCAAGGTGTATTTAATAAGGTTCCACCAGCTTTCTGCGCATGCGTGTGACCACATGTCACGTATAGTCCTAACTACACCGTCCCCTCTAGCGACATTCTACGCTCGTCTGGCTGTAGATGTGGCCTCAAGCAACAGTTGTCTGGTGACGTCAATAGTGGGGAGTTGGACGGTTACTAGCCGGGAGATCATGACGTGTATAGTTGGGGAGTTGGACAGTTACTAACCGGGAGATCATGACGTGTATAGTTGGGGAGTTGGACGGTTACTAGCCGGGAGATCATGACGTGTATAGTTGGGGAGTTGGACAATTACTAACCGGGAGATCATGACGTGTATAGTTGGGGAGTTGGACGGTTACTAACCGGGAGATGATGACGTGTATAGTTGGGGAGTTGGACGGTTACTAACCGGGAGATCGTGACGTGTATAGTTGGGGAGTTGGACGGTTACTAACCGGGAGATGATGACGTGTATAGTTGGGGAGTTGGACGGTTACTAGCCGGGAGATCATGACGTGTATAGTTGGGGAGTTGGACGGTTACTAGCCGGGAGATCATGACGTGTATAGTTGGGGAGTTGGACGGTTACTAACCGGGAGATCATGACGTGTATAGTTGGGGAGTTGGACGGTTACTAACCGGGAGATGATGACGTGTATAGTTGGGGAGTTGGACGGTTACTAACCGGGAGATCGTGACGTGTATAGTTGGGGAGTTGGACGGTTACTAGCCGGGAGATCATGACGTGTATAGTCGGGGAGTTGGACGGTTACTAACCGGGAGATCATGACGTGTATAGTTGGGGAGTTGGACGGTTACTAGCCGGGAGAGCATGACGTGTATAGTTGGGGAGGTGGACATTTACTAGCTTGGAGATAATGACGTGTATAGTTGGGGAGTTGGACGGTTACTAGCGGGGAGATCATGACGTGTATAGTTGGACAGCAGACCACACACACGGGCCTCTCTCCAACCCCTGCTCCAACTGCACAGATCACCCCGTGTACTCATAGACTCGATAGTTGAACCAGTTCCCATTCCATGCTGGGATACTTGGAGTAATAACCTCTTCATATTCCCTGATATATTTGTCTCTCTCTAGAGCTCACTGGTATGACGTCATTCCCCAGTGACGTCAGTGATCGCTGGGTCCCAGGAGGTTGGTGGGGGAAGGGTACCCGGGCTAGCTCTTCACAAAAACATAGCAGGCTCAAAGTAGCTCTGACTTTCAAGTTAACTGGGGAATATTATCAGTGGGAGCTAACATTCAACTTGTGTAATAGTGGGAGCTAACACTCAACTTTAGTAATAGTGGGAGCTAACTCTCAACTCTAGTAATAGTTGGAGCTAATACTCAACTCTAGTAATAGTTGGAGCTAATACTCAACTCTAGTAATAGTGGGAGCTAAAATTCAACTCTAGTAATAGTGGGAGCTAACACTCAACTCTTGTAGTAGTGGGAGCTAACACTTAACTCTAGTATCTCTGCTCCTTCATTCATCCTGATGCGATGTCGCCCCTGAGCTCTCTTATGACGTCACTACAGCTGTATTGACTCTGTAGCTACAAGCACCAGTGAGAGAGAGAGATAGTCGTGAAGGGGGGAGGGGGGGAGGTATGCTCTCCTGGGCTCTCGACCCAATTTGTGAATGACTCACCTTCTTTTAGGTTCACGTTTTATCTCCCTCATTGGATGTATCTGGAGCAAACTACCTCATCCAATATAATATAGTGCAGTTTCCCCAACACTTAGAATACATGGGCGATTAGCACCAAGGACCTCCCGGTTTGAGCCTCTAGTTTGTTACACTTGACCTATCACACCTCGACACAATAATCATCTGCGATAACAGAAGCGGACAACTCAAAGCTGTTGGTGGCTGTTCTTCACACACACTGTTATCCTGCTGTTAACTCACTCTGGAATAATGAGTAACACTGTCTGTTATCCTACTGTTAACTCACTCTGGAATAATGAGTAGCACTGTCTGTTATCATGCTGTTAACTCACTCTGGAATAATGAGTAGCACTGTAATCGTGCTGTTAACTCACTCTAGAATAATGAGTAACACTGTCTTATCCTGCTGTTAACTCACTCTGGAATAATGAGTAGCACTGTCTGTTATCCTGCTGTTAACTCACTCTGGAATAATGAGTAACACTGTCTGTTATCCTGCTGTTAAATCACTCTGGAATAATGAGTAGCACTGTCTGTTATCCTGCTGTTAGCTCACTCTAGAATAATGAGTAACACTGTCTTATCCTGCTGTTAGCTCCCTCTGGAATAATGAGTAACACTGTCTGTTATCCTGCTGTTAACTCACTCTGGAATAATGAGTAACACTGTCTGTTATCCTGCTGTTAGCTCACTCTAGAATAATGAGTAACACTGTCTGTTATCCTGCTGTTAACTCGCTCTAGAATAATGAGTAGCATTCTCTTTGATCAGGACCATTGTGTGGACCATGAATATGTTTATTTGGTTGGAAACTATTGCAAATGTTGGTTTGTTCTCTCTCATACATGTGTGTGACTAGGTGTGTTCTCTCTCATACTCATACATGTGTGTGACTAGATGTGTTCTCTCTCATACATGTGTGTGATTAGATGTGTTCTCTCTCATACATATGTGTGACTAGGTATGTTCTCTCTCATACATGTGTGTGACTAGACGTGTTCTCTCTCATACATGTGTGTGACTAGGTATGCTCTCTCTCATACATGTGTGTGACTAGGTATGCTCTCTCTCATACATGTGTGTGACTAGGTGTGTTCTCTGCCCACAGGAGGAGCGAGTTCTTGGGGTGCATGTCATTTGCAGTCAAACATGCGATTAAAAAGGTGAGTTCTCATTTAATGATCCCTCCTAGAAACAAGAGATTATTAATCTTTTTACTATTGTGGCATCCCCGGAGGAACTATGTTGGTCCCCGAGGAACTATGTTGGTCTCCCGAGGAACTATGTTGGTCCCCCGAGGAACTATGTTGGTCCCCCGAGGAAATATGTTGGTCCCCCGGGGAACTATGTTGGTCCCCCGAGGAACTATGTTGGTACCCCACTGCTCAAGCTAAATGAGGATAAGATTGACTGGTTTGACAAGGCAGACAGGGATGGCAAGGTTCGTACAACTCGAGGGTCGTTCTTGTTTCTTCAGGACATTCAGGTAGGTACACCTCGCTAACCTTGAAATCTCACAGTCTTACCTTGACTGATTACACTATGGTCCTATATTATGAGCTACACCATGGTGTAACTAACCAAGGTAAACCTGCTGATACGAAGTGTACGTAAAGATGAATGATAGTCATATATATAACGCTAGCAATCAAGCTCGGGGAACTAACATGTTTGTAGAATGTCAAGAAATAAATAGTAATTTCAAGTTCAAGTCAGGTGTTTGTGGACACCAAGGGCTGTATTTTTTTATGGTAATGTGAGGCCTTTTACTTTACCGTCTAAACAGAAAGTATTGTAAATTGTGAAAATATTTGACCTAGAGATTATGATGGGTCTTTAAGTTTTATGTGCTCCCGAAACAAACAACAACCAAAAAAGTGGATTCTCACAATTTTGTCTGTCTGTCTATCTGTCTGTCCCTGGCCACAGATCTGAAACGGTTTAGTGGTGGGTTTTTTTCAAACCTGATATACAGATATTATTTAGCTACATTTCGGGATATTTTTTATATTGTACTTTGACCCTAGCCCTTAAATTAAGGGTAGTTTAGAAATTAGTGATTTTTTTTAATTCAAATGTCCAGTTATATGCAAGGCACAGTATGTTGTAATTCAGGAATGGCAAGGTCCATGTGTGTGCAGGGTATGTCATATTGTAATTCAGGAATGGCAAGGTCTATGTGTGTGCAGGGTATGTCATGTTGTAATTCAGGAATGGCAAGGTCCATGTGTGTGCAGGGTATGTCATGTTGTAATTCAGGAATGGCAAGGTCTATGTGTGTGCAGGGTATGTCATGTTGTAGTTCAGGAATTGCAAGGTCCATGTGTGTGCAGGGTATGTCATGTTGTAATTCAAGAATGGCAAGGTCCATGTGTGTGTACAGGGTATGTCATGTTGTAATTCAAGAATGGCAAGGTCCATGTATGTGCAGGGTATGTCATGTTGTAATTCAAGAATGGCAAGGTCCATGTGTGTGCAAGGTATGTCATGTTGTAATTCAAGAATGGCAAGGTCCATGTGTGTGCAGGGTATGTCATGTTGTAATTCAATAATGGCAAGGTCCATGTGTGTGCAAGGTATGTCATGTTGTAGTTCAGTAATGGCAAGGTCCATGTGTGTGCAGGGTATGTCATGTTGTAATTCAAGAATGACAAGGTCTATGTGTGTGCAGGGTATGTCATGTTGTAATTCAAGAATGGCAAGGTCCATGTGTGTGCAGGGTATGTCATGTTGTAGTTCAGGAATTGCAAGGTCCATGTGTGTGCAGGGTATGTCATGTTGTAATTCAAGAATGGCATGGTCCATGTGTGTGCAGGGTATGTCATGTTGTAATTCAAGAATGGCAAGGTCCATGTGTGTGCAGGGTATGTCATGTTGTAATTCAAGAATGGCAAGGTCCATGTGTGTGCAAGGTATGTCATGTTGTAGTTCAGTAATGGCAAGGTCCATGTGTGTGCAGGGTATGTCATGTTGTAATTCAAGAATGACAAGGTCTATGTGTGTGCAGGGTATGTCATGTTGTAATTCAAGAATGGCAAGGTCCATGTGTGTGCAGGGTATGTCATATTGTAGTTCTGGAATTGCAAGGTCCATGTGTGTGCAGGGTATGTCATGTTGTAATTCAAGAATGGCAAGGTCCATGTGTGTGCAGGGTATGTAATGTTGTAATTCAAGAATGGCAAGGTCCATGTGTGTGCAGGGTATGTCATGTTGTAATTCAAGAATTGCAAGGTCCATGTGTGTGCAGGGTATGTCATGTTGTAATTCAAGAATGGCAAGGTCCATGTGTGTGCAGGGTATGTCATGTTGTAGTTCAGTAATGGCAAGGTCCATGTGTGTCCAGGGTATGTCATGTTGTAATTCAGGAATGGCAAGGTCCATGTGTGTGCAGGGTATGTCGTGTCGTTTCAGGATATCAGTGGCTCGTACCGTCTCTCTTCACAGACGTCAGGCCGGCCCCAGCCTGTCGCAATGCCCAGACACTCCATCTCCAGTACAGAGGAAGTGATCAGCCTCGACTCCGATGTTCCTGTCAGGACGGGTGAGTGACGTCACTCTCCTAGCACTCCATCTTGGCTCAGCTCAGCTCTGGATGCAAATGGAGAATATTTAAAAACTATAAATATACAATGCAGCCATTAAATAAAACATCTGAACGGAGATCTCCCTCCTGGTCGATCTTAAGGCCACGGTTAAAAGAAAGCGTTGTGTTTACAATTCAAGAGACGCTTTCCCCTCTAGCTAAGTGACGTGGTTCCAAAGAAGGTTCTGGTTCCACAACTAAGTGATGGACCTAGAGCACGGACACATAAATAAAACATTCCAAAGTATCCCTTTTGATTCTCCCTCGTCTCATAACCCAAACGCATCTAATGTGTTAAAGATGAGGAAGGATGAATTTAGGGGAAGTGTACCCCCATTTGCGTGGAGAATGTAGAGTGGGAAAACTACCCTCAGTAAACCCAACCGGGGTGCAAACCCAAATCTCCCCGTGATCGGTTAGTCCAGGGGTCGGGAACATGAGGCTCCTAGCCTGATAAACTGCATGCTGCCCTTTCCAATCATTATCTTGCTCAGCAAAAGAACCGCGTGAGTGAGTGACCCACCTGTTCCATACACTGTCTGTAGAAGAGACAATCTGCTTACCGTAGCGACCACCAAGGGAGGGTGGTGTTAAAGGTTGGGTCACAGCTGACCTGTTACATACACTGTCTGTAGAAGAGACAATCTGCTTACCGTAGCGACCACCAAGGGAGGGTGGTGTTAAAGGTGGGGTCACAGCTGACCTGTTCCATACACTGTCTGTAGAAGAGACAATATGCTTACCTTAGCGACCACCAAGGTAGGGTGTTAAAGGTGGGGTCGCAGCTGACCTGTTCATTCGTGCTAGTTCACTGCTCGGTGGTGGTATGATCATGCGGATTGATTGTATAGTTTTTTGTTATTAAAATACGTATTTCATTTTTGTAAAGGTGTACAATACTTGCGACTTAGAACAATGAATCAAGCAATGTTGAACGACACTTTCAAGGAAAACATTCCGACTTTAGCAAGAAGTATCTCAAGGGTCATGACAAACAAATAAGCTGTTTATGAGCTACGAAAGAAAACTCTACTTTAGCATAATTGTTTTGTAAACTGGGCAAAGTCTTCATCAATTACAACAGAAGCTAGAGATTTGTACTGTCGTTGGAAATTGCCAAGGCGGGAAAACCTTGCACGACTGGTGAGCTGCTTAAACAATGCATGTATAACGCTTTTAAAGTTCTTTTTCAAGATTTTAAAGATAAATATGAAATATTAAAAAGATTAAAGATTTGACTCTCTCAGCTAAAACTGTGAAAGGTCAAGTTTAGAGTATGATAGACCTACATAGGTGTGAATGTGCAATTTGTTGATATTAGTTCTTCAGAGTTTTTATCTCTCGCCATTGATGAATCAACTGATTTTAGTGACATTTAATGCAGTGTCGTGTGATGGAAAGATGTGTAACGCCGTCAAGTATTCTAGAAGGACTCATTGAATCACTACCACTGAAAGAACCAATTAGGGGAGAAGATATTTTAGAAAGTATCCTAAATTGTTTTAAAGGAACAGAAATATTTATATCGATCGTGTGGTATTTATTGCGGCGGATGGAGCACCCTCTATGATTGTGGAAAAACAAAGACTTTGTTAAACTGTTCTCCACGAATATTTCTCATTAAATAATTCCGTTTAGTTGTATTTCACCTCAATAAGCTTTGGTCGCAAGATCTCTAAGAATAATGCCGGAGCTGAAAAATGTAATGAACATTGATGTTCCAATAGTTTATTCTATCCAAGCAAAGGCATTAAATCACAGGCAATTTTCTGCACTGCTACAAGAAATGGATAGCAAATACAAGGATGTATATACATTTACAGCAGTAAGATGGTTGTCGAGAGGTTAGCATAGAACACACAAAATGTCACACTCATTCCGAATGGCTTCAAAATTTATATTTTTTGTTTGATATGACCGAGCATTTTAATAAGCTAAATCTAAAGTTGCAAGGAAAAGGAAATTTACTACTTTACAGTTACTAGAAGAAGTGTTTATTTTTTAGCAAAAACTAGCAATGTTCTCTGAAGATGTTTCCAAAGATAAATTTGTGTATTTTGAAAATGTGAGAAATTTTAGATTAAAATTAAGATGTAAAGATGAAAAAAGATCAAACTGTAAAGTGTTCAGTGATATAATAAATAATATTTTAAGGTCATACAAAGGGAGATTTCAAGATTTCAGGAATTTATCAGGAGACGTTGACATTTCTATTACACCCATTCAAATGGAATTTGAAATTCTTGGATGTTAAAAGCCTTTCCTGGAATACAGATTTCAGAACTACATTTGGAGATTTTGTAAGTTAAAATTAAAAGTGTCTGTCGAGCTACAGGAAATGGTTACACAAGTTAAAACGAGCCTTACATCCACGGAGAATGCGCCACACGACATCATATTCAAATGCTGGAACACTCTACAGGTTAATCTTGCACACTCCCGAAAACTTTCTTTTGGCCTGTTGATGCTCTTAGGTTCAACATAGAGTAATCGTGAACAATGTTTCTCTACTATGCAGTACATTAAATATAAGTTTCAAGGCAGGCTAACGGATGAAAGCTTTTAAACAATTAATAAAATTAAAAAACACCAAATACACTTCAAACTTGGAAAAGCTAGCTGAAGATTCAAGTTCAAAGGTCACACTAAAGGTTTACACAAATACCTGTAATTAAATGTGTGAAAGAATATTGTCATTTTTTAAATATCTTGTTTTATATATCATATGAAAATATATTTGTGGCTCCCAACATATACATTTTTACTAATTTGGCTCGTTGATAAAAAAAAAAGTTCCCAACCTTGTGAGAGTGAGATCATTCCCCATGTGACCAGTAAAACTGGTAAATTAAAAGTAATTAAAGATAAACTTTACTAATTATAGAGCTGGTCCGACACCTTAACTCGGTCGTTAGCGTGTCTGCCTGCTGAGCTAAGGGTCCCGGGTTCGATTCCCAGTGTGGCAGAAAATGTATAATTGATGAAAATATGTGTTTACACTGTCACATTGATAAATTAACGGCCGGGGACTGGATGTTGTGCATGCCCTAGTATTAATATAAATTATAAGGCTACTACAGGCCCATGAAGCTGGTAGTGGAGAATATATGGTTTGAATAAAACAATGACCCAGGCTGGAAACAGCAGTGGATATAAAAAATATTGAAGAGCTTGGACCAGAAAACAAGTACTGCACGTTGACCAACATTGTTGTGGTTGTTGTTTTCAGGAATGGAAGGGAGCAAAAGTTGTTCGAAGAAACCTATTGACGGCAAGACTGGTAAGTTTAATGTGTACAAGAAACAAAGATTGTATATTTCTCTCTGTGGAGCCACAATTTGCTTCGAGTGTAACTATATACCACCCCAATTACAAACTGACATATCTTGACAGATGGAGAAGATACTAGCAGGGGCGGATTTACGAATATGCCACCCATAGGTACTAGATAATTTACCGCCCACTTTTCCTACCTTAGTTTCTAACCTTCTGAATCCCCGTTCCCCCCCCCCCCCCCCCCCCACATACACTGACACATATATACCAAATACACCAGTGCTATATGACAGATAAAATGTCCTTACATTATTTGATTATATATTATAGTGAGGTTTTAAAAGTAGTAAGAATCTAAGCAAATACTTTCTTACACTATCACAACACACAAATTCAAATATTATGTCATTTAAAAATATAAAGTTTGCACTGATAGGCTGTAGAACATGTTATTACAAGTTAAATATTAGCATGTGCTCAATAAGAAAATAGTCTATAGTATCTTTCGCCTTGATTTCTGCTGAGCGATCTGGTCGATGATGCCAGACGAATCCCTTTTATCCAATAAGTGACCTTCAATTAAGACTAATGTCAGTGAATTAAGGCGATCCTTTGTCATGATGGTACGCAGATACAGCAAACCACAACAATCACCCACACGATCAAGTCATAAAATTATTTTAATTGGCAGAAAAAGATATGTATTTTTTTTTCATTCAAAATTTGCCGCCGTAAGCACGTGCCTATTAGACCTATGCGTAAATCTGCCCCCGGTTACTAGATATACTTTCATGTATTCCTACGTCAAGTCATGTGTTCTGCAAGTTTCACTTTTGATGGCTATTATCAATACATATACAATAATAATGATAATATAATTAAATGCTATCAATTTTGACCGTAAAGAACATGTTTTCTTTAGAAACAAATGAGCTCAAATTGCCCATTTGCATAAAATCGAGCTATAGGTCTGTTTGTTGTATAACTTGACCTTTGAACTGAAGCTTTCTTGGAATATTGCATAACTTAGTTCTAATGGCATCCCTCCCTCCCTCCCCTTGACATGGTGGGTTGATCCAGTCTATTATTACGTGTCTAAGAGAGAGAAAGAGATGATATTTTATCCGACATTGAGTCCATTCACCACTGGAGCGTTGGTAAGTGACAGCTGGCAGATGTTATCAGACCTACTCTCACAGAGGCGCCAACTTCGGGGGGGCATAGTGTCATTTTGCCCCCCAAAATTCTCTACATCTGCATTTTATTCATATGTGCTACCATTTGTGTTGACAAATGTATTACAAGATATAAGTGTTTCCTGGTTTTTAATAATAATTTGCATTTTGAACAGATTATGGAATCTTCCTTATAAGTAGCCTAGCACTTGGAAGTTACCTGGTTCGCACATAGATAGCTGTAATGTACGTTCGCGAGCACCACAATCTCAAAGTGCACGAAATCGAAAGCTGCTATCGAGTATTATCGCGTATCGACTCAGTAGTCACCCCGAGCACTGAAGTCACTGTTCAAATTCTCACTAAGAGAGTTTCCTATTTATGCCACCTTCCACACTATCTATAAGCTCTGTATACCATGTCCTGGTCTAATAGAGCTCCTTCCTGTACGTCACGTCCTGTTCCAGCTGGAGCAGAGGACAGCACCTTCTTGCGACACTTGGAGCTGGAGCCCCTCCTGGAGGAGGGCGAGGGACCCCCTCTGCCACTCAAAGGGGGCCGCACCCCCTTCACCACCACCAGGAGGCTCGTCAGGAACCCCAATGTCGGGGGTGGCTTCGGGTTCTCCATAGCGTGGACCCAACCTCCCAGGTATGTAACCTTCCAGGTATGTAACCTCCCAGGTTTGTAACCTCCCAGGTTGTAACCTCCCAGGTATGTAACCTGCGTTAACCCCCAGGTTTGTAACCTCCCACGCATAAGAAAGACCTGTCCGTGCTCAGAGAGGTCACGTGACCAACTTTGATAGCGTAGAATTGTGTTTCTACCAACACGGAGTGGAATGTATCAATCCATCAGTAAGTCAGACGAGTGTTGTCTGTCATAGGGTGGAGAGGGTGGAGACGGGTCTGCCGGCAGACCAGGCAGGTCTACTTCCCGGAGACTACGTCATTTTCGTGGAGAAGGACAACGTGGTCACCTTGCCTGAGGAGGAGATTTTGCAGCTCATCAGGTAGGTGTCCTTCGTCCTTAGTAACCCTGCCATGGTTGGGGTGGAGGAACACTAGTATGAAGTCTGGACTGAGGGTCTGGGGTAATTACACTAGTCTGGATCTGAGGGTCTCCAGGGCTGCTGGTAAGACTTTAGCTCTTGTTGGCAGGTCCTGTGGTAACGAGGTGACACTGGAGGTGTATCGGCGCACCACCCCCAACGGGCTTGTGGGTGGTTCCACCCTTACAACTACTGGGGGTGGCTCGGGGGTGGTCACGGCACCGCCCCAACCCTCCACCACCACCTGTTCAGTGACTACCGCCTCCCTGGACCTGAGCAAGAGGCGGCTACACCTTCCCCAGGTCACCTTTAGCAGTGAGGTCGGTACTGGTGTCATCGTGTAACATGGGCTCTTACATAGCAGTTTTAACTTCATGTAACATGTACTCCTGAGATAATGGTTGTTACACCGTATGACATGGGCTCCTATCATGACAGTTGTCACATCGTGTAACATGGACTCCTGTTATAATACTTGTTGTATCGTGTAGCATGGATCCAGTCCTTGGTTTGCTTGATAGTCCTCCAATGTAACAACTCTTTGTGGACAAGTTCAACTGAAGGAGCTACTAGGTTAAAAAACTGATTGAGTTTACATAGCTCACACAGCTTACACAGCTTACACAATTCACACAGCTCATGCAGCTTACACAGCTCACACAGATCACATAACTCATACAGCTTACACAGCTCACAGAGGTCACACAGATCACATAACTCATACAGCTCACACAGTTCACACAACTCATACAGCTCACACAGTTATGTTAATTATGCCACTCAGCATTGTAGTATAACATCCCTTGATTGAACACCAAATGGTTGGAGGGTTGAGAACCTCTAGCAGTCGGAGAAGATTCTCTTCACATATTTTAATCACTTGGTTGGTGTTTATATTTCTCAATTAATAAGGTGCATTGTATTTTTAAATGAACAATCATTTAACCAGATTATTGGTAACTTCATTATAGATGTGATATAAACAGTCATATTCCTCCTGTAATAGTGATAATATTCTAATATATCATTTCTACTGTAAGTCTTATCAGTGAGTAGTGTAGTTCAACTGTAGCCAGATTTGTTCATGTTAAGTATTTACTTGTCATCGCAATTAAGATTAATCAGTTGACAATAGTAATAGAAGCAACAGTAATGTATCATTGCCCTAAGTGTGTGAGATTTTATAGTCATGTGAATGAATCATATTAAAAGTATTAATAATATCAATTATATAATGATAACAATATTTGTAATGGATAACCAATATGATCTATCACAGTGTTTGCTGGTCAAACTTCGCAACTCACTGTAAGAACCAATTATTTCAAGTAGCTAACTCTTCCACCCTGTATTTGATAGAGATACAGCCCGCAACGCAGAACTGTATGAAATGTAGTATTATATCTATCTAACGGCGTCTAGTTCTTATTGACCGTGCTTGTGTATTTGATATTATCACACTTGTTCATGACCTCATCCACAATAATTCACAAATATAAACCATTTTCTACAATTCTCTAAGTATGCTATACAGTATGTCATATACTTTGTCCGATGTATTTTGTTAATATTCCAATAACAAATTAAATAGCAGAATTTTACAAATAGTGCTTCATGTGGTTATTACTAAATATAATATTTATTTGTATACTACTATTTAATTTGGATTGATACTTAATTGATTTCGCTTTAAGATTTCATTAATTCATTGAATTAATCATACTGTAATAAACATTTTGTTGTGTTGAACAAATTTGTAGGTAAAACTTTGTTCACCTTGAAATGTTGCAAGCTTACCTTGCTTGGTTCCACTATGGCGTAGATTATAAGACAGGACCATAGCGTAATCAATCAAGGTAAGACTAAATGATTCTACTATAAACGAAGTGTACATAAAACCCACATGAGACTAGACGTTGTTTGCCAGTTTGAGAGTTATTCAAACGGACTGATCTTTTGTTGTTTTAGTCTAACCTTTTTTTTTTTTTAGACTAATCTGAGTTAAGTTTATTTGGGTGTTCTCGTTCATGGTCGATCAAATAAGCCCTGATTGGACCTAGATTATGGTTCACTTGTCCAAAAATGAATACTTAACAATGCTGAACACTGTTCAGTTCAGAAATTAGCTGATTCAACTGCCTTAAAATAATAATAATAAGTGTATAGGTTGGCCCATGTTGTAGTCGATGTAGCCCTCATGTTGAACCGCACGTATGAAGGACATGCTAATTCTGTTACATGACCTTTAATTTAGTTGCTAGCAGCATATTCATGCGTGCTGTATGCTAATGTTCGTATTGTTCAGTTGCTTGCATGTTGAATGTTGATGTTGATCACAATCACAGAAAAATACGTCACATATTACATTCATTCTATGTGCATTGTTTTCTTATTTTAAGCATTTATTTTGTGATTTTTATTTGTCCTCATAAAACTTGTTAGTTTCCCCAAATGTAATCAATTTTGATGTTTTATTGTTTTTACAAGTTTTTTTTTTCTAAATACACCCTGTTCAAAAAAAGTTATGTTTGTTTTGTTTTATTTTTATTTCCCGTTGTTTCCTCTGCCCTCCCACCCTCCACCTTCAATTCCGCCTCTATGAACTGTTCCTAGAACTAGCTTTCTATGGTTTTACTATGCTTTATCTATATTAGTTCAACAACCAAGGAATAATTCTGCTTTATCAACAATCTAGAAACAATCCTGCTTTATCAGCTACTGTATAACTTTGAATCTTGACATACAAGTGTGACATACAGCTGTCAATGAGGTGTAACCAACTTGAAGATCCAGTGTTTGACTCCCAGAGCTAGTATTTATATCTTTATCATGCTTCAATAATATTTTTGGCGCTTTTATTATATTTGTTGCATGCACGTGTGCTATAAAATTATTACAATTTTTTTAACTCAGATAAACATCTTGTTAAAATGACATGTTTGTGAGTAGTCAACACAAACATTCTGTGAAATTGATGGGCCTAAGAGTGAAATAAACCAAACAAACATCGGATGTAGTGCAAAATGTTTCTATTGAATTTTATTTAATTGTGTCAGGTTTGCTAGCAGAGAGCCAACATTTCAAATACAGAAGCAAACAAATATACATATTTACTCAGAGATTAAGGCAAACCAAATATTACTATCAAACAATTAATATGAGGCAAAACAACTGTATACCTGTACTACTGGTGTACATGTTCATAATACACTGCTAGTACAAGCTACCTGTACCACGTAGTGTACTAAGACATGTTCATAATACACTGCTAGTACAAGCTACATGTACCCGTAGTGTACTAAGACATGTTCATAATACACTGCTAGTACAAGTTACCTGTACCACGTAGTGTACTAAGACATGTTCATAATACACTGTAGTACAAGCTACCTGTACTACGTGGTGTACTAAGACATGTTCATAATACACTGTTAGTACAAGCTACCTGTACCCGTAGTGTACTAAGACATGTTCATAATACACTGCTAGTACAAGCTACCTGTACCACGTAGTGTACTAAGACATGTTCATAATACACTGTTAGTACAAGCTACCTGTACTACGTGGTGTACTAAGACATGTTCATAATACACTGTTAGTACAAGCTACCTGTACCACGTAGTGTACTAAGACATGTTCATAATACACTGCTAGTACAAGCTACATGTACCCGTAGTGTACTAAGACATGTTCATAATACACTGCTAGTACAAGTTACCTGTACCACGTAGTGTACTAAGACATGTTCATAATACACTGTTAGTACAAGCTACCTGTACTACGTGGTGTTACTAAGACATGTCATAATACACTGCTAGTACAAGCTACCTGTACCACGTAGTGTACTAAGACATGTTCATAATACACTGCTAGTACAAGCTACCTGTACCACGTAGTGTACTAAGACATGTTCATAATACACTGCTAGTACAAGCTACCTGTACCACGTAGTGTACTAAGACAGGTTCATAATACACTGCTAGTACAAGCTACCTGTACCACGTAGTGTACTAAGACAGGTTCATAATACACTGCTAGTACAAGCTACCTGTACCACGTAGTGTACTAAGACATGTTCATAATACACTGCTAGTACAAGCTCTCTATCTCTACTACGTGGTGTACTAAGACAGGTTCATAATACACAAATAACAAAAGCATTCGATCTGTACTACGTAGTTTACTAGGGCAGGTTCATATATTACTTGTGCAATACAACCAACTGTCAAAGCTCCACTGATACCTCATGTCACAGTGTTGTAACAACAGTGTCACAGTGTCACAGTGTTGTAGGAAGCAAGCGGCCTCGTTGTCTGCCTTCGACCAATAGTGTCTCCCTCCCTCCCTCTCGCTACAATATTCACAGCACCGGCCAGTTGCCATGGCAACCAACCAATCATTACACAGGACTGTACCCGGACCACTGAGCTACCACCTGTCTAGAGGCCCAGAGCACAACACACTAAAGACGAATTCACATTAAGAGTGCCGTACTCCAACTGTGTCTTAAGGTCACGGCCCAGCACGGTGGGCGCACAGCCCTGTCAGTGTGAATTGAGATCCGGCCGCCCTATGGTCGACCATGCTTCGTTTCTCCTAGTTCGGCTTCTTCCGGCAAGTGCGAACTTTCACGAAGCTCTTATCTACAATCTGACAATGCCTGGAGAGTATTACAACGCAACCATAGTGTGCAATTATTATGGCCGAAGGAAACTTAATAATGTTAGTACAAATATATCATTTTCAACATGAAGAATATATGATAACCTAAGAAAGAAGTTATTTCGGAGGAAATAGCGGAAAAAACCCAATGTAAAAGGTAATTACCGTGACCAGAACAGTCAGACACGACACATCCTTCTCAGTGTGAATCCGTCTTAAGAGTGTCACAGTGTCACCTCGACAGTGCTGCTAGCGCTTCATGACTCAAGTTGAGGAAATCTTGTACTAGGGGGTTTACCAGATTTTTTTATCACCGCATCTTAATACTTGTTCAGGTTATACGTATATGTAATACTTACGCTAGTGAATTAGGGATGAGGAAGGTTGGATTTAGAGAAAGCGTACCCACATTTGCGTGAAGGGAGAGTTTAAAACTATTTTGGGTAAACCACCCTCAGTACACCCAACCGGGATTCAAACCCCGATCTTCGTACCATCAACAGTCTAGGCTAGCACGAACTAAAGTGATTCCTTAGACCATGCGGTCACCGAAGTGGGTTTGCCGATGTTGAAGGCAAACATTTATTAAATTTAATTTTCCCCTCTCCCCTCGAATATGGGATCAAAGAACTTATTTTAAGGTGTCAGGGGTTCAAATTTTGAACACACACCTCACCGGTAAGCGCGCGGATTAAGGCGTCAGGCTCGTCTAGGCAGGATTTTCAGGAACAAGGAGGTCACAGTTCAAATCTTGTCCAGGTGTTCCAAGGTTTACTTCCTAACATTTGTTTTCCACGCTCTACACGCGATGCTAGCACACACCTATCTCAATGTGAAAGTGTAGTTGGTCTGGATGGGTGGTAGGATGTGGCCGAACGTAATAAGGTAATGATCCGAAACAATCACACGTTCTCATTCACTCTGTTATCAGTAGAAACAACAAATTTATAGAGCTCTTATCACCTAACTACCATTATAATGGGAGGAGCTTATTTCTATAATAATAATATGAAACACTCTTCTGATATAAATTCTGAACAAAACTGTTTTAACCATATTTAATAAATGGTTCTGTGCACCACACAGACTTTCTCGCTCCCGTGCATAGAAAGAGAGATATGCATCTCGTAATTTATTGTTATATTATTAATTACTATTAGGTGTTCTGTCTTATGACAGGTCCATTCCTTTTGTCAGTGAAACTAGACCGCCAATGCGCTGTGTCCTCTGCTTCCTCCTTCAGCTCCCAGAATTTTCTTTTTTTCCCCTCAAGTCATCCAATATTTGAATCCGCCTTCTTCCTAAGCTCCTCTTTTCCTCAACCTTTCCTTCTATGACGTCGTGCACCGTTAACGCTGTTGTTCTCTCCATCATTCAGCCTCACCTTCACTCGCTGTCCCCAGGTACAGGTTTGCAATCAACCTTCTGTCCCTCCAGTTGATGTTGATCTTCTTGAGTATTTCCATCAGTTTCTTCCGCGTCACTCTATCGAACGCCTCCTTGACTTCCGGCATTCTCTCTGAAATTATTCTCAGCATCCCGAAGGCATTTATGGTTCCTTTTCTAAATCCAAATTGGTCTTCTTCCAACACACTTTCTATTTTCTGTTTCAGTTGCCTGTTGAGTATTCCTGCCGCGATATTCCTCACATGAGAGATGTGAGATCAAATAGTAAACATTGTCCTAAAACTCCCCAAAAGAGGATAAATGAACAAAATGTTCACTGTTACAAAAAGCATATGGAAAAAAGATACCAGCTTTGTTTGCCTGAGAGCATAACGATCCATTTTATTGACTTCACTTTAAAAAACCTAAATTTGTCAATATCTCAGAAACTATTGGTTTTATAAATATATTTTTCAAATAAAAGGGTTTTTTTCTCTACAAATTTTTAAAGATAAGTTATTTCGGATTTCACGTAGTTGCAGAGATATGATCAAAATGGTACATTTCCACTAGTGTAAAATACCCTCAAAGTCTGATTTTCTTAGATAAATGAGGGTTTCCATTTTATTCTTAATGTTAAAAAATGTATAGATATGAAATTTAATCAAAATCATAATAACTGATTTTGATAAAATCTAATTTTTTTTTCTTTTTTCACTCTGAAGAAAACTACCATTAAGTCTAGGGTTAGTTATCAAACTGCGAAAAATTCCTTGAGGAATCTTATGATAACTCTAGCCTGATCGGTGAAACAGTTTCGGCTCTAGTTTCAGTATAAAACAGACAGACACAGGCAGACAGACTTGTGAGACCTACATTTTTGATGAGTTCACCAATTGAAGTTGTTAAAATTTAAATAGTATTGCTAACTATTTTAACTTTTCAGCATGTTTCAAGGGAAAATGGCTTTTACTTAACTTTGTGCCAAGCCCCGTGTGATATATCAGATAACTACCACAGAGTACACACATGTCCCACAGAGCTCACACATGTCTCACAGAGCACGCACGTCTCACAGAGCACGCACATGTCTCACAGAGCTCACACATGTCTCACAGAGCACACACATGTCCCACAGAGCACGCCCATCTCACAGAGCACACACATGTCTCACAGAGTACACACATGCCTCACAGAGCTCACACATGTCTCACAGAGCACACGCATGTTTCACAGAGCACACACATGTCTCACAGAGCTCACACATGTCTCACAGAGCACACATGTCTCACAGAGCTCACACATGTCTCACAGAGCACACACATGTCCCACAGAGCACACACATGTCTCACAGAGTACACACATGCCTCACAGAGCTCACACATGTCTCACAGAGCACACATGTCTCACAAAGCACGCACATGTCTCACAGAGCTCACACATGTCTCACAGAGCACACACATGTCACACAGAGCACACACATGTCTCACAGAGCACACACATGTCTCACAGAGCACACACATGCCTCACAGAGCTCACACATGTCTCACAGAGCACACACATGTCCCACAGAGCACGCCCATCTCACAGAGCACACACATGTCTCACAGAGTACACACATGCCTCACAGAGCTCACACATGTCTCACAGAGCACGCCCATCTCACAGAGCTCACACATGTCTCACAGAGCACACACATGTCTCACAAAGCACACACATGTCTCACAGAGCACGCACATGCCTCACAGAGCTCACACATGTCTCACAGAGCACACACATGTCCCACAGAGCACGCCCATCTCACAGAGCACATGTTACATACAATAACCCGCCTCGGTGGCGTAGTTAACTAACGCGCTAGTCGTGTTGAACTCGACCGCCGAGGACGGGGAGATCGAGGTTCGAATCTCGGTCGGGTGAACTGGGGGTGGTTTTTCCTAAATGGTTTTCCACTCTACCTCCACGCAAATGCGGGTTCACTTCCTATAAATTCAACCCTCCCAATTCCTAATCTATTAGAGTAATTAGTACTTAAGCGTATAACCCGAACGGGTAGTAAGACGCGGTGCTAAATATTATTATTATTGTTATTATTACATACAATAGTAAATCATGGTTTGTCTATTTGAGGTTGGCACTTGCTCTTCATTTTAATTTGGTACTTAATGGATATGTATTTCCAAGAGTACTAAAAACAATAAAGAATACTGATAATTGTTAAAAAAAATTAACATGGTAGATGCATATTGCAGAATATATACATTTAGATCAATTACTTTTCAACCTAACATATTAATTTAATAAAAAGGAAGATTAGTTTTAAAAATACAAAATAAATCAAAATCTTCCAATAAACATTTCTTGATCAAGTTTGTCCAGAGAAAATCTAAGAATATAATGTCTGTAAGACAAGGTTTGGTGGGTTTTTTCTTCAAATTTGATTTGTAAAATGAGTTTTAAAAGAGATAGTGTGTTCCCCAGGGTTTTATATATTCTATTAATGCAAGTATTAGTGCACTTGCTTTAATTAACCCCTACTCTTCCTTACACTCTTAAATTGGCTCTAGTATTCTTGCGCCACCAATAGCGTCATGAAATGGGTCTTACAGGAAAGAATTTCGACATAATATACTGGAGGGGGATTTTATGTATACGCGTTGTTTTACATGCTCTTTCCAATCAAAATCTAACCTCTTTATTCCATGTTCTTTTAATTAGAAATAACTTCAAAGGACGGTAAAATTAATCTCATAGTAATAGACCTATGAATAAACCTATGCTGGCTTCATCAATAACAAAAGTTTATAATTTAAACTGCAGCTCTGATCACAAATGGTTTGTTATCCAGTGTTTAGCTGTAATACTTGCTCCTCCAACTTTACCTTGAATACGTATTTATATCCTCCAGGAATGAGATCTTTCTAACGAGATGTTGAAAGAATACAATTTGATTGATGGGGCCTTCAGGGGTAGGGGGGTATCGATCCGATATCTCCCCTAATCATCCCCTGGGTGGAATTATCTGGCAATCAGTTTAAAAGGAACAAACTAGAGAACACGGCCCTCGGCTGGTTGCAATACAGATTGTCTGTAAGTAGACACACAATCTGGGAGCTTGTCTGTATGTAGACACAATCGGGGAGATTGTCTGTTTTTAGACACAATCTGGGAGGTTGTCTGTAAGTAGACACAATCTGGGAGCTTGTATGTATGTAGACACACAATCTGGGAGCTTGTCTGTATGTAGAAACACAATCTGGGAGCTTGTCTATATGTAGACACACAATCTGGGAGCTTGTCTGTATGTAGAAACACAATCTGGGAGCTTGTCTATATGTAGACACACAATCTGGGAGCTTGTCTGTATGTAGAAACACAATCTGGGAGCTTGTATGTATGTAGACACACAATCTGGGAGCTTGTCTGTATGTAGACACAATCTGGGAGCTTGTCTGTTTGTAGACACAATCTGGGAGGCTGTCTGTATGTAGACACAATCTGGGAGATTGTCTATATGTAGACACAATCTGGGAGGTTGTCTGTAAGTAGACATAATCTGAGAGGTTTTCGAACTTCTTCAGTAGCCTCATTTGAATAACAGCCTGTAAGTATCAATGAAGTGTTTCGCAAACATTGACTCAAAGCTACTAATGTGTACATAATTGCTATTTTCTTAGTAATATCATATTATCAATCTTAAGTGTTATCAAACGCTACTAATAATAATTCCTTGAGGACTACTCTATAATTGACTTTTTCAAGACTTACTAAAATAACAATTATTAACAAAACTATTATTTTTTTAATATCGCGGTTGTGGTAACAAGAGATATTAGAGTGCGAAATAATAAATTAATAAGTATTATATTCAAACTTGTATCTTGTTATAACTGGCCACTAAAATAAATAGATAAATAAATGTGTTTTTTACAACTTAGTGAAAGAGCTAAACAAATTATTATTTTAAAAATACAGCGTAAGAACACAACGAAGATGGTTTGTATGACGTCATCAACAACCCTTGCTTCGTCCAGTTCGCCATCTTTATAAATATGAAGAGAACCAAGGCCAGGTAGGAGGGGGTTTGGGGGTTCAAACCCCCCACCAAAATTTTATGAACAAAATATATATGGCTTTAATTATGGTTCAAACTATATCAAAATTAAGATACAATCACAAATTGGGGGCTGTGTTACCGTAAAAAGCACTTCAGAGAGCTTCTAAAGGTGTTTAATATTTAGAATTTGTCCTGATCTCCGGAAGTTATGGTGTTATGTTGCAAAAAAAACCCACTTCTAAAACTGTTTATCATTTAGAATTTGTTTCTAGCTTCCGGCAATTGGGGGAGTGCCCACCAACCCCCCCTGAAACTATTGGCTGGCTACGGCCTTGAAAAGAACGCAGCCTTTTAGAAGCTCTCGACTTAAAGTATTTCTAAGTGAATTGCAGCTGCCCCTTTCACAAAATAAAGAAATATCCAAACAGTTATCTTCATAAGTTCGTGTTTCAATAATGTGACAACATTTAAATAAAACAAAATTAGTAAAAACAAGTTGTTTGTTGTGAAAGTTTTGACCACTAAAGTATCAACAACTTGCACGTCATGGTCTTACAGATCATGTGGCTTAAATGAAAGTAGATCTGGTTGTCAGTTGCCATCACTCCCTCTGTTGATGGGGTGTAGATACTGCACCACCTTACAAACCATCCCCGCGGAAATCCACTGAGCTATTAATACTAGTCCAGTGGGCCACTCCAGGAGTAGCTGGGTGTTTCACTAGTCCAGTGGGCCACTCCAGGAGTAGCTGAATGTTTCACTAGTCCAGTGGGCCACTCCAGGAGTATCTGAATGTTTCACTAGTCCAGTGGGCCACTCCAGGAGTAGCTGGGTGTTTAACTAGTCCAGTGGGCCACTCCAGGAGTAGCTGAATGTTTCACTAGTCCAGTGGGCCACTCCAGGAGTAGCTGGGTGTTTAACTAGTCCAATGGGCCACTCCAGGAGTAGCTGGGTGTTTCACTAGTCCAGTGGGCCACTCCAGGAGTAGCTGAATGTTTCACTAGTCCATTGAGCCACTCCAGGAGTAGCTGAATGTTTCACTAGTCCATTGAGCCACTCCAGGAGTAGCTGGATGTTTAACTAGTCCAGTGGGCCACTCCAGGAGTATCTGGGTGTTTAACTAGTCCAGTGGGCCACTCCAGGAGTAGCTGGGTGTTTCACTAGTCCATTGAGCCACTCCAGGAGTAGCTGGATGTTTCACTAGTCCAGTGGGCTACTCCAGGAGTAGCTGAATGTTTCACTAGTCCATTGAGCCACTCCAGGAGTAGCTGAATGTTTCACTAGTCCATTGAGCCACTCCAGGAGTAGCTGGATGTTTAACTAGTCCAGTGGGCCACTCCAGGAGTAGCTGAATGTTTCACTAGTCCATTGAGCCACTCCAGGAGTAGCTGAATGTTTCACTAGTCCATTGAGCCACTCCAGGAGTAGCTGAATGTTTCACTAGTCCATTGAGCCACTCCAGGAGTAGCTGGATGTTTAACTAGTCCATTGAGCCACTCCAGGAGTAGCTGGATGTTTCACTAGTCCAGTGGGTTACTCAAGCAGTATCTGCATGTTTAACTAGTCCAGTGGGTTACTCAAGCAGTATCTGAATGTTTAACTAGTCCAGTGGGTTACTCAAGCAGTATCTGAATGTTTAACTAGTCCAGTGGGCCACTCCAGGAGTAGCTGGGTGTTTAACTAGTCCATTGAGCCACTCCAGGAGTAGCTGGATGTTTCACTAGTCCAGTGGGTTACTCAAGCAGTATCTGCATGTTTAACTAGTCCAGTGGGTTACTCAAGCAGTATCTAAATGTTTAACTAGTCCAGTGGGTTACTCAAGCAGTATCTGAATGTTTAACTAGTCCAGTGGGTTACTCAAGCAGTATCTGAATGTTTAACTAGTCCAGTGGGTTACTCAAGCAGTATCTGAATGTTTAACTAGTCCAGTGGGTTACTCAAGCAGTATCTGAATGTTTAACTAGTCCAGTGGGCCACTCCAGGAGTAGCTGGATGTTTCACTAGTCCAGTGGGCCACTCCAGGAGTAGCTGGATATTTAACTAGTCCATTGAGCCACTCCAGGAGTAGCTGAATGTTTCACTAGTCCATTGAGCCACTCCAGGAGTAGCTGGATGTTTCACTAGTCCAGTGGGTTACTCAAGCAGTATCTGAATGTTTCACTAGTCCAGTGGGTTACTCAAGCAGTATCTGAATGTTTAACTAGTCCAGTGGGTTACTCAAGCAGTATCTGAATGTTTAACTAGTCCAGTGGGTTACTCAAGCAGTATCTGAATGTTTAACTAGTCCAGTGGGCCACCTCTTATGATTATTTAAAAATATAAACTTGTTGAATACCGGAAATATGTATTTTAATGAATAACTCAAATCAAATTTTATATACGTTAATAATGACTAAATTGTATATAAAGGAAATGTATTATTTGTCAAATGAGTGTCTTAGTCAATATTAATTTCAATAACTCATAGTAAATTACTTCCAACTCTTGACTTCACCAAGTTGTTGTGACATGACATGGCTGTTGAAATATTATTGATCTCAACAAAACTACATCACGTCGGGAAAAGTTGTATTTATTGTTTACTTTGTTCATGTTTGCGTCCGATAGTTTCACCATCCCTGGTCTGAGTCGTCAACTCTCGCAATAGACTACAACTACCACCAATGGGGAGATCAGGGTTCGTATCCCAATTGGGAGCACTGAGGGCGTTTTTCAATCAATGGTTTTCCAATCTACCTCAACGAAAATGTCGTTACACTTACAGTAATATAAAACTTACTCATCCCTAACTCATTAGTGTGATAATTACAATGCGTATAGCCCGAACGGGTAGTAAGACGCGATAAAAAAACAAAATAGTTTTAGTTTAAAACTGTCAAAATGCACATTTAATATCAGGGATGAGAATGTGTGTGCTTATAGCGCCGCGTCTTACTACCCGTTCGGTTTATACGCTTATGTACAAATTACGATAGTGAGTTTAGGGATTAGGAAGATTGTATTTATATGAAGTGTACCCGTATTTGCGTGGAGAGGGAGTGGGAAAACATTTTGTATAAGAGAGTGCCCCCTCCCTGACTCCTTGTGACTGGGAGGGGACATTGCCGTCATGAGAGAGTGCCCCCTCCCTGACTCCCTGTGACTGGGAGGGGACATTGCCGTCATGAGAGAGTGCCCCCTCCCTGACTCCCTGTGACTGGGAGGGAACATTGCCGTCATGAGAGAGTGCCCCCTCCCTGACTCCCTGTGACTGGGAGGGAACATTGCCGTCATGAGAGAGTGCCCCCTCCCTGACTCCCTGTGACTGGGAGGGGACATTGCCGTCATGAGAGCGTGCCCCCTCCCTGACTCCCTGTGACTGGGAGGGAACATTGCCGTCATGAGAGAGTGCCCCCTCCCTGACTCCCTGTGACTGGGAGGGGACATTGCCGTCATGAGAGAGTGCCCCCTCCCTGACTCCCTGTGACTGGGAGGGAACATTGCCGTCATGAGAGCGTGCCCCCTCCCTGACTCCCTGTGACTGGGAGGGAACATTGCCGTCATGAGAGCGTGCCCCCTCCCTGACTCCCTGTGACTGGGAGGGGACATTGCCGTCATGAGAGAGTGCCCCCTCCCTGACTCCCTGTGACTGGGAGGGAACATTGCCGTCATGAGAGAGTGCCCCCTCCCTGACTCCCTGTGACTGGGAGGGAACATTGCCGTCATGAGAGATTGCCCCCTCCCTGACTCCCTGTGACTGGGAGGGAACATTGCCGTCATGAGAGCGTGCCCCCTCCCTGACTCCCTGTGACTGGGAGGGGACATTGCCGTCATGAGAGAGTGCCCCCTCCCTGACTCCCTGTGACTGGGAGGGAACATTGCCGTCATGAGAGAGTGCCCCCTCCCTGACTCCCTGTGACTGGGAGGGAACATTGCCGTCATGAGAGCGTGCCCCCTCCCTGACTCCCTGTGACTGGGAGGGGACATTGCCGTCATGAGAGAGTGCCCCCTCCCTGACTCCCTGTGACTGGGAGGGAACATTGCCGTCATGAGAGCGTGCCCCCTCCCTGACTCCCTGTGACTGGGAGGGAACATTGCCGTCATGAGAGCGTGCCCCCTCCCTGACTCCCTGTGACTGGGAGGGGACATTGCCGTCATGAGAGAGTGCCCCCTCCCTGACTCCCTGTGACTGGGAGGGGACATTGCCGTCATGAGAGAGTGCCCCCTCCCTGACTCCCTGTGACTGGGAGGGAACATTGCCGTCATGAGAGAGTGCCCCCTCCCTGACTCCCTGTGACTGGGAGGGAACATTGCCGTCATGAGAGAGTGCCCCCTTCCTGACTCCCTGTGACTGGGAGGGAACATTGCCGTCATGAGAGCGTGCCCCCTCCCTGACTCCCTGTGACTGGGAGGGAACATTGCCGTCATGAGAGAGTCGAACCCGGGTCGTCGTGTCTGTGTTGCAGACGGAACCGTTGGACAGAGAAGAGACGCGCAGACGCGCCGTGTACCAACTGCTCTACAAGGAACAGCACTACGCGATGTGTCTGCAGTTTGGGATCAGCAGGTTCCTGTTACCTCTGGCAGAAAGGAAGGACCTCCTGACGCCGCAGGAACATGTCGTGCTCTTCCAGAACGTTGACGAGGTGGGTACTACCCGCCATCTTGGTCTCTGTGGTGTGCGGCTTGTGACGCTCACTTGTTTTACGTGCTTATCGTCAGAATGCGTGAGAGTTCCCTTCACCCCCAACCACCATCTACTTGACTCCATAGTTCGATAGTTCGCGTGATTTCCGCGAGACGGAATCTAGGAGAGAATTGTGCCTGGATTTTCCTCGTGGAAAAACTTTTTACTCCTATCCTGAAGAACGGATACGCATAATAGACGGACCATCTTGCCAGATAGTTCTAGTACATGGGCCATCTTGGGAGATAGTTCTAGTAGATGGACCATCTTGTAAAATAGTTCTAGTAGATGGACCATCTTGCCAGATAGTTCTAGTAGATGGACCATCTTGCCAGATAGTTCTAGTATACGGACCATCTTGATAGATAGTTCTAGTAGACGGACTATCTTGCCAGATAGTTCTAGTAGACGGACCATCTTGCCAGATAGTTCTAGTAGATGGTACAATCTTGCCAGATAGTTCTAGTAGACGGACCATCTTGCCAGATAGTTCTAGTAGACGGACCATCTTGCCAGATAGTTCTAGTAGATGGTACAATCTTGCCAGATAGTTCTAGTAGACGGACCATCTCACCAGATAGTTCTAGTAGATGGACCTCTAGTAACCTTATCTCATTTGTCTGTGGTAGCAACCATCACAAGACCTGTCACACATCGGATCACAGTTGTATCCTTGTTTCAGCTTCTACGTCTTACTGAAGACTCTCTGGAGCAGCTTGTCCACGACGAGAGCGAAGCCCTGGGACAACACTTGGGCCGAGTGTACCTCAAGAAGGTTAGTTCTTTCCCTCTTCGTACACTTGTTGACACACAAACATAGAACCTTCCTCCACCAACAACAATATGTTGATACCTAAAGCTCAAACTGGCCAGTGTTCAACCTTTTCTGATTGTCAAAACTGGTTCTAATCTTCAAGAAAGCCTTTTTATTATGTTTAGTAGGGAGAATACAATAAAGATTATCTTGATACATATATACATACATACATACATACATACATACATACATACATCTATCCATCCATCCTCACTAACTTTCTCCACACTTCCCTATCCTTGCCTACTCTCTCAACATCCATACACGGAGTCAAACATTTTTCTATTATTCTTAAAACTCTTAATGTTTGTCTATTCACATATTCTTCCACAACATTTAACCACGTCTTACATGGCCTACCCCTTCCTTTTGATCCACACACTCTACCTTCATATACTTGCTTTGCCACTCTATCCACATTCATCCTCTCAACACGTCCAAACCAACGTAGCACTCTTCTTCCACAGTGATCTAGTGGATTCCCTTTCAAACCTCACCCCTTCACCACCCATTCATTACTGACTTTGTCCATACGAGTTTCTCCCCATACATATCTTAGATATCTCATTCCAGCTACATTCACCTTGCTCTTGTGTTTCTCCTGACAAACCTGCGCTTCACGTCCATAGAACAATGTCGGTGTTAAATCACTTTTAGACACCTCCATCTTTGACTCTTTCGAAGCTATTTCTCTCTTTGCAAGAGTCCATATACATCCAACTACTCTCCGAGATGCATTTACCCGTCTGTCGATCCTCCCATTTTTACAGAACATTCTGTACACATACACAACATCATTCCCTTGTTCGAACAGTTCTCCATTTATACTAACATGACAAACCTTTCCTGATCCATCCTTATCAAAAACTATTACCTTAGTCTTGGAGTATTTCGACTAAGATCTATTCTGACTGTTTTTTTTATTTAGCACCGCATCTTACTACCCGTTCGGGTTATACGCTTAAGTACTAATTACGTTAGTGTGTTAGAAATTGGGAAGGTTGAATTTAGAGAAAGTGAACCGCATTTTCGTGGAGGGAGGGTGGAAAACTATTTAGGAAAACCACCCCCAGTTCACCCAAGAAAATTCAAACCTCAATCTCCCCGTCCACGGCAGTCTAGCTCAACATGAAACTAGCGCGTTAGCTAACTGCGCCATCAAGGTGGGTTATTTTGGCTGTTGCCGCATTTCGCAAGTCACTTTCATTTTTGACGGTTAAATTAACAAACCTATTAATAATAAATTATTTAAAACAAGGGATGTGTGATATTGACCTTGTAAATACCTCCGGTCCTCATGGTGCGGACCTTGTAAATACATCCGGTCCTCGTGGTATGGACCTTGTAAATACCTCCTATCCTCATGGTGCGGACCTTGTAAATACCTCCTGTCCTCATGGTGCGGACCTTGTAAATACCTCCGGTCCTCGTGGTACGAACCTTCTAAATACCTCCAGTCCTCATGGTGCGGACCTTGTAAATACCTCCGGTCCTCATGGTGCGGACCTTGTAAATACATCCGGTCCTCGTGGTATGGACCTTGTAAATACCTCCTATCCTCATGGTGCGGACCTTGTAAATACCTCCAGTCCTCGTGGTACGAACCTTCTAAATACATCCGGTCCTCATGGTGCGGACCTTGTAAATACATCCGGTCCTCATGGTATGGACCTTGTAAATACCTCCTGTCCTCATGGTGCGGACCTTGTAAATACCTCCGGTCCTCGTGGTACGAACCTTCTAAATACCTCCAGTCCTCATGGTGCGGACCTTGTAAATACATCCGGTCCTCATGGTACGGACCTTGTAAATACATCCGGTCCTCATGGTATGGACCTTGTAAATACATCTGGTCCTCATGGTACAGACCTTGTAAATACATCCGGTCCTCATGGTGCGGACCTTGTAAATACATCCGGTACTCATGGTACAGACCTTTTAAATACCTCCTGTCCTCATGGTGCGGACCTTGTAAATACCTCCGGTACTCGTGGTACGAACCTTCTAAATACCTCCAGTCCTCATGGTACGGACCTTGTAAATACATCCGGTACTCATGGTATGGACCTTGTAAATACATCCGGTCCTCGTGGTACGGACCTTGTAAATACATTAGGTCCTCATGGTATGGACCTTGTAAATACCTCCAGTCCTCGTGGTATGCTATAATTATCTTTTCTGGAAATGTACAGTCCGTTTACCCTGAAAGGTAGCACACAGTAGTGTGGTCTGTCGAGGTAAGACTGCTCTAGTTCATGGTAGATGGAGTGTACAAGTAGATAATGTAGACTGGAATCAGGAAGCTTCATCTAGCCTAGCAAAGTTACTCCTGAACACAGCAGTAAAGTTACTACTGAACATAGCAGCAATGATACTACTGAACACAACAGCAAAGTTACTACTGAACACAGCAGGAAAGTTACTACTGAACACAGCAGGAAAGTTACTACTGAACACAGCAGCAAAGTTACTACTGAATACAGCTGTAAAGTTACTACTGAACACAGCAGGAAAGTTACTACTGAACACAGCAGCAAAGTTACTACTGAACACAGCAGGAAAGTTACTACTGAACGCAGCAGGAAAGTTACTACTGAACACAGCAGCAAAGTTACTACTGAATACAGCTGTAAAGTTACTACTGAACACAGCAGTAAAGTTACTACTGAACACAACAGCAAAGTTACTCCTGAACACAGCAGTAAAGTTACTCCTGAAAACTAAAGCAAATTTATTCCTGCTGAGGATATCTCCAGCCCTCCATTTAACCGGATGTTGCATCTATAATGGACGCTGGTGACGGCAGGCGTCACGACGCTTGATACATGATTAATGAAACCAGCCCGAGAGGGGGTAGGGGGAATACAGTTTTATCGGACACCCCCCTGCTTCTCTCCTTGTAGCCCGTCAGTTCCCAAAATGTAGGTCAGCCGGGTCACGCCACGGGGCAAGTGCAACACTGCCAGCCCTGTTTCCTTGGTCCTGGTCACAATACACCATGTTGAGAGGACTGTGTGTAGAAAATTAAATAATATTTTATTTATTTTAGAAAAAAAACCTAATATTGTCATAAAAAGTTCAGAGATATGAAGTTAAACTCTTGTCCCCTTATAAAGTTGGTCGCTGGGGGTGATGTAGATTCAAGGACTCCTCTGTGGTTTGCTCTCTTGCAGATGCCAACCTTGAACTCTGCGTATCGTCGATACTTCTCCGGAATAAAAAAGGCCGACTGCCTCCTGGCGGCTAAAACTCGCAACTCACACTTCATGAGGATCATCCTGGAGCCGGCAGTTCCTCGTCGCAGGCCTGACCTTACCTCCTTCCTACACAAGCCTCTGGAGGTGAGTAGGCCTACCGACTGCTACTGGCTGACAAACATTTAGGGACTACTGACTGGTACTATCAGACAAATATTTAGGGATGATACTGACTGCTACTGGCTGACAAACTTCTGGAGGTGAGTACCGACTGCTACTGGCTGACAAACTTCTGGAGTGAGTACCAACTGCTCACCTGAACTCTGTTTCAGCACTACCGGGATATCCTGAAGCTCCTACAGACGATCCTTAACAACGCCAAGGTGATTGACGACGAATACCCAGCACTGGCCAAGGTTGTCCAAGAGATGCAGGTATGAACATGTCGAAAGCTCATACAAAAGACAGAAAATAGTAATTTCCAACTATATTTCAGGTTCTGAGGTTTGATCTCAGCGTTCATAAAATGAGAGATTTGGTAACCGAAGAAGCTATTTGGGGGCAATGTTAACATTTTTTCTTTAGCTATTTCCAAGAAAGTATCCACGTGAAGCTCCAACCAGAGGTACATTTATTTTTGATTACCATAAAAAAAACTCTAGTCCAATATTACACGAATGAGGTGGATTACCTTTGCTCAAATTCCTCAGCGCCCTCTTCTGAACGAATGCTCAGCAGAGCTGGTACCTGCCTTTTTAAAGATAAGTCTGATCAGTGAGCTCATGAATCAGTTGAAATTGGACAAAATTACTCTCTCTTGTTAGTGACACACTTGGAGGATGTCAGACAAAACATTCTCTTGTTAGTGACACACTTGGAGGATGTCAGACAATACACACTCTTGTTAGTGACACACTTGGAGGATGTCCGACAATACACTCTCTTGTTAGTGACACACTTGGAGGATGTCAGACAATACACTCTCTTGTTAGTGACACACTTGGAGGATGTCAGACAATACACTCTCTTGTTAGTGACACACTTGGAGGATGTCAGACAATACACTCTCTTGTTAGTGACACACTTGGAGGATGTCAGACAATACACTCTCTTGTTAGTGACACACTTGGAGGATGTCAGACAATACACTCTCTTGTTAATGACACACTTGGAGGATGTCAGACAAAACACTCTCTTGTTAGTGACACACTTGGAGGATGTCAGACAATACACTCTCTTGTTAATGACACACTTGGAGGAAGTCAGACAATACACTCTCTTGTTAATGACACACTTGGAGGAAGTCAGACAATACACTCTCTTGTTAATGACACACTTGGAGGATGTCAGACCCTGAGTCTTTGAGGATGTTGCAGAGCATGTACAGGGATGTAACCATGGGGTCAGGGCTGATGGAACCGGAGGGTGAGGGACGACCCTTGCTGTCCCTGCAGGACCTGGAGAGTCGCCTGGTCTTCACGAGGTGCAAGGTGAGATCCTGGGTACTCCACACCGTGGAGATGTGTCGGGATACTACCCGGGTAGCATCTACCATTCTCAACGCTCCTGTGCTTTCAGCCGTTCGTGTTGAGCTCCCCGGGACGTCAATGGATTTTCGGGGGCGACCTGAGCCGGGTGGAGGGCAGGGCCGTGAGGCCCTTCTGGGCCCTCCTCTTCAGTGACCTCATCCTCTTCACCAAAGTGAGCAGGGACCGGGTGTTGTTCATCACGGAGGAGCCCTTGTCCCTTCTGTCGGTCACCCAGGCCTTCTTCAACATCAGGAAGAAAGGTGAGGACGATGCTGTCGACCCTGGTGGACACGTGCATTGGCCAGGGATCTCTTTACCCTTGACAGTGTCCATTAGTTCACGTGTACAAGCTGTAGTCACACGTGTTGTTCCAGACAACGAGTTTAGACTCCAGGTGGATGGTGCCTCAGAGGGCACGGATAGTCCCGCTCAGGGAGGCTGCGGTCCTGAACTTCAGCTCACCCGGAGCAACAAGAAGAACGCGAGGAAGCGAGCCGTGGCCCTGAGAGCACCCACAGCAGAACTGAAGGCCGTCTGGCAGAACCTCATACAGAGGCAGATGTGAGTCTAGTCAGCGGTCAGGACAGAGCTGCTAGTCAGTGTCAGCACATAGCTTCATACAGCTCTCTTGTTTGTTTCAGCATCTACCTGAACACCACGCGAGGTGGTACCCCGGCCAGTAGCCCCCTAGAATCACCTGATCCCCCTACGACGCTCTCCGTCGCGACGCTTGACTCATTGCCTCTACGACGGCAGGTGCGTTCCCCACCCTCCCCTACCCTGACCTTGCCAGTAAACTCCCCCTGCCCCTCCCCCCACAATAGCACTAGGAGATGTACCTCACGGTAGAGGTCCTGCTATCAAGTTGACTGTCACTGCTATATACCTGACAGTGTTACTGTACTAGAGGTCCAGATATCAAGTTGACTGTCACTGCTATATACCTGACAGTGTTACTTCACTAAAGGTCCTGCTATCAAGTTGACTGTCACTGCTATATACCTGACAGTGTTACTTCACTAGAGGTCCTGCTATCAAGTTGACTGTCACTGCTATATACCTGACAGTGTTACTTCACTAGAGGTCCTGCTATCAAGTTGACTGTCACTGCTATATACCTGACCCAATCCTGTCCTCTTGCTAAGGGTGGTCTTTATCCTTCCAGGCTAATTCCAAGCCCTTTCCTCTGACTTATCGATAACTATCTGGATGTTAAGTGGATCAATAATTAACAATAGATCATGGAATGAAAATTAACAATGAGTTCAGTAATTAATTAATCAACAAATTGTCCTAAAATTATGATAAATACATAACTTTGTGTTGTACCACTGTAAGAACCAAGATAATAATCCAGTGGCACAAAAATAGTTTATCCAATAAGACAAACAATGGATATATTTACAAATGAAAACCATACGAAGGTTTAGGGAGATGCTGTTACATAAATATCCAGACATAAGAAGTGTCTGTTTAGCGAGTGAACATGGTTCCAACATGCCAATACAAGGCACTAAACAACATTTAAGACAGAAATACAACAAACAAATACGTTAAATAAACCACTTTGAAGTTAGTCAGACTGATAAATACCTAGTAATCTACCTACACAGGTTTATCTACATTTAAAACAAGAAATCTTCAAAACAAAGTTTAAAGAGAGATTAATCTTACAAGCATTAGTTACATGAACGAAACCAAATTAATATATTTTATTTACTAAATTTATCATATACTATTATGTACAATTGAATCCAGTACCAAGGACTTAGTTGAATTTATATATGAACGAGAGCAAGAAAGATACATGTATTGTAAAGTACCAGGATTCGTTATATAAACGAAAACAAACCAAATTTAAGTTATATATTTAAAATTTATTTTAAATTTTAACAAAAACTATTATCGTATATATAATGACAAGAAGGGTAATGAGTATAAAATCGAGAGTGAGTTTTGAAAAGTAAAAATTAAATAAATCAGTAATAAGTTATTTTCAATGACTTGAAAACAATGAGTGCTCGTATCACTTAAGGAGGACCATGAGAGTCTAGGTTCTAAAACATATCTCTCCATATAAGGTAATGGAAGAGTAATAAAGGTGACTGGAGGGGGGATAGATTGCTCGACTCGCCACTAGGTGTCGCTGGGTCGACTAGCAAAAACTAATCTCGTTGTTTGTAATTCATACAATAATACGTTTTTGAGAATAGATTTTCATATTTAGCTACTTACTCTTTAATCATTAGTGAACACAATATTCACCTAGAGGTTACTAACTATACATGTGTTACAGCTCATTACACAGTTTTAACGATTTAGTAAGTTATGAATTTTTTAATAAATCGTTATATTATTTTCTGCAGTAACTTTAGTCAATGTTTGATTCAATTTGTTTATAAAATAGAAGAAATAATTTTTGGGGTTTAGTAAAAAAATGAGATTTCATTGGCTATTTTGTTTTAAGTGAGCTTTTTTTTTTACTATGTCATCTATAGAACATAATATTAAATATATGAGTATATAGAAAATTGAGGTGTATATTAACAAAAATAGCTTATATTTAAATAGTACAAAAATTGATGCCTAGCTTTAATATATTGTCTTTTTAGTATATTTGTGTCTATTAAAACAAAGATAATATAAATTCCACTCATATAAGTCAATCAAAGTGTAATAAAACAGGTTATTTAATATTTTTAAGTGAATAATCAAGGGATGTGTGGTTTTTGTTGGATTAGGCTTTTGGAGCTTTTATTTTTTGCCGATTGTTATTTTTTTTTTTTGTGATCTGAAGAAATAAAATAATGAAACTTTGAAAATCTCTTTTAATGAAATATTTATTACTTCTAAACTACCATCCATTATAAATCTAAATAGAGTTAAAATAAATTAGACACACCTTAATTAATTCTAATCACTATTTACACGATTTTAAATATGTATTCATTTATAACATATGTATTTAAAACCTCAACATTTTATATTCACCAGAGAAAGTAGAGATATCATCACACATGTTACAATCAAGGCCCGTATTTTGATGACGTGTCATCTTTTTGTTGATATGTCACAGACAATCACATGTACACATAAACTCTGCTCATGATCCCCTGGTTATAAAAATTGGTTTTTTATAATTTACAATTTTAATCCAAAAATTTTTTTCACATGACATTTTAATCGATTTCATATGATTTATCTTTTATTGCATTTGTCTAAAAATTATATGAGATTTTGATTTTTAGACATTTATGTCGATTTTTAAAGATAATAATTCAATGATAATACAAATACGTTGTATATTTTTACCAAACATTTTCAGTTACTGACAACGATAATTCCAACACTACTAAGATATGAACTTTGTAAACTTGTTTACTAGTTCAGTGGTAAACTTCACATTCCCGGTTAAGATCTAAGACTAAGTTGGAGATATTTCTGTTGGAGGCAAGGATTTGTAGATAGATGTTCAGGACTAGTGAAAGGTGAAAGAGCTACAGGTTTATCAGCACATACAGGTGTATATTAGTTTCATTTGGTAAAGAATTCACTTGATTTATTCATTAACATCCTTTCTGAGTTTCCGTTTACATTTTTGTAAATTTAAAGTAATTTTTATTGACATTTTTAATAATTTACCATTTATATTAGTAATTTTTTTACATATTTTAGTTTGTCAAAATCCGGGGCCTTGTCTATAAATAAGCCAGATAATACTAGCAAAATATTATTGCTGTAGGAAGTAACAAAATGTTTCATATTTTTATTTACACTGTCTATTACATACGATACTTCTTGAAAATGTTTTGAGCTTTTGTAGCGCAAAGAATTGACAGTGGCAGTAGCTACTGTTGAAGCTACTGTCGAAGAGAAATTCTGGAAGAACATTGGAATCAGGTAGAAGTCTAACGGTCTGATTTGCATGAGCTCAGATGAACACTAATCTAGGTTGAATTAGCGATTACTGAGTAGACATACCTTAGATGCAAAAAACGTACTGGCTCGTAATTAGTATTTTAACACAATCAGAGGGTGGTTTGAATGTTGGCATGCCCCCAGAAACACACTTTTATAGAATATTGCTTCCAGTTTTTTGCCCACGCGTTGACTTGTTAAAGAATGTTATAATCTGGTCAACTTAGTACGGAGATAGTTTTATTAATTTACTTGATGGATCTAATCAATATAATGTATGTTTCATAGTTAGTCAAAAGATGTGAATGTTTGTTAACGCACACTGAAATATAGATTGATACTTCAACTTGACATTACATGTGATAAGTTTATATTATAGAGGTCCTAGCTATAAATACAAGTGCCTGAACTAAACATACAAAAAGCGTTAAGCTAAGTACTTGTGGATATCTAGTGGGATAGTAACTCTACTTGTTGGATATGTATGGACAGTAACTCTACTGTTGGATATCTTAGTGGGATAGTAACTCACTACTTGTTGAATATCTTAGTGGGACAGTAACTCACTACTTGTTGGATATCTTAGTGGGACAGTAACTCACTACTTGTTGATATCTTAGTGGAATAATCTACTTGTTGGATATCTATGGACAGTAACTCACTACTTGTTGGATATCTTAGTGGGACAGTAACTCACTACTTGTTGGATATCTTAGTGGGACAGTAACTCACTACTTGTTGGATATCTTAATGGGACAGTAACTCACTACTTGTTGGATATCTTAGTGGGATGTAAGTCACTACTGTTAATATCTAGGGGACAGTAACTCACTACTTGTTGGATATCTTAGTGGGACAGTAACTCACTACTTGTTAGATATCTTAGTGGGATAGTAACTCACTACTTGTTGGATATCTTAATGGACAGTAACTACTACTTGTGGTACTTATGGACAGTACTCACTACTTGTTGGATATCTTAGTGGGACAGTAACTCACTACTTGTTGATATCTTAGTGGGATAGTAATCACTACTTATTGGATATTTAATGGCAGTAACTCTACTGTTGGATCTGGGGACGTAACTCACTAATTGTTGGATACAGGCAGTACTATATGTGGATATCTAGTGGGACAGTAACTCACTACTTGTTGGCACTTAGTGGACAGTAAATCTTGTGGATCTTAGGGACAAAACTCACTACTTGTTGGATATCTTAGTGGGACAGTAACTCACTACTTGTATTGTTGTACACTCTTCAAATTAGTACATATTTATATAGTTCTAATAGTTTGTCAGTGTTTGTTCATGCACACATAACAATACAGTAGTGAAATAAGCCTTAGGATAGCTTCTAGAATTTAGTTTACTTTATTCAAGATCTATTTAATGTTTTGTGTTTGGCTAGGTTCACAATACTCCAATTACTTGTTTAGTTTATATCATCCAAGGATGGAATGTAAGCACGCCTTGATCTGGTTTAACTCCGAAATGTTCCTATAAACTCATAAGATAATCTACAGTAAAGTTGTTTGGGATTCGCTTTCCCTCCTAACCAGAGCGCCTCCTGACCATAGTCTCCTGACAACAGCTCCTCCTAGCCATAGCTTCTAATGACCATAGCTCCTCCTGGCCAGAGCTCTTCCTGACCATATCTCCTCCTGGCCAAAACTCCTTCTGACCATAGAGTATCCTGACCACAGCTCCTCCTGTTCATAGCTCCTCCTGACTAGAGCTCTTCCTGACCAAGTCTCCTGACAACAGCTCCTCCTAACCATAGCTTCTAATGACCATAACTCCTCCTGGCCAGAGCTCTTCCTGACCATATCTCCTCCTGAACATAGAGTCTCCTGACAACAGCTCCTCCTGACCAAAGCTTCTTCTGACCATAGTCTCCTGACCACAGCTCCACTTGATAATAGCTCCTCCTGACCAGAGCTCTTCCTGACCATAGCTCATCCTGACCATAGTCCCCTGACCACAGCTCCTCCTGACCATAGATTCTCCTGACCACAGCTCCACCTGATAATAGCTCCTCCTGACCATAGCTCCTTCTGACCATAGATTCTCCTGACCACAGCTCCACCTGATAATAGCTCCTCCTGACCATATCTCCTCCTGACCAAAACTCCTTCTGACCATAGAGTCTCCTGACCACAGCTCCACCTGATAATAGCTCCTCCTGACCAGAGCTCTTCCTGACCATAGTCTCCTGACCATAGCTCCTCCTGACCATAGTCTCCTATCCTCCTGACCATAGTCTCCTAACAACAGCTCCTCCTGACCAGAGTGTTGTTCTAGGCTCCAGTACCTGACTACAAGTCCCTGGACGAACTTATCGAACACAAGTGTCGTCAACTGGGCAAGTCCGGGGCCCACAAGGGCAGCGCCTTGCATCTGGAGCAGTGGATGAAGGGCAAGCTGGGGGCCGGGGGGCCTCTCACCCCAGAGGACGAGCCGGAGCCTGAGGTCTGGTCACTGGAGACTCTGAGAAGGAGGAGCGAGCAGCTACAGATCGGGCTCATCGGGAGATCTGAGAGTCGCTGTGAGGAGGTTGATGTGTCCGACATTGAGAGGAGCCAGTCCAGAAGCACAGAGAGGAGCAGGTCTGACAGTCAGGTAAGACAGGAGCTAATGTGTCTAACACTTGGAGGAGCCAGTCCGGAAGCACTGAGAGGAGCAGGTCTGACAATCAGGTGAGATAGGAGCTGATGTGTCTGACACTGGGAGGAGCCAGTCCAGAAGCATGGAGATGAGCGGGTCTGACAGTCAGGTGAGACAGGAGCTGGTGTGATTTCGGCTCAGTAAAGGCTCCACAGTAACCAGCAGGTGTTGTCCCCAGGTGACTGTGAGGTCAGTAAGGCTCCACAGTAACCAGCAGGTGTTGTCCCCAGGTGACTGTGAGGTCAGGAGGACTGGAGCAGCAGGTGGCAGTGTGTCGACAATGCCACAAGACTTGTCTTGCCAGCAGTCCGGATGACCTGGAGGATGACGATGATGACCTGGACGGAAACTGGGGCCCTCTGATCCTCATGGGGATGTCAGCCCTCAACGCCACAGTCGGCCTTGGAGCGGGAGCGACTGCCAGCATAGCCCCTGAAGACCCCTTCTCCCCCTCCGAGCTACCACTCATCTCTGTCCTGCCCCCCACCCCTGACACGTTGCCGAGGAACAGCAGCTTGCAGTGGGAGGACAGTGACCTCTCCTTGATAGTGGTCTCTAGTCCTTCAGGATCCAGTCCTTCCCAGGACACGACCCAGGTACTGTCCCCTGGTAGTATCTAGTCTCAGGTACTGTAACCTGGTAGTATCTAGTCCCAGGTACTGTACCATGGTAATATCTAGTCCCAGGTACTGTACCATGGTAATATCTAGTCCCAGGTACTGTACCCTGGTAGTATCTAGTCCCAGGTACTGTACCATGGTAATATCTAGTCCCAGGTACTGTACCATGGTAATATCTAGTCCCAGGTACTGTACCCTGGTAGTATCTAGTCCCAGGTACTGTACCATGGTAATATCTAGTCCCAGGTACTGTGCCATGGTGATATCTAGTCCCAGGTACTGTACCCTGGTAATATATAGCCCCAGGTACTGTACCCTGGTAATATCTAGTCCCAGGTACTGTCCTCTGGTAATATCTAGTCCCAGGTACTGTACCATGGTAATATCTAGTCCCAGGTACTGTACCCTGGTAATATCTAGTCCCAGGTACTGTACCCTGGTAATATCTAGTCCCAGGTACTGTCCCCTGGTAATATCTAGTCCCAGATACTGTCCTCTGGTAATATCTAGTCCCAGGTACTGTACCATGATAATATCTAGTCCCAGGTACTGTACCCTGGTAATATCTAGTCCCAGGTACTGTCCTCTGGTGATATCTAGTCCCAGGTACTGTACCATGGTAATATCTAGTCCCAGGTACTGTACCCTGGTAATATCTAGTCCCAGGTACTGTCCTCTGGTGACATCTAGTCCCAGATACTGTACCATGGTGGTATCTAGTCCCAGGTACTGTCCTCTGGTGATATCTAGTCCCAGGTACTGTACCATGGTATTATATCTAGTCCCAGGTACTGTCCTCTGGTAATATCTAGTCCCAGGTACTGTGCCATGGTGATATCTAGTCCCAGGTACTGTACCCTGGTAATATCTAGTCCCAGGTACTGTACCATGGTAATATCTAGTCCCAGGTACTGTACCCTGGTAATATCTAGTCCCAGGTACTGTCCTCTGGTAATATCTAGTCCCAGGTACTGTACCATGATAATATCTAGTCCCAGGTACTGTACCATGGTGATATCTAGTCCCAGGTACTGTCCTCTGGTGATATCTAGTCCCAGGTACTGTACCATGGTAATATCTAGTCCCAGGTACTGTACCATGGTGATATCTAGTCCCAGGTACTGTACCCTGGTAATATCTAGACCCAGGTACTGTACCATGGTGATATCTAGTCCCAGGCACTGTACCATGGTGATATCTAGTCCCAGGTACTGTGCCATGGTGATATCTAGTCCCAGGTACTGCACCATGGTGATTTCTAGTCCCAGGTACTGTCTACTGGTGATATCTAACTAACTAAAGTAGGAATAAGACATGTTAATTATCTCTCAACAATAGTCAGAACCGACCAGATCTTGCCAGATTCAGCTCCAGGACTGGTCTTGTGTATAACCCTCACGTACAATTTGTGATGGACATGAAGTAGTCATAGCAGCTACTGTGAGTCACGAGTCATCAGGACTGTGACTGTAGATATCTCTGAGTGGCCGATAGTTCCACCAGCTACTGTGAATCATCAGGACTGTGATTGTAGCTATCTCTGAGTGGCCGATAGTTCCAACAGATACTGTGAGTCATCAGGACTGTGATTGTAGATATCTCTGAGTGTCCTCTGTTCCAGATCCCGTCGTCCTACCAGGAGACACCGGAGGAGGATGATAGTGGTGAGGAGGGGGGACAGGAGGAACCTCCTTACAGGGCCTTGTCCTCTCCTCCGGGGCTCAAGAGGTTCGGGACACTCGCAAGTCTCGAGATGCTCGAGTCGGATGACGAGGATGATGTAGAGGGAGATTGGAGATCGGAGGAGGAGGAAGATCAATCAGGTATGGAACAAAGTCCTGGGTGTACCTCTGCACAAAAATTGTCAGGTATCTAAAGAACATCACGAGCATTACTTACATCACAACATTATGTTCATTATATGAGTGTGTTGGGACATCAGAACACACACCCTACTAGCGGAAACAAGGAGGTAGAAAGGGTGTGTTGGGATATCAGAACACACACCCTACTAGTGGAAACAAGGACGTAGAAAGGGTGTGTTGGGATATCAGAACACACACCCTACTAGTGGAAACAAGGACGTAGAAAGGGTGTGTCGGGACATCAGAACACACACCCTACTAGTGTAAACAAGGACGTAGAAAGGGTGTGTCGGGACATCAGAACACACACCCTACTAGTGTAAACAAGGACGTAGAAAGGGTGTGTTGGGACATCAGAACACAACACACCCTACTAGCGGAAACAAGGACGTAGAAAGGGTGTGTTGGGACATCAGAACACAACACACCCTACTAGTGGAAACAAGGACGTAGAAAGGGTGTGTTGGGACATCAGAAACACACACCCTACTAGCGGAAACAAGGACGTAGAAAGGGTTTGCCAAGGGTCCAGACCTTCCCCCCTTAGGGACGTTCAAAATATACTTATAAAACTTGTATTGGCTAAAGAGATAGATAGAAAACACTTTATAGCTTTCTGCACCTTTGAGCGGAAAAATGTTCAAAGGTTTCTCGGGTTGAACGCAAATGTGTTGGGGATAAGGCAGGTTGAATTTAGAGGAAATGTAGTCACATCTAAGTGGAGGGAGAGTCTAAAACCATTTAAGAAAACCCATTCTCAGTAGGGCTACACCGAACCGGGATTTGAAACCAGGTCTCCCCGCCATTGGAAGTTCAGTCTATTGCGAGAGTGACGCCTTACACCAATCAGCCACTGAAGCAATTAAAAATATTCAAATATTTAGCAAATATCATAAAAAAAACTCATTTTAAAGTTTTCAATTAAATAAATCAGCCGTTTAGTCAGGACAAGAACTTTTATAATGAGAAGCCTAAATTAACTGAGACTAAATTGCCTGAATTAACTGAGACTAAACTGCCTGAATTAAATGAGACTAAACAGTCTGAATTAACTGAGCCTAAACTGCCTGAATTAACTGAGGCTAAATTGCCTGAATTAAGTGAGACTAAACTGCCTGAATTAAGTGAGACTAAACTGCCTCAATTAACTGAGACTAAACTGTCTGAATTAACTGAGACTTAACTGCCTGAATTAAATGAGACTAAACAGTCTGAATTAACTGAGCCTAAACTGCCTGAATTAACTGAGGCTAAATTGTCTGAATGAAGTTCGTACATTAAAAAATAAAATTAGCAAAATTCTGGCCTAATAATTCGTACGCAAAAGCGAAGCATGAATAATTATAGCTTTCTCTGTTTAGTGAAGAGTCTTTCTTGAAAATAAACAATGCCCATAGTATAATATTTTTAAATCACTGAAATATTTAACACACCATTTGTAATTTTTCGTTTAATGATCACAGTAAGCTGTTATAGAAATAAAATAAAATTGTGTGTGTTAATTATTTTGTATGATACCATTTATTAAAATAAATCCACATATCTATTATTGTATTTTATAACTACGATCACAAAAAGGGACACGTTTTTCAATTCAAGTCCAATCGAACTTTGTGTGTTTTGACTGTGACAACCGATTATCTAATAACTGTGAGTGTTGAAAGCAATATATTATATATTGTAAACAACCGGGCTGCATACAATACGAATAAATGCTCCACTAATAAAATATAACTCAAATGACAGATTAAAGAGCTAATTTATAGCTTAAATAGGGGAAAGTATTAGTTCCCGGTACAAGTTTCAAATGGAGTTGTGCGGCTGGTCGTCAGTGAGCTCTGTTCTGACGTCATGTGCAGTAGCAGTCTGAATCAGTCACATCCCAAGAAGTTGTGCGGCTGGTCGTCAGAGGGCTCTGTTCTGACGTCATGTGCAGTAGCTGTCTGAATCAGTCACATCCCAAGAAGTTGTGCGGCTGGTCGTCAGTGAGCTCTGTTCTGACGTCATGTGCAGTAGCTGTCTGAATCAGTCGCTTACTCGCACCTTCCTTGTATACTTGTAGTACCAGCTGTGAATGGGTTTCAACCCCTGCTCAGAACAAGCTGCGGTCCATCAGGGACGGTTTGTCGCGATGGCCCTCTTCTGTACAGAAGTCTAGAAGAGAGAAAGTCGTCGTGACAATACTCCGAGTCGGGCTTAACTCACATAGGGGATCTTCCAACGTGTGAGCTTTGTGATTCTCCCCTTAGTGTGTATCACATTGTTATTGATAAGGGATTCCCCAACGTGTGAGGTTTGTGATGCTCCCCTTAGTGTGTATCACATTTTGATGAATTGTTACAAGTTTTATTTGTGTATGTTATTTTATTTTAGTGTTTTCATCTGCTGATTCTGGAAGATGAATTATTATTCCTGTGACCTCATTGTTGCGACGGGCTTATAATAGAACTCTAATAATAATAACATACATATTTTTTAGGTCAACATCGATGTCTTAGTGAAATTTTATAGGAATTAATTTTATCTATCAAAAGTGACAGATGAAGATAATATGGGTTGACGTATGCATACATGATGATTATTTTATTAACTGTTCTAACTGTCGAAACAGTTTCTTCCAGTCTTGATGTGGCAGGTGAAACCAGTCAAACATCGATCCATCGACCCCACACGTTGGATGCCGTTTCTAACCCTTCTCTAATTTCTTGACTTTCTTATTATTATTCTTTATATCTTGTCCGCGGCAGCCAGTGGGTTCAGTAGAGCATCCTGGGGTTAATTAAATAATGGTGGGGGTGGAGAACATAGCCGATTAAAGAAATTGAAATTTATGATGTTTATTCTGAAGTTTTATTTTAGAGAAAAATTAATAGACATATATTACATTTTAATAGTTACATAGTGAAAAGAAAAAATTAATTAGTACCTGAAGATAGATGAATTGTTAGTGCTGTGGTCATTTAGTCACATGGTATTCCTTTCCTCCCACCCATCTTTAGACCCTCTTTGGCCAACACGAAAAGAACGCGTCTATTCGTACCTCTTAGTATATGTCTTAACAGTTCGCGTGCTAACCGGCAAGTGTGTTGCGTCTGACGCCTCCCTTCCACATGAGATCGAACACAGACCCAAATCAGATGTACTGATTGGCTAGCTGTTCGCGCCAAACCTCCCCTTTCCACTGTGAGGCCACACGTGCAAGCCACAGGTGCATCTCACAGCTTCCGGGTACAGATAAAATTAAATAGCACGATGCTTGGAAGGAAAGGTAAAAGTAATAAATTTATATGACGCCATAATTTCAACAAAGACTTTACAACAATGAAAAACTACTAAATTTAAAAGTTAAAGGCCTAAAAAATGAAGTTTATTGAATTGAAAATTAAAACATATATTGCTTACAGCTTTGTTTATGATTTGGACAGCTTATAATTAACATTAAACCCCACACTTTCCTATGATTAAACATTTGATAGTAATATAGTGATTAAATTAGGCATAGACGATTGGAAAACAATAATGTACTATAAATGTAGTACTTTCAGTATCTTGATTAACATGATTTCTAAAAAACTAAAAGGGGGAGGGGGAGGCTTGTAAAACTATATATAAAATGTTACTAAATGTCTCTGAATATTATAAATACTGGGCACTTGCAAGCTTATTACAACCATAGTGAATTTAGTGGTTTTAAGAGTGGTCTTAAATTAACAAATAAACAATGGCAAACTAATATAATTATATAAATGAAATGGTCTAGAGCTAAGGGCCAACCACTGTATACAGGAACTCGTGTCTTGTCTGTCACATACAGTAGGTGTTCAAACATCAGGCTTTAGAACCTTGTATTAAATACATTTCACATAAAGGTTCTTCTAGGCCTTTCTTTAGAAGCTGTATTGACAATATTGTGCCTTTATACCTGCGTCGGAACTAAAGTGTGTGTGTGGTAAGGTGGCGGCAATCAGCAGATGGAGGCAGTGACGCTGTCATTGAGAGGCTGGACTGCTCGCGCTGGTTCCTACGTTGCTGAGAAGATGTCGCTGTTCGAGGACTCACGAGCGGCTGCTTTCTTGGACAGGTGAACTCAAACCAAACAGAATAACATTGTGGAATTAATTGTTAAGTTTGAGCAAAGAGATATAAATGCTATTGCAAACATTTAAACTCTAAAAACATTCATCACTCCTTTTGTTTTAAAATGTATATGCCAGGTTTATATTCATGCATAGCACATAACTAATAGCGTACAGTTAACAATGGTGTGTAATAAAACGTAATGGTTAAAGTTAAGTCGTGTTTTCATCCACACAAATTGGTTAAGCCTCTTTGCTCGACTAGATAAGGCCTTTAAAAATACTTCACTTAAGGGTTTACTCGAATAACGCCTTAAACTGTATTTTGAAACAGTAAATTAACCTAATATAAGTGGTGTCTGTACTATTAAATCAAATTTAATTTTTATTTGTTTCTGACTTTATTACTGTCGTGAATTAAAATTGTAGACTTATTTCTCAATAACAGAATTAAAATAATATTTCAATGTATTTTCAATCATAATACTAGTAACTGATATAAAACATAGACAATCCGTTAATAACAGGAAAATATTGCCCCCACAAGGAGTTTTAAACATGTGCAAAAGATATTTCTCGCCTGCTGTGTTTACTAACATTTTATTGACTAAACCTCTCCTCACCTTTTTATTGGCTGATACATTTTAAGTTCAAGAATTGTATATGCTCAAGTCCATGCATAATGTGTAAGAAATCAAAGTTAAATCAACTTTATGCATTGTGCCCTATTCATTATATATCGATTATAAACACCACCATTGAATATAATGTGTTTGTCATAGCCCTGAGCAATGTTGGGATGTTTGTTTTGTTTTACATAACTTTCTTGGACGCACGTGCTTAAAAGCGCTGGCTTAGCGAATATAATGTAACAAGCTATAGCCATTACAGGGAAATGATGACTATTCATAACAATGTTTGATCTAGTTAGAGAGGAAAGGGGCCGGAGTGGGCTATAAAAGACTTTTATTTGTTGACATCGGGGCTGTCCCATTTTCAACATTATCGCAGGCAGTTACGCTGCCCGATTCCGGACCACAGCAGACTACATCTTCGGGTCATCAGTAGCATTTGTACCTAAAGGGTCCCGAGTTCGAGTTGTGTAGCAAACTTAATATAAGAGAATTACGCTTTCACCAGAATACAGGAGCAGAACTGAAACGTGGTCACGTGACGATCTCTGAACCAATCATAAGAAATCACCACGAACTGCACCAGTAGAGACAATCTCCGCTTTGTCCACGCGTCTCCATAAATATAGTCGTGGAAGGACCAATAACATTTAATAAACTAACCGACTCAATAAGTGCGCATGCGTCTAAATCAAACCAATTAAATACGCGCATGCGTCTATAAAGCAGGATTAAAGCAGACAACGGCGTCTACTGTTGGGAAATTATTTGAATCTACTCGTTAAATGGAAATTGTATGTGTAGTAATCGTTATCTTTTGATTCGTTTCCCAACACAAAACAATAACCATAAAATATCCCTCGTGGCAATAGTTTAAAAAATCTTTACGACTAAGGGGGTCGAGGCAGAAACATAGATCTAGATGAGATATACTAACTAATTAAATATCTATAACATCATGATATCTAGCTATAGAAGATAAATAAAATATTCCTTGAAACTAGATATCCTCAAGGTCTTGACTGACTATAAAAACAACTTGTCAAATTAATGGATAAGCTACCGAAACTCACTGCTGGCATATTTTTTCCCTAATTAGGGCAGGATTTATATCTGTGGAGGCCCGAGGATTTAAAAATTGGAGGTCCACACATTAAACAAATATTTTTCTTTTCAACCTTTTGATATTATAATTTTCTCTTTACAGAACTAACTGTTGGAAGTTCAATGTTAAAATATCATTTAAATAAGGAGCTAACTAGGGTAGTCACAATATAAATTATATTTGTCTAAAACAAACAAATACTATTTTATTTTCACAGCCCAGATCTAGATTGGGATGTTTATTTTTGATGTGCATAACTTGTCGGACTTACATGACTGAAAGCACTGGTTGAGCGAACTTGATGTAATGAATTAGAAAACATTGGAGCGGAATGCTGACTACTCATAACAAACTTGTTCTAGTTGTGGAGTAAAGAGCGCAGCTCGGGCTATAACAGTAATTATTTTATTGTCGTGGGGCTGACACGTTATCATCTTTTTCACCTAAGGTACTTAGTTCGAGTCTGTAGAGGGTCGCAAGCCGTATCAATAGTTTCACGAGTAAGCCAGTTATTCCACGAGCGCAAACGTCTAAGTTCTTATATTTATTTTATAAACACCTTTAACATTACATTTTGTATTATCTCTTAGTGCTACTATTAAACCTAAATACGAAACCTCCAGTATCATTTCGAGCCCAACCAACTACCTTGCCCCCAACCCTACCCTTCCCTGTAAGCTATCATGACAGATCCGGCCCACGGAAGAGGATAAGCAACTTTTTTTTTTTTTAGTTAATCTTCCAAAGTACAGAAAATACTATCAACACAATGCAGAAGTATTTTGAGGCGTTATGTTGATGGTGACCGCACTATGACGGGTATTACATGTGTTTGTGTGATGTGATCAGTCGTCCCTGGCCCGCAGGTATCTGAGACCCACGGTGGAATCCCCTCCAGAGCAGAACACGACATCCTGTGGGACAGGGGAACTGGAAGAGTGTGACACGTCCGTGGGCACGTCAGGGGAAGAGGTCTGGGGAACACCTACCAGTGGTGGGGACCTTGACGAGGAACTGTCATTCCCTTCAGTCGACACCCCCAAAGTCTCGGTACGCACACTTTGACTGACTGATACTTGAGTTATAGATACATTGTACCAACATTAGCTTGGCCTCTAGGACAATGTAAGGCCTCTCAATAATGCTATGACTAGATTCCTTGGGAACTTTTTCTTTAATTCAGTTGCCTTAACTGCCTTAAACTGCATTTTCAAACTGGTTTTGTTGTTTCAGTTTTGGTTTTAATGCTTTATATATGTGATTTTTTAAAATATAATTTCAATATTTCATTTATAATATTCATTAAGATCCTGCACGGTTTTAAGAGTCCCGATATTATTCTTTGAATTTTGTCGAAACCTGTATTTTTCGTGGTCCCCCTCAATCCTTCCCAACGAGTAGAGTACTTAGAGAAGTGTACTGGTTTCACTACAGGACTTCTCGGCAGACTCTGCCTCTCTGACGGGCGTGGGCGATGACGACACGGAGCTGATGATGGACGATCTTCTGGCCGCCCCACCCTTGTCTTGTGGAGGAGTCAGGGTGTTCCCACAACGTAGGAGACTAGAGCCCCTTCCAGAGGAGGAGGACACCGACAGCCCAGGGTCTCCACCGTGCAGCCCCACCACGCTGCAGGATCAGGACACGCCCTCTCCGGAACAGGTAAGCTGGAGGTCAGTGCTGGGAGCTCCGGTCATGCTGAGAAGAACAGGTAAGGAGGTCAGTACTAGGAGAACAGGTAAGGAGGTCAGTACTAGGAGAACAGGTAAGAAACCCGCCTCGGTGGCGTAGTTGGCTAACGCGCCAGTCGTGTTGAGCTCTACCGCCGAGGACGGGGAGATCGAGGTTCGAATCTCGGTCGGGTGAACTGGGGGTGGTTTTTCCTAAATGGTTTTCCACTCTCCCTCCACGCAAATGCGGGTTCACTTCCTCTAAATTCAACCTTCCCAATTCCTAATCCATTAGCGTAATTAGTACTTAGGCGTATAACCCGAACGGGTAGTAAGACGCGGTGCTAAAATATATAACAGGTAAGAAGGTCAATACTATGAGAACAGGTAAGGAGGTAAGTGCTGGGAGAACAGGTAAGGAGGTCAGTGCTGGGAGAACAGGTAAGCTGGAGGTCACTGTCATGAAATATACGTACGATAAAACCTACTAATTCACAGATATTATAAAATAGTAATAGCGTAAAAAGGCCAGTGATGTTTGTTGGCTCTGCGGGCAGGGCAACGGGTCTGGAGGTGTTGCTGACAGCTACCCTGCAGCAACCAAGTCCATCAACCACAGACACACCAGCCTCTTCAACAAGTTGCGCATGCGCAGACCACGAGAAGAGGTGCGGCGAGCCAAGACCAACAGACTGTAAGTTCACCATTCACTCTCGGGATATTTCTACTGTCACTAAACATGGACTCAACTTGATCTGTTAAATGAGGGTTCACTCCGGAAAAATAATTTGCTTTGTCAATAATCATCATAGGCTAACTAGGATTGATGAATGAGGAGGGGGTCAGCCCCGAGAGGTATGGGACCTTACGCCAGTAAAAAGGAGGGTTAATTTTTGAGTGCCTAAGTGACGATTTACGATTATACTAAATAATCAGCTTGCAATTCAGTTAAAACTAAAACCGTGAAACGAGATTAGACTAATGCAATAGAAGTTCATTCAAAAACAGTTTTGTTTTATTCTATAATATGAAAGAAACATTGTTTGGTTTAACAGCAAACTAACTTAAGGACAGTATTCCAATTACAACATTAATAATCTGAATTCCAATTGACCAGGTGATTTTTCCAGTTAATCTAAAACTTCGTCCGGAGAGTCCTATATCTTGGTGTGTATTTAACATCCCTAGGCCTTTCAGCCTTCACTGCCTTTTTGTATTTCTAAAGTAAGTTTTTAATCTCCGAAGAGCTGAGAACGATCTTTCACTGGTTCTTGTTGACACTGGCAAGGTCACTAAGATTTTCAACAAAGTACTGATAAATCGGAATATTTCTTCGTTGCAGGCAACCTAATAGTTCATAGCCTTTTTTGAACTTATTTTTAATTCATTTCCTCTTTCATACCACATGTAAAGTTCAGCAATTGATGCCATATCACCACACTGCCAATCTTGGCCCTAAAAAGCAACCAGCTTTTTCATCTGTTCCTTCTCTACTTCAGTGATAACCGATTCCTATTTTGGCATCAGGAACATAAAACTGCCAAGCACTTCTTGATGGTTCAAGAAACGAATTTTTAATTGACTGGCAAAATGATCCAAAAACAGTAAAAAAAAATTTACTACTCTGACGTAAGCCTCATTGGAATATACTTTTACATTACATCTTTGTATTTGTCTGGTAGATATTCTTGTGTGACAAGATTTGAACCAAACAATTCAGCAAGTGTTTTAGCTGATTCATAAATAGCTGAAAACTCAATTTCGGTGTTTTTCTTATTTCTTGAAATTTTTCCCTTGAGCCAATTTACCATGCTAATTGGCAGTTAGAAGATTTACATTCTCAAGTTGCAATGCTCGGCAAAGTGGGAAGCTCAAAGAGAAAACCTTTGTTAACACCTGTAGAGTAATTAAAAAACGGTTGACCTGCTGGGGATGATGCATCAGTATCTTCCCAAATTATTTTTTTTACCCTACTAAAACACTGAACAATTCACAATGCCGCATTATATTATGAATAATTTAAGTGATTATCAATAATAGGAAGGTTTTTAAAAAAATTGCGTATCTTTGTTTTATTTTTTTTTCAATTAATGGGGGGGTTAAACTGCCATATCCCCCTCCTGGTTACGCCACTGGTAATTATTGTTGATCCATTATCCTTGATTTGAAGTACAAGTATTCCTAACATAGTGTAAAATAAGTGAAGTTCAAGGAAGTGATGTATTGGGAGCACTTAGTACCACAGTTAGTATGTAACAGAAACCTGTACATTAGATAGTTGAGGAGCAAGGTGAGATGATGGTCGTGTACTGAAAGTTGGAGTACAAGAGATAGTAGAGGGAGCAAGGTGAGATGTATGGTCGTGTACTGAGAAAGTTGGAGTACAAGAGATAGTAGAGGGAGCAAGGGTGAGATGGTATGGTCGTGTACTGAGAAAGTGGAGTACAAGAGATAGTAGAGGAGCAGGTGAGATGGTATGGTCTGTACTGAGAAGTTGGAGTACAAGAGATAGTAGAGGAGCAAGGGTGAGATGTATTAAATTCTATCTTCAGATCTTTAAATTGTATTAATTGAAGGAAACTTTATGTTGCTTGCTTACAATATACAACAAACAGGTTATGTAACTCCTCATTATGTAACCTGCGATACTTGATTATCCTAACAATGTCTGGTGATGAGTACAGGGTATGCCACTCGTCATTATGTAAGCTCCTCCACTCTACATTATCTTCATCTCTTTTTGGATCAAATATTTTTCTAAATATTTTGTTTTCGAACAGCCTAAATGTATTCTCGTCGTGTGTGGTAAGAGACCAACAAACAGTTTGAATGAGCAAACCTAGATTTGTGTTCCTCAGGTTTATGTTCCTGAGTGGTGGCCGTCGGGACCCTGGGGGGGAGGAGAACAACTCTGGAGGCGGCAAGCAGCCCCCGCCTCTGTTCAGGCTGTTTAGAAGCGCCAAGGAGCGTGTAGATAATATCCCCACTTCACTGCCCCGGCAGATGATGCCCAGGAGAGAGAATGTGAGTATTTAATAACACTAATGACCTTACGCCCAACTAATAGTGAATAGTGCAGTGCAAATTGTGCAAAGGGCTCACACTTAAATCGACTGTATTTTACTCGTAGAAGTTGGCCTAACCTCTTTTCTCTACTAGACCATCATCATCGAGCACAATTTCCTACCACTGGTAGGGGTCTGTCTCGAACATAAGCCTCTCCATTTACTTCTGTCCTCCCACCACCTTTCTTCCTCCACTCCTCTCCTCTCCACACTTCTTCTCACAATCCTCCATACTCCCTCTACCCACCTGTCTTCCTCTTGGCCTCTTGTTTGCCTCCAGCCTACTTCTCTACTAGATAATGTCTTTAAAAAATACTTCATTTAAGAGTTCACTCAAGGAACAACGTTCATTAAACTGTAACTTTTGGAACAAGAAATTGATCTAAATTAAGTGGTGCCCCTCTCACTAACTACCTCCTCCCCACAAAAAAAAACTTTACCACAATACCCACATTAGTTGTCTAAAAATTACTGTTAAGATAAAATTAATAACTGTCACTTTAGTTGGGAGTACTTTAATCTCATTATTAAATACTCCATTTAATTTAATGGCATGGATAAACACTATAAGAAAAATCAATATAAACTACACTGCAATACAATACACAATACACACAGCGTGAGAGATAGAAATTACTACACGAGTCACGAATCAGAATTCTTGATTTTTTTTAGCTATAAAATAATTACAAGTTTCTCCTCCAACATATATTTTATAAGAGGAAAACCAACTGTTTTAGCTCACTTGGTGACTACCCACTTAATAGAACAAAAATAGCTAATTTTGATTTCCTTCCAGGAGAAGCAACTGGAACGAAGGTTCTGGAAGCAGCTGAGACGACGAAGGAATGAATCTGTGATATCTCCATCCCTAGTGGCGACGTGATCTTCCTCGTTCCATCTCGTGATCTCAGCAGTGCGTCTATCTATCCGTGCACGTAATAGACCAGTTCCTTTGCGCAATAGGAGCGACACTTATCGGGGGTTGAGTCTAGAGACCAAGCAGGCTCTCAGGTTTTTTGAAGGAGAATACTGTATGGACCTGGTAGATCTCGTGTGAGTCTAGTCGGTGGCCCGAACATACACGACGGGTATTCGGCAGACTTCGTGGGAAGCTCGTCTGCAGCCCTAACATACATGACGAGCATTCGGCTGATTTCATGGGAAGCTAATAGCAGTGACCGAAATATCTCGCTCCCTATTAACGCAGGAATGCATCAATTAGGAGGTTATAACCTTCTAGAGAAGTTAGAACGTCACTGAAACCATGGCCCGAGTTTTGAAATGTTTAAATATAAAATACAATTACCTGGACATCAATAAACAAAACCTTTTATTATATGCTCTAGTTTTTTTTCGCACATCAAGCCACAATATTTTGTTTCTATAAAATTTATTTATAAATTTATTTATAAAATTAGATTCAAATTCCCCTCCTACTTATTATAAATAAATACTAGGAATAAGTCTAATTATTTCATTGCAAAATGTTAAAAATGTGTTAATTGTTAAAACTATTTAAGAAGAGAAACAATTTCTTTGCCAAAAGATACATCTAATATACTCTGCGCCCGACAACGAGACAAAATCAAGTACCGGAAGTGGTAGATGGAGAAACATAGTGCTGTGGTTTAATTATAAATCGTGAAGTGTTGTATCAAATAGGCATAATTCAACAATGATTGCAAACAGTTCCATAAAAAAATGGACATGTAATGGATCATTCAGAAGCTAAAATAGTCAAATGAGTCAGGTACCAGTAAAGTGTATGTTTAAGTACGGACAAATCAACTCTTATATTAACTGAAGTTAGTTAGAAGACAACAAAACTACGATTTAAATCTTCACAGGCTGTCAAAGATTCCCTATACAAAGGTGCCAAATGAAAACTAAAGAAAAACTTGTCAGAGCCCAAGCAAGAGAGGTTTTTATTTGTGTGGCTGTGATGACTACTTCTTGAAAAAAAATGAGAAATTAAGTTTTACAAATACTCATCGGTCTTTAATCCTGTTGATAAATTTACGTGTCTTTTACTTATTAGTATTTGTTTGTTCTCGTCGTCTTTGATCGCCCTCGTTGCATTGTTGGTAACACTGGCGTGTAAACAGATCGAACAAATCAAGCAAGGTAAAAAAGTTACGTTTCACGGTAAGGGAGCTGTGCCCTCTGCCTACTTTGCAGCTTATTAGATTTGGCCATAATTCAATCAGTCAAGGTAAGACTATTACCTTTAAGGTTAATCCAGGTGTATATATTCATACATTGCCCTACTCCCTAAGGTAGACATTGTGGATTCAAATTCCTGTCTTCCCGAGTTCTGGACTCAGCTAAGGTTTGAGCTATTCGGAGTCCCAGGAGCTATTTTACATTTTATTCATTCAAACAACATTTGAATAATTATTGTAAATAAAGGCTTTGGAAAAAGTTTGTTTTCAAATTGATTCGACGTGGTCAAAGCTAATATCTATGCACGTAAATAGAACTACAAAGTGTATTTCTCAATAACATGGATTACCAGTCACGTACAGCTAGATGATAAACGGACCATGACTCCAAGTTTGGTATTGGTTAAACTATACCCCATATATGGTAGGAGAGGTGGTGATGGCTGGGAAAAGTCACCAAGTATCCATTCGCCAAGACATATGATCTGTGAGACCATTATACCCGTATCACACGACACTAGTTCGTACTTGAAATCCAGTGTGCTAGCTAGCAATAGCTAGCACGTCATCATCTAGCGTCGTGTGAATCAGAAAAAGTATTCTGGTTCTGCCTTTTGGTACTGGCTACCATGCTAGCTGTGAGGATATAACAGGCAAGGCCGTAGCCAGGGAGGGGTTTTGGGAGTTCAAACCCCCCGCGAAATTTTATAAACAGAATATATATGGCTTTATTTATGGTTAAAACAATATTAAAATTAAGATATAAATACAAATTAGGGGCTGTGCTACCATTAAAACCACTTCAGAGAGCTTCTAGAACTGTTTATCATTTATATTTTTTTTTTTCTAGCTTCCAGCAATTGGAGTATGTGCCCACCAAACCCCCCCCCCCCCCCCCCCCCTTGAAATTATTGGCTGGCTACGGCCTTGAGAACAGGCGCTATTTTCGTACTAGTTCCGACACTAGTCCGTGTAATTTGACCAATCAATGCGCGCTGAGACTGTATGTAGAGAAATGTTAGAAATGGCGCCAACATGGTCATCGGGTGTGATTTTGTTGTTGGCAGAAAATTATTCTAAACGTCCTTCTTTATATAGTACCAAATTGCCACAATATGACAATATATTTAATTAAAAACATGTCATCTAGAAACGACAAACTGTGTTCCAGACCCAATTTTAATCTAAATAAACTTGATAGGATTCCAACCTTGGGTGGTTGTTTTTTTAGAATATAAAGTGTGCGTAGGCCTAAAAAAAGAACATTTGTGTAACAAGGATACTGTACTTGGACACCCATGGGCTTAGGGGCCTCTGACCACATCGTAAATAAATGGATACAATTTTAGGGAGATACTAAACGTTAGTGTCACCCCAAATGTATCTTACCTAACCTGTGAATATATCATTTTTAGCATCCCGCGACCATTGTTTCGTCTTTCCATCCAGTCCGGTGTCCATATTCTTTTCCTACGCTCCCTCTCATAATTTTCAATATCATTATTAATAATTAATGCAGCTGCTTCACCCAAAATTAATTTCTGACGTTTCATAAATATCAGCACTAGAACCTAGTACCAAACTAGCAGCGTGTGAATACTCTAGTCCCGTTTCTATCGTACTAGCTAGTATACAGATATCTAGGCGCTAGCTAGCACACCTGATTTTTAGTACAAGCAAGTGTAGTGTGATAGTAGCTTTATAATGAGTTGTTTCTTTTGGCAGTCAAAACTTTGGCAACAAACTTTTTTTTTTTTTTCAATTTCTTTTAACCGTGTTTTCACTATTGAAATATGAGATTATGAAAATTACCGCTTGGATGTTTCTTTTTTTGTGGAAGCAACGTCTGTGGGCCACTTAAAAATGTTTTTCAAGTGAGAGCTTCTAAAATGCCTTGCTCTTTTCACAAATTTATCTGGCGAAGTGTGAACCAACTGAAACAATGGCGGTTGATGACGTCATACAAACCGTCTTCGTTGTGTTCACGTGCTTTTTACAAAATAAAAACGTATTCTTTCGAAACTTATACATTTTGTATGCCTCTTTCTCTAAGTTTTAAAAACAATTTGTTTATTTTGGTTGCCATTTATAATAGATAAGTGTGAATATAATACATTTTAATTTATTATGTTATGAACCATGATAACTGTTGTTGCCACAACCGCAAAACCAAAATCATTATAGTTTTATTAATATATTTTATTCTTCCAATAAGTTACGAAAACGCCATTATTACAGTAATCCTAAGGAAAGTATTACTATAATCGTTTGATAACACTTTGTGTTTATAATAAATTATAATCAAGCAAATGATAGTTATTTTCCAATAGGTTGACATTCGTGACTTTCAGCCAATATTTGCAATAAAAAACCCTGCTTCTAGTTGCCACTTCCGCCTCCCATGTCAAGTATGGGGTATAGTTGCACCACTATAGTCAATCACTCCCCTACTCGATCTGTTTCCAAACCACCAGCTCAACCAAACACTATCCATATTTATATGACACGTATTTTTGTCTATAAATTATTAAGGTTGTACCCACTTACCCCCACGTAAATAACAGCAACAATAAAGTGCTACACTTTTTATTAATTACAACTCCCAGTGCCAAAAATATCTCGGTGTGCATATTTACACACAAAAAATTGTGCAAGAAAAAAAATCCTAATAAAAACAACGACTTTTCTTGTTGTTAATCCGTTGTTTAGGTCGCAAACTAATCATGTTATCTTACTAATTATTACAATTATATGTTATATTTCCTAAATTAAAATAAAGTAAAACGTTAACCCTTGTTATTATTTATGTAAATAAATATAGAGAGTAATAAATATGTTGAACTGTTTGAATAATGTTTAAATATCCTTGTACCATATTGGAAGTCTATTATTTATATTATATATCATAATCTTACTAATATTATAAATGTGAAAGTTTGTGTGTTTGGATGGTTGTTACTCAATCACGTCAAAACTGCTGAGCGGATTCGAATGAAACTTGGTACGTAGGTAGAGTATGTCCTGTAATAACAAATAGGACTATTCCCAACATTTGATTTTACATTAATTTTACAATACTAATGTTTAAACTTTTCGTACATAAGAGATATAAGAGATAAAATAAATATTGTGGTTTTAATTTTACGAGTAAATATGAATGTGATTATAACTAAGATGTTAAAGTAAAGATAGCATAATACGGAAATATTATTTACCACTAGAGATGATAAAAACGCATAGATATTTGAAAAAAATAAAATTTGATTTATGACCAAAACAGTTTAGTTAAAAATGAAAAGATTTTATCAATTATGGCGGGCGAAGCCGCGACGGATAAAAGCTAGTATTAATATAAGTCCTGGGCCTGGATTCACTAACGGGAGCAATTATACTCCAGCACAAGTCTAGAAATGGTGCAACTTTGCAACCAATATACGTCCAAAGATGCGCCTTATTATTTGCTACATTTCCGTATTCACTAAACAAGGAGCAAACTGGTGGCAAGATTATGGTGACGTCACCATAAACGACATCAATTTCGGTATTTTCGACCAATTCTTGTAAATAATTTACGTTCAAAGTCAAGACTACTTTATTTTAAATCTCTAATGAAAATGACAGCAAATACAAAGATTTAAAAATATTTTACTCATAAACTAGCAATAAAATTTGAAGCAGCCTCTTTCTGGGTGCCTTACAAAAACAATATTAGTACATTATTTAGTATTTATTAATATTATTAGTTTAAAGCTTAAGTTCCATTAATAAACATTTATAGAAACTTTAAAACTTATTTTAAAGCTATACTAACAGCCATATTTAGTGACAAGATGTCTTTGGACTTTGAGGAATACAAACCTCTTTGGATCTAGACAAAGAATTCACATTTCATGGGTTTGTTTTTTTACGTTTTGTTTTGTAATAATAGAAGAAATGCCATTGCGTTGTTTGAATGTAAAATTTCAACAATAAAGGTAAGTAATTGCTTTGTTACCACTATCTAAATTAAAACAAATGTTGTGCTCAACAGACGTATGTTATTTTAATTTCTTTATTATTAATTATATTACAGTTAACTAATTATTGTATTTTAAGCCATAACGATAATATGCCGCCATTTAAATTTATTGAAGTGACAATCGTGATTTTAATAGTTGCGCCTATTCTTGAGTGGTGGCAAATAAAAGGAGAAACTTTGCTATCAAATTGCGCCTGCTTCTTTTAGTGAATAGGGATTAGGGCTCATCTTTCAAACTTGCGCCGGCGCAACTATTTGCTCCCGTTAGCGAATCCAGGCCCCTGATGTTCACAATTAAGTTAATGTAAAAGCTTAAAATAAGAGACACATTTCACATACAATTTAATTTAGCTATGAATTATTAGTTTTGATAATATTCCTATTTAATTCATAGTTTTGGATTAAACATTTTATTTCGTATAAAAATATAGCAATAAATAAAAAAGTTCTATTTTTTAAAATCTTTGAGCTATTTAGGATACTATAAAAAAACATTTAAATCGAGCTACATTAATTTTATGCTGCTTTGTAATATAGTTTAGGGTTAAATGTTTTCTGGCTGTAGACCTATCAAACGTCGACAAGATGATAGTATTCGAATTTAAGTAAAGATTTTACTCGAAACAATAAAAGATAAAATTTGATCACTCAATATATATAATATATCGTAATTACTCCCTCCTACTCAAATTTCCAATCCTTGTAATATTATATGATTATAAGAGTTATTTACACTTATTGTGGGCGCCACCCCTAAGCCCTAAATAGCAAAAGAGAACTAGTTTAAACATATGACCTAGTTCAGCGGTGTCACGGTGACTTCTTTTCTCTGGATCACTGAGTGTTCAGAAGGACAACAAACTTACAGAGCAGACATAATCTTGAGATGATCTAAAAGTTAAACTTATACACTCATGCACTAACAATTTTAATATAATTTAGGAAACATGAATGCACAGTACAAAGAAATACAAGAACTCAAATTAACATTAATAAAATTTGATTATTATTCAATATTTATCATTCCAGCAAAAATATCTACCTGAATAGACCTTGATAAATAAAATACTAATACTTGTTAAATCTTCTTTGCATGTATATAAATACAATAAATATATTATATATATATAAATATAGTTCCACATAAAGATTGAAATGGAAATAAATACTTGGAAGTTAGCGATTTTATATTATTGTTAAAAAAAATAATATTAAGTTAGTTTGACGTTAAATGCTTGAAGTTTCATTATATGCCTTAGCAAAAATGTTCTCAACAACCAAAACAATTTTTCCCCTTATATTTCTATGTAACAAAACGTAAGATTCTATATTTCAGGATTTAAATATGTTGCTTTGGATAAATCACAAATAGTGTTTTTATTTACTTCAATCAAATGTTTTAAATGAGGTAGAAGGCTCCAGATAATTATAGATAAGTTGGGCTGATCTCACTAAATTTGTCTTCATGGAAAACATTAAGTTCAGGCAATACTTTCCTCTGGTACGGTAGTTAAATATATTTTGAATTTCCCCAAACAAATATAATATGTTAACATTGAAGGACTAGGCCTCCTTTAACATTCATTTTAATTAGATAATACTAAACTTTACCATATTATGGTATTTAAAACGGCAATGGTCTAGGATTACTTCCTAGCCATTTTGAGAAAATAAACAGAAGCCTATAATTTTATTTTAAAACATTCTAGCTCTCTATTCCAGATAATATTAAAAAAAATTCTATTAAAAGCAAAGACATAACAAAAACATCTTTAGAACGACCACTCAAACAACAGGTTTTTAATAACCGGTTGCATAAACAAAATTAATAACAATATTAATTAAACCAAAATTAAAACAATGCAATATAAATTTACTAGTATTAACAAGTAGTTCTTATTTAATAAAATTACTCAAGATCAAATACATCCAGTTTTCTTTATACTATACTGGATATACATTATCATATCCCTTGCAAAGGACCAAAGCGTTAAGCTCAAGTTTATCGTTTGCTTGATTGTGAGGGTATATATTTAACGGTTTCTTTCAATGTTCTAGTGCAAAAACATGTCTCTGATGAATAAAACAGTATAATAGTGATCTTATAACACACTTGTGTCAAGAAACATAGAGTAAAGAATATGCCATTCAGTTTCAAAGGGTATATTGTATACCCTGATTTTGGTTGGAAGAACAGTAGAGAAAATTCTAACATATTTATTTGCGCCATAATTGATTATATTTTACAGTATTAATTGTGTTATTTTATAGGTATTGATAATATCCATCAAAAGTGACATCTTCAAGTAATATGACTTTATTTATGAATATATTAAAAATGGTTTTAGTAACTTTAGTAACTAATTTTACTGTTCTTCCTACCAAAATCATACTATTTGCCCCACCCTGGATTATGTACTTTTTCATTCATTACAGATTGATCAGTTTTGAATAGGATATATACGTACAATAAAATAACATACATTATGTACTGTAGCGTCGTCATAATTTAAAGAAGTTTCTTCTTTCTTGTTACAGTAGTACATTTTTAGTCTAATTACAAAACTATCTCTAGAATCTATCTTATGATTGGTTTGTGACATTTTAATCATTCAATTCGTAGCGATAGAGCTTTTCGTCATGCCTGGTTTATTTCAGTATACAACCTTGGTTGGCATACTCAGCATTTTTAAAAGGTGCTTTATGTAAGTTTTATGTGTTATTTGCACAAAAAATAAAGAGAGGATATCAAAGAGCATTTATTACTACGACATTTGTAAAATATAAAGACTTTCACGAAGTCGCGTGAATTCACATAAATTCTCAATGGAATAAACTTTCCAATATTGAAGACAACAACATCGTGTTAATAGCAGAAGAAAAACAACTGCCGGTAAATTTACAAATAAATAATGCTGCTCATACTAAGAGAAAATGATATTTTTAATCGTGTTGACAATAGTTGGTTTGCTGAACAAATGGCATGCCTCTTCGAGGCAAATTAAATGGCACAGAAATGTTGCAAAGTGTATTATATTTTAGGGTTGAAGCAGGGGATACTATTTTAAAATCCACTTGTAAACATGCCGCAACAATTCCAAATATTGTTCCGTGAGAATCCAAAATGAACTTATTGATATTTTCGGAAACATTATTCAAGATGGCACAGTGGCCGCTGCTAATGCTGCTGTTGGATTTTCCATTTTGGCTGATGAAACGGCTGATATTGCAGGGATAGAGCAATTGGCAATACCAAATCAAAGCAAATAGCATGTCAGCTATATAACGCTTGCACAAACTCTAAGGCTATAATTTATCTTGTAGTAATAAGTAAATAGTATTAAATATTATAATCTATAACTGAATATTTACAGGCCATTGAATAAGATTTATTAAAAGTGAGCAATCATTTAAAGGAAATAATAAATATTCTGGTCCAGCATATGGCAAAGATGGTATCAATTTTTTTTAAAGATATACTTACTACTGCTAATAGTTTTGCAGATGAAATAAACGTTGAGTTTTCAATAATCTACTAAGATAAGTCAAAAATCAAACTCTAAGAGCAAATTATCCCAATGACTCTATAAATGAGTATTATAAACGATCAATTTTGACTCCATATGTAGATTTTTAATTTCCTCATTGCGATCCTGATTTGCAGATGAAAATAAAGAAACTTTTAGTTTATTTAAGCTACATCACCAACAAATGAAAAATACCATCAAAAAAGATTTTGACATATTAGCGACATAATTTCAACAGATTTTCAAAAATATGATAACATTGATAACTTCTTATCTGAATCAACAATATGGCACCATTTTTGGTTAGTGAAACATCAAATACCAATAAACCTAACAATAATTACTGACATTATTCATCAGCATACAGAGTTTTTCCCTGTCATAAAAAGGCTCTATTACTTGCTCTGGCTTTGCCTGCAACTACACTTACAAACGAACGATAATTCAGAATTCTTCGGAGAGTGAGAACATGGCTTCGTTTTACAATGAGCGAAAATAGATTATGTGGGTTGTGCGTGCTAAGCGTTCACAGAAGAAATAAGTTAATTCAAAATTACATTTGTCCGAATGATGAACTGTGTATAATTTTATATTAAAACGATCATTTAGGTCAGTGTGGTCCAACATTTTTAATCTCAAGGGTCGAATCTGATTTCAGTTTGCACTGCGGGCCAAAGGTGTATTTAGTAAATGCATCAACTTAATACAGGCCTTCAAACAACACTTAATAAACAATAATTACGTTCAATATTTTCGTATAAATTGAATTGTTGTTGCCGCTCCCCGCGCCAAGCTCCGACTGTCCTCCCGAGATACCCTCCCCGCCGCTTTTATACTCTCGCCTGAGCGGAATAAGCGTAGGGAAGGTCCCGGAGGGACAGCCGAAGGTGGCGAGAGGAGGCGGCGGCTAAAAGCCCTTTATTGAGTACATCAGGAAATACAATTTTTACAAGGTTACATATTTACAATCGATTATATATACAATAACCTTAGGGGTTCCAGGGAGATCGTCGATATGTCCGTTCTTCCTGCTGTTGCTGTTTCTTCCTGGATGAGTCTTCGCAAGATCTCTCTGGACGCGTGGTCCGCCGGATTCAGTTCAGTTGGGACCCAATACGCGTCAAGCTGTCGGTGTCTTAGCCGGTGCTGCACATAGAAGTGCCGATTCCGGATCGCTGGTCGGTTAAAGATGAGTCCCCTTCCCTGGAGGAGGCCGTGGAACACGGTACTGTTGTCGACCGCCAGCCTTATAGGACGGGTGTCCTCGATATCCTTGTCGTGCTGCCATCCGAAGGCGAGTAGGGCGGCCGCCATTTCTGCGGCGTTGATTTCTTCCTGCCTGTTGAACTGCTGTACCATGGCCGAGTTATCTTCCCTGTTAACAGCTCTGTACCCTTAAGAAATTGCATAACTAAAACTTATATGCACCTTGAAGTTATTTTAGGAATTAAAGAATGTGTAAATACATGGAAGATTTGTGATTTACAAAATAAGGACGTCACCAATAGAATAGCTCTCTTTCTCTCTCTCAGGATGTTTGTTAATGAGCAATTAGAAGATAGCGTAAGTGACAAATATTTGTTGAAAATAAAAATAAATTAGGAAGTGTGGGAAACTTTTTTTTCAGTAACTAGGCACAAAGGGGTATTCCGAAGCAATCCATCTCCGAAACATTTTGTTTTGGACTTTAATAGTGCAACGTTGAGTAAGCTACTCAACTGTGACAACACCACAGCTGGCAATTGTGAAAATGTGGACTGGGGACAGTTAATTTTGGACATAAAATCTACACACACACATTAGGGTTTCATTATTGAAGCCCGAAAATGAGAGCTGCGCATTTGAGACAATCATTAATAGCAATGATTTCTCAAGAGATTTGGGTGAGCTTAATAGCATGCGCTATGTATTTGGGTATATTTAAAAAAAGTTTTTTGTAGCCCATAAATGTGATAAATGCAAATAATTTTTAACTGAGAAAGACAGTAATGTTGATAAAAGCAAAAAAAAAAGTATAATCATTTCAAAAACTATGATAACAGTGTTGAATTTGGAAGATTAGTGATTTGCAAAAATGACGTTTTTTCATTTTTGGAAAATAGTGAAAATTATTTGGCACACGATTTTGATGAGTTTGCTCATAAAAATAAATGTGGGGCAGTGTTTGTCAAATCACTGATCAATGTTCCTGAATTTCCAGTTGAGTGCTGTCAATATACAAAACTCTCCCTCACTAAATTGTTTGTAAAGATTGGACTATATTACACTCTGAAATTTAGTAACGAAATGCTTCAGCCCAAGCAAAGAAAAGACAAAAAAATACCTAACTTTTAACCATTTGGGGTGCTGACTTTAGGAAAGTATGATCATGACTGTACACAGAACTAAAATTTGATTTTTAATTAAATGTTATTGCTGTTAAAGTTTGCTACCTTTGTTTAAGTTTTGTTATGCATTTAAGTTAACTTACTTTACAACATATTTTATGTAAAGTAAATAAATTAATCAAATTAAAGTTCATCTTATTGTCAGTGTGTTTATAGGCCTATGTTATATTTAGTAAAGTTACACATTACAATTTATTTATAATTTTGAATTAAATTGTAGGATTTAATAGTGATGTTCTTAAAAGCCTCAACATGATTATTGTAATTAATTTAACGCTTAACTAATATTAAATACTGTACATTATCTTCCTAGTGATTAGTAAATTCTTCCATTAACGTTTCCTTATCAAATAAATTTAATATATCTGAATAAATAACGTTTTAAACTGATATTCTAAGTGCAGCGCTATACACCTTAATGGACAGGTCCGTGCATAAGCTTGAAGGCCACTTGAAGCGCTAGCGTTGTGCCGGGTTGCACTTTTCACCACTAGTAAGCTTCGTGACTGTATATAGTAGACTGTGGTTTCATCATTAAAATATTGTTCTACTTCAGTGAGTTCAGTCTTCAAATATGTTGAATCTGTGAGCCACACTGTACTGATCAAACGAACTTTTATTGTGTGTCACATGTTATTATTATAACATATTGTGTGCTGTGATATTTATATATTTATTTTACTACTTACAAAACTATGCCTCCAAAGAAGGGAAAAGGCAACAAGAAAACTGCAGACGATGATTTCGAGGAAAAGGCCAAAGTTGAAACTGACGTTCGTGATGAAGAGGACCAGATAACCTCAAAAGCTAAACCGAACGCGAAGAAAAAACAGAAAGGCAAAGGCAAGAAAGATGATTTAAGTGATGAGGAAGATGGAAAGTCAAAATCTGTCGCTAAGGATTCTGTTGAAGCCCCTAAACAGTCTAAGAAGAAAGGTAAAGGCAAGAAAGTGGAAAGCGAGGAAGGTTCAGCCGCTGATTCTGACGACGGTGGCGAAAAGGGAGATGCTGCGAGGGTTCAGAATAAGCCCTCAAAACCTGTAGCGAAGAAAAAGCAGAAAGGTAAAGGTAAAAAAGATGACTGGAGCGATGACGAGAATAAAGAAGAACAGATGGTGGTCTCTGACGAATCCGATGAATTTTTGAAGCCGGCCAAACCCGCCCCTAAAAAGAAAGCCAAGGGAAGGTCTAAGAAAGATTTGAGTGAAGATGATGTCGAGGAAGAGAAGTCCGAGGCGACCCCTGCCGCAGAAGACACCAAACCTTCCAAGCCAGCCCCCAAGAAAAAGAAGGGCAAGGCGAAGAAAGACGAATGGAGTGAAGACGACGATGTGACTTTGGATAAATTGTTGGCTGCAAATGTATCTGAGAATGAAGATATATTTGATATGCCTGTGAAGAAAGAGAAGAAGAAAACTAGAGGTGGTAGTAAGAAGAAAATTGAAGAAACTGAAGGGAAAGGAGAATCTGCAGAAGAGGATGAGCTTGTGAAAAAAATAGCTGATCTTGAAATAGAGGATAGGCAAAATCACAAGCCAGAGAAACAAAAACATGTTGAAGTACCAGAAGAAAAAGATTTAAAGAAATCCAAAGAAAAGAAAGATGTAAAGAAGTCTGAAGAGAAGAAAGATTCAAAGAAGGATGAAAAAAAGAACGATTTAAAGAATTCTGAGGATAAAAAAGAGGAAAAAGAGGCTGAAAAAACGGATTTAAAGAAGTCTGAACATAATAAAGATGTAAATAAGTTTGAAGAAAATAAGGATGTAAATAAATCTGAAGAAATTAAAGATGTGAAGATGTTAGAAGATAACAAAATGTCAGAAGCTGTGGTAGACAACGATGTTGAAATGGTAGAAGTGAAAGCAACAGCGGAAACTGTCGTCAAAAAGAAAGATGGGAAAGCAGGAAAAGGCAGGAAAGAAACCAAGGCGAGTAAATCCAAGAAACCCAGTATTGAAGTGAGTCCAAAATACAAGACAGAGCCTAAGAAAATGAGTGATGTAAGTGATGAAGAGGAAGATGGAGAAGAGGATGAAGATATTGCAGCAGATGATGGTAATTATAATTTAATTGTTCACACATTGATTAGCTGGTAAGTGAGTTGTCAGCTGGTGATGAGTTGTCAGCCAGCAGCTGGTGGTGAGCTAGCAGCTGGTAGTGAGTTGTCAACTGGTAATAAGTTGTCTTTCTTTGTGTTTCAGCAGCTCCTCTAAAGAAACTGACGCACAAAGAAAAGAAGAAACTCAAGAAACAAGTAAGTTATAATATCTTACAAACAACTGTCCACATTGTGAACCATGGGACCAAGGCAGACAAACCACTGTCCACAATGTGAACCATTTGGCTTATGTACACACAACCAGTAGTAATATATAATCTGAAGTACAGGCCACCTGTTTCAGAATCGCAACAATGGGGTACAAATACACAATTTGCTATTCTAAGTCTGTTCACACTTTCGTGGTCAAGAGCACTAACTTGATAGTTTGTATTCACGGGTAAAATAATCCAGGCCTAGTAACACGAAAAAATAAATTATAGATCAACTATTAAGTCAAATTTTGGAAAGCTGATCAGTATGTTTTGCTCTTTGCAATCCCAAACTAGTTTTTTTTTCTTATCGATAGGCTAATTGAATCGACGAGAGGAAAAAGGATAATATTCCATAAATATGGTAAATTAAACCGAGACTGCCATTTTGTAGTTTTTTTTATAAGCTATCCAATGAATGGAAAAAAGTGAATATTTTGGTCTCGTGTCATGCTTAATATCGGCCTTGAAGTTTCGTTGAGTGGAAAGAGTATAGGATTCTTAGAATGTTAACCTTTTTCTACTCAACATTGAGCTTGTAAAACTGATATTAATAACATTGGACCATTCATTTTCACTGTCGTTGCAAGTGTGATACAGTAGAAAGACGTGTTCAAAGCTGGACTAAACTAATTAAATGTTATAAACTGAATCCAAGTCCTTTATTTGTTTTTGCAACACAAAAAATAAAATGAAAGTAAAACAATAATTAAATAATGTTTCCAACACTTTATAAATCCTATGTTTTGTTATTGTAGAAAAAATACTCTTTAAATAGGAAGACCGCCACCATACAAAATAATCAAGTAGCGGCTCTTTATCAAATGAGAGATTTTATGAAAACATGAGAGCAGAGGACTAGAGACCGTTATTGACCGCACCTGTGGGTCTCCATATCGCCTACCAATACTTTGTCAGTCATAAGGCGCAGCTGTGGGTCTCCATATCGCCTACCAATACTTTGTCAGTCAAAGGCACAGCTGTGGGTCTCCATATCGCCTACCAATACTTTGTCAGTCAAAGGCGCAGCTGTGGGTCTCCATATCGCCTACCAATACTTTGTCAGTCAAAGGCGCAGCTGTGGGTCTCCATATCGCCTACCAATATTTTGTCAGTCATAAGGCGCAGCTGTGGGTCTCCATATCGCCTACCAATACTTTGTCAGTCAAAGGCACAGCTGTGGGTCTCCATATCGCCTACCAATACTTTGTCAGTCAAAGGCGCAGCTGTGGGTCTCCATATCGCCTACCAATACTTTGTCAGTCATAGGACGCAGCTGCTGCCAGTTTTTTTAAATATTATATATCGAGTTAAAAATTTCAACTTTAATTATTAACAATTAATAAACTAATGAGAATTTGTCTTTGATATTTTAGGAGTGAATACTTAGACTAGGACTACAATTGCCTAATGGTGACTTTTTCGATCAAACATATAGTTTTGTCATTAAACTGTTTGTTTTTGTTTAAAAGAGAACTAGATAAACTGGAATGTTATCCTTTTTCCACTCACCGATTCAATTTGAGTCATGGCGGCTGGAGACAGGGAAAACTGGGGAAGTTGGGGAGTTTAAATACCTACTTAATCACCTCAAACTTACCCCTAAACATCTAAACAATTAAATAACTTACATCCATTCAGCCATCATCATGTTCTCTTGCCAAGCATGTAGGAGAATCCCTACAGGTCTCCTTTCTCCCAATTAGGATTGTTTTTGAAAATATGTGACCATAACAAATGAAACAATTGCCATTCACCAAGGAAAAGTGTATAAAGGCTAAGCCGGGAATTTTTAAAATGTTGTTTGAAAAGTTAGGGAATTTTATAATTTTTTAAAAGTTTTGTAGCCCTGACAGTCCTTTTAGTGTAGAATCATATTCTCCAACCTAGTCTGTAGTTGACGCTGCTTGTAGCGTAGAATCATAGTCGCCAACCTAGTCTGTAGTTGACGCTGCTTGTAGCGTAGAATCATACTCACCAACCTAGTCTGTAGTTGACGCTGCTTGTAGCGTAGAATCATAGTCACCAACCTAGTCTGTAGTTGACGCTGCTTGTAGCGTAGAATCATACTCACCAACCTAGTCTGTAGTTGACGTTGCTTGTAGTGTAGAATCATAGTCGCCAACCTAGTCTGTAGTTGACGCTGCTTGTAGCGTAGAATCATAGTCGCCAACCTAGTCTGTAGTTGACGCTGCTTGTAGCGTAGAATCATACTCACCAACCTAGTCTGTAGTTGACGCTGCTTGTAGCGTAGAATCATAGTCACCAACCTAGTCTGTAGTTGACGCTGCTTGTAGCGTAGAATCATACTCACCAACCTAGTCTGTAGTTGACGTTGCTTGTAGTGTAGAATCATAGTCGCCAACCTAGTCTGTAGTTGACGCTGCTTGTAGCGTAGAATCATAGTCGCCAACCTAGTCTGTAGTTGACGCTGCTTGTAGCGTAGAATCATACTCACCAACCTAGTCTGTAGTTGACGCTGCTTGTAGCGTAGAATCATACTCACCAACCTAGTCTGTAGTTGACGCTGCTTGTAGCGTAGAATCATACTCACCAACCTAGTCTGTAGTTGACGCTGCTTGTAGCATAGAATCATAGTCGCCAAACTAGTCTGTAGTTGACGCTGCTTGTAGCGTAGAATCATACTCACCAACCTAGTCTGTAGTTGACGCTGCTTGTAGCATAGAATCATAGTCGCCAACCTAGTCTGTAGTTGACGCTGCTTGTAGCATAGAATCATAGTCGCCAAACTAGTCTGTAGTTTACGTTGCTTGTAGCATAGAATCATACTCACCAACCTAGTCTGTAGTTGACGCTGCTTGTAGCGTAGAATCATAGTCGCCAAACTAGTCTGTAGTTGACGCTGCTTGTAGCATAGAATCATAGTCGCCAACCTAGTCTGTAGTTTACGTTGCTTGTAGCATAGAATCATAGTCGCCAACCTAGTCTGTAGTTGACGCTGCTTGTAGCATAGAATCATAGTCGCCAAACTAGTCTGTAGTTGACGCTGCTTGTAGCATAGAATCATAGTCGCCAAACTAGTCTGTAGTTGACGCTGCTTGTAGCATAGAATCATAGTCGCCAACCTAGTCTGTAGTTTACGTTGCTTGTAGCATAGAATCATAGTCGCCAACCTAGTCTGTAGTTGACGCTGCTTGTAGCATAGAATCATAGTCGCCAAACTAGTCTGTAGTTGACGCTGCTTGTAGCGTAGAATCATAGTCGCCAAACTAGTCTGTAGTTGACGCTGCTTGTAGCATAGAATCATAGTCGCCACCTAGTCTGTAGTTTACGTTGCTTGTAGCATAGAATCATAGTCGCCAACCTAGTCTGTAGTTGACGCTGCTTGTAGCATAGAATCATAGTCGCCAAACTAGTCTGTAGTTGACGCTGCTTGTAGCATAGAATCATAGTCGCCAAACTAGTCTGTAGTTGACGCTGCTTGTAGCGTAGAATCATAGTCGCCAAACTAGTCTGTAGTTGACGCTGCTTGTAGCATAGAATCATAGTCGCCAACCTAGTCTGTAGTTTACGTTGCTTGTAGCATAGAATCATAGTCGCCAACCTAGTCTGTAGTTGACGCTGCTTGTAGCATAGAATCATAGTCGCCAAACTAGTCTGTAGTTGACGCTGCTTGTAGCATAGAATCATAGTCGCCAACCTAGTCTGTAGTTTACGTTGCTTGTAGCATAGAATCATAGTCGCCAACCTAGTCTGTAGTTGACGCTGCTTGTAGCATAGAATCATAGTCGCCAAACTAGTCTGTAGTTGACGCTGCTTGTAGCGTAGAATCATAGTCGCCAAACTAGTCTGTAGTTGACGCTGCTTGTAGCATAGAATCATAGTCGCCAACCTAGTCTGTAGTTGACGCTGCTTGTAGCGTAGAATCATAGTTGCCAACCTAGTCTGTAGTTGACGCTGCTTGTAGCATAGAATCATAGTCGCCAACCTAGTCTGTAGTTGACGCTGCTTGTAGCGTAGAATCATAGTCGCCAAACTAGTCTGTAGTTGACGCTGCTTGTAGCGTAGAATCATAGTCGCCAACCTAGTCTGTAGTTGACGCTGCTTGTAGCGTAGAATCATAGTCGCCAAACTAGTCTGTAGTTGACGCTGCTTGTAGCATAGAATCATAGTCGCCAAACTAGTCTGTAGTTGACGCTGCTTGTAGCATAGAATCATAGTCGCCAAACTAGTCTGTAGTTTACGTTGCTTGTAGCATAGAATCATATTCTCCAACCTAGTCTGTAGTTGACGCTGCTTGTAGCATAGAATCATAGTCGCCAAACTAGTCTGTAGTTGACGCTGCTTGTAGCATAGAATCATAGTCGCCAACCTAGTCTGTAGTTGACGCTGCTTGTAGCATAGAATCATAGTCGCCAAACTAGTCTGTAGTTGACGCTGCTTGTAGCATAGAATCATAGTCGCCAAACTAGTCTGTAGTTGACGCTGCTTGTAGCATAGAATCATAGTCGCCAAACTAGTCTGTAGTTGACGCTGCTTGTAGCATAGAATCATAGTCGCCAAACTAGTCTGTAGTTGACGCTGCTTGTAGCGTAGAATCATAGTCACCAACCTAGTCTGTAGTTGACGCTGCTTGTAGCATAGAATCATAGTCACCAACCTAGTCTGTAGTTGACGCTGCTTGTAGCATAGAATCATAGTCACCAACCTAGTCTGTAGTTGACGCTGCTTGTAGCGTAGAATCATAGTCACCAACCTAGTCTGTAGTTGACGCTGCTTGTAGCATAGAATCATAGTCACCAACCTAGTCTGTAGTTGACGCTGCTTGTAGTGTAGAATCATAGTCGCCAACCTAGTCTGTAGTTGACGCTGCTTGTAGCGTAGAATCATAGTCGCCAACCTAGTCTGTAGTTGACGCTGCTTGTAGCGTAGAATCATACTCACCAACCTAGTCTGTAGTTGACGCTGCTTGTAGCGTAGAATCATAGTCGCCAACCTAGTCTGTAGTTGACGCTGCTTGTAGCGTAGAATCATACTCACCAACCTAGTCTGTAGTTGACGCTGCTTGTAGCGTAGAATCATACTCACCAACCTAGTCTGTAGTTGACGCTGCTTGTAGCGTAGAATCATACTCACCAACCTAGTCTGTAGTTGACGCTGCTTGTAGCGTAGAATCATAGTCGCCAACCTAGTCTAGTTGACGCGCTGCTTGTAGCGTAGAATCATAGTCACCAACCTAGTCTGTAGTTGACGCTGCTTGTAGCATAGAATCATACTCACCAACCTAGTCTGTAGTTTACGCTGCTTGTAGCGTAGAATCATAGTCGCCAACCTAGTCTGTAGTTGACGCTGCTTGTTGTCCCTCCAGCAAGACTACGAGAAGCAGGTGGAGACACTCACCAAGAAAGGGGGACAAGGCCACAGCGAGCTTGGGGAGAACTTCAGTGTGTCCCAGATGCAGAAGACACAGGGACAGCTGCTGGCGCTCGAAAATGCTGTCGACATCAAAGTGGAGAACTTCAGCATATCCGCCAAGGGCAATGACCTGTTCGTCAACGCGAGTCTTTTGATAGCGCATGGGCGCCGGTACGGGCTGGTGGGGCCCAATGGGTGAGTCTGACAAGTATGGGAGGTAAGGGCTCTGTTCTTGTTGGTCTGGCTCTAAAGTTTGATCCACATTCTAAAGAGGTGAGTATAATCTGTTCGAGTGTGATGGTAACTCTCACAGTCGTAAGTTGTTTGTTGCAACATGTTTGATTGTTTGTTTTTAAAACTAATGTTTTGACAATGCGACAACTCAACATAGATCGAAACACGCGCACTGACCAGTGTCAATCGGTTGTCAGCATTGATTGGCACTCAAAAGGCCATGGTGAATACTGAGTGCCGCAGCCCTAACAGTCGTGTGTTGCTCCTCTAGACACGGCAAGACTACGCTGCTGCGACACATTGCGTCACGGGCGTTCGCCATTCCTCCAAACATCGATATCCTGTGCTGTGAGCAGGAGGTGGTTGCAGACGACACGCCAGCTGTAGAAGAGGTACTCAAGGCAGACACCAAGAGGACAGCGCTGCTGGCAGAGTGCAAGAAGCTTGAGGCTGAGCAGGAGAAGGGGAAAATGGCTGGTCAAGACAGGCTCAAGGAGGTAATAACATACAAGGGCTAGCAGCACATCTATACAGGGGCTAGCAGCACAGCTATACAGGGTCTAACAGCACAGCTATACAGGGTCTAACAGCACAGCTATACAGGGTCTAACAGCACAGCTATACAGGGGCTAGCAGCACAGCTATACAGGGGCTAGCAGCACAGTTATACAGGGGCTAGCAGCACAGCTATACAGGGGCTAGCAGCACAGCTATACAGGGGCTAGCAGCACAGCTATATAGGGGCTAGCAGCACAGCTATACAGGGGCTAGCAGCACAGCTATACGGGGGCTAATGGTCTGAACAACGCTCCTCTTCACAGGTATACGAGGAGTTGAAAGCCATCGGAGCAGACTCTGCAGAGCCTCGCGCCCGGCGGATTCTGGCCGGTCTGGGTTTCTCCCGAGAGATGCAGGACAGACCCACCAAGAACTTCTCCGGTGGTTGGCGCATGAGGGTCTCCTTGGCTCGGGCTCTGTTCATTGAGCCCACGTTGCTTCTGTTGGACGAACCGACCAATCACCTCGACCTCAATGCTGTCATCTGGCTAGACAAGTAAGATTATATTACCGACTCATGTCAGATCATAGTGCAAGTCACAGTTTGAGAAACTTGGGTCGGTAACGATAGATTCTTTCCAAGAGGCAGCCATTACCCATTTGTCCAGTGACAGCAATGTAAACCGTGAATTGTGTTCTGCTCACTGTAAAAGTTATATTATGTATGTTCCCTTTTATTTTTTCCTATTCCTCTTCTACTCCTTGCGCATATAGCAAAACATACCTTAAAAAGTTAAAGAGATCTTCCTTAAAGAGATATATTTAGTTGTTTGAGAGAAAATATGGTAAAAAGTGAAATGATGGCGATGAGGAGGCAGAGAACAAGGCCAAGAAAGTGATAGAACTGGATGGAGTAGATTGAAAGAAGCAAAGAATGTGAAGTGTGAAGTATCTGGGTAGTGTGATTGAGACAAAAGGAAGCAGCTGAGAAGATAGAGTGAGACGAGGGCAGCAGGGAGAGTTGTTCTATAGGTGTGTAAGAGACCTGCTATGGAGAGTTGTTCTATAGGTGTGTAAGAGACCTGCTATAGAGAGTTGTTCTATAGGTGTGTAAGAGACCTCCTATGGAGAGCTGTTCTATAGGTGTGTAAGAGACCTGCTATGGAGAGTTGTTCTATAGGTGTGTAAGAGACCTGCTATGGAGAGTTGTTCTATAGGTGTGTAAGAGACCTGCTATGGAGAGTTGTTCTATAGGTGTGTAAGAGACCTGCTATGGAGAGTTGTTCTATAGGTGTGTAAGAGACCTGCTATGGAGAGTTCTATAGGTGTGTAAGAGACCTGCTATAGAGAGTTGTTCTATAGGTGTGTAGGAGACCTGCTATGGAGAGTTCTATAGGTGTGTAAGAGACCTGCTATGGAGAGTTGTTCTATAGGTGTGTAAGAGACCTGCTATAGAGAGTTGTTCTATAGGTGTGTAGGAGACCTGCTATGGAGAGTTGTTCTATAGGTGTGTAAGAGACCTGCTATGGAGAGTTGTTCTATAGATATGTAAGAGACCTGCTATGGAGAGTTGTTCTATAGATATGTAAGAGACCTGCTATGGAGAGTTGTCCTATAGGTGTGTAAGAGACCTGCTAAGGAGAATTGTTCTATAGGTGTGTAAGAGACCTGCTATGGAGAGTTCTATAGGTGTGTAAGATACCTGCTATGGAGAGTTGTTCTATAGGTGTGTAGGAGACCTGCTATGGAGAGTTGTTCTATAGGTGTGTAAGAGACCTGCTATGGAGAGTTGTTCTATAGGTGTGTAAGAGACCTGCTATGGAGAGTTGTTCTATAGGTGTGTAAGAGACCTGCTATAGAGAGTTGTTCTATAGGTGTGTAGGAGACCTGCTATAGTGAGTTGTTCTATAGGTGTGTAAGGGACCTGCTATGGAGAGTTGTTCTATAGGTGTGTAAGAGACCTGCTATGGAGAGTTGTTCTATAGGTGTGTAGGAGACCTGCTATGGAGAGTTGTTCTATAGGTGTGTAAGAGACCTGCTATGGAGAGTTGTTCTATAGATATGTAAGAGACCTGCTATGGAGAGTTGTCCTATAGGTGTGTAAGAGACCTGCTAAGGAGAATTGTTCTATAGGTGTGTAAGAGACCTGCTATGGAGAGTTGTTCTATAGGTGTGTAAGAGACCTGCTATAGAGAGTTGTTCTATAGGTGTGTAAGAGACCTCCTATGGAGAGTTGTTCTACAGGTGTGTCAGAGACCTGCTATGGAGAGTTGTTCTACAGGTGTGTCAGAGACCTGCTATGGAGAGTTGTTCTACAGGTGTGTAAGAGACCTGCTATGGAGAGTTGTTCTATAGGTGTGTAAGAGACCTGCTATGGAGAGTTGTTCTATAGGTGTGTAAGAGACCTGCTATGGAGAGTTGTTCTATAGGTATGTAAGAGACCTGCTATGGAGAGTTGTTCTACAGGTGTGTCGGAGACCTGCTATGGAGAGTTGTTCTACAGGTGTGTCGGAGACCTGCTATGGAGAGTTGTTCTATAGGTGTGTAAGAGACCTGCTATGAAGAGTTGTTCTATAGGTGTGTAAGAGACCTGCTATGGAGAGTTGTTCTATAGGTGTGTAGGAGACCTGCTATAGAGAGTTGTTCTATAGGTGTGTAAGAGACCTGCTATGGAGAGTTGTTCTACAGGTGTGTCAGAGACCTGCTATGGAGAGTTGTTCTACAGGTGTGTCAGAGACCTGCTATGGAGAGTTGTTCTGTAGGTGTGTCAGAGACCTGCTATGGAGAGTTGTTCTACAGGTGTGTCAGAGACCTACTCTGGGAAAAAGAAGTGCTGTACAGAGCATACTTCATACCTATAGTAACGTATGCAGCGGGAACTTGGACTTTGGATAAAAGAGAAACAAGGGAAGGGGAGTCCACGGGAATTTAGTTTTTGAGGAGCACTAAATTGTCACCAGAAGATAAAGGATTAGGAATGAAGATGTAGGGTCAAGAGTTGGGATACATGAGATAGTAGAGGAAGCAAGGATGAGATGGTATGAACATGTAAGGAGGATGGAAGGGGAGAGAATTCCAAGAAGATTAATGGATATGAAGTATATAGGGAAGAAACCGCAAGGGAGACTAAGGAATAGATGGGAGGAACAGATAACAAGTGTGCAAGTGAAAGGACTCTGGCCATAGGCTGAAAACTGTTAATGATGATGATGATAAAATAGAAATATCTAGATGTAGCGGTTTGCGTAGCTTTGAAACTTCCAACTTCACTTTGAAAAAAACTCTGGCATCAGCAATTACAAAGTTTCTCCAATAAAAATAATGTCAGCTAAAGTAGTTACTAATTTTATGTTGATTTACCGCCATTCTGAGCTGTTGTGCATTACTAATCAATAATGATATGAAAACAATCTGAAGTAATTTAATTGTAAATTGTGTTAGTAGCTTGCTTAATCAGAATAAAACTAAATATTACAAACAATTATGCAATAAACAAGGCCCACTGTCTTCTGTAGAATGTGTAAGACTTGATCTTGTATCCTCCTTCCAACGTTAAATCTAAAACAGCTGTTTGGCGCCATTTTCCCTTTGATAACCCATTAGAATCGTTAGTACATAACCGTAAAAACTGAACGGGTATAACATCACTGTGCTACTAAAAACTTTTGTTTGTAATAATGTGCTCACTAGAACTCCCATGCATTCATTGAAGTGGTAAATTACGGGTCTGGGGTCTGGTGATGTGTATATAACCATTCTAATTCAAAACTTGAGGAGGAACAATTTTTTTTTTTTCAAATCTAATATTTGATATTTTTTTTTACTCTAATTCTAAATATCCAGGATTATTTGAAGGGCCTCAAGAGGTATTTGTTGCCTCAAGAGGTGGTACTGTTGTATTTGTTGCCTCAAGAGGTGGTACTATTGTATTTGTTGCCTCAAGAGGTGGTACTGTTATATTTGTTGCCTCAAGAGGTGGTACTGTTGTATTTGTTGCCTCAAGAGGTGGTACTGTTATATTTGTTGCCTCAAGAGGTGGTACTGTTATATTTGTTGCCTCAAGAGGTGGTACTGTTCTATTTGTTGCCTCAAGAGGTGGTACTATTGTATCTGTTGCCTCAAGAGGTGGTACTGTTGTATGTGTTGCCTCACGAGGTGGTCCTGTTGTATCTGTTGCCTCAAGAGGTGGTACTGTTGTATCTGTTGCCTCAAGAGGTGGTACTGTTGTATGTGTTGCCTCACGAGGTGGTCCTGTTGTTGCAGCTACCTGCAAGGCTGGAAGAAGACACTGCTGATTGTCTCCCACGACCAGAGTTTCCTGGACAATGTTTGTAATGAGATCATCCATCTGGACCAACAGAAGCTGTACTACTACAAGGGAAACTACAGCATGTTCAAGAAGATGTTCGTACAGAAGAGGAAGGAGCAGGTCAAGGAGTACGAGAAACAGGAGAAGAAGATCAAGGACTTGAAGGCGCACGGACAGTCTAAGAAACAAGCTGTGAGTTGGGGTACTGTTGGTAGCGGGGATACTGCTAGTAGCGGGGATACTGTCATTAGAGAGATACTGTTAGTAGCGGGGATACTGCTAGTAGCGGGGATACTGCTAGTAGCAGGGATACTGATAGTAGCGGGGATACTGTCATTAGAGATATACTGTTGGTAGCGGGGATACTGTTGGTAGCGGGGATACTGCTAGTAGCGGGGATACTGCTAGTAGCAGGGATACTGATAGTAGCGGGGATACTGTCATTAGAGAGATACTGTTGGTAGCACGGATATTGCTAGTAGCGGGGATACTGCTAGTAGCGGGGATACTGCTAGTAGCGGGGATACTGTCATTAGAGAGATACTGTTAGTAGCGGGGATACTGCCATTAGATAGATACTGCTAGTAGTGTGGATACTGTCATTAGAGAGATACTGCTAGTAGCGGGGATACTTATACTAAAGAGACCTACTATCTGTGTGTGACAGGAGAAGAAACAAAAGGAGGCACTCACGAGGAAACAGGAGAAGAACAGGACCAAGATCCAGAAGGTGGACGAGGATCAAGGTCCTGCGGAGCTCCTGCAGAAACCCAGGGACTACATCGTCAAGTTCTCGTTTCCAGACCCCCCTCCCCTACAGCCGCCCATCCTCGGTCTTCACAGTGAGTGTTTGAGGTTTAGCTCTAGAAACTATCATCGCATATGAAACAAAGCACTCAATACAGGTTTCAACACCACATCTTATTTGTCAGAACAAAGAGGACACATTTTGAATTAATTTATAATACTACAATTTTGTTTTTGATTGTTAAAAATCTGTGTAATTGATTCTAACCCGCTTCAGTGGTTCAATAGTCTAGAGCGTGACTCTCGTATTGGACTGTACTGCTGAAGACAAGAGATCGGGGTTCGAGTCCCGATTGGGTCTATTGAAAGTGGATTTCCCACTCTCCTTCCATGCAAATGTGGGTAGATTATACCTCTAAAATGATTCCTTCCTTATCCCTATCACATTAGATTAGCTATAACCAGCCCTGGGCGCCTGGCTTTGATTCCCGGCTGGTACCTTTGGTATTTTTCACTTTAGGGGAATAATCCCAACAGTCACCAGGGTTTGGTTAATTAGGCTTAAGTTAGGTTAAGACCCACCCGGGCTTCACAACATGATAATAACTTTCCTCATCTCATCTCATTGTGAGTACGACGTGTAGACAACCTCCAAGGGGCAAGTTTCTGTGTTTTGAAGTCCTGTCCTTGTTTCAGATGTCACATTTTCATATCCCAATCATAAGCCTTTGTTTGTGGGCTGTGACTTCGGCATTGACCTCAACTCCCGAGTGGCCATCGTGGGACCCAATGGGGTAGGCAAGTCCACGTTCCTGAAACTGCTGACTGCTGACTTGCAGCCGCAGCAAGGCGACGTCAGGAAGAACTATCGTCTGGTGAGTGATGACCTTTAGAACTAGGCGAGGAAGGGTTTTGGTCAGCGGTGAAGGCCCGCCATCCTGCTGACCAGTGTCCCACTGAAAATCCTTGGAGGACACAGCTGTGATATTTCCAACTCACTTCTCTAAGTTTGTTTTCTTGTGGCACCCTACAGAGGATTGGCCGATTTGACCAACACTCCGGAGAGCATCTGACAGCCGAAGAGTCCCCGGCCGAGTATCTCATGAGGTTGTTTGACCTGCCATATGAGAAGGCGCGCAAGCAGTTGGGGACGTTTGGTCTGTCTAGCCACGCCCACACCATCAAGATGAAGGACCTGTCGGGGGGACAGAAGGCGAGGGTCGCACTCGCTGAGCTCTGCCTCAACGCTCCGGATGTTGTTATTCTCGTAAGTGTGGTAGTGACATTGTTTAGCTGTGAGGCTTCCAGGGGTGTGCACACAACTCTTTTGTTTCAAAACAAAGTTCAATTATTTTTTAGATTGTTTTACATCTAGACATCAAGAAAAATTATAATTTTTATAGTTGTACGGACTGATAAATCAAGTAAATATTATATGTAATTCAATTACTGGAGGGTTTTAATTGTAATGTCTATATCATCATCATCATCAACTGTTTTCAGCTTGTGGCCGGGTAAGTTTAGTAAAATGCCTCCATCTTTCTCTTTCCTTCCACCATTCTTACTCCTCTCTTTCACACACTTTCTGTTATCTGCTCCTCTTACTCCTCTCTTTCACACACTTTCTGTTATCTGCTCCTCTTACTCCTCTCTTTCACACACTTTCTGTTATCTGCTCCTCTTACTCCTCTCTTTCACACACTTTCTGTTATCTGCTCCTCTTACTCCTCTCTTTCACACACTTTCTGTTATCTGCTCCTCTTACTCCTCTCTTTCACACACTTTCTGTTATCTGCTCCTCTTACTCCTCTCTTTCACACACTTTCTGTTATCTGCTCCTCTTACTCCTCTCTTTCGCACACTTTATGTTATCTGCTCCTATTACTCCTCTCTTTCGCACACTTTCTGTTATCTGCTTTTCTTACTCCTCTCTTTCGCACACTTTCTGTTATCTGCTCCTCTTACTCCCCTTTTTCGCACACTTTCTGTTATCTGCTCCTCTTACTCCTCTCTTTCGCACACTTTCTGTTATCTGCTCCTCTTACTCCTCTCTTTCACACACTTTCTGTTATCTGCTTTTCTTACTCCTCTCTTTCGCACACTTTCTGTTATCTGCTCCTCTTACTCCCCTTTTTCGCACACTTTCTGTTATCTGCTCCTCTTACTCCTCTCTTTCGCACACTTTCTGTTATCTGCTCCTCTTACTCCTCTCTTTCACACACTTTCTGTTATCTGCTTTTCTTACTCCTCTCTTTCGCACACTTTCTGTTATCTGCTCCTCTTACTCCCCTTTTTCGCACACTTTCTGTTATCTGCTCCTCTTACTCCTCTCTTTCGCACACTTTCTGTTATCTGCTCCTCTTACTCCTCTCTTTCACACACTTTCTGTTATCTGCTTTTCTTACTCCTCTCTTTCGCACACTTTCTGTTATCTGCTCCTCTTACTCCTCTCTTTCACACACTTGCTGTTATCTGCTCCTCCCATCTCTCTACTATCTAATGTACTCCCAACTCTTTCTGCTGCGTGTGTGAGAATAGGTACAAATTACACCCTATACACCACTTCCTTACACTTCAAGGGCACTTCCCTTCTCCATAGTGATGCAATATAACATTTTGTAAGTGATGCATAATAAAGTCTGTTCATGATAGGTTTATACCTGGATGACAGTTCAAAAATCATATGTTTATATTTTGGGTTGCGAACACTTGTAAAAGATCACTGTTTTGTTATAAATTTAAAGTTTTTTGATTACCTGTTATATTTTACTTTTAAAATAACGTAAACTTAAGTTTTATCACACTATTTCATTAATTTTAATAATTTATTTTTACCCAATTCAAAACAATATTTTAAACATTTTTAGAATGTTACCTGTTTTGTAATATAGTGCATATGTGATGCGGCCCAGGAAAACATGCCACATGTCGCAAAAATCATTTTCATGTTTTTTATTTATATCGATAGAAAACTTAATTCTGAACACTTTTAGAAAAAAAATCTCTCTAGCTATTAAAATAATTTTTTTTTATAATATTTCAAACATTAATTTATCTATTATCACCAACTTGTGGTAAATTGCCACCAAAGTCTAAGAAAAGAAAAATATCTATAAAATTAAATCTTATCATTTTTTTTTTACCATCTAAGGTATTTAAAATGATCTGTTTGAACTGAAGAATACATTTTTTCCGCTAAAAATTTATTTTAGATGTCTATTTTTATTTATCAGCAAAAGGAATGCAACTATTAACTGAAAAAATGCATCTACCTGAAGAAACAAAACCATAAAATTGGATTCTGTTGAAATTATTTGCATTTACGGAACTAAGGATGCTCATTTGACCTTAAGAATGTATTAATTTTATTCATAATTATTATAGCTATAGTTTTTAATCTTCTATCTTAATTTTTAACTAGCACATTAATTTTTTTTAATCCTAACTTGGTTTATTCAACTTTTCTGATTGTGCTAAATGACTTTTGAAGTGTGCTAAACTTTCATATTTTTATACCTGGAACATAAACATAATTAATTTAAGTTCGATCTAAAAAATCAATATAAATTAAAGTATTTTATTACTGTTTTAATACTCCTAAATACGTAAACTTAATACACCGTATATGTAATTTCATAATACAGCTCTTAGTCCTATGGAATTAGCATGTGACATCGCATGGATTCATTTCCCTGTGAAACTTATTTATCAAGACTTAGATTTCTAACACTTTTAAAATGATCGTAGCTATAATCCTGTTTCTGTTGAGGATTTAGTTAACGTTATCATAAAATGTGGTTTGCCACCAATCTAGAAACGCAATTTTGACAATTCTACATTTTTACCCTTGTGAACAGAGATCTTCACAACAGCCTAGACATGTTTTCATGTGATCACATAGAGATCATACCTTTTAATAGAGGAATCATATTACTTTAATTTGAATTCTATGATATCTTTAATATTAAGTAAATATTTTATCGCATGATATATTGGAAAGTGTTTAACGATAAACATTAACATGGTGTTTCCTCGCCATTTAAGAAGTTTTATTTTCAAGTCTGTGAATAATAATTTTAATGGTAAAATACTAACTTGTGTCGTCCATAAATATAAAATATGATGTTTGTAATTATTCGAAATGCTTAATAATATTGTTTTCTACAGTATAAATAAGACACTGATAATTAAGCTTCTGAGTTTCTAAACTTTAAATATCTACTAATAAATTGAGCCTGTAGAGGTAGTAGTTTAACATATCTGTTCAGTCCATTCGTCTCTGTTTTCATAACAGTTATACCGAGGACCACAACACCTGATAGACTTTGAGCCTAGATGCATCTAAACTTTAAATGATGTAATTCCCTATACTAATCTAATCCTGTAGTTCTTAGTTAAGATGATAGGTATTCTTCAGCTGACTCCTAACATGAGCATGGTTCAATTCACCAGTGTTTTTATCCATAATTTTTAAAATGACGAGCTAAATACAATCCTAGGGACATAGTCTACCTTGAACTAGCTTAGTTTCATCAATGACGACCAAAGGATGATATACAGATTCTTGATTACTTGTTATTAGAATTACCCCTAAAGTGTATAGTGCTCCATGAGAGTAAAAACTGTAAACATCTGTTTACACATAGTCACAACAACGTGTTTTGTATGAATAAATACTCTTCAATGAATGTAGCTTGTTTACAATGTCCCCAGGTGTTATAGTGTCTTCCTGACTAGCTTGTTTACAATTCCCCAGGTGTATAGTGTCTTCCTGACTGTAGCTTGTTTACAATGTCCCAGGTGTTACATAGTTCTTCCTGACTGTAGCTTGTTTACAATGTCCCCAGGTGTTATCATAGTTCTTCCTGACTGTAGCTTGTTTACAATGTCCCCAGGTGTTATCATAGTGTCTTCCTGACTGTAGCTTGTTTACAATGTCCCCAGGTGTTATAGTGTCTTCCTGACTGTAGCTTGTTTACAATGTCCCCAGGTGTTTATAGTGTCTTCCTGACTAGCTTGTTTACAATGTCCCCAGGTGTTAGTGTCTTCCTGACTGTAGCTGTTTACAATGTCCAGGTTTACCATAGTCTCTTCCTGACTACTTGTTTACAATGTCCCAAAGTGTTAATAGTCTCTTCTGACTGTAGCTTGTTTACAATGTCCCCAGGTGTTATCATAGTGTCTTCCTGACTGTAGCTTGTTTACAATGTCCCCAGGTGTTATCATAGTGTCTTCCTGACTGTAGCTTGTTTACAATGTCCCCAGGTGTTATCATAGTGTCTTCCTGACTGTAGCTTGTTTACAATGTCCCCAGGTGTTCCATAGTCTCTTCCTGACTGTAGCTTGTTTACAATGTCCCCAGGTGTTATCATAGTGTCTTCCTGACTGTAGCTTGTTTACAATGTCCCCAGGTGTTATCATAGTGTCTTCCTGACTGTAGCTTGTTTACAATGTCCCCAGGTGTTATAGTGTCTTCCTGACTGTAGCTTGTTTACAATGTCCCCAGGTGTTATCATAGTGTCTTCCTGACTGTAGCTTGTTTACAATGTCCCCAGGTGTTTAGTGTCTTCCTGACTCTAGCTAGTTTACAATGTCCCAAGGTGTTACCATAGTCTCTTCCTGACTGTAGCTTGTTTACAATGTCCCCAGGTGTTATAGTGTCTTCCTGACTGTAGCTTGTTTACAATGTCCCCAGGTGTTATATAGTCTCTTCCTGACTGTAGCTTGTTTACAATGTCCCCAGGTGTTATAGTGTCTTCCTGACTAGCTTGTTTACAATGTCCCCAGGTGTTAGTGTCTTCCTGACTGTAGCTTGTTTACAATGTCCCAAGGTGTTACCATAGTCTCTTCCTGACTGTAGCTTGTTTACAATGTCCCCAGGTGTTATAAATGTCTTCCTGACTAGCTTGTTTACAATGTCCCCAGGTGTTAGTGTCTTCCTGACTGTAGCTTGTTTACAATGTCCCAAGGTGTTACCATAGTCTCTTCCTGACTGTAGCTTGTTTACAATGTCCCCAGGTGTTATAGTGTCTTCCTGACTGTAGCTTGTTTACAATGTCCCCAGGTGTTATAGTCTCTTCCTGACTGTAGCTTGTTTACAATGTCCCCAGGTGTTATAGTGTCTTCCTGACTAGCTTGTTTACAATGTCCCCAGGTGTTAGTGTCTTCCTGACTGTAGCTTGTTTACAATGTCCCAAGGTGTTACCATAGTCTCTTCCTGACTGTAGCTTGTTTACAATGTCCCCAGGTGTTATAGTGTCTTCCTGACTGTAGCTTGTTTACAATGTCCCCAGGTGTTATAGTCTCTTCCTGACTGTAGCTTGTTTACAATGTCCCCAGGTGTTATAGTCTCTTCCTGACTGTAGCTTGTTTACAATGTCCCCAGGTGTTATAGTGTCTTCCTGACTAGCTTGTTTACAATGTCCCAAGGTGTTACCATAGTGTCTTCCTGACTAGCTTGTTTACAATGTCCCCAGGTGTTACCATAGTCTCTTCCTGACTGTAGCTTGTTTACATTGTCCCAGGTGTAATCATAGTCTCTCACGATGAGCGACTGATTCGAGAGACTGACTGTACGTTGTGGGTGATTGAGGACCAAACAATCAACGAGGTTGATGGAGGTTTCGACGACTACAGGAAGGAGTTGTTGGACAGCCTGGGAGAGATCATAAACAGTCCTAGTATAGCGGCCAACGCTGCAGTGCAGCAGTGACGACCGTCAACAGTCCTAGTATAGTGGCCAACGCTGCAGTGCAGCAGTGACGACCGTCAACAGTCCTAGTATAGCGGCCAACGCTGCAGTGCAGCAGTGACGACCGTCAACAGTCCTAGTATAGCAGCCAACGCTGCCGTGCAGCAGTGACGGCAGTCAACAGTTCTAGTATAACGGCTAATGCTGCCGTGCTACAATGATGACCGTCAACAGCTCGAGTATAGCAGCCAGTGCTACAATGACAACCGTCAACATTTCTAGTGTAGCGGCAAACGGTACGGTGCAGAAGGAAAGATTGTAGCATGAAGGCAATTTGAAAATTAAAGAGTAATATTATATCATGGTATTGTTTAAACCTTCCAAATACTTGAGAAAGTTCAAAGTGGTTGTCGCTCCAATCAATGGTTGATGAGTAAAAAGACAAAATACTGTAGATGCTCTAGAACTATTTCAATGTTGTGAACCTAGTGTTTCTTTTTCATTTTTAGATTAATTAGTGCTTTTAACAAACGGTTTCTTATTACTTATTGAAAATGTATTTTAAATCATTATTTTATTTGCTTCCTTCATCGATTAAATTGTTGTATGTCTTACTTTTGAATGGAGGTTACAGATACGAGCTGAACTTGTCTGTGTTTTGATATTATGAGTTATGTTACCCTCCCTTGTGAGGCATCTTTTAGACATGTAAATGTTAGTTACGAGGATGATACAGTTTATAAACATTTGTATTACACATAAAGTTTTGTATGAAATGTAAAATAAAATCAATTGTTAATTTTGCAGCTTTTATTACAATTTTCTTTTATGGAACAAGAGCGTTAATTGTACTAGAAGTCTTTGTCTATTCACATATTCACAAGCAATATTCTTCCACAAAATGGCCTCACCAGTGAAAGAGGAGTGGCGTAACAGACACTGGGGTCCTTCCATGTCCGATAGGCTGAGGGAATACTCTACCTTAGATGTGGTAAATTTACACTAATAAAATGGTTGAATATTTAAAGTTTAAGATTTTGTAAAATATTTGTTGATAAAACCAATTGTGGAAATGATCAGTCCAAGTTGAAGGGGTTGAGCCACCTGAGTCGCAACTGTTTCTTCAGTGTAGGACCATCCATCTTGCTCTCGTCACCAATGAACTTTGCGGTCTCCTCGATGCGAGCAGAGTCCACCTGGAGACGCGGGGAGACCACAAACTCTCCATTCTCCTTGAGAAAGGTGCCCCCGTAGTCCCCCTCCTGCGGTGGTCCCTGAGGGAACGTAATAGGCGTTATCTCCACCAGGTGTTTGATCTTCCATAGGCGAGCGTTCACCTCTGGGATATTCTTCACCACCACGGACGGGTGACCCTGGATTTTGAACAAGGTTACCAACTTTAACAGGAGCAGTATCTATTAACACAGGTTGGGTTATTAGCAAATGGGACTGAACTATGAGTCTCACTCATGTGGTCGAGCATCATCTGGACAACAATCTCGACCATGCTCAGTTTGGTACAGTTAGCTGCTGATAGCCTCTACTGGCACTGGAGCCCTCAAAGGGAGCTCTGCTCTTCCAAGTGTTGTGGTTGAAACCCTGGTTGAAGTTACTGTAAGGAGCAGGCAAGCTACCAGCAGTCAGAATCCACCAGAAACAAGTCCCAGATGCCAACAACTCGGGGTCATGTTGAATTGGTAACTAAGGATCTTATAAGGAATGTAACATGGTCAGTCACATAGGCTGTATCACTGTGATCGGGGTCCAGAGTTCAAACCTGGGCTGTTATAAGGAATGTATCTCTATGATCAGGTCCGTTAATACAATAAAATACAACTTTTGGTAGGTATTGTAAAATTAAATTATCAATTTAATTTTTTTGGCCCACCCTGGTGTATATTTCCCGCTCGGAGAAACATCTCCCCCGGCAAGTTATTCCGATGTTACCTTCCAGCTGTAGAGACCAAACGTCTTGAGGATTTGTTTGTCCCAGTAAGGATTGCCCTTGATATGTTTGATTCTCTTCACTAGGAACAGTTTGGGGGGCTCAAACGGGGGGTCCTCGTGATCTGGAAACCTAAAGGTTTACAGAATAAAAGTTAGTCATGTTTCTTCCAGGGGTGAATACATTTCATGTTTTTCATACGCTAAGACTCGAAGTGTTGATGTCAGTCAACAGTAATTACGACACTGTCCCTATAGAGGAGTGCGAGATGAATCCTGGATAGCTCATTGGTTGAGAGAGCATACACGCACTAAGCCACAGGTCCCAGTATTGATTCCCGTCTGCAGGTATCATTTTCCAACTTATCTATATTAAGTCAGTTATGTTGATAGAACAGCTATAAGATCACATGTGCATGTGCTAACCTTCTCCAGAGACCTCGACAAGATCTTCAGACAGGTCTGTCAACACGTGTGAGTCCTGGTTCATTAGCCAGTTGAACCAATAGTCCTAGTTTATAATATTTCATCAGGGCCGGAACAAAGGAGTGTGTTTGGGGGATTCAACCCACTTCCAAAACTATTATTAGTAACATAGTTGTGTATTCCTATTAGATGCCTAGGATAGCGGCTTAATGGAGTCGTATGACATTCTCAATACCTACAACCCTAATTATGTTTAAGAAATCTTTGAATGTTCTTAATTACTTCAATGGATTCAATGTTGCAGTGAGTTAGTACAAAGCATCGCCCAATAAACAGGGGCTTATCTGCACTACACTTCATGAATGTGCCTTGTTTGGTCCAAATCCGTCAAGTATAACATGTTTATATGATTCAGAAGGACATGGTTCGACTCTTGATTAGGATCATCAGTAATTAGTTGACTAGGACTCGTAGTATTGTAAACAATCTTGTGTTCAGCCAAACAGAACTAAACATAGTTGGGGCTTCTTTGAGACAAGCCCACAAACAAGTTGGTACACCAGACCCACAGCCTCCAGGTTAAAATGGCTGCACTCCTTCAAGACGAGAATCCCTACATGTGACAACATCACTATCAAACAGGCATTTTTAATTAAAAAACAGTTCATTTTAAAGATGGTTATTACTTGAGAATAGACAAAAAAAATTGCTTTCTAGTGTCAATAAACCGGCTTTCAAAAAGCTTGGTTCAGGTAGCAGCCTCACCCCACTTCCCAAAAGCCAACCCCCTAAAAGAGCTTACTCAGATTGCAAATTACAAAGAATAAAATGGATTTTTTTTTTGTTCAAGGAATGTTTGTAAATCTCTAAATTACCCTCAACTAGTTACTTCTATGCAAAGGTTTGTTCATTGAAAGAGGTTAAGGGAGTGAGTCGGGGGGCGGGATTGGCGCTACCTAAACTATTGTGTTCGGACTACCATCCCTTTACAACCAACAATGAACATGAGTTGTTTCACTTGGAAGTGCTGTTATCACTGACTGTAATTAGCGGTGTCCAAAGACTCAACCCGACTCAAGGGGTTCAGCGAATCTACCAAGGCTGAGTGTCTGGTGTAAGCTTTGTTTCTCATTAGCCTAAGGCGATTGCTGGTGTATTTTTTAACTATCATACTGTCACTAAGGTGTAATATCGTAATAATAAAGATAAATAGATCCTAAATGTTAGATAAAATTGGCAATTAAATTCTAATCTAAAGTAATAATAATCATTTATTGCGTGTTTGAAGAAGCCATTTAGCTCATTTTACAAACATTACAGTTTTACACAGATTTTATATAGATAAAATAAAAAATATAAAAACAAAGCAAAGATTACATTTAGTAATAGGTAACACAGAGAAAATTTACTATAATAAAATCACAAGATGAGTAGAAAAAACAAAGTGAGAAAACAAAACAAAAATAGAGGGGAAAAGTAATCATAATAAAAACAAAACCAGTAGCTTTCAGTCTGATAGTATTGGAAAATTGGGCTGGGGTGAAGGGGGGTGTTTTAGTAATCATAAATCAATTAACACCTACCTTGGATAGTACGTGAACCCATGGCATTTTATACCTCCTGCATCGGAAGCGAAACCTCGTGAAATAAGACGTGGAAATACGCGATAAATAATACAAGTGTAGTAATTCATTTCTTATTCTTAATACTAGTCAACATAAGTATTTACCATTTCTAAGGAAACAGTCGAAAACTTATATTAGTTTGTCCAACCTTAAAAAGATATTCTCCCTAGTAAATAATAATGATCCATTGATATTTTATTTTAAATAAAATAAGAGTAAAAAAGTTAAACATTCACGTAGTATTAATTTATTGAGTTAGTTTTGGGATTATTTTGGAATATAAAAGTCAAATATACATATTTTTTAATAGGCAGTCTTGTTATTTGATCCATGCAGTCATATTTCGAGTTCACATGTTGGCACTTAACAAATGTTATGCTGCAGAATCGGGCTGTTGTTTTGGACAAAATGTCTAATACATCTTTAGAGAACAAAATAAAAGACCTCCAAGCTCGGTTACAGGCAGAAAACGAGGCAAGAGAAAGGGACCGACACAGGGACATGTCTAGTGCTACTCTGAGTCCCAGACAAAGATCCGCGCCGAGACCCAGGGAATGTGAGTGAACCTTCCATTTCTTCTCTAAGCCTACTTTGTCAGATCTAATCTTTAGTGTTCGGATTAGGACCTAGATGACAATATACTTCTCTCAGACGTCTGCGTTAGAATCGAACTAAACGGCTGCAACCTACGATATCTCGTATGTTAGAATGTTTTATTGCATGTGTTGCTAGTTTGGACATTTATAAGGGCCTTAGGAATATCTCGTTGTCTCCAAGTTTCATCAGACGTAATTTTTCTCTTGTATTTCATAACATGTGTTGTGTCTGCAACCCATTTGTCAAGTCTGATAAGTTTGTAACAATAGGTTATGTCTGTCCACTGAAGGAAACATTTCAGCAACAATCAGTTCCACCAAGCTCTGAAAACTAGTTTTGTCATCTTATGTTGGTTGATAAATCGACGGTCTACGGACTGGTTGTTGTGGTTTCATATTATTTATATAATTAGGTAAGGTGAGAAAACCCCCTATTAGAATATAATATGCAGGCATCAAACACAAAGATGACCACATCATCAACTGATGTGTTTTGTTTATCTGGCTTGTTCCTTGTTTTACCAAGAGTTGTGCATAGACGAGACACTTTGAGGGAACAGGAAACTAATGCTTGAATATATCAGGCCTGTGTTGGGCCACCTGCTGTATTCTGAGTAATTCACTGAAACAAATAGTAACATTTGGAATCCAAGAGCACATTACTTACAGCTTATTTTCAAAACCACTACTCACAGCGGTATTAATCATAACAAACATATCACGGCACTTGACATGTCAATATTACGATGTCTCTTGTAAAACAAAAAATACTGGTACTCAATTCCCTAGGCCACTTTCCATGTTAACATTCCATCATGTTCTTTAACAATACCTGGAACGCTCAACCTCCAAATTAGCTTATAAAAGGTTTTTAAAAAGACGTAAATCTGTGACCGCAAGGACAACTATTTTCTTTTGCTTTCCACAATCCCAATTCTTGTATAGCTATGAGTTATGTTTTTATTACCTTGTTTAAAAACTTCTTGAACATCTCCTAATGATTTAACATTTAAGAAAAATTTCAAAATTGATCAAATTATGGTAGGCCTAATGTTAAATACAACACAAAATAAAATTAAGACTGAGTTGCAATAGTAACAAATAAAGAAAAAAAGGGCTTAGTAGGCCTATGTAGGCCCTACAACTTATATTATATAATTATATTTCATTTAGACATGCATTTCTATGTTGTGAATTATAAACTAGCCCAACCTAAAAAAACCTAACCTTCCATGTTTCAAACAAATGTTAAATCAAGCTAGGGTGGGTAATATAAATTTACTTAGAGTTTTACTTGTTTTATACAGCAATGTCTCAAATGTAGAATGCAGCCTTTAGAAGTGAGTGTTGACCAACATGGTGGAATGAAACCTGGAAGTATTTTATTTGGCTCGTTAAGTTTATTAAATTGTCTGATTCAAGAAATTCAATATCATGGCTATGTCAAGTGCCTCAGTGTGTTTGTCAATACAATAACACATTATTTATACTGTTGTTGAACTGTAATGTATTTTTTTAAACCTAATAATGCCCATAGTGAAAAATTACCCAATTCCAAACTATTCTAGTTTTGTTTAACAACGGTACTAAAACCTTCGCACGCTGGTATTTGCAAGCAAAGAATGGAGGTATCTACATTTCTGAGGAAGAGATTGATTCTTTCGACATCAGTAATGATCGCGCTTATCGAGATTGACATGCCCTACTATGAACCTTTCTTCTAAAGGAAGGTTTATTCAAGCTATTTATTTAGACAGATTTGGTTTACTAAAGTTCGTTCCATTTATCAAGTTAGGCCTAGTCAAAATTAATTTAATTATTTTTAAATACATTAATGATGCAAAGTATTCCCTTATAAAATTCGTACGTCAAATAAATGTGTTTAGACTTTGATTTATGGAATTTTTCCCAATAGTGATGGCTCCGATATTATCACAAAGTATTTTTACAGGTTCCTTATCCAATCTATAATCTAACTCATTAATTAATTTCTGAACCCATATGGCTTCCTGTATGGTAAATGACAGGGCCATGTGTTCTGCCTCAGTGGATGACAAAGCTATGTTTGTTGTTTTTTCTATACCACGAGATTAAGCGTCCTTGTAATTTGAAGCATGAACCAGAAATTGAATAATGATCACTAACCTTGTTTCCCCAGTCAGAATCACTAAACCCTTTAAGATCACAATTTCCATTCTTGCTAAACTCCAACTTGTAATTTAAGGTACCTTTAATATACCTCAACACACACTTAAGAGCATTCCAGTGAAAATATGTCTGACTAACCATTGTGCTTCGTGTGTAACTAACATATGTTAACAACCCGCCTCTGTGGCGTAGTTGGCTAACGCGCTAGTCGTGTTGAGCCCGACTGCCGAGGACGGGGAGATCGAGGTTCGAATCTCGGTCGGGTGAACTGGGGGTGGTTTTTCCTAAATGGTTTTCCACTCTCCCTCCACGCAAATGCGGGTTCACTTCCTCTATTCAACCTTCCCAATTCCTAATCCATTAGCGTAATTAGTACTTAAGCGTATAACCCGAACGGGTAGTAAGACGCGGTGCTAAAAAAAAAAAAACAAAAAAAAACATATGTTAACAGTCATGTTGAAGTATTAACAAGCTTGTAATGCGCACTTTGCATCACTCAAAACACCAGGTATTAATGAGGCTCAACCCCCCATAGTAACCAAACTCCCGGGACTACCACACATTCTTTGATGCATCCAGTTTGAATCCTAGCCAGGAACACAAGGGGTGTAGTTGGTACAGGGTTTGAATAGATCCGAGGCATCACTCTCTCCATGCAAATTCAGGTACACCTCCTCTAAATTGAACCTTTCTCATCTCTAACACGCTAGTGTAACTTAAACATCCAGGTGAATTCTGATGCATTTCTATAAACTTAACCCTCTATTTTAAGACAAAGTCAGTTCAAACTAGCATTAGGTTAAGACATGGTGGCCGCATAGTCTAAGGCGCTACTCTCACGGTAGACTAGACTGCCTATAACGAGGCGATTGGGTTCGTATCTTGGTCGGATGTACTGAGGGTGGTTTTTCATACTCCTTCCACACAGATATGGGTGCACTTGCTCTAAATATAATCCTTCTACTTCCTAAAATTATTAGCCTAGTAGACCTACACAAGCATATAACCCTAATGGGTAGTAAGACATGGTGTTAAATAAAGACATGTGAGCAGATGTGAGCAGCAGCGGAAAGAGATGGGAAGTTTGGCTGGGCAGCCGCCACTAAACAATATTATAATACAATAGACACTTTACTTTTATCATAAAAAAAATCTTAATAATGAGAGTGTGTATTGTATTATCTGCTGTCAGTGGTGAGCACCGTCCGCCCGGATGGTACGCCGACCAGACCCCGCAAGCCCATCGACCTCCCGATGATCCCTCCTCAGAAGCACCAGGACAGTGGAGAGATGGACAGCAAGCTCAAGGAAATCATGCAGATGAACGGAATACTCATCATCAACAAGAAGGTGAGGGGGGAACTCAAACATGACTGTTATTAGGACAGCACCTACCTCTGTTATAATTAGGGAACAACTTAGTCTTCATAGTCTGCTATAATCAGCCCTTGTTGTCTTGCAGAGGTACCAAACTGAGATCAAGGATCTGGAAGATCTCGGCGAGCTCGGAAACGGAACCTGCGGCCATGTCGTCAAGATGCTCCACAAGCCCAGCGGCGTCGTCATAGCCGTTAAGGTCAGTCTCATAATCCTAAGTCATAAGGTGTTATGTATCCAAATAATTGTCATCACAGTCGTTGGTCTGTTAAACCCCCCTGGTGTTGTGTTTGCGCAGCAAATGCGCCGCTCGGGAAACATGGAGGAAAACAAGCGCATCATCATGGACATTGACGTCGTGCTCAAGTCCCACGACTGCCCGTACATCGTCAAGTGTCTGGGCTGCTTCATCACTGACAGTGACGTGTGGATCTGCATGGAGCTGATGGCGACCTGCTTTGACAAGCTCCTCAAGAGGTTACGTCGAGCCATCCCCGAGGAGGTGCTGGGCAAGATCACTTACGCGGTGAGACTGATGAATCTTTAGCGTGCGGTGGCTATATGCATACATAGGCCTACTAATTACACTGAGTTAGGGATGAAAAAATATGAATTTAGAGGAATTGCGTGCACATTAGCATGGACCAAGATTCAAACCCCATTTGTTCTGTTATCACAGTCTAGTCTATTGCCCAAGTGACGCCTTAGACCATGCTGCCATCGAAGGTCACTAATGTGTTAAAGATGTTGTACGTCTATAAAACTTAAATTGCCTCAATGGCTGTTAATTTAATCTTAGCACCGCATTTTACTAACTGTTCGGGATATACGCTCAAGTACTATTTACGCTAATGGGCTAGAAATTGGGAAGGTTTAATTTAGAGAAAGTGAACCCACATTTGTGTGGAGGGAGAGTAGAAAACCATTTACAAAAAACCATCCCGGCTCACCTGACCAAGATTCGAACCTCGATCTCCCCGTCCTCGGCATTCTAGCTCAACACGAAACTAGCGCGTTAGCTAACTACGCCACCGAGGCAGGTCTTAATGGCTGTTTGATCTGGAATGATGTTAAGCTCATCAACCGAACAGACTGGTTGTTGAATGGAGGAGAGGAGCCGTAGGGAACAAACTAGTTGTTAAATGGAGGACAGGAGCCGGAGCTAAAGAAGATACAAATAAGGATCACTTTGTACAACTGAGATAAAACACAGCTTAGGGTGCGACAGTATCTAGAAGGGTGCGAAGCTTCAGAATTTTGACTCGGCTTCGAAAGAAATATTAGGTTCAACTTTGTTTAGAGACAAAAATTACTTCGACAGTAAATAATATTAGCCTATAGTTAGAATTTTTATATCTGTAATTCACATTATTGCCAACAAGATTGACCCAAATAGGCACTTAAAAAACCAAGTGGGTGAACAATTTTGTGAAAATGAATATTTTATTTTACTCATCATCATCATCATCATCATCATCATCATCATCATCATCATCATCGCCATGAATAGTTTCTAGCCACTGACCGGGTCTGTTTGGAACAAAGTCTCTCCACCTCTCCTCCATTGCACATGAATTATAAATCTATAAATGAACGTTTCAATCCCCCAAAGGTCAAACCTAGGTGCGTTGTGTTGTTAGTTGCAGGTTATGTATACCTCAGTTTTAGCTTCTGTGGTGCTGACTGACAGTTCACAGCTGACGTCTGACAGTCAACAGTTAGGTATATACCTAAATTTTGACTGTCAGAAGTGACAAATGCTAAAAACATGTTTTTTGCAAATCATATGGTTCGGCGTAGGGATACATAATTTAGTCTGGTAGCTTTTCAAAGCCGTCAGAAGTCAGCTGTGAGCTGTCAGTCAGCACCACAGAAGATAAAACTGAGGTATAGTTCTTAAAACCTGGTAACGTTAACTCATTTTTAAATTTCATATTTTCTCCAAAGTTAAATATTTATTTTTATTTTTTGTAGATTTTTCTACTCAACCATTTTGTTTTATTTAACATAACTTATTATTTCATTCTATTTTATTACCGCCCCGCGCTTGCGTTGTGTTTATTTGATGGTTCTATCTTTCTCTCTTGTCATCTTCTAAAATTCTCCACAATAATCTAACTCTCCTTTGTTCGGGACGGGGAAATCCTGACAAAGAATGTTGGTGACATAACTCGTGAGGATTTAGTTTGACAATGTCTCAAGATATTCATTAAAAGAATAATAAAAAACTCTTAAAAGTAAATCTAGATATAGAAATGTGAATTGAAAGGTGTTTTCTGTGAAATTTTCATTTATATCAATTTCCTGTAGAGCATGTCATTGATATGGGACATTAACATAGTTTATCATTTAAAAATAATAATTTAATAGCTGCCAAATCGCCAGGCAATGACGACAAAGGAAAGGACTACAATAATTGGAGCCTAACGTTGATCTGATAACTGGAACCCATTGAGGGACACATAATTACGTGTTATAATAACCAGTTTGTTCCGTGTGTAAGTTGGAGGCTATGTTGTCCTTGAAATCTGTTTGTTTTGCTTCCCTCAACATGCAGACAGTGAAAGCTCTGCACTATTTGAAGGAAGTCCATGGTGTAATCCACCGTGACGTCAAACCCTCCAACATTCTCCTGGACGAGAAGGGAAACGTGAAACTTTGTGACTTTGGGATTTCCGGGCGTCTGGTCGACTCCAAGGCTAGAACCAGAAGTGCGGGGTGCGCAGCATATATGGCGGTAAGTAGGAGTGAATGCCGTGTGTATGTCTGTGTGTGTGATAGAGAGTTTTGGGTAATTTACACCGGGTGTGTTTTTGTGAGTAGTATATGCTATGACTGGGTGCTCAACTCATTACTGTCCTCTGCAGCCGGAGCGGATAGACCCGCCTGATCCAAAGAAGCCGGACTACGACATCCGTGCAGATGTCTGGAGTCTGGGCATCACACTGGTAGAGCTGGCCACTGGGATGTTTCCGTACAAGGACTGCAAGAATGACTTTGAGGTGCTGGCGCGGGTGCTCGAGAATGAGCCGCCTTCGCTGCCTGCCGACCAGAACTTTAGTCCAGACTTCCGTAACTTCATCAACTGCTGGTGAGCACTGTGGGAACATGTTTGTAACCATGACATGTAACTCTCTGGCTCACTACTAGGGAACATGTTTTTAACCGTGACATGTATCTCTCTGGTTGCAGTCTCACCAAGAACTACAAAAACAGGCCCAAGTACAGGAAACTGCTGGAACATCCGTTCATGAAGAAGTACGAGACGGCCAACGTGAACGTGGCCGAGTGGTTCGCTCAGGCCATGAAGCTGTGTGAGGTGGCTCTCTCTTGTAACAATTCACCGATCAGGAGGTAAACAGGGCCCTTAAGACGAGGAGAGACAAGACTAGAGCAAAAGAAAAGAGACAAGACTAGAGCTAGGGAGGAGAGACTAGACTAGAGCTAGGGAGGAGAGACTAGACTAGAGCGAGGGAGGAGAGACTAGACTAGAGCGAGGGAGGAGAGACTAGACTAGAGCGAGGGAGGAAAGACTAGACTAGAGCGAGGGAGGAAAGACTAGACTAGAGCTAGGGAGGAGAGACTAGACTATAGCGAGGGAGGAGAGACTAGACTAGAGCGAGGGAGGAGAGACTAGACTAGAGCGAGGGAGGAGAGACTAGACTAGAGCGAGGGAGGAGAGACTAGACTAGAGCGAGGGAGGAGAGACTAGACTAGAGCGAGGGAGGAGAGACTAGACTAGAGCTAGGGAGGAGAGACTAGACTAGAGCTAGGGAGGAGAGACTAGACTAGAGCTAGGGAGGAGAGACTAGACTAGAGCGAGGGAGGAGAGACTAGACTAGAGCGAGGGAGGAGAGACTAGACTAGAGCGAGGGAGGAGAGACTAGACTAGAGCGAGGGAGGAGAGACTAGACTAGAGCGAGGGAGGAGAGACTAGACTAGAGCGAGGGAGGAGAGACTAGACTAGAGCTAGGGAGGAGAAACTAGACTAGAGTGAGAGAGGAGAGACTAGACTAGAGTGAGAGAGGAGAGACTAGACTAGAGCGAGGGAGGAGAGACCAATATGTTATTTATAACCCCACGCCGGCTCATGTCCAGCATTGTTGAAGGTCAAAGTAAGGTCGCTTGCTACCCCCTCCCTGGTACTTCAGTCCTCTTATCTATGTGCATTGGTACCCCATAGATAGTTTTATTCCAGTAGATTGGATTTTCTTAAAGCCAACCTTGAATAGATGGATCAATAAGAGCAGTCAATTGACCTGCTTCGGTGGCCACATGGTCTAAGGCGTCACTCTTGTGTTACACTAGACTGTGGTTGACAGGAAGATCTTGGTTCGATCCCGGTTGGGTGAACTGAGGGTGGTTTTCCCTGGATGGTTCTCCACTCTTTTTACACAAATGTAGTTACATTTCCTCTAAATTCAACCTTCACCCAATGCATAAGCATAACTATTAGTAGATAAGCATATAACCCAAATGGATAGTAAAATGTGCTGCCAAAAAAAATTTTTTTTTAACATTTGAATTAATTAAAATACTTGAAGTTTGAGAATGTATAGTTTATAAACAAAAAAGGAATATAATTTACAAAATATGTGAAAAGGCTTCATAAAACAGCTCTAATTTGGCCAGTTCCCCTTCTAACCTGGTGTCACGAGTGACTGAGGGTACACTGACACTCTATGATGTGTCCCCAGGTTTGCACCCGCCCCAGCCTCTCCGTCGGCCAAGAGACATCCACAGCTCATCACCGGGCACCACCGTTCCTTCTCCGAGACCGTCCACCCGCCCAACGGGTCACCGCCGCAACCTGCCGGGTTCTGGGGGGCTCCAACTCCCCAGCAGCCTGGGGACACTGACTGGGACGCCAACAAAGTTGTCGGGTAGGAGAACAACCTCCCCCCTCCTTCCCGTCTCACTTTGAGACAATTTATTGTTTTGTTTTGTGGGTTCTGCGAGACGAGTGTCACCTCATATTTTGGAGCTCAAATAACGGCAGATATGTCACCGGTGATTATTATGTAGACATATTTGAGAGGAGGGTGCAAAGTCCACTTTATCAACTCTGAGTGAAGCCAAATAATCATCATCATTATCTGTTTCCAGCCTGTGGCCGGTTCAGTTTAGTAAAATGCCTCCATCTTCCTCCTTCCTTCCTCCATTCTTCCTATTTTAATTGCTTCCGTTTTTCTCCTCTCACTTGCACACTTTCTATTCTGCTCCTCTCAAATCCTTATTTTTCTCCCTTACGATATTTCTCATACATAATTCATCGCCATCATTCTCTTTGATATTCTCTCCTTTTCCATTTTATTTCTCGAATCAAATATATGAAATATACTTGAAGCCTAATCAAAGTTCAAATATTTTATGTCAACTGTTCTTTGCCTGAAAATATAATTATTATATGACATTTATTTATATACAATGAAACCTCAAGTCATCATTTTCATTGGAGATCTGAAAAAAACTCTGGATAAAGGAAAACGATAAATGTGGGAGCCTATATAAAATTAATAAATAGTATCGGTACACAAATAATTTTATTGTTTTCACTATAAAGTCCACTTCACAATTCCTTTTTTTTTTTTTTAAAGTCATTAACCTTCATTTGTTTAGTAGAAGCTTTCCTTCTCAAATTGAACAATAATCTTCCAATATTAACTATGATTGCTTGGTCTCTTGGTGGTATCTTGATCATACATTAACGCTCTCATGGTCTCAAACGCATGAAGTGCTTCCGCAAAACTCTGCACTGGTTCAGGCTCAGCTTCATCATCAACAAACACAAACACACACCACACCACGTGTCGCGAGCTCCAGTTCCACAGACACGTACACATCAAAGTTGACGCCAGCGGTGCTTTTCACCGGTCAAATCCAATCTTCATCAACTCTTTCCTTCATCTCTGTCACGTCTGACCCTTCATTTTTCTTCACACGGCCACATTTTACTAAACAGTTCTGTATTGTAGACTGGGTAGTTTGTCGCCACGCTGTAACAATAAGTTGAATGGGTTGCAGGATGTTTATCTTGAGTTGAACCCCTTTCCCTGCATCCATCAGACATAGCACTAGCTGCTTCCTATACACCTGCTTGAAACACTTGATCACACCTAAATCAAGAGGACGTGTAGTTAGAGGGGTAAGAAACCACCCTTACATTCCTCAAAAAGTATGTCTGGAGCATGAGCGGCACAGTTGTCTACCAATAGAAGGAGTTTCCTGCCTTGTGCACTGAATGATGCATCAAGATCACACAGAAAATCTCGTTGACTTGATCCACCGCTTTCGAGTTGGCGTAGTAGGTCACAGATAGCCTCCTTATATTTTTAAAACACCTTGGTTTTGCAACCTTTCCAATAACAATGGACACCCGTTTGTCTGCGCCATCGCTGTTTGTGTGCAATAGTACTGTCAGTCACTCCCTCACACTATATCCTCCATGGCAGGTCTCTCTTTTCATTGCCAACATTCATGTTTGAAAAGTAATTGCAAAATAGATCCGTTTAATCAGAATTATAGATGTCCCGAGCCCCGTACCCTCCAGCAGCCTCTCAAACCAGAGTACCGTGGCGTTGGTGCCCACAGCAACTCTCTCCTCGGCCTCTCAAACCAGAGAACCTGTCCTGATTTCTGGGCTGCTGGTACCAGGTGAAGAGGACATTTCCCAGCTCACCGTCGGTCGAACCTTGTCTCTCTTCTCTTCTCTGATGGTGTACTACACTTATCAATCTGCTCTCTGATCCTCCTTTCTTTGAAATAAATCGTGTTTAAAGTAGATGGTGGCAGGCCTTGTCACTTGGCTACATCAATTCTCTTCTCTGATGGGTTCTTCTCCACCTCTTCTGTGACGCGCAGTCATTCTTCTAGAGTTCGAACTTGTTTCACAGGAAGTGCCATGTGAAAAAATGTGTTTATTAGATGATGATGATGACTAATAATAACAAGAAAATCACCATTGAGGATTGAACACACGTGATGAAATGTGTATTAGACTAGACAAAAGTGCAAAGTGAAATGAGTCACACTAATATATAGGCAGGTTTCCCAGTCAGACGAGGCTCTCGTCATCCTCCATCCCCTCCAGACCTATCTTAGGCTGATAAGACGCGCGACTGCAACCACACCACAATCCAAAAACATTAACCGCTGTTACTACTACCAATCGTACAAACATTTGTGTGTCTCTCTTTATTAAAAACAATCAATCATTCACCAACATTTTTAGGGACTAAAAATTCTGAGCGATAGTTGTGGAAAAACGATTAATCGAGTAACGATAGATGCTGATTTTATTTCTATTGTTTAAATAGGATTTGTTTAGGGACCATAGAAATTGAACAATGGATCAAGGAAAACGATAGATCGAGGTTTCTCTGTATATAAATTTATGCACTAAAATCAATTGGAAAGTAAATTCTGGATTTGACAATTATGAAGCTTTGCCAATAAAAATATTGACAACCTAAATACTCAACTTATGTTCATTTACTGCCATTCTGAGCTACGTTACTAATGATTAATAATAAACTAAAACAATCTGAAGTAAATGAATCACAAGTTATTAAAATAACTGAATTTATCAAATTAGAATGAAATATTACAAACAATTGTACAATGATCTTTCTCTCGGCCTTCTTCATTATTCATCATCTTCTTTGGTTTTTTCTCCTCGCAGTCTTGCCTTCTATCTCCTATTCTGCACCAACTCTTCCTCAACAGCCTCTCATTCTATCCATCTTTGTCACTCATATAGTACTTCTCAGATGTTTCATTTCCCAAGCTTGAATTATACTTCCATCCTGCTCCTTCATTACCTGTGTTTCCTCTGTGTGTGTCAACACTAGTACATAGAACCTCCTGTAGTCACTCTACACATCTCTGCTCCTTCATTACCTGTGTTTCCTCTGTGTATGTCAACACTAGTACATAGAACCTCCTGTAGTCACTCTACACTTCTCTGCTCCTTCATTACCTGTGTTTCCTCTGTGTGTGTCAACACTAGTACATAGAACCTCCTGTAGTCACTCTACACTTCTCTGCTCCTTCATTACCTGTGTTTCCTCTGTGAATGTCAACACTAGTACATAGAACCTCCTGTAGTCACTCTACACTTCTCTGCTCCTTCATTACCCGTGTTTCCTCTGTGTATGTCAACACTAGTACATAGAACCTCCTGAAGTCACTCTACACTTCTCTGCTCCTTCATTACCCGTGTTTCCTCTGTGAATGTCAACACTAGTACATAGAACCTCCTGTAGTCACTCTACACATCTCTGCTCCTTCATTACCTGTGTTTCCTCTGTGAATGTCAACACTAGTACATAGAACCTCCTGTAGTCACTCTACACATCTCTGCTCCTTCATTACCCGTGTTTCCTCTGTGTATGTCAACACTAGTACATAGAACCTCCTGTAGTCACTCTACACTTCTCTGCTCCTTCATTACCGTGTTTCCTCTGTGTGTGTCAACACTAGTACATAGAACCTCCTGTAGTCACTCTACACTTCCTCGGAACATCTCGGCAATCTATTCTGAGTACTCAACATTTTTCTAGTTTTGTAAAAATCTTCGAGTCAAATTCAAACAACTATTAAAACTCAAAACTAAAGCTCATATTTCAAGTACTTACACACCTATAGTTTCATATTTCGAACTTGAGTTGTCTTACAAAGGTAAAAGTATGCTGGGCACCTCCTCCCCCTGGCTGTTTGTCCAATCACTCCTCTACAAGTAGCGCGCTCACAACAAGCCAGCAAGTGTTTGCGGAGCCCTTGCGCGAATGTGATCTCCAGCGGTATTTGTGGACTTGTAGTGTTTATAGATGGTCGGAGTAGTTGTAATGTTTCTTGGTCTGTCGGTCACAAACGGTTGACACAGTCGCCAGAAACATCCGACTCTGTCACCAGCTATCATTTCTTACCATCATGTTTCAATCTAAATGGCAGGTTTCATTTGAAACGATGGGCATCAATATTTGCGAAACTAGTGTAAAGTTGGTAATCTTGCTGAATATTGTTTATTAAACTGTATCTTTTTGTTAATCTTGTCTCTGTACACGACTATTGTCATTTTGACTCTGTTAAGTACAAACAATATCTTTAACTGGGTTTATCAATCCATGTGCATTATATTTTAATTTATAAAGTGAAAAGATGTTTTTTAGAGACATATACTCTAATTTATAAACAATTGAGGCTCAACGTCAATTACACATTTTTGAGTGATTTACCGTGTTGACTCGAAAATAAGCCTCCCTCGAATGTAGGTCGAACCCTAAAAATATGACCACTTTGAAAGGCTGACAAAAAAAATTATATATGAAAGTGATGTCTTTAGCATTACTAATGTTCGTGCCTTATCACTAAGTCTTTTACATTTTTGGTTATAACTAAGTTTTAATCATTTTCTGGAGATACTTTTTAAATCGTGCTCTACAATGTGCTATTTATTAATACAGCCTGGATATTTCCTCCAGCCAGAGATACAAGTTTATGACAATGTTTTCAAATTATATCGTTAGTCAACATCATCATGAGCAGCGTCCAGCCAGTGGCTGGGTCTGTTTGGAACATCAGCCTCTCCGCCACCTCCCTCAACCTCCCTCCACACTCCTCCACACTCCTCCACACTCCTCCACACTCCTCCTTTCTTCTCATGACAGTACCACCTCAGTTGTGCCTTCTCTGACCAGACCTGAACTGGTTCTTCCTTTACTATAAATAGTTTGTTGAGTAATAAACATAGTTTAAATTCAATAGACAAATTTTATAAAGGAAATATTTACTTAATTATGTTTTTAAAAGCGAAGTATTCCAACAAACGTTATAACACACTCAATACTTGTCACATTAGAATAACAGTAACCAGATGTTTCTTAAGACATGTGTGAGAAATGGTAGCAGCTTTAGAATATTTGACATTTTCTTTACATCTGCCATTTTGGCTCAAAAACTACATTTGTATTATTAGTTTGATTTTAAATAACATTTTTAAAGCTGAGCAGTTAGGCCTAAGAGTTGTAACTACTACACGCAGTCCTCAAAGTTACAACATTTGTTACATATTAGACAAGGGTGTGATTATGGGTCACACTAAGGTTTTAATAATGGCAGTTTGGTTGGGGGGGGGGGGGGAATATGGCATATTTTCCAGTCAATACGATATCGGTTTTCTGAAATTTTGCTTGTGTCGGCTATATTACAATATTATCGCAATGAACTCTCATTTGATATATCTACGTATGTATTTATTTTCAATAACTGTTTACCTCACAAAATTATTTTAACTGAGATAAATCTTGTAATTTCTTCTTTTTTTTTCTTCATTTTTAATGATTTTCATAGATTATAAAAAAAAGTTACATGAGTGTATTTATCATATATTAATTTAAATGTAAATAAGTTACATTGTTTACTAGGACTATCATTGATTGGTTGAAGTTAGTCCCTACGAGCTAATATTAGTCTATGACCATTTGACTAAACTTGTTTAAGGTTTGGTTATAAAATTAACATCTATTTTTATTGAAATGAACTGATTAGTAATTTTTTTTTAAGTTTTATTTATTTATGTTTTAAATTTGTGAAGAAAGGGCTGCTTTTTTTAATTTATAGAATTGTTACGCTTCCAGAGGAAGTTGTCTCGGTACTTAGGTCTAGACAGAATGTGATAGTGTCTCGTAACATTTCACGATGATGAAGTCTTGATTTGTTGTGTGTGCCTCCTGCCATTACATGCATCAGAGTATAATTGTGTAATTTACCATTTTTGTTATTTAGGGATATCAAACTCAATTCCTTGATAATTCGTTTCTTACTTTTCAGAACCAGCGAATCATGAGAAGCTTCAAAAATTTTTATTCCTAATTTTGTTAGGATTTTAATTTGATTCAAAATTCAAAATATTAATGTTTGAAAGATTCAAAGCGGATTCAAAAATTTCCCAAATTAGTATTCTATGGGATTTAAAATTAATCTAAAAGTCAAAGATTTGGATATATTTAACTTTTTTTAAGAGGTTAACGCGAACACATTATTTAACTTGATGATAGAAACTTGCAAGTCTATTAATTATTTGAACACAATTTGTTGAACAATTTTTTTAAAATTGGAATGTGTTAAAAAAAAACTTATAATTTAGCTAAGGAATAATCTGGCACCCAAACGAAACCGGCAATGCTCAGAATTGGATAATCTTTCATGGTCGCCATTAATAGTCACTTTGCCATTTTGTTTCAAGTGCCGGCAAATTTACAAATATATTCAACATTATTAGTTGTTTTTATCCAAGTGATTTTGCACAGAGCAAACATGTCCATTTTATTTGAGGATTTATTTAATAACAATAAACCCTCTATTTTACAGAATAATTGAGGAAAAGCCTGTTCGTAAAATCCAGGTGGAAAATATGATTTTTTTTTTCTGTTAATAATGCAACAAAGTAATTAAAGTAATATGAAACGCATTCAACCCACTTCACTGGCCACATGGTCTAAGTCGCTACGCTCACAGTGGATTAGACTGCCAATAAAAGGTAGATCAAGGTTCAAATCTTGGTCGGGTGTATTGAGGGTGGTTTTTCCAAAATGGTTTTCCACTCTCCCTCCACGCATATGTAGGTACACTTCCTCTAAATATGACCTTCCTTATCCTTAAGACCATTAGTGTAATTAGTAAATAACGTGTTACTTTAATGGGGGTGCTAAAAACACAACACATTTAAAAGAACAGTTCATTGTTTTCATTTAATTTTATTCTTCAAAGTTTAAAAAAACATAAATCTTAAAAATATTGTCAGACATTTCTGAAACCAGATAAAACCGGTTTTAGTGGTGTGCATCAGGTGGGAACAACGGAAGGGCAAGTCATGCCCTTCTCCGAACACAAATCCCCGGGTTTTGCAGACTTGTCGACCATTTTCCGTAAAATCAAGGTTTTTTTTTTTGCCAAGTAAATTAAAGTATATTATATAGCTGATATATTTTAATGAAAGATTGGATGCATGGAAGAAGATCAAAAAACTGTAAATGATGAGTAATCGAAGAATCGAGGTTTGAACTTAAGAATCGAAGTCGAGCAAAATAAAGAGTTGTGATATCTCTAGTTTATTTTCATTAACTTTTACTAGGATGAGTGTTTTTGAAGTTATGATGTGTGTATGTGTGTGTGTGTTTGTGATAGTTTTAAATATAAATGAAATTGTATTTTATAAATGTGTTTATTTGATAATATCTTGAGAACCGCAAGAAACAATAATTACTTCATTTGCTAACGAGATTAATTTCTCACTTATATAACTGGAATTAGCTCTGCATGGTACTAACTTGTGTATTTTATAATTTAAACAATAGTTAATGTCTTGAGTTACACGTTGTGTGCATGCAATTCAATGCAGATTTGCATGTATAATAGTATTAATAATAGAAGCTACTTCCTGTAGTGCATCTGATAACCTGCTTTACAAACAATGCTCTATTATAAGTACAATTCAGTACAAACCTGGTTCTCAATTTGTCAATACAAGATATTAAAAACAATTTTTATTAAGTTTGTAGGAAAATTCAAAATATTGTACTCAAATATGTAGCGTGAAAGGATTCGTGTTCTATTTGAAATTCCCAATCTTAAAATATTCAAATAAGATTCAAAATTTCTAATCCGAATAGATTTCATACTCTGATTAAATGGAATTTGATTCAAAATTAAACTCTAAAAGTTAAACTTTTGAATAATTTAACTTTTTAAAGAAATTGACCTAAATCTATGATTGGACCATCAAAACTAGTGAGTTTATAATAGTTATAGACCCACTTCAGTGGCCAAATGGTCTACAGTGTTAGTCTCGCAATAGACTGGGATTGACGCTGATACGAAATCAAATCTCGGCAGGGTGTACGGAATTGTTTTTTTAAATTGTTTTCCACTCTCTCTCCACACATGTGGTTACACTTCCTCTGAATTCAACCTTCTACATCCCTAGCATATTAGTGTAATCGGTGCATATGTGTACAACCCGAACAAATAGCGAGATGCTGTGAAGAAAAAAAGTAATATTTATAATCTAATTATTTTTCAAGCATGGTTTATGTATCTTTTTTTTTTTAATTTGGCACTGTTAAAAAATGTACACGCTAACCTAATATTCAGTTTGGATAGAATAACACTAAATTATAAGATCTACAGTACAGATTCGATTCAAAACATCTTCAATTTAAAATATTCAATTTGGATTAATTTTGTTTATTGAGCAAAGATTCAAATTCAATTCAAAATTGAAATTGTATTCACACAGGCCTACTAGTTTGGAAATAAGATTGAGTGATTGTTGACATTTACAAAGCTATGTTTAAATGAAAACCTGGTTAAAATACAACAATTATTAATTTTAATTACTTTCTTCCATACTGGATTTATTTTTTAATTTTGCTTACTTGTAAAGTAATATCAAAGTGGTCCCTCGTTTACCTTAAAGTGTCTATTTTTGTTTGATTTCTGTTAATAAAGTGTTGTTTTTTTTGTAGAGATTCAAATTGGTTGTTTTTATTTTGGAATTAGATTTCCTGCTACAGTTATTTGTAATGAAGAAATCCATATGGTTTAAATATTATTTCAACTTGCAAACTATTTCTTTCTTTAATTTTAGTAATATCATTCATTTTTTTTATTTAGATGTTTGGATTTAATTAAAACTGATTCACTGATACAGATTCTCACAAATCGTTTTGCGTCACTCACTGCTAAATCACCATTTAATGAATCACTGTTGTCGCCCTGTTTATTTGTTAAGGTAAACTAAGGTGCATTTGGAACTAATTAAAACTTATATTCTGGTTCTTGATGAAGTTTCATAAACAATTAAATTGTTCTTGGCTTTTTTAAAACAAGTTAAATCAACAATAATGTAGCAAATTAATATGTTAGTATAATTATTGGTTATTTAAATTAGTTTCATATCAACAAGACTCCATCTTTAATGTGAATAACCAATATCAAATTAAAATGCTGTTCACTTAACTTCAAATTATTTTCAAAAATATTTTCAAATTATAGTAATCTTTTCCAAAATAAACCACTGCAATCACAGTTTATCACAAGATAGTTCAAATTTCAGCACAAACTTTCCTGTCATAATACTGTTATAGTTTTCAACAGGTTCTTATAAAAACTGATAGCTGGTTTTTAAACATAAATAAAAATATTCCTTAAACCAAATGATTGGCTATCAACTGGGCATGAACCCTGGCCACCTTGGTTGATGTCTACTGGTGGGAGAACTTAATAACACAAAAATAGCGAGCCCATTATCATAACCGTTAGCATTTCATAGAAAGTAGACGCAGTAAGCTCACATTTACAATCGCCAGACAAATCAATAACTGAATTATTAGATTTAAAAAACAGCAAAACTAAACTACATGCTCCTGGTTTAGAAATGAAAATACTAACATTTTAACTCAAAGAAGAAAATGTTGCCTAACTTTGAGTAGTTTTAAATTGTCAGCCCTCTACATGTAGTAGATATTGTGCAACGCTCATTAATCATTACAGACAAACTCTTCATTTTATGAATATATTTAAGCTTGATAGTGGACTGAACACTAAACAGTAGACTGCACATTCCTTTGCTATAACTGTGAGAGGTTCACATTGAACATTTCTTGGGCCAAACTATCAACGGAACTCTGGGGTGTTAAATAGACATGTCTCTTGATACGCCTATTAATGAGCTATAATCAATTTGTTGTTTTTATCCCCGCTTGATGTAACAGTCTTAAATAAAGTGGGCCACTCGTTACAGATAACAAGTTAATACGCCAAATCATGATTTAGATTAGGGATATCCAACACTTACCTGAATGATACCAGAGTAAAACTTTATAGATAAAACACATTTTAAACATTAGATTTCACTATCACAGACAACTTCATCAGGTTTAGAGTAAACTGTTGACTAGCCATAACTGATTGGCTTGCAGTGTATAGATGGCAGCACTTGGACTAGATGGATATAACAACTAAACAGTTGTGGTATATATTGGTATTGTAAATAAGTGCGCTAGTAGGAAGGAAAGTAGTTTATCTGAGGTATCGGCTTCCGAACGATGTATATATCACACAACACAAGGAATCAAGAGATATGTTTATAGCACACCCAACTTACACCACTTCTAGGAGACCACCCTGACCCTGTGTTGATATAACGGGGAGTCACTCAGGGACCCTCTAAACAATTGCTGGTTCACGTAAAATGTATCCCCGTGACAAACTGTCAGAAGAGTCGTCAAGACCAACCCTTGTCCCTGTAATGTCTCTTGACATCTTTAATCCTCCATGTTTACAGTAGTAAGACAGAGAGAGCCAACACATATTCCTCACAGATCTGTCGGAACATCGCACTAGCATAGCTCGTATGTGTAGTCTAGAGGGGATGTTGACAGTGATTTGTAGTTGTAGATCAAGTTTTGACAACTCTCCCTTACATTGTTTGAAATCATGCATGTCCACTCTTATTTCACTATAATCACAATTCTTATATCTTTTTATTAACATCTGCTCTTTAAACCCTTCTATTTCATCATTCTTTCTTGCTCGTACTTCTGTTATCCATTGGTTTTTGGTTCTGAAATCCACTGATTTGTTTATTAGTTTGTTTTGAAACTTATTAAAGAAATGTATTAACTAGAGGTCCTTGCTTCCTACTTCGCATGGCTGACAGTCTTACCTCTTCTTGGTGCAGGTCACGGTCAGACAATTCTAATTGTCAATAATTAAATAAACTCTTTTTCAAGAATTTTAACATGTCAGGTTTTATTAATTTTGTGTGCACTTGCGCAGCGATAGATGGCTTGCACCTTGTGTTTATCTTAACGTAGGGTGTGAACTATCCGTCGTGTGTGAGTTGGATTCACACAAAGCTAATATTTATTTATAACTTATTTATAAAAAATTATCAAAAATCTTGTAGCACCATTTTTGCTAATGATATATTTATATTCATTAGCATTTGTTTCCTTTTTGTGACTTGAACAAATATAATTTGTGTGATATCTCTTTGTAATTTGTCCCGCATCACAGATTTTTAAGATGATATTTCCTTGGGAACTCAGATGTATCTATTCTACTCCAGAATATTGTGACCTGCTTCGATGGCTGCATGGTCTAAGGCATCACTCTCATGTTAGACTAGACTGCCGATGACGAGGAGATCAGAGTTCGAATCTCGGTCGGGTGTACTGAGGGTGGTTTTTCCTAAATGCCGCTCATGGTCCACACAAATGTGGGTACACTTCCTCTAAATTCAAGCTGCCTCATCGCTACCTCATTGGGGTACTTGGTACATATACGTACAACCTGAGCAGGTAGTAAGACGCGGTGATAAAAGAAGTGTTTGGGACATAAAGATACCGAGTGTGAACGGACAAGTTGGATGCGCGCCAGCTTGTTGCTGATGTGATCCCTTAAAATTCACCCTCCTATCTTCACTCCCTTGAGTCTAAAGGCCACCGAAGCTTGATAACCCAAACCTGAAATGTCATCATAAGAAAGTGTGATTCGGAACGAGGTAGTCGTCAAGTTGCTCTAAATGGAATAGTTTTGGTCCAATGGATAGCACACGGTACCATAACCGCTCGACTCTATCGCACATTTTCTTCTTCTTGTTCATTCTCAACGCAGGAGCGGGTTTCTAGGGTCTCCCATCCCCGGCCGCAAACGCTTCCCCTCCGATTCCCCCCACCACATTCACAGTCGCGGAAACACGAGTCCTCTAGTCCTGCAGCGCTTCTACCACCAGCAGAGCCAGCACTACCCCCCCTCCTCGCACAACAGCCAGTCCTCCGAACAGGCGGGAGGAGGGGAGGTGGTCAAGAAACGCTTTGCCTCCTACATCAAGTTCCATCTCGGCAGCGGGGAGTCCCGCAGGAGTCTTCAACCGGCGACGGGCCGGCCGGCCAGTCAGAGCCCCGACCCTCCACCCAGGATGCACCGCGGTGGGTCTTCAGGGCTGGCCACTGAGGGGGGTACACCGACACCAGGCTCTTCACCTCTGCTGCTGCGCCGGAGTTTCTTGGACATGTCCCCGATGCGGCGAGGTTTTGTAGAAGGCTCACCTGGGCTCTCCAGAAGGTGAGAAAATGACTTTATTTCTTGTCATCTTGGTACAGGATCAATGATTGTGGTTGGTCAAGGTCATTGGTTCACAGTTCACTGAGAGTAGTTCCCTCTCAACTGGTTAAAATAATCTATTCAACTTTCTCATCATAATCATCAACTGTTTCCAGGTTGTGACCGTGTCAGTTTAGTAAAATGCCTCCATCTTCCTCTCTCCATCCACTATTCTCATCTCACTTGCACACCTGCTGTAATCTGCTGCTCCCGTTTATTCCTTGGTCTTTATTGCAGTCTTTTTCCTCCAAACCACATCCCCATCATTCCTTTGGTATTCTCTCCTTTTCCATCCTTATTACATGCCAATATCATCTCACCCTTGCTTCCTCTACTATCTCGTGTACTCCAACATCCTCATTACATGCCCATACCATCTCAGTCTTGGTTCCTCCATTATCCTCATGGATATTCATGATTAGAGGATACAAACATTTTCAGATTCAAGTTTAAAGAAATAAACAACTGGAATGAAACATTTAGAGCTATTGTGGTGCTTTCTAGATGATTAGACCAACATAATCTTAAATTTATAACCATATTATCAGGGGTTCCGGAACAGGGAGGCTCAAGCTCCCTTGTTTTTATCTTGGTGGGGCTGGGAATATATCTAGCTCCCCACACCCCCCTGCCAATATTTCCCAAGTAAATTCAAAATCCATGTCTAAAAACATAAAACTTTTAGCATAGGTTTGTTAATTTTAACTAATGAAGACATAAATTTATAATTAATTTAATAGATAACTGAAATGTCCTAATTTTGTAGTTTATATTTTTCTCATAAAAATATAGTAACTAGCATTAGACCTATTTGTTATTGCCTTAGTAAAAAAAAACCAAAGTAGTAAAGCCGGAAGTGTAATTCTATGACAATTTCAACACAGATAAGAACAAATTGATAAAATTTCACGGTTGAATTATAAATTTAATTTGGACACGAGGTTATTTTTCAACCACATTTTCAAATTTTATTCTTGCAATATTCTTATCCACCTTAGTAAAATTAAAAATCAGGACATTTAGTAACAAGCTTTCTTGTTGTGATTTGAATAAAATATGTTATTATTTGTAGATAATGTTGTGATATTATATTTGATGATGATGTAAGAAAATACCAAGTATTTGTTCAACCCTAGTTCAAAGCTCCACAAAATGAGCCTTGACAAGGTTGATATATAGGTCTCTACTTTGTTTACCCTGAAAGCTAGCAACGAGGCTTACCTTGCATGGTTCAACTATGGTGTAGCCTCTAAGATAGAAACATAGCATGGGCATAGTGAGGGGGGGAGGGGGGCTTATGGGTTTTAAACCCCTACATAACCCTGAAATGTTCGGAAGTTTTTAATGTTGATAGTAAAAGAGTGTTTAGAGAAGTCACTTTGCAAAACTATTCATCTTAATTTAATTTTGCGATTTAATCTTCAGAGAGAGTATTTTAATCATTTAAAAGCATCCAATTTTTCAAAAATTTGTTGAAGGAATACCAGTCCAAATAGCTTCCAGGGCATCCCCCCCCTCCCACACCAATAAGGTTCTACCGCCACCTTTTTGATTTTTTGACATGACCCTCCCAATATTAAGCTCTCCCCACACCCTTGAGACACACAGTATAGTCTGCCGAGGTAATACTGCTACCTGTTGGGGTAAATGGAGTGTACAGGTAAACAGGTAACTTCATTGGGTGTGACATGGGCTGTATCCGAATAGTCTACTTCACCCGCCGTCGACCCTTGACGTTCACTTGATAGTTGCATTAGCAATCACGTGATAAAGTGTAGATCCATCTGAATAGTCACGAAGTGTGCTAATGCACCCCTCACACGCCCTTTAGTCCAAGGACAACAGCAAGTTACCCTTGACATGCCGTCGATGCACTGTTTGATAGGCAATTGTTTAATTTTTCGTCTTCTAGAGATAGAGCTCATAGAGTAATGTGATCTTTGATAACGTGCGTTAAATATATTGGTTGTTTTGTAGTGTTGTAGAGTTGTATTGTGTTGTGTTGTGTTGGATAATTTGGATAATTTGTCATCTGCAGTGAAAATAAGTCACCACAAATCTCTAAGTGGCCCTACGCTAATTCGAGCTGATAATGGTGTTTAAAATAGTTTCTAAGATCATTGATAAGAAGCAGCACTGCGGACTCAAGGGTGTGAAAAGGATATTTTGCCGTTCGAATAGTCTGTTGCAGCCTTCGATGTCAAGTGCGTGTTAAGTGTAAAGTCATCAAGTCAAGTGTACTTGACTATTCGGATACAGCCATGGAAAGTCAAGAAGTCAGAGAAATTATAAAATATCATTGAAATTTTCAAAATTGTCTGCAATAATTTGTGAAATAAGAAGAAGAGATCATCACCAATGCAAACTATTAGTTTTAGCCCCAATTAATGTGATCTTTGTGCAAAGAATAATTAATTAAAGGCGATGAAAATTATGAGATTGTGAACGTATGGATTGTATCATAAAATACTGGGAGAGTAAATATTCTTTGGTCCGGAAAACCTGGGAAAGTAAAGGACTTAAAGGGCCGGCCTTATCAGCGCTGTTTGAATGGTATCAGCAGAGATCAACTGGGTCTAAATTGTAATCATCTGTTACCATTGATAATATATTTTGAAGTGAAATGATGTCAGAATGTAGGGCCAATGTTAAAATACTAGGCTTAAGTTACTTTATAATAAGTAGGGTTATTATAAACAACCTTAGTGTCCAATAGTTTCAAAAATTACCACAACTTCATTCATATATTCATGCATGAAGTCATATGGTCATCTGATTTTCAATTAATAGTATTAGTAATGGATGATACGCAGGAAGGGGTATGGAGGAGGAAATACATGAGGGGCATTGTATGAGATTTGTAAAACATTATTATATCTGTTTCAAAGCCATAAAATGTGTGGGTGGGTAAATTATATGACCTTTTCCTAAGCTCTTTATTTTGACCAACATCTGTTGAGAGACTTTGAATAAATTCACAATGTAATAGCTGCAAGTCCTGTAAGAGGTTGCGTTGCGTACCGCTGGTAACTGACTTGCAATGCCAACTATCAAGAAATGTGTTTTTTACTTAAAATTTTCAAACAAACATTGTATCTGTATCTGAGAGATTGTTACTCGGTTAAATATAGGAAGACATTTTGAATGTGTAGCTTACAGTACTTTTAAAGTTATGGATAGTCCTGGCAGGCAGGCAGCAAGACCTGTGGAACAGACACAAAGGTAAGAAATATTTCTTTCGTTGTCTGCACTAAACTCAACTACAATTAAAAAATAAAAACTCATATCTTTTAGGGACATCCAATTTCCAAAAATTTGTCAGGGGTGGATCACTTTAACCACATTATGTAGCTTTAAATTGCATCTAAATTTCATAACATTTTTGGAGGAGGGCTTCCAATCCCCCTTTTGTCTTGGGGGGGGGGGGACGTTCAAAACACCCTTTCTTTTGCTAATAGCCCTTTTACACAACTTTGGCTCCATCACCAATAGGTGGTCTCCATCACCAATAGGTGGTCTCCATCATTTATTACCATGCTGTAACTATAGACAGTAACAAAGAAAAGCATACAAAAAAAGTACTATATGTGAAAAATAAGCCTCCTTCAAATAGCTTCAAAAGTCATCCAAGGTCTAAGATATAACTCGGTCAGGACCTCCGAACCCCCACCACTTTCAAAGAGCTTCTGTAGACCATGCATATCATGATGTTAAGTTTAAAATCTCTTGGTATTTTTAAGGTTTGTAACCAGAATTGAGATTCTGTATTTATAATCAAAATGAAGATTGTGATTTGTGTTTGACCTGAAGGTTGATTCTAACCCTCTGACTGTTCCAGGTACGTCTCCCCCTCCCCTCCCCAGCCCCCGCCCCGTAGACTGTCGGAGAGCACATCAGTGCCCGGTAGTCCCCAGCACCGCCGAGTGGAACACTTTCGTGCGAGGTTCCACTACACGCCAGAGCCCCAGAGGAGGATATTTGGAGGTCAGGATCTTTGATAGCCGGCTGCGCTGTGATAAGAGTTGTGCGTCAGTGTGTTGGGCAGGGGTAACTCACTATGTGACGCTCCTGCGACTCATCCTGTGGTGGTAATATATCAGTGATGTGGGGAACCCAATGGTTATATCAACCATTCTGAGCTCAAACTTCAAGTCTTCTCTTCAAAACCAGGCTATAGACCAGTCAGGGTATAGACCAGTCAACCAGGCTATAGACCAGTCAACCAGGGTATAGACCAGTCAACCAGGGTAAAGACCAGTCAACCAGGCTTATAGACCAGTCAACCAGGCTTATAGACCAGTCAACCAGGCTTATAGACCAGTCAACCAGGGTATAGACCAGTCAACCAGGGTATAGACCAGTCAACCCGGGTATAGACCAGTCAAACAGACTATAGACCAGTCATGCCGGGATCACGATCAACTCAACGTAACATTCACTTATAACTTAATATATGTGTGATCACAATTCACGTAACTTAACGTAACAAATCGAGCCAAACATCTTCATTCTCGACTATGATCTGTGATTTGTAATATTTGTACAGTGGTGATCTGTGAATGTTTACAGTTTTCAATCGATGTAATAAATATCTATTTGTAAAGTTTTTTGATAAATCTAGCTTTCCTCTTTTAGTTAAATCATTTTGTTTCAATGTCTGATCACTATAACTTATGCTAAAGAGTAAACATTGGTTGTAATACCAACAAATGAATTAGTAAATAGCCCTGGTGATGTCACTCGCATAATGATTGACTGGCTAGATCACATGATACCCTTCAAGTAACGTTTACTTAAAGTAAAAGACCTCCCAGGACATCTCTTACGTTAATTTAACTGCATTGTGATCGCTTCCATTTAAACACATGAGGAGGTCCTTTACCTTAAGTTAAGTTAACTTTAAGTTAACGTTAAGTTGATCGTGATCCCAGCATCAAACAGGGTATAGACCAGTTGACCTGGAGGTCAACCAAGCGATAAAGTTGCTAAGGATCAGTTAGTTTACTTGCTTGCTAAACGTGTTCACCCTTAACTAGGAAGACATTCGAAAGTCAGGAGTAAGTAAAAATGTTTTAATATCGCTCTACTGCGTTATTTTTTTATTTGACTTGTACCGGGAATAGATCCAAGAGCCAAAAATTAGACATTTTTCAAACTATAGACTGCCTAAAGATGTTGGTGTACATCTGTTTCCTGTGTGATTGCGTGGTCCCATGAGTGCTAGGACTTAACGTAATAATAGACACATCTTTGACCGATGTCAACAGTGCAATAAATTATACTAAATGTATCGGCTGAACAATGACATTCACTCGCAAGAGTTTCCTCTGGTTTGAACTTGTGGCCTGGAAAACTGGTTTGATTAGCAGAAATTATATTGGTAAGTTGGTAACTCCTTCTTTAAAAAAACAAAACATCTCCAATGGTAATATGTTTGGGGGCAAAACCAAAGCTAAATGCATGTGAGAGTCATATGTGGTCTGAATGGTAACATTGACTCAGGACACAATAACCAAATGGCCAATCCTATAGGGTAAATGCAACTTTACCTAATTCAACACCAACTCTAGACAGATGTGAGCTGATAAAAGAATGAAGATTCACACTTTGTGGAGCTGTCTTGTCTACACTTCTTCCAAGGGACTTAAGATGGGTCCAGATTGACTTGTGACCGATGAAATGTTTGATTTTTTAACTGTCGTAGTTTTAGATCGATGCACCTCAGTACAATATCCTCGACTGATAACAAGATTAGCGATACAATCCTAGGAACACACGTAGATGTTGCTAGTAACAGAGGTGTAGTGTTTATTTATATTAACAACTACTTCACTCTAGGTCTAGTTCACTGCGCTCTACCTCACTCAGAGGATACTAGCAATATAACCCAGCAGACATCGCCGCTATCTCAGGGGAAAATATATTTAGCCATTTTTTAACAATCTTTTCTTGATTTTGTTTATTTCCCACAAAAAAATAGGCAGTTTAATAATTTCATTTTAATCAAGCAAGTAGTTACCAAATATATTGAAATAATTTAAATGTAAAAAATGCAGTAAAATGAATATAGAGATGGAAGTAAAATTAAAAACATTGTTTTGATGAGGCTAAAATAATTATCTCTTAAGTGGCGCGTGTGTGTTCAAAAATAGGTTTATTTGCTAGTTTTATACTCACATTTTAAAACCTAGGAATGTGTTTCAGTTTTAGCTAAAAAATAACATATTTTTTTATACCACCTTATTATATACTTAGGCGCGGCGGAATCACGTTTCTCTTTAGTACTGGCGACATTGCTCCACCGTGCCTCATGTATAGATCACGCTAGCATCTACACAATATTCCATTAGTGTGATGTTTGTTGTCACGTTCATTTGTTTACAAAAATATACTCGGGGTCTGCGAGCACCAGTTCTTTCACTCGAGTCGATCTCGAGCGAGCTTTTCATGAAGCTCCCCAGAGTTTAGTCGAGTTTGGGTTAGATAAATGTAAAATGTGATTTAGTTAAATTCTCTTCAGGACAGTTTTAAAAAACATTCATGAGTAAAGGTTTTTATGTGCAGATTTAGCAACTTTTTATGTAAACGACCCCAATAAATATCTGTCCATCTGGAGTGTAGATACTCACTTGGAGCCGACCTTCGACCAGAAAGATAGGTTAAACATTAGTGATTTTTAGGATGTGCTTAGTAAACATTTGTACATAGGTGTACTTGATACAGTCTTGCACTATATCTCCTTTATACCGAGCCTCATAATATCCTCCACTCAACATCAGCTTACTGAGTTACTAACTTTGACATTCCACTAGCAAACAGTACAATACCCTCTTCACTCCCACGCGCCTAATTGCACAGACCACATCCAAACAAGCAGAGAATTATTCATCACCAGACACACAATTCAAGACAGAGAAATAACCTTTTTCAAGTTGCTCACAATTACAAGCCCTGAGCTTGAGTATTTATTTAAGGCTCGAGCAGCTCTAAAATGTACCAAACATTTGCTCCAATGCAGCGTCGTCTACTCTTCAAAACATAGACAGTCGTTTTCTTATATCATGTTGTTTGCAAGAGTAGTGTTGGGGTTGAGTCCTTCGGACTAGCTTTAGGAGACAGGTTCAAATCTCGTTGAGGGTCTGATATCCAGCCTCCACACGCAAGGATACAGAGTTTGTTGTTTTTATGTTTCAAGGGGCGAAGAACACAATCTAAAACACTCCTTAGCAACAAGCCATGTTTAAAATGACTTTTATTATTAATAAATACCTTATTATATATGTGAGCACAAATTTTGTATTTAAATCGTGTTGCATCCATGCCAAAATAAGCTCTTACAAATTATAGCCTTATCCAAAGCAAGATTTGTTTACCAGATCCTTTGTTTTTAAAAATCTTGAATCACTCTTGTAGCTTTCAAATTAAGCTAATTTTTGCTAAGAATGTGGTGCTATTTAGTGTTCTTAGAATATAAAATGTTGTCCGAGTAAAACTAGATGGTGAAAACTACTAAAGACTACTTCAAAAATGTCATTTAAAACTACTTGCATGCAGTGTGAATGTGTAAAAGGATTTTTAAAAACGTGTTTACCTTCTTACTGTGCCACAAACGCAGTGAGATTCAATTATCCGGATGAAATGTATGTGTGAATAATTAAAGGTACATTTTAACTCAAGAACTAGTGATAAAAACATTGACGATGTACATTCACTACCCCTGAAAGGTAGCAGCCCTCTTCACACGCAGTGCAGTAAAACAATCACTATTCACTGCTCAGTGTTCGCAGGTGAACCAACACAATATAATAAAAATTATCTCTTTATATAACTGTGTCTCACTCCTCTATCTGGTTGGACTCTTGTGTACTAATTACACTAATGTGTTAGGGATGAGGAAGGTTAAATTTAGAAGAAACGTACCTGCATTTGCATGGAAGAAAGGGGTAAACCCCTCAGTACACCTGACCTGAGTTCAAAACCCAATCATCGACAGTCCACGCTATTGCGTGATTCCTCGCACTATTTGACCACACTAGCAGGGTTTGAACATTTCTCGCCAGCATTGTGTATCATGTAGCTACGCTCTATCTGGACCAGTTTGTTCCTTAGTTCATCCAGCTTCATTTTCTGTCGACATCTGAAAATTGAAACATTTGTGTCGAGACCAACTTGTTCAGTGCTACTAACACGAGAACAGAAACTAATTTTAAAGTGGTTGCGTTTCTCGAATATAAGACGAGAGGTCTTATGGCTTGACAAGATAACCTTATAGACCGAGAAAACATGTCGTGTTTACCGCTAATTGTACATTTTGGAATTTGGTCCGTGCTGTTTGTGTAATCTGTATGTGTGGTGTTCTAGATTGTATTGTGAACGCTTCAATCGCTTGTAAGTTGCCGGTGTGCTACCGCGTAATGTAATGCTGATGCTCATATTCGCTAAAAGTGCCAAGTTGTATCGAGGAGGTGTAATACTGTCATTCGCAGGGGCAAGTTTCAAACAGTATTGAAACATTTATAAAGACTTATTAGATATAGATTGTCAACAAGCTACATTAATTTCATTCTTACATCAGGGATAGCTCGGTGCAATACCTCAGATTATTTGCACACATCTTAACCTTACTAATTCTGATCAAACTACTGAAAGAACAACCCTTTTTTAAAGGCACCACACCCCTGTATTTTTTGTAGAAGATCCTGAGCTCTTTGAACACTGTCATAGGTTGACGGTACACATTATAGCGGCAGCTCACTCATTCCTCACATTGGAACCTCCCCATACCTTGTCAGGTGCATGTGCCTAGCAGGTATATATCATAGGTTCATGACTTAGATGTTTGTTTGAATTGAATTACTTCCATATGCTAAAACCCTCCCCGAGTGACTATTTAACAATCTTAGAACAGTTGTGTCCATCTCTTTATCTACACAATGAACTCTCTGATAGCCAATATACCTCGCACATTGAGGCAAACACAATCTCACAGATATATCATCTATGAAAAACATGGGAAGGGTTTAAAATATAACATTTCATTTTGAACTTTTAAGAAATACAACTGCACAAAGTGTTACATTTGTTAATTAAGAAGGATATTTTGATATTTCAACAAACTAATTAGTGGTTTGTTTAACACCCTTAGCCGAGTAGGTTGTTATCGCTGAGTGCCTTGTTCATGAGCGTTTAGGTGGTATATAGTGTGTTGGTCTCGTGAGCGCACGAAATCACAGCCGACTGAACAAGTGGGCAGCGCAGTTGTTTACTTAGCTGGTCTCTCTGTGTTTGACATGAAGTTTAAAGTTTCTGGAATTTGATTTGGAGAGCAAGCTTTTAGTGAATTATTGACATGTTCAGGACTATCGGGAACTGTTTCAGTTATATTGACATCTTCAGGACTATCGGGAACTGTTTCAGTTATTGACATGTTCAGGACTACTGGAGACTGTTTCAGTTATATTGACATGTTCAGGACTACTGGGGACTGTTTCAGTTATATTGACATGTTCAGGACTACTGGGGACTGTTTCAGTTATATTGACATGTTCAGGACTACTGGGGACTGTTTCAGTTATATTGACATGTTCAGGACTACTGGGGAATGTTTCAGTTATATTGACATGTTCAGGACTACTGGGGACTGTTTCAGTTATATTGACATGTTCAGGACTACTGGGGGATGTTTCAGTTATATTGACATGTTCAGGACTACTGGGGATTGTTTCAGTTATATTGTGTTTTTAAAATCATTGTTAGTTTGAGATATTGCACAGCTACGACTATAAATGTTTCATCTTGACGACAAAACAGATTTGTTGTGGACTTAGTCCGACTCTAATAACATTATTTTATATGTGTTCATATTTATTTTCCTTTTTCTTTAAGAGAGAAAACATTTTCACAAACTTATTGCATGCATGGAAAATGTGTATTAGCCAAGGGTGTGTGGGTCAACATTTTTCACATGGAGTCGAGTTTGAATAATATATAGCAATATTTAAAGTTGAATTTCTGTAATAGAGTCATGAATAAATCATAAGTACAAACATAGATCTTTAGAATGAAAAATTTTTTGAGTAAAAAATATATAATCACACAAATTCCGATTTTGATACATTTAATATAAGTTGTACAGTTATATTATTTTAACTAGACGAAAGAAAATTTTGAGGGACTTTAGTTTCTATGAAATAATTTCTTTAAATTGAATAAAATTAATTTAACTCTAAATTTTAGAAAAAAAAAAAATTTTAATTTCGAGTAGGTACTCAAATTTTTTTAGTTTTATAAAAATCTTTCAAGTTTTGTTTGAGCAGTCACTAAAACCCTACTCAAACTTTCAAGTACTCACACACCCTTAGCTTTAGCGAGGAATTAATCCGTGCTAATTTCTCTTTATGTGTAATCAATTGCTCAAACACGTATTGCGTCATTTTCCACTGAAACATTCGCCAAATCTTAATTATTTGGCATCATCAATGTGGGGATTATTTCCAGCCCTATTCAAAAAAATGCGCAAACAATGTCATGTTATGACGACACTCTGGACTTGTGTTTAAATATGTCACTTGTTCGATCTGATGAAATGAAGTACTTATATTATTTTGTAAATCTCTGGACAGTTTGAAATGGCTGATTAAGTAAAATAGGTTGTAAAGTGAATAGTTGTTTAGGCAATGGAGACAGGTAGGAGTCACAACAGCTAACCTATTGTTCAAATGAACCAAGCTCATGCAATATATCTAGTCATGTTTGTAGTTTGTAAGTCTGTACATAATTATTATTCAACATAAACAGTATTGTTAATTTGCAAACGAGAGATTCATGTTACATGCATTTATTGTTAATACACACCTTGTTTTTTTAAAATTAATCGTTGTTTCTTTCTTGACTAAGGGCTGGTCTAATGACTCCTGGATGGATATTAATCTGGCCGATAAATATTTTTATCTGGTCAATAAGTTAAAAGTGCGTCTTATGACTGCCAGATAAAATGTATTTATCCATCACATTTTTATCGAGAGGTTTAAGTACCTGATAACTTTTATCTGAAAGTTAAAATTGACGTTGTCATAGTAATGCGTTGTTTTTCATGGGGTTTCACCATGGCTAAAATCTTGGTTCACGTGTTTAGTAGGCACAGGCCCGGGCTCTAACTAAATAAAGTTAGAACATTTAATTCACACCTCTATAAAAACTAACAAGCAATTTGTAGAGTTATAGTTAAATAAGAACACATTATTTAAATGTGAGTAAAATAAAATGAAATTTTGTAAACATTGTACCAAACTATTGATATTATTTTGGCCAACGCCGAAATTAGAACTTGCAAGACAATCTAGCGTCTGCGCCAGCATGACACCATCTGTTTTCTCGCACTCGGCTTAGCCGACATTATTTAACAAATGTTGAACGTTGTAGCCACCAGCCAGATAGTAACTGTAGCAGCAGGGTTTGTACGCATGCACGCACCAGTAAAAACCGTACTAATCTTGTGTTTTCTGCATAAAAATATATTTATCTTACAGATAGCTATCCGGCAGATAAATTCAGTTCATAATATGTTTAAAATATTACAGTGGCTGATAATCTTTATCTGGTTGCTAACTTTAACCTCCTGATATCAATATTTATCCATTAGTCATAAGACCAGCCATAAGAAAACTATCGACGCTCCTCTGTTCTAAAAGTAAATAATTCCTTTTCACTGACAAATCTCTCATCTGATGTTTGTAGTTTGTCAGCATCACCAGCAATACCAAATGTAATATTCACAACTTGAAGGTTTGTTTGAAACAAATTGTCCTCTATTTACACATAATAAAAGTTTGTCACCGAAACGGGACGATTTTACTACAGTTTTTGTTCAAGTTGTAAAGAAGTTGACTTCCGATTGTTTATTCTGTCGGTCGAGTGAAATTGCTGATGTACGTTGTTAAGATTAATAAAGGCCTACTTTTAAACTAGATTATCATGTTTTATTCTTAATAAATGCAACTTAAAATGAGTCTTGACTTGCTAATGTCAATCTGTGTTCTAAGTCATGAGAAACTGAACTGACTTTGGCGAAAAGGGACTTAAAAAGCTTTGTACTTTTTTATCTCTTAAGATAACTTTCAAAACTGTTTTATATATAAATATAAATATAGTGTGTATATCAGGTGAATTTACTTGTATCACTAAATCAAATTGAGTGATTTGATGGCAATTTGTAAATACTGTGTATTATTAAGGTATAAAACCTGTCCATTTATTTGCTTTAATGTACATAATTTACTGAATAAACCATGTTGCAGATTAAACATCTGGTTTAGTTATTTGCACATGTTCAATGTTCATGTTCATACCTTGTGTGTGGAGTATAGGTGAACATTTTCCACAGTGGCGGATGAAGACTCTGAGGACTAAAGTTGTTAGCAAACGTTTCGCCATCATTGTTGTTACATAAAATACAAAATGTTTTTTCTAGGGTCGTCAAAATGCGACCTTACAGTTACCCCATGTATAGTAGGGTTTTGACTGAAATTGGCGTTACCTTCCTTCCTCCCTTTAGCAGCAAATTCTGGTGCATTTTCTTGAAATTCACTTACCCAACCTATTATTTTATGTTAGCAGGTATTTCCATAGGATCCATGAACACTTGTGTCTATGGCTCACTAAATGGTCCGATTCCCCACCCCCAGCCATCATTGAGCTCCTGTTTTATTTAAACCATTTGGTTCAACTCTAGTCCAGGCTATTGTGTGTGTGTGTCAAATGGAAGAGCAATGTCTCGGAGGTAGAATGGGGTATTTATCATTGTATTATGTGGACTATTGTTTTGTGATTGGATTTATGATGAGCTACTCTTAACATATTGAATGTATGAGATATTGGCAATCAGAGTTTAACTACTGTTTGATTTAGAAACAAACTTTTTTAACAGTTGTAAAAATAAAGAAAAAATAAATTTTCATATATTTATTCATATGGTCATGTGATTATCACATTTCATTGATACTGCCATGACATTATATTAATATTGAAGTAAAATGTTATCAGTATTGACCACTATGAAGAAGAGAAGTGCTCTTGAAGTGCTGTACAGGGCGTACTTTGTACCCAATGTCACATATGCAGCAGAAACATGGACAGTGAATGTAACAGAGACTAGGAGAGCTGTCACAAGGAGAGACAAGGTTAGTAATGAAGTTATCTGGGAAAGAATTGGGGCGTAGGGAGTACATGAGATGGAAGGAGCAGATAACAGAAAGTGTTCAAGGGAGAGGAGAAGAAAGGAAGAAATTAAAGAAGGAAGAGTGGTGGAAGAAGGAAAGAGGAAGATGGAGACATTTTACTAAACTGGCCCGGCAACAGACTGGGAACAGTTGTTGATGATGATTATCAGTTTTGACCGCAAAAAAAAATCTAAGTTTTTTCGTAAGGTAATCTTACTTAAAGTCGTAGCTACCATCGAAAATATCTCCTATAGTACAATAGCAAAATTTCTTTCATGAGCTAGGATCTTGCGTTGTCGCTGTCCTAGGTTAAATCAGCTTGAGATAATCTTGCGGTTATAATGACCAAGCTAGCTATTTTATTTTAAAACTGTTGTCATCGTCAGTAATTGTTGAAATGGCTGCGTACAAATAAAACAATTTGATACTTTAGACAACATTTTATTTACAAAAACACACATACATACATTTTGTTGAGACCAACTAATTATTTTTTATATTTTTAAATATTTGATAAATGTTCATATTAATCTCAAACAAGACACAAAAAAACATGTACAATCATGTAAATTAAGCAGTTTTAACATTGAAATAAAGTGAATTTATGTAAAGTGTAAGTTAGAAATGTTTTTTATTATAAAACTTTTTTTTTACTTGACTGTACAAAGGTTCTGGGCAGATGATCAATAAAATGTGATTGGTTACAACTTAAGGTTGGAATTACATTGTCTTCAGTCAAAAACACTTCCCCCGGGATAGTCGCAATATTCTGGAATATTTTAAGTTGAAAACTAGTACCGCTGAATGCTCTACCATTTAAAAAAAGTTTCAAAATTTACAAATTTAATACAAATACAAACTAGAAATAATAGTTTGTTGCATAAAAACTGTAACAGTCAAATCCACAAACGAATGGAAGATTTTAATTATTTTTTTTAACTATTTCAGGTAATGGTTTTCAACTTGAAACAAATTTTGGTAAGCCCTCAGTAATAAAATGTGTCAACACTGTTTATCAATCAAATTTAAAAAAATTACAGGTAAACATAAAACAAATATTCCATCGTATAACTGTCAAAATTATATTCGGAAGCGGCACAAATACGAGAAGAAGTGGGCGAGCGCCACGATCGTGTCGAGTTCGACAACCTCTCAAGTCTTTACGTGGCAAATACTAGTCCTGTGATTGACGCAACCTTCACGTCGCATCATTCATTTCCTCAGTCCCAAGTTTCTCAACGCCTTCAGGTCTAACTCTCCGTAGTAATCCTCGCTGTTGGGAAGTAATCGGATAACACAAGTAATGAATAACAGTCATCCCAAGTAACAATCATTGCTAGCTTATCATAGCATGTTACAATATTATTACAAATAATAGTTTTTAGTATTAAATTCGCATAAAACTTAAGGAATGGATGCTACAACAGTTTGTAAATTAAAAAATAAAATACATTTACGAATCTAAAAATATCCCTTCTGGTTGTTAAATTTGATTTAATATTGAGAACTTAAACGCTTACCTAAGTTGTGTCATATTTTTACAATTATTCATAGTAATAATAGTATTTTGACCAAAAATTGCCAAACTTGGTGATAAAATTTTTTACACACTTTTTTTTTTCAGATATATTTAACAATGGTGTTTCCTTTATTTCCTTAGCCAAAGTAATAAATCAGTTTAAAACTATATTTTCTTTGAAGACTGTTTTTATTTACGTTTTATTAGTGAAAAAGAGAGAAGATTTGTACAAAGAACCAGGTCCTATGAAGTCTTAAAATATGAATGTTGACAAAATAGTCTTTGTTACCTGAACTTGAAAACAGGAAGTACAGTAAATAGAAGTTGACATTGGACACTCCCTTTCAAAACAACAAACACCCGTGCAGAAGATTATTAATAAGAGAATGTTGTACAAGTGGATTGAGTCACATTGTTACATAGTTTTGACAGTTTTACTTAAAACACATTTTACTCTGATTAGTTTTGTTAAATCGTTTAGGCTTGGACAGGCAATATAATTATGTTTAGTAATTAGTATATTTTCAACTGAAACAGTGTTACATGGTTACGTTAAGAGCTTATTATGACCATAATTCACATTTATATATATTTTATTGTTTATTAAGGAACTTTAAAACTAATTTTGTTCAGTTACAATTTTTAAATATGTGATATTATTTCAAAAAAGGAGATACAATATTTAATGAAACCTGCAAATATGTTGAGAAATTGTATGCAAGCCACACAACAAATAAGGTAAATACTTGACCTCTGAATAATTTGTACTTTCGAAAGAAATTATATATTTCCAATAAAATTATAATATTTTGAGGCGCCATTAATTTCTTTTAACAATCTTGTTTTGTTATTTTACTTATTTTTGTTTCTAGTCTCAACATTGTATCGCTATTATTATCTAGTTGTTAAAAACACCGCAGTTGGGTGTATTTTTACCTTATATGATTGGGTACAGTCTTATTCCACAAGTTTATGTTTAGTTTATGTTGCGTCAAAGGGCAGATTAGTTTTTATAATGTTGGTGGGAAAGGGGCTTGTGTTTTTGTTTCTATATTGATACTTTTTAAAACAAAGTATAGTATAATATATCTTTATGTATGGTTGGAGGTTGAAGGTCTCAAGCCGGGACACCGCCAGTCGTGCGCCCCCGCACCAACTTCCATTTTGACTCTCTGAAAACTCGAGCTTTATAAAAGCTTATGTTTGATATTTGACTCCGAGTGACAGCGAATATTAAGCTAAGGGACATTTAATAAAACTAGTTTGAATTCAAAAGATACAATTTCAGGAAAACATCAGCGCTCCTGTAAGTGTAATTTTCGTCACTAACAGTTGGGACGATGTTTTCGTATAATTTGGTCAATATGTCCATTAAAAAAGGACATCGGCTTCAATCGGTTCCTTACATTTAATTTATGTGTATAAATGATTTAGTTGAATACGTTGATGTATTGTTTGGACAATGTGGTGTACTCCAGAGGGGCGGCTCTGGTGTCCCCATGCCGGGACTTTGCGGTGTCCCCTGGAGGGCCTGGGCTGACAGGGGGTGGGAGGGCTCTACTCTACAAGATGGAATGGAATGATGCTTTCAACCCATGACTCAGAGTTTATGCCGAGTCATCGCTGGGTCTGGGCTGCTGAGGGGCGGGACGAGGGCTGGCCTGGGGGCGGGGTTTGCTCGCGGCAGACTTGGGGGCGGGGGCGTTGCGGGATTGTCCGTTGGTTTGCAGACCCGCCAGCAGCTCGCTCTTGCGGATGGTCTTGAGGTCGAGATCTCCGTAGTAGTCCTCACTGCGGACGCACGCAATGTTGCGGTTATTTGGGAGGAGAGGGGTCAACAGACAGACAGACAGACGGTGAAGAGTGAAGAGAGAAAGAGAGAGATAACATATATTAGATTGTTAACATGCTCAAGAGGCAAGAACAAGTCAACAACGAAGGTCTGCAAGAACTGGACACATTTTGTAAAATTGTTTCTATCACCAGAAACACCTTAAGGGTGTTATTTTACTATTGTCAATATGACTAATTAGCTTTTAATGTCTTAACAATGTCTCCTGTCATAACAGACCCGAGTTGATGATGAGTAACAGACAGTTGAAGGATAGTTCCAACCAACAAGTTAATACAGAAGTTACACTGTGCATGTCAATTGTCTCATTTTTAAATGCAATTATTTGTTATTGAAGATTGAAAACTTGATTAGTAGACTTGTTTAGTTAAATTTAAATCCATCGCACAACTTTTAGAAGTAATTATTTACAAGACATTTAAAAAAAACTAGTTTAATTCTCTTTATGTGATGACTAGCGTCATTTTAACAAGTGATTATAAAGTGATCACTGGCGGTGGGTCTAACCCTCCCACCCCCGGATATAATTTCCCCTCCGATATTTATCGAATATGGAGCTGAAAGCTGGCCTTACATCTAACTCCAAAAAACCTTCTCGAGGGAGTCTAATGTCAAACAACAAAAATTATGTCAGAGGATCGCTCCAAATAACATCTATGGGATGTTCAAATTTTAAAAGAAAATACTGGACCACTTCAGTCTAGTTTTGAAAAAAATAAATCCCACACAGGTATTGTTTTCGAATAACTTCTAAAGGCACTAGAGTTCCAAGTCCTTGTTTTAATAATCCCCCTCCTCCTCAGAAAATGTTCCCCGCCAGTGACACTGACATCCCAACCTGTCAACTCTGATTGATGGTCTGGCTTGTATTGACTGGCAATTAGTAATGTGTGAGAGGATCAAGAGCATTGTCTCTAGACACCACTCTAGAATCATCTCTCAAGCTCTGGACACCTGCAGGTGCTATCATTGTCTCTATAAAAAAAACTAGAATCATCTCTTAAGCTCTAAACACCTGCAGGTGCCATCAGTGGATCAGCTCCACAAATTTCACAGGACCTGACATGGCCTGGTTCGAATCCCAGCTAGAGTCTCATCCATCACATGGTGTAAGACCTGAGGGTGTTCTCCACCCTCCATCCAGGTGAGTACCAGGCTGAGGAACTCACCAGCCAGGAACATCCTCAGGGTCCTCGCAGTTTCCAGAGCCGTCAGTGTCCCCGATCTTGAAGACGGTGCCGATGGGGCACCCCAGCTCTCGGGCTACGCCCTCCGTGCAGATGTAGTACTTCCGGCAATCCTCGGGGTGGGCGTGGCGAGAGAAGGATCCCACGTTGCTCAGCTCACCCGCGGCGGGGCACACGAACCCGTTAGCCACCTCTGGAAAGCAACACAGAGGACGGTTGTGTCAGTAAGGGGGGCGTGTCCCTGGGAAGTGTAGGGCTCCAAGGGAGATGACAATGACTCACCATCGGTCTTGCACTCGGGGACCTGGTCGGCCCACATGCAGACTCGGGCCTCTCGGTCGTAGGCCAGACCCGGGGAGCACTGGTATCTGCTGGCCTCTCCGTTCCAACAGTTCCAGAAGGTGTCGCACTTGGCCTCATCGGCGAAGATCCCGTACAGCCTGGGGCAGTGAGGGGCGGTGATTGGAGGCTCTGAGAACATTGAACAAGACTGGTTGAAGCCTCTGAGGATAGTGAACAAGACTGATTGGAACCTCAGATGCTGAGCGGGGCCCTGGCTTGAGTATCTCCTCTGTCCAGAATGCACAGGGGTGAAGATGGGACACTACTGGGGGTTCGAACCCAGGGATGCTCTAACACACTCACCTAACTTGGCTCTGTCCCCGCAATCGGTGTTGTGGAGGTAGTCGCAGTTTTCGGTGAGATATTTGGGGTCGCTGGCGTCGAACGCGAGACCGTTACCGCAAGTCTTGAGCTCCGCCACGCCATTGTCGCACTTGAAGTACTTGTCGCAGGACACGCTGTGCGGGTAAAACCCGTAGTCGTCCGGACACTTGAAGGTGTCCTGGGCTGAAACTGAAGAAACACAAGAACCCCTGTTAGTATATTTCCTTGAGAACAGTTGAGCTATGGACTACATCCCCCTATATTCAGGTTAAAGATGTTGGTTTCCCAGCCAATATGGTCTCGTTGAGTTCTAACGTTCTAGTCATGTTTATTGATTCATTCCTCATAGATATTAATGCCACTTGTATAACTTTATACCTTAAATAATAATAAGACAATGGTACAAATCCGCCGTGTTAATTGCCACCATTTCCAGTGATGTTAATTCTTTCTATTTGTGAAGTGGACATCAGCTTTCTCTGTGACATAATTTATCAGATGTGTTGTCAATTCACCAACAATCGCTCTCCTTTGCTTGTCCGTGCTTCGTTAAGTGAGCGTCGAAAGACTTGTTTAGAAACGCTTATCGGACCATCGACAAACTCAACAAACACTTCCGGGATCTTTTTTTTTTTAACTAAAGTTTTAGATTTGTGTGTCAAGCATACACTAGACTTGGCACAGAAACATTTTTAAAAAATAGACGAATATCTGACCCTTTTGAATACTTAGATTCTAATTGTTTTGTTTTTTAATCCCCACGTCTTACTACCTGTTCAGGTTGTACTCATATATGCTGATTACTCTAATAGGGTAGGGATGAGAAAGGAAGCACTCTAGAGTTTATCTACCCACATTAGAGTGGAGAAAGAGTGGGAAACCACTTAGGGAAAACCACCCTCAGTAGACCCAACCGTGTTTAAAAACTTGATCTCCCCGTCTTATAACATGAAAGTGATGCCTGAGATCATTTGGCCATTGAAGCGGTTTGGATTCTAATTAAAGTGATAAACTTAAAAACAACAATACAAGGGTAGGAATGCAACTTTCACTCTCAGATACATCAATGCGAGGGTAGGAATGCAACTTTCATTCTCAGAGACATCAATGCGAGGGTATAAATGCAACTTTTATTCTTAGAGACATCGATGCAAGGGTAGAAATGCAACTTTTATTCTCAGAGACATTAATGCAAGGGTAGAAATGCAACTTTTATTCTCAGAGACATTAATGCAAGGGTAGAAATGCAACTTTTATTCTTAGAGACATCAATGCGAGAGTAGGAATACAACTTTTATTCTTTGAGACTTAAATTGTAGGCTAAGAAGTTATTCTTTATTTTGAATATATAATTATTTAATTTCTTAAATTAAAGCTTGCATTTGTTACTATCAACAATTTGGAGCGTGTATGAAAGAGGTTTGCTTTAAAATATCTTTAAATAAACCTTTATTTAGTATATAATTCTTTAATATTTCACTAGAACACATTTAAGTCCTTTTGGACTCTTTAAAGTTATTCCTACATCTCTTTTCTCTACTAACAGGACACCTCTAAGAATGGTCCGTATAAATGCTGGTAAGAAAATAGAACAACGATTACATAAAATATTTTGATCTAGTAATATACGTATATTATAATGACAGTTGTGACTTAGTGTGTTGTTGTTTAGAGCCAGAGTATGACAGTTGATGTGTTGTAACGTCAGTCCTGTATCGACACACCCAACAGTGAGAAAGTAGGAGTGCGCCTAAGGGGTGTAGGTGATGCAATTAGTCGTCTCGCTAAGGATTGCGGGGGGCATAACTGAATTGTGGCAGGGGTCAGAGTTTCGCACCTTTGTATTAGCAACTTATTATCTGTATATATAAATTTAATGGTGGCATAGGCGTAAAGTAGCTTGTTTAGGTAAAATTTTGGTGTTCAAAGAACTAGATTATCTGGGACTGACAGTGAATAGTTTAGAGAGTTATGCTCACATTTGTGTTTAATCTCATTCACGAGGAATTTGATCATTTACGTTTGTGACGGAAAACAAGTGGAACCTTGGACACAGGCAAAGTATACTTACACCAGACCAGACAGGTTAAAATGGCAGTGCTCCGTGGGAGAGCTTTGAGTCCTCAAACATGGGTATAGATATATACCATTAAGGGGCATTTAAAAAAAAGCTCATTTTAAACATGGTGTAACTAGAGAGAGGACACAAATATCCATCATCTGGCTTCCACAAAGCTAGGTTCAGGTAGGGACCCAACTCCCTCTTAACATAATCTACCTCACAAAGAGCTTACTCAGACTGCACAGTGTGATTACAATGGTCCCTTTATGACGAACATGTTAAAAGTGATACGTTAACAAGTGCACATTTGTAAGTGTTTCTATCACTGAGCGTTGACACTAGCGAACCCCAGTGTTGATGGACTCAGCCCGGCTCAAGGAGCGTGAGACTGAGGATCTGGTGAGTCCTTGTCTGTGCCCTTGGAAGTGAGTAGAGGTGCTTGTGTCATAAAGAAACCAGTCGAGAGCACACGTGACTGGTAAGACTAAACTTGCGACATAATACAGCCCCACAACATTATTTATTTGCGGATATGGGTGTGCTAGCTATTAATTATCGGGGGGGGGTAGGGGGGTTAAGGGACCACCACATAGCGAACCCATTTTCACTTTAAATTAGAAAATTAAAATATGTTTGTGCCAAGTGAATGACACGAATGATATGATAACGGAATTAGTCCTTTAAGCTATTAAAATAACCACTAGCATTGCTTCTAGGTGAGATCAACACTATACTGTATATTTCGCCCCATTTGACCAGATTATGGGGAGGGGTCTTTATATTACTACCTGATAGTGACACCAGTAACTACAGGAATATGCGTTGTGAGCAGATTGTTGCTCCAATCAACAGGAAGTCCTAATGAATAGTTCAGTGTTGCTCCAATCAACAGGAAGTCCTAATGAATAGCTCAGTGTTGCTCCAATCAACAGGAAGTCCTAATGAATAGCTCAGTGTTGCTCCAATCAACAGGTAGTCCTAATGAATAGCTCAGTGTTGCTCCAATCAACAGGAAGTCCTAATGAATAGCTCAGTGTTGTTCCAATCAACAGGAAGTCCTAATGAATAGCTCAGTGTTGCTCAAATCAACAGGAGGTCCTAATGAATGGCTCAGTGTTGCTCAAATCAACAGGAAGTCCTAATGAATGGCTCAGTGTTGCTCCAATCAACAGGAAGTCCTAATGAATGGCTCAGTGTTGCTCCAATCAACAGGAAGTCCTAATGAATAGTTCAGTGTTGCTCCAATCAACAGGTAGTCCTAATGAATGGCTCAGTGTTGCTCCAATCAACAGGAAGTCCTGACGAAAACTACCGTGGTGTGGCCCTCTACCATGAATGATAACGTCCGATCATGCCTCATACCAGCATCTGAAAGAATTTGATTCAAATCTCGGTAGAGTTGAAACGTAAACTTCATTTAGTGCAAAAAGCAGGGAAAGATTCATATTTTCCAATTGTGTGTGGTCCCAGGCGTTAACAGCCTGACTTATAAAAACAATTAATGGTCACCGAACGGCCCACCCTGATTCACTCTCTGGGAGGAAAGTTTTTTTTTGTTTCGATCTCGGTGGTTCGCCAGGAATCCACTTTCACTTTCCATGTCTAAGTGGTCCACCCCCCCTACCCCCCACTTTGCTATCGAACCTCCTTACGTGTTTTGTTTTCTCTGGGTGTCGTATTTCTGGGTTGATGACATATGTTTGGAGACAAATATGTGGCAGCTATTTGCTGTGCGGCTGCCAAAATGCGCTTTGGAAAGTTGTCGTTGGCCGCAGGTATGCCGACACAAGTGTGAGAACATTTCAGATAGGCAGGCTGCCCACCATTACAGCGCTGATTCTATTAATACTCAAGGAATGGTTTTAAAAAAGTTGCTCTCTATTTTCCGGTATCAGCTACAACAAAGACCAATGGTGTATTTTTCCTCGAACGTCTGACAGGACATTCTTCTGCTACACTCACTACTCCTCAACCATCCTTCATTCAACAATCTACGGCAGCTTATACTCTCACAGCTGTAGGACAACTGTATGCTACACTACTCCTCAACCATCCCTCACTCAACAATCCACAGAAGATTGTGCTCTCACAGAAAGCCCTGCCGAGGTGCGATGAACTTACCACGAGCCTTGAACTTTCCAACCGCTGACCGAGATCAAAAGTGACCGGACCAGAACTGTCTGTGACCCGGTTAGACCTCACCACACCCACCAGGGTTGCCACACCTGAACGCACCCGTTTATGTAATAATCTGTGTCTACATCTTGGTTCAAACCTCTTTGCCGCCAGTTGGCTTCACAACCTGAGCGAGTTCATTGTGCTCTGTGCTGGATAGTGACAACTCGTATTTAGTACGCTCTTTAATTCCTCAAATGTGGCCGGAGCTCCAAATCTGAGCCAGTATTCCCCATAAATATATCTGTCGCTACTAGATCGAGTTGTTTTAGAACATTTACATAACTTCAACACGAGGTAAATGTCAAGATCCATGACGTAATGAGGGACAACAAACACTCGTGTTAAATCTCCGAAAGTAATCACTTCTCTTTCGTAGCACGCGATTATATATTAATATTTCTAGCGGTGATGTTATGTAAACCAATATTATATGATCACTCCTTGCAGCATGGGTTTAAAACTGCCCTGAGCTGACGAAACGTACGGTAAGAGTGAGTTATTACTGAACCAAGTCACGTCTGTGCCGTGATTCAATAACCCACAGGTGTGACAGAAACTCAGCTTTCACCGCCAGGTCCTAGGAGTGTCGGCAGCCATTGACATGGCAAAGGTCCCAAGGAGTATTGTGTAAGTCAATGTCTCAATGGGTGGGGTGGAAGTGGGGGGTAGCCTTCACTCTCACGTGGAACTGTTCTGTCGAGGTGTTGCCGGAACTGTGCGGTCACAAGGACAGACATAGACCTAGGTCAGTTTAGATTGGCCACTGGTGACATTGTCTGGCAGACACAAGTCGAGAATATCACTAAATACTAAATACAACTATGGGGTGATCGCAACTCTGGACTTCCTGATTATAGAGGACTCAACTTGCCTGTCATATTATCCCCTTTTTCTGTTGTTGTGGAGGATCCTGACGTATATATCTCCCTCCAATGTCAGAAACTGTGGATCTTCCACAGAATTCAACTATACCAATGAGGCTAGGATAGCTGAGTAGTTGACACTCATGTATGCTCATCTTGTTTGCTCAGGCTGGACAGATCAAGTCACTCACAGCCAGTCCTGACCAGTTGACACTCATGTATGCTCATCTTGTTTGCTCAGGCTGGACAGATCAAGTCACTCACAGCCAGTCCTGACCAGTTGACACTCATGTATGCTCATCTTGTTTGCTCAGGCTGGACAGATCAAGTCACTCACAGCCAGTCCTGACCAGTTGACACTCATGTATGCTCATCTTGTTTGCTCAGGTTTGACAGATCTAGTCACTCACAGCCAGTCCTGGACCAAGAACTATGACTCTAAGCAAGCCAACATATTCTCCTGTCGCCACTGGCTATGCGACCACCGTGGCACGGTATGATGATGTGACCTAGGTCCAGGCACAGGAGGTGGGGCAGTTGCGCTAACCACTCTCCCCTGGTTACAGTTTCGTAACATTCCCTGAGTAGATCATAACGTGTGGAAGACAATATTCCATCAACAGAGAATTGATGAGCTCGGAGGTAAATTAGGTTTGTGATGAAACATTGCACCACACAGAAAAAAAAAGGAGAAAAACTAGTAGAAATAATATGTAATACAGGCAGTTTTTTCATAAAAATATATTTCTCCCTTGATAGAATATATACATCCCAGCAAATGTTGGCAAACCTGTGGTGGGGGCCCCAACCTGTTTTATGTTACCCCATAACACTCCATGTCAGATTTAGATGGTTGAAGAGTTGAGCCGCCAAAGGCCACTAACGTCCAGTCGTTAAACTCGCATTATTTTGCATATCATCATTTCCAACATATTATCATATTAATATTACCTTACAAACAGATTCATCACAAAGACAACCAACATTATAATAATTGTTGATGAATCAGTTTAATTTTAACTTATTTAAGTTAAAACTTTGAATGGCGCTCTCAGGCTTGAATATACGGTTGTCATAGGAACACCCCACAGTGTCCTAGCATGGCCGACCCTATTTGACGCCAAATGACTGCCCCTTGAATCACAAACAAATGTGTATTAAAACAAATACAGCCGGAAATAAGTTGAGATCCCTGGATTGTGATGTGACCTTCTAAAGAACTCCGTGACTAATACTTTTTTTATAGAGCTCTCACAAATAAGGAGGATCAAGGTGACAAGGAAACAACGGTAAAATGAGCTATCTAGAGTCTTTCATTGGTCCAATTGATTCTTCCACTTTCTATTGCCAGAACTACACAAGCGCCAACAATAATCAAACCATTTTGTTTTTAAATATGATAGTATCGTCGGGTCACATGTTAAAAAAAGTCAATAATGGCCCCCGGACTTAAAATGAACATTCTTTAAGGAATATAACCTGACCCTTCCTCGTTGTGCCACACAAAATACTTTATAAAAATGTCCTCTTGTGAATTCCCATTCCCAAATGGTGGCCTTTTAAATTCCATGTGTATTTTTTTTTCAAGCCCGGGTCTCTTATCAAACTGACGACGAATATGCAGCTTTCAGGATCAACGTACCACTCAGTATTCACCTTAATCATGACCTTCATTTCACCTCGAACTTGCGCTGTGGATTTTTTTGCTCCCTCTCTCTTGCCGTGTTCTGTGGACGTGCAAGAATTGCTCATGGATCCGGACATGGCGTGCTTTGTTCTCTTCACAACTTCTTGTCTCCGGCGTCCATCACGGGGACATCGCCAACGTGATCTGAATTAGGAATTAGATAAAAAAAAAACCATAACGATTTTTTGTTACTTTTGTTGTGTTTGTTGTTGAAACACAATCTGCCTTTTATGGCATTTTTTTGTTTGGTTCTCCGATTAAAACTTTTTTTACGGACAGATCGAAATGTATTTAGCTTAGAATGTGGGACAACCTTTAATTATATTTTTTACTGAAAGGTTCTTGGTAGTTCTCTGCGTCCATACAACCGCCAAGTCAACATGGCTCCAACAGCCGCCATTTCGGGTTTGCGTCAAGTCTGTTGATAACAAGAGGTAGCGAATTGCATGTCCCTGCCGGGTTGTTGGTATAACTGCGTCTGCCATCTTGGATTTTTTTTTTTAAATTTCGGATTATTTTCTCCATAGTGTCCATACCAAAGTTCATGTTTCCATATAGATTAACTCCGACGGGCGTGGTGGGAGGGGGTGTTATTACTAATTAATAATTGATAATAGATATAGCGTCGACCTCTGTGGTCTTGGGGGGAAGTACTCGCCTCAAGACCCTGTGCTCGTGGATTCAAACCCATCCAAAGTCAATGGATTTTTCTTGAGCGATACAAATCCATTGCACAGCTTCCCTCGGAGGGGAAATAAAGCCATCAGTTCCATGTTGACTGTCCCATGTAAAATATCCTTGGAAGGTGTGTGAAAATACCTTTCCCGGCAAAATTGGTAGAATATTTCGCTCTCACTCAAAGAAATCCAGTGCGGAAGCAACTGAAAACTACCGCCCTTTCTGAACTTCCCTAATGCATGTGATTTCTACCAAATGGTGGGGTGGCCCTAACCAGCCGAAGGGCTGAGTGTAGGCACAGGTCCGTATGGGTGGGTAGCACATCAAACCAACTTTATGGTTGTTGACTCATAGATCTTGAACAGTTTACGGGCTCAATAGCTTTAACAACCTAAACGATCCTTGCTATAACTTTAATACAGGATGTACATTAACACCATCATCAGCCTTAAAAAAACTCGTTATCACAGCTGAATTGACACTTCAATAATACAGAGAAATTCTGAAATGGCAAACTTATCAAGGCTTATAATGAATGGACACCCTGTATATCTCCACAGATCCAAGACATCCTTGCTGTGACTGTTCACCCGAGACATACTAGTCACGCAAAGTATTACCGGCCCTTGTCGTACAGGGTAGATGAATGTTCCGTCCGGGAATCAATCACATGACCGATTCGTTACACGCACCAACACCACCAACCGTGCAGACCAAACTTTCCCCGACGCCCACGGAGGAAGTGTAAGAACAATGGACAAGTGTCGGGGAAGTTTTGTTATATAACTTTTTTTCTAAATCAGTGTTCTCCCCGGCCCACTTTCACTCGGCGACGTATCGGGAGAATAATAGGATCCTGATGAACGAGAGAGGGAGGGGATTTTGGCGTGGGCCCGAGTTCCAGGGTTCGAAGCTCCGCCATGCCTTTCAGATCCACTTCCACTATCACACCGGCAAGAGAGAAAGTAGTTTACTCGCCCACAGAAAGTGAGGGGATTAATAGAACCACACACATGTGGGCCATACATGTGTGAGAAGATCAAGGCCTGAAGAACAAGATGAGTATGTTATCTATCAAACACACGTCGTGGAATATTCCTCGACAGAGTTTCTCTTGGATCTGCAAGCTAACTCTACACATCAATAAAATACTGTCAAATATAGATTAATTAGAAGGGGAAGATAGTTTTTATCGCAAAGTAAAACATTCATAATTCATTACAAGAATTGGTTGTGAACAAGGCTTTCTTTTATTTCCCACCGAAATAAGGGGGGGGGGGCGGTTTTGTGAGGACTACACTCATGAGTTAATTGATGGTCGATCATACGGATTCGAGTTACGCGGACTCGTAGATACGCAGTCGCGGCGGTACTTAGACTTACTACTACTGACTATCAAGAGTCGCTCTAAGCCAGGGGCTCCCAACCTTGAAGGCGAGGAATAATTAGTAAATAACATTTTAAAAAAATCCCCAATTAATTGAAACCTCTATCAGCAAATGTTGGAACTAGGCCTATCATCGCTAACGGCGGCGGGCGCTCGGTCGATATAACTCGCTTGCAGGCTCACGCCGGGGAGTATTTGTTTTTTGAATTGAAGATATCTTTTATTTCAAACCCTTTTACAAAGTAAGTGAGATAATTTTGTCTAGCGTTATTGGGAACATTGCCTACCAGTTGTAATAATTCATGTATTAGGTGAGCGGCCAAATGTAAGACGCTCTTACGCATGCACGCAATCCTCAGGATTGCCCCCCCGATTCACCTCTATAATCCCCCTAACCCGCTCCCCAGCTACCACGTGCAACACCACCTGATGTTCAACTCTGTCTCTCGTGAAAACTAAACAACATTGTCAACTTAAAGTGGAAGGCCATTTGCGGTGTTCTCTGCCAAACATTGATCCCAATATTCAAGAACTGATTAAAACCAAACACTGACGAGCAACACATCCCATTTTTCCCCTACCATTACACTACCAGTGTTACAATGAGTTTGGTAAAAAATAAATAAGTAGAAAAAAACTTTTTGAGATTTGTTATAGCAATAAAAAAATAATAGAGAGGGAAGTTGTGAGGGGTAAGAAATTTTGATGATCTAGGCCTACCAAGGGGATCATTAGCTGAAAAAGGTTGTAAGCCACTGCTCCAGACATAACATTTGTCGCTACTAGTCAGCCGACCCTCAGCTTATAGTGTTACCTCCATTTTGTGTTTTTAACAGAATCTGTTTCACTTCATTTAGCGCATAATATATATTATATATATATATATATATATATATATATATATTATATATCCAGAACACAATGTAATCAGGCGCTGCTTTTGACCTCGGTGGTTTTCCGATTGGCGCAAAAACGTTCGGAACAAATTGACCGAGTAAGACAAGAACTTACTGTAGATAGTCCGAAAGCGAAAAAGTTATATTTATATGAACAGCACGTGCGTTTGAAATGTGAGGAAAATAAATTCTTATAATGCTTTAAATAAAAAATAATGTTATTTTATTTTTATAACTATTCAGGTTGTTATTAATGCCCCCAAATACCAGTGGATACTTTGTGCATTGCACGAGCGAACATCGAGACGTTGTTTGTTGCCACCGCGCCCCTTTAGGTCGTACGCATTTGAACTAATAACGGCAATGTTTTAGGTATGAGGGAGGTTGCATTTAGATTAAATATACCCACATTTGCGTGGAGGGGAAGTGAAGCACCATTTAGTAAAATATGGAACCTCAGTGTACCCGACCATCACTCGAACCCCGACCTCACCATCGTGAAAGTGACACCTGAGAGCATTCGAACATCGGAGCGGGTGTTAATCAACGGCGCAGGTGTACCATGCACCACGTCTGTCCAGTGACCAGCATGAGTATCGGTGATCATACGCCAAGTTAGCCACACTTTAATCGTGAGAAAGTTGTTGGCAGCGACCAAACTTTCATAGGCGAGTGTTTTCCATGGTAGTCCTTCCGTGAAGGTTGGCCGTCGCAAGATGTTCCTCATGGAATGAGGCTTGGAGGCACTCGTGTCCCGAGTGAGGCAAGGTACAGGGAAGGTTGGCCGTCGCAAGATGTTCCTCGGGGAATGAGGCTTGGAGGCACTCGTGTCCCGAGTGAGGCAAGGTACAGGGAAGGTTGGCCGTCGCAAGATGTTCCTCATGGAATGAGGCTTGGAGGTACTCGTGTCCCGAGTGAGGCTAGGTACAGGGAAGAGTGGCCGTGACAAGATGTTCCTCATGGAATGAGGCTTGGAGGCACTCGTGTCCCGAGTGAGGCTAGAGCTATGGTTTACCCAAATTACCAACAGTTTGAACGAAATGTTTCCAAATGTTAAAGAAGCGGGCTCACAAAAAGAACTTCAACCTTCAATCTCGGAACATTTGAAGTAACTTTGGGTTTAGTCTCCACTTCTTCAACTCTTTTTACCGTGCAACCGTTGGACTGGGTACGTGGCCCATTCTGTGCTGCCGCGGCGCGTACTCAAAACAAAACAATGAGCCGCACCAAAATGTGGGCTTGTTAAGTGTACCGTGAACTTGTAAAGTGTTTGCTGAGCACTGCGCTAGTCAACTTTGCGGATATATTCCTCTTCGTTTTATTTCGCTTACAATACATTCAATAATATTGCAATTAACTTAAAATATGTGTTGATAGTTATTTTAGTGTTCCAGGTGAAATGTTGGTAACAGCCTATCTCAAGTTATCTAATTCTGCTTGAACCCAATGTAATAACTATCATCTCTACCCTTGTGAAAATACTTACGTACTGGGTGTGCAGGGTGAGCCCAGGCACACCCTAATCGCCCATGGTCAAACAAAGGGGTATGTACATTTTATATCTATACATTGATTTACTCTCTTAGCTTTAAAATATAAATCATGCACTAAACGCCGAGATGATTAACATGAAATGTTAAGAGTGTTGTAGAAATTATTGTATACAAAGTCGGTGTTCTTTTAGAGACTGTAAAAAATAAACTATGCAACGCGATAGCCCAACAGCAGCCCAACAACTATTCTAACTAGTTTTTGTAACTTTATTGGAACGTTTGATTGTTCATTTCCTTCCAAGCTATCAAACTACGCCAATGAAAGAGTTTGTAAAATATTCTCTCTGTGATTGAACAAGGATAGTGATAGGACGTTGGACAGAGAGGGAAAGGGGGTGTAACCTGGATGACCTTGATACTGCCTCAATTAACCGGAGCTTGTGTGACTTGTACCTGATCCCTGCGTCATGCACAGAGGCTAGCGTGTCTGACCACCTAGACCTGTATCTATACTCATTCCTTGGATACAGGGTGCTGGCAATAGAAGGGGCCGGGTTTAACCCCCGTGTCTTGCACTACAATACACCATCCACACAAGGTGCTGGCAATAGAAGGGGCCGGGTTTAACCCCCGTGTCTAGCACTACAATACACCATCCACACAAGGTGCTGGCAATAGAAGGGGCCGGGTTTAATCCCCGTGTCTAGCACTACAATACACCATCCACACAAGGTGCTAGCAATAGAAGGGGCCGGGTTTAATCCCCGTGTCTAGCACTACAATACACCATCCACACAAGGTGCTGGCAATAGAAGGGGCCGGGTTTAATCCCCGTGTCTAGCACTACAATACACCATCCACACAAGGTGCTGGCAATAGAAGGGGCCGGGTTTAACCCCCGTGTCTAGCACTACAAAACACCATCCACACAAGGTGCTGGCAATAGAAGGGGTCGGGTTTAATCCCCGTGTCTAGCACTACAATACACCATCCACACAAGGTGCTAGCAATAGAAGGGGCCGGGTTTAATCCCGTGTCTAGCACTACAATACACCATCCACACAAGGTGCTGGCAATAGAAGGGGCCGGGTTTAATCCCCGTGTCTAGCACTACAATACACCATCCACACAAGGTGCTAGCAATAGAAGGGGCCGGGTTTAATCCCCGTGTCTAGCACTACAATACACCATCCACACAAGGTGCTGGCAATAGAAGGGGCCGGGTTTAACCCCCGTGTCTTGCACTACAATACACCATCCACACAAGGTGCTGGCAATAGAAGGGACTGGGTTTAATCCCCGTGTCTAGCACTACAATCTACAAAACACCATCCACACAAGGTGCTGGCAATAGAAGGGGCCGGGTTTAATCCCCGTGTCTAGCACTACAATACACCATTCACACAAGGTGCTGGCAATAGAAGGGGCCGGGTTTAATCCCCGTGTCTAGAACTACAATACACCATTCACACAAGGTGCTGGCAATAGAAGGGGCCGGGTTTAATCCCCGTGTCTAGAACTACAATACACCATCCATACAAGGTGCTGGCAATAGAAGGGGCCGGGTTTAATCCCCGTGTCTAGCACTACAATTGAAGTCAAGATTTACTTCTTTAGCTTGTCAACACATCCATTTATAAATCGTTTAGTGGTAGTCAGGAAATCAAGAGTAAAAGCCCCGGTTGACACAGTATAACCCCTCCTAGTCCATGGTGAGGCCATTAGTATCCCGGTTAGCACGATATCACCACACATGATCCACTGTGATTCGCTCCGTCTAGTATCAACTTTTGTGTGTGTGTGTGTGTGTGTATCTGTCTGACAATTCAAACTGGAGACAATGCACTCCAGCCCCCCTCCCCCCAGGTCAAGCTTCCTGGGACACACAAAACCATGTAATTACAATATGGTGGCACTTTATGTTGGTCGGAAGATGAACACGTCACAACCTGACTGGCAATCAGATTGTTTTGTCAAGACTGTTTTACGAATAAGATTGGTCATCAGATGCCAGCTGTAAGAAAGATAAATGACCCTAGTTGAAGAATCAGTATGAAGAAGGTTTAACATCAGTATACGTCCCATCATTCCCTTGCAGTGAAGAAGAGAAGTCCCTCTGTGGACATCGAACCCGGTCTCCCAACAAGAGGTCAAGCCCGCTAGAACTTATGTAGCCTATATTTGCCAGCCATGGTTAGTGAGAATGTGTCAGAGATAAATGTATGTGATGTTTAGCATTATGTTCAACAGATAATTCATTTCAAGTAAGCAATTAAAATTTGATATTTTAATAGATCATAATTTGTTAAAACAATCATCAGCCCGCCATATTGAAACAATAACAAGGGCTTGGATCCAGCCATATCAGCATGTTAATAATTGATTATTTTCCGCAATATTGGCATTAAAGTCATTGATTACTAGCCACCATATTGGCAAAATAGTTGTGGCTGACTACCCGCCATATTGGCAAAATAATTGTGGCTTACTACCCGCCATATTGGCAAAATGGTCGTGGCTTATTACTCCCCATATTAGTAGAATAGCCCTGGCTTATTACTCACAATATTAGTATAATAGTCCTGGCTTATTACTCGCCATATTTTTATAATAGTCCTATCTTATTACTCGCCCTATTAGTATGATAGTCCTCATTTATTACTCGCCCTATTAGTATAATAGTCCTTGCTTATTATTCGCCATACTAGTCCTGGATCACTACTCACCCTATTACTATAGTAGTAATTGATTATTATCCGTTATATTGGTATAATAGTAATGGCCTGTAAAAAAACATGCTACCAAGAAGTTAAACAAATCAATGATAACTCCAAAATGTCTGAGGACTGATTTAACTTTATATAATATAGTTTATTGAGTGAGATTATTTCGAGTCAAGGCTCTACTTTAACTTAACTTTGTACATGTGAATGTATTGATAGGTCGTAATACAAAACATGGCTTAAAGTTTCCCCAAATGTCCTGAATCTGAATTCCAAAAATCTTGCATGAACATCATATTTCAAGCCCACTACATCTATGTAATGTTTCAAAGCCTCCTACATCCACATCTGTTTCAAAGACCCAACATCCACATCATGTTAAATCACCCAACATCCACATCATTTTTAACCCCCCAACATCCACGCCTTGCTAAACCCCCCAAAATCCTCGTTTGTTTCAAACCCCCAACATCCATGTCTTGTTCCAAACCCCCAACATCCACGTCTTGTTCTAAACCCCCCAACATCCTCGTTTGTTTCAAACCCCCAATATCCATGTCTGGTTTCAAACCCCCCAACATCAATGTCTTGTTTCAAACCCCCAACATCCATGTCTTGTTTCAAACCACCAACATCCATGTCTTGTTCCAAACCCCCAACATCCACGTCTTGTTCTAAACCCCCCAACATCCGCGTTTGTTTCAAACCCCCAACATCCATGTATTGTTTCAAACCACCAACATCCATGTCTTGTTTCAAACCCCCAACATCCATGCCTTGCTAAACCCCAAAACATCCACATCATTTAAGTCCACAACATCCACGTCTTAGTTCAAACCCCCCAACATCCTTGTCTTGTTTCAAACCCCCAACATCCATGTCTTGTTTCAAACCCCCAACATCCATGTCTTGTTTCAAACCCCCCAACATCCATGTATTGTTCCAAACCCTCAACATCCACGTCTTGTTCTAAATCCCCCAACATCCTCGTTTGTTTCAAACCCCCCAACATCCACGTCTTGTTCTAAGCCCCCCAACATCAACGTCTTGTTCCAAACCACCAACATCACGTCATATTCCCCAATGGTTCACTCGCGATGCACTGTGTAGTGTACGTACCGGCCACCAGCAGCGCTGCAATGAAGAACACAGATCCACAGCTCGTCATGATATAAGATGTTGCGGCACTATTGTTACTTGTTTAACTGAGCGGTGAGCGCTCGGGACTAGGTCTGTTATATACCGGGGACCCCCCTCTCCACTGACCTACTCTCCAGCCTGCTTGCTTGCTTGGCTCAGGAACACTGCATACACTTTCATTTCAGGGCGTCTTCAGTCAACGTGCGTGGCTAGTACCTCACAACCCTTCTATAGCATCTTCAGCGGTGTGAGGTAGTGAGGTGCGTGGTTAGTACGTCACAACCCTTCTATAGCATCTTCAGTGGTGTGAGGTAGTGACGTGCGTGGCTAGTACCTTACAACCCTTCCATAGCATCTTCAGTGGTGTGAGGTAGTGACGTGCGTGGCTAGTACCTTACAACCCTTCCATAGCATCTTCAGCGGTGGGAGGTAGCGACGTGCGTGGCTAGTACCTCACAACCCTTCTATAGCATCTTCAGCGGTGTGAGGTAGCGACGTGCGTGGCTAGTACCTCACAACCCTTCTATAGCATCTTCAGTGGTGTGAGGTAGCGACGTGCGTGGCTAGTACCTCACAACCCTTTTATAGCATCTTCAGCGGTGTGAGGTAGTGAGGTGCGTGGCTAGTACCTCACAACCCTTCCAGGGCATCTTCAGCGGTGTGAGGTAGCGACGTGCGTGGCTAGTACCTCACAACCCTTCTATAGCATCTTCAGTGGTGTGAGGTAGCGACGTGCGTGGCTAGTACCTCACAACCCTTCTATAGCATCTTCAGCGGTGGGAGGTAGCGACGTGCGTGGCTAGTACCTTACAACCCTTCTATAGCATCTTCAGTGGTGTGAGGTAGCGACGTGCGTGGCTAGTACCTCACAACCCTTTTATAGCATCTTCAGCGGTGTGAGGTAGTGAGGTGCGTGGCTAGTACCTCACAACCCTTCCAGGGCATCTTCAGCGGTGTGAGGTAGCGACGTGCGTGGCTAGTACCTCACAACCCTCTGGTTTACAGTAGATGTCGGCGGTTTATTAAAATAAATACTATTTTTATTTCATGTATCGTGAATTTATGGTTGTTTTGGAATAAAACTATCTAGTCTGAGGGAACAGGTTTGAGAGGATGAATATGGCCGTTGGTTGCATTCTGTAACGATAATAGAGCAACGATACTGAACATGAAGATAATACAATTAGTTGACCTTCTGTATTTATTTTTAATCTTCCCTGCAGCTCGACCAAGTACTAGCCACGCTGAATGACGGGAAACTCATTTTCTATTTAACCTTGTTGGCTTGAATGACCTGATCAAAATAGTAGGTCCAAGGCGCGTGGTACCTTTGAATACTCTTACTTTATACGCTCTTATCTTGATCTCAGCTACACTACTTGTTGAAAACATCAGCTGAGCCCCATTTAACAGTGAGACAACACACTACTTGTTTGAAAACATCAGCTGAGCCCCATCTAACAGTGATACAATACACTACTTGCTGAAAACATCAGCTGAGCCCCATCTAACATGGGCAGTCAAGTTAAATCTCGGGGACAGTTCTGAAGAATGTACTCATTGGTGAGTGTCAGAGAACAGATTGTGAGAACAGGGTCTTATGTTTGATTCCAAGTAGGGACTTACCATTCTAATTATCTGTGATTTTATCTACATGCTCGAGGAACAATATTCCTGTAAAGAGGATATCTGTGTACTTTATGTGCAATGTTTTTGATTGATTTGCTAGTGATGGAATAGCCTTGCAATCTTAGAGATGGAAATCAAATAATAAATATATTAGTTAAAATACTAGTAGAGATTTACAGTGAGATCATTTATAGAGCGTAGCTGTCCTAGACCGGAAATAAACGGTCATACGTCATTTCATCATGTCTTGTAGTACTTCCGGTGTTGTTACATTAATCGCTCCGCTAACGGTACTTCATTTACAAGTGCCATTGAAATATTAATTGCCTTAGTCTAGTCGGGAAATTAGATTCACGGCTTAAATTATTAGCGTAGAGATCTAAGAGACACTTTCTCTAGAGCGGAATATCCAAGGGAGCGACTGAAAACTGACTTAACCTTCACTCTGAGGGGCTTTGTGAAAAATGTATGGACTTTAGAAGATCATTGGAGACAGTTGGTACAAGTAGAACTATCTCAATATGACATGAACAGTGGTACAAGTAGAACTATCTCAATGTGACATGAACAGTTGTTGGGACCTTGTATGCCAATAACTAACCTTGCTAAGAAATACCTCAGAGCCCACCACTTCAAGATAGTACCTTAATAGCTACAGCGTGCCATATAATACCCCGGTATACATATTATGATGTGCCATCTAGAGCCATCTCAAATAATTTCCCCCATTCAATCATCAAGATGCTCAAGATATCCAGCCCGGAAACATTACACTCTAGAGTGAAGGAGAGTTGGCCATTTATAATATTCAGATCTATATATATATGTCTGCATGTTCCCCTGGTGGCCTTGAGCTTTCTGACAGTCAGGTATAGTGCGCATGCGCAGAGGCTACACCTGCAGCTATACGTCTGAAAACATAATAACACACAAGGGAAGATTGTAGAGGACTCCTGGTTTCATCTTAAGAATATATCTTACAGTTGATCTAATTAATGACAGCAACCACTCTAAATGAAATGTATTGCAGCAACCATCCTATATGGAATGTATTAAAGCAACCACTCTATATGGAATATATTAAAGCAACCACCCTATATAGAATGTATTGCAGCAACCATCCTATATAGAATGTATTAAAGCAACGACCCTATATGGAATGTATTAAAGCAACCACCCTATTTGGAATGTACTAAAGCAACCATCCTATATAGAATGTATTGCAGCAACCGATTTTGGGGACAATCTTCCAAGGTTTTAACTAGTAGTGACGTTTTTCAAAAGCTTTGGATCCTGCGAAAATACTTCTAGATCAGTACACATATTTATTTGTGAAGCACGCACCGTATAGCATGGGGTGTTGCGGTGCATCATGGGATTATAGGAGAACCATTTCATCAGTCTTCCTTTCAGATTATGGCAGCATTTTATTTAGCTTTGGTAGGAAGAATTCAAGAAATTGACAGAATATGAATCGTCTCTTATTTAAGTTTGGAGAAAGTTACTCTGTTTTGAACGATATTAATAATATATTTAAATGGGTTCGCTCTTTTTATCATTTGAAGAAAACTCAATATTATTCGTTAAGAACACGTGTTACACCAAATATAACACCTCATTTAGGTAAGTAGTACATCTCGAACCAGGCGTCGTACCCTGGTTGAATTTCCTGTATTCTACTTCTTTTTTTAAAACAATTAAATTGAGAAAAAAGTCAACCCGGTTTGCCGTATTTTTAAATAGTGCAACCCAATCGGAAAATAATTATTTAAAATTTAAAAATCATTAAAATGGTCCAGATTTATCCATTATCGACTGACGAATGCAAATAGCTGCACTTAAATATGTTTCCTGGTAGTATGCTGACAGGGATTTCCGGGGAGGGGCTTTAAACATCAAATATATTTACAAATACACAGGATGATGACGGTAGGTTATTCGGAGAAGTGCAAGCAATTGTTTGAAGGGAGAATGCGTGATCACATTGAGGTAAGATAGCCTTTTCCCCAGGTTACAAACTAGAGTCCACCACACTATCCGTGCGTCATTTCCTCACGACACTAGGTGTAGTGTTGTTCCCATCAATGTTTGTAAGAAGATGAACAAAAGTAAATTCAAGGTCACACCATCGTTAACCAGAAATGTGGACCAAAGCTTGCACATTGTTGAGTAACAATGATGACGTTAGACGAAATATTCCTAACCAAGGATACTTGTCCACACTAGCATTGACGTCTCTAGACATCTGTTTGAGCTACAAGAGCTATCTATATATTCTGATTGATATTAACTAAATTGTTTTTGTAAACAAAATCATAATTATTGATTTAAGTACCAATATTTTAACTGTTCTTAAAATAGTTCAAAATGTCATAGAGTTGTTATAGCGTGGACTTTAATTTTAATGATCTTGAGTTATCCGTATCACGGCTCTATAAATACCTCCTTTTTGAATCCCTTGGGACTTGAACCAATAACTCTGACTGATGGCTGACCGGCGTTTAAAGCGCCACTCAATGACCTTGACAATTGCTGGGCCTGAATACTCCTTGCTATACACACATGTGTACTTGCACTATTTAATCCTACACACTTCTTCCGCGCTCAGGTGCATACTACTTTCATGATATTACAGTACACTTAGAGCTACCTGGGGTCACTTATAAATTATAAAATATAGTTCTTAAAAAATTAGTAGCCATTTCTAATTCAACTCTACATTAAAAATATTTTCTTAAGAATGTATGTTTACGCTATATAAAGAAATGTAGCCAAATAATACATCATGTAAATGAACAAAGAACGCAGCAAGTCATTACGATTTAAGAGTTTACGTATATTTAATCGATTCAAAAGCTATGTTTAACCAAAGTGCACGATAAAGGGTAGATTCGTATCCACCCTTTGTGTTATCAAGGATGCATCAATAGGCTAGGTCCACTTGAAAGAGAATTCAGACACCATCAAACATGACTTCCGTCCTTTAACTCAAAGTCAAAGAGTTTAACAAGTGCACTTAGCATCCAAGGGCTCTAGGACGGACTATTTTGACCTTTACAATGTCTGAACCCAGTTATTTAAACAAGTACTTGCACTTCATCCCTAGAGCTTGCCTCACGAGGGTCGTTGTCGCAGATCCTGAAGAGAGCGTTGGTTCAGGAATATATAGCTACGTTTCAACACAAGCTTATCAGTGTCTTAATGTGATAAGAAACACTTGAGGAACTAGCTTGGGAGGAGAGCGAGAAACCACGAGGTCCCTTACTCCCATTGTTCTATTTCCCGGCTCAAGGTCAGACGAGAGCTCCCCGACATTCCATTACGACGTGGCTCCTGACTACGACATAATTATTTTATATATCAGTAAAACTTGTCAAGGAAAGCGTGTTGATCATAAACCTTATGTTTAAGCTGCAGGTACAGTATTCCAAGATGGCGGACATGTGTGCTGTTCGCTGAGTAGCTTGTACCTCCTCCGACATTTCCTCCACATACGGGCGAGGGTCTTTGGACGGACGGTTCAATGGTTTGTTCCCCATTTAACGTTGACAAGAAAGTTAATATCATACTATAAATATAACAGGTGATTATCAAGGTATGGTTTACTGGCTGTGGGGAGATTGGGGTTGGAATCCTGGTTGGGTAGTATTGGAGGTGATGTGACAACGTGCGATGGTTGGGAATGTTACAGGATCTGTTACAACGTGCGATGTTACAGGGTCTATTACAAGGTTTAGAAGGTCTCCTGCTCAACGATCCCCCCCTCTCCTTGCGTTTCTATCTCTGTCACATCTTCAGTAACATCCGGGATGCTGTTTCATCTCCTCAAGGCCATCGTAGCCCTGTTAGACCACGTGGTTAGACCTAGGGAGGAGGCACACAGAGTGCACCGTCAAGATTCTTCCCTCTTCCTCTGCGCATGCGCCCTGGAGTCACACCGTGAGAATAATGACGCAGGTTATATCAAGGGATCCTGTGTGTGTGGGGAGGGGGGGGGAGTACCACTACCGTATTGGGAACACCAACATTTTGACAAACATGTTTTTACAAACTTTTACTTAGGACATAACCATTGTTTTTCAAATCTTAGTAAAATCTTTCGCGAAATTGCCCCCTTGGTCTTTTAAATGTGAATTATAGTATTTTTTTGTTGATTTATTACCGATTTAACGATAGCAACATTCAACCAATAAAAAAATAGTTCCCTTAGCTTAGTAAATTTATTTCCCTCAATCAAATAGGATTGATAAAATATGTGCTTTAAGCGGCTGTTATTGTGGCCAAAGGCAAATATTTAAGAATGCAGTAAAAAAGAACAATATCAAACTAAATTATATATTTATAACCACCAATCTTTGATTTGTTTGGACACATTTTAGCCTTAATTTGTATATTTGTTCCACTCAGTGGCGGTGTAGTTGGGGAGGGGGACACTGGCCCCACTCACCTGGAATAAATTTGACCTCCCTCCCCCAATATATATTACAAATACTTTCTGATATTATTGAATATGAAGCTGAAAGATGGCCTTAAATAAAACTCAAAATGACTTCTAGATGCATTCGATTTTCAAAAATCAGCTGGGAAAGACCACTTCAAATATATTCAAGAGGCATCTAATTTCTTCTCTAAGAGTACAAATTTCAAAAAGTTTCAGGGGTGAAACCACATAAAATAGCTTTTAATAAATTTAAATTTAAAAATAAAAAATGGGTGAGGATTATCTAAAATATACTCTTCTTGAGGCATCCAAATTTTAAAAAAATTTCCAAAGTAAGACTACTCAAAATATCTTCTAAGAGCATTAAAATTAAAATTAGTCTAACTTACAAAAATTGGGGGGAGGACTACTCCACATTAGTGACATTGAAACCGGGAAGTGGGTTGTACGACAGGGGGACATTGCCCCACCTGGAGTAAATTAGCCTCTCTCTAGATGTATTTCACACGTTTTGATATTCTTGAACATGAAGCTGAAGACTTGCATAAAACTGCAAATAACTCCTAAAGTCATTCAATTTTCAAAATGTTTCCAGGTGAAGACCACTTTAAATAGTTTCTAGAAGAAGTAACCAATCTTTTTTAATCTTGGGCAGACTACGCCAAATAGCTTATAATAATAATAATAATAATAATAATAATAATAATTTCAATTTCAATTTCAATTTCCTTTATTATAGTGCCGACCAACAGTCGTAAGACCTATAACAGGCGGGCACTGAATAATATTTAGCACCGCGTCTTACTACCCGTTCGGGTTATACGCTTTAAGTACTAATTACTCTAATGGATTAGGAATTGGGAGGGTTGAATTTAGAGGAAGTGAACCCGCATTTGCGTGGAGGGAGAGTGGAAAACCATTTAGGAAAAACCACCCCCAGTTCACCCGACCGAGATTCGAACCTCGATCTCCCCGTCCTCGGTGGTCGAGCTTAACACGACTAGCGCGTTAGCCAACTACGCCACCAAGGCGGGTGCGGGCACTGAAAAGCACACAAGTACATACCCTACAATACATACATTTACATAAGAAAACATGATAGACAAAAAATGGCCAAATAATGCCATATACCGATAAACAACCACGAGACAAAAAAGTAGTTAATAATGATAAGAATAAAAAGTAACCTTAAAAATAAATAACCAAATAGTGGTTAAAAGCAGTAACATTTTGCAAAAAATAGATCATAATATTGTAAACTTAAACAATGTAAACTTAAATAGTATTAAATAATATAGGCAGAACCTCTACAAGATAATTTATTGATATGGGATATCCTTAAATATCCTTAAATAACTCTCTGAGTTTAGCTTTCCTTTTATGATAAAAGTCGAATTCGACAAATCTAGAATTACCTTATAAGAGCTATTAAGAAAAAATAATTTTTGATTACGAGAAGCCCGAGAAGGGATAAGAACGCCTACATGATCAAGGGCAAATTTGCAAGAAATTATGTTATTGAAAATATTAAAAACAAAAACAATAATAATAATAAAATAATCTATTTTTAATTGGGAAGGATGCCCACTCCTAATAGCTTTAAGGCACATCCAATTTTCAAACATTTATGGGGGGTGGTGGTATAGAAGTTCCTAAAAATACTTTTGGCTCCCAACCCTCCTCCTCTATACAGATAATGTTCTACAGCCACTGATAACACCCAGCTAAAAGATGATTTCATACCGTTTTATCCCAAACATAAATACTTTATTTAACTTTTTTATACCGAAATACAACTCTTTATTTAAATAAATTCAATCCTTTTATTCGCCACAAATCAGGGTATCTGTTGATAGGGCTGAAGAAGTCTCCAAGACACGCGTTGTATTCTTAATACGGGGCATTGGAGCTCAGAGTCCTCATTTCTATGGGCTGGAACGTGATCACAGATCGTAGAGGATGTCACGGAGCTGTGTGGTGGTTGTTCTTCACTCCAGAGGATGTCACGGAGCTATGTGGTGGTTGTACTTCACTCCAGAGGATGTCACGGAGCTATGTGGTGGTTATTCTTCACTCCAGAGGATGTCACGGAGCTATGTGGTGGTTGTACTTCACTCCAGAGGATGTCACGGAGCTATGTGGTGGTTGTACTTCACTCCAGAGGATGTCACGGAGCTATGTGGTGGTTATTCTTCACTCCAGAGGATGTCACGGAGCTATGTGGTGGTTGTACTTCACTCCAGAGGATGTCACGGAGCTATGTGGTGGTTATTCTTCACTCCAGAGGATGTCACGGAGCTATGTGGTGGTTATTCTTCACTCCAGAGGATGTCACGGAACTATGTGGTGGTTGTTCTTCACTCCAGAGGATGTCACGGAGCTATGTGGTGGTTGTACTTCACTCCAGAGGATGTCACGGAGCTATGTGATGGTTATTCTTCACTCCAGAGGATGTCACGGAGCTATGTGGTGGTTGTACTTCACTCCAGAGGATGTCACGGAGCTATGTGGTGGTTGTACTTCACTCCAGAGGATGTCACGGAGCTATGTGGGGGTTGTTCTTCACTCCAGAGGATGTCACGGAGCTATGTGGTGGTTGTACTTCACTCCAGAGGATGTCACGGAGCTATGTGGTGGTTGTACTTCACTCCAGAGGATGTCACACAGCTGTGTGGTGGTTGTTCTTCACTCCAGAGAATGTCACGGAGCTATGTGGTGGTTGTTCTTCACTCCAGAGGATGTCACGGAGCTATGTGGTGGTTGTTCTTCACTCCAGAGGATGTCACACAGATAATTATGTGGGGGTTGTTCTTTCAGGAGTATTCTTTGAACCTAGGCCGAGCAATGTTTGTACAGTAAATCGTTTTTTAATCTAGTTATCGCTTTCAATATGGTGGTCGTTCGAACTTTTTATTTTAAAAGCTCATCTCAAGTGATTGGAATTTAAAATTCTATTCAATAAATCGAGTACCTATGCTGTTTTTAAAAAAAAAAAATTGACAAATATTGTGAGATTGTCGTCCTAAATCACACGAACAGAGGTTTTTATAATATGAATACAAAAAAATATATTACAAATTGGTTTCTGTTTAACATGATCACCAAGGAGAAATAACTTCTTGAAATCCAAAGAAAAATTATAGAAGATATTTTAACTCAACATCCAAAGAGAAATGTTAGAACTAATAACGATAATAATGTTACATAATTCCTCAAGTTTGGAGGGAGCTAGTTCTACTGTCCATAGAACTACTGGTAAATAAAAGGTTGTACTCTTGAACATAAACACTTGACGGCGAAGGAGCGGTAATTCTCCTGTACAATCAGGAAGGCGATGAACCTGCCTTGTGGATGGCTAGTGTACTTTGTATTATTGTGAAGTATTGTACATGAGTTGTTTGTTTCCTCTCAGATTCAATCTCACAGAACGCGCGCGCGCGCACTGACTGTTGTTATTTCCGCGATTATTTTCCCCGACCTGGGGCAAATGTCCAAGAAAACACTCGGACATTCCTTGGAAATGTCATCAAGTCGGAGACCGGGGACTTTCACTTTCTCTGATAAGCTTTCTTTGTCTTCAGGACCGGGCTGGACTGACGTAAGACATGGGTTGAATTAATCTTCATCAATTACTTTGGAAACTGTCCAACCATCTCTCTACAGCTCTTGGTGAACTTGTCAACTGTCCAACCATCTCTCGACAACTCCTGATGAACTTGTCAACTGTCTAACCATCTATATTCAGCTTTTGATTAACTTGTCAACCATCCAACCATCTCTCTACAACTTCTGATGAATTTGTCAACTGTCCAATCATATATCTACAACTCTTGGTGAACTTGTCAACTGTCCAACCATATCTCTACAACTCTTGATGAACTTGTCAACTGTCCAACCATCTCTCTACAACTCCTGGTGAACTTGTCAACTGTCCAACCATATCTCTACAGCTCTTGGTGAACTTGTCAACTGTCCAACCATCTCTCTACAGCTTTTGGTGAACTTTTCAACTGTCCAACCATATCTCTACAGCTCTTGGTGAACTTGCCAACTGTCCAACCATCTCTCTACAACTCTTGGTGAACTTGTCAACTGTCCAACCATATCCCTGCAACTCTTGGTGAACTTGTCAACTGTCCAACCACCTCTCTACAACTCTTGGTGAAGTTGTCAACTGTCCAACCATCTCTCTACAACTCTTGGTGAACTTGTCAACTGTCCAACCATATATCTACAACTCTTGGTGAACTTGTCAACTGTCCAACCATATCTCTACAACTCTTGGTGAACTTGTCATCTGTTCAACCATCTCTCGACAACTCTTGGTGAACTTGTCAACTGTCCAACCATCTCTCTACAACTCCTGTTGAACTTGTCAACTGTCCAACCATCTTGCTACAACTCCTGATGGTCATGTCGTAGTTCTGTGAACAGCAGTTGTTGTTGGTAGCCTATACCCTCCTCCCCTCCTCCTGTCCTCGTGTCCTCAGGTCCTCCTCACACACTCAACACCCGTTACCCAGCAAAGGTTACGTGTCTGGACTTGAAAGGGAAAGGCGCCATTTTATTTGTGAAGGTCAGTAAAAGTGTTGGGAGCCACCGAGTTATGCCATCTTCCCCTCCGTCTTCTCTCGTGACTGGCTGGTGTTACGTAACTCCTGGAGATGCTCAACTGTATCGATCTGCTGCAACAGGGTCCCAGGTTCGTTGACCCGGTGGGAGAATGACGCAAGTCCTGTGTCATCCTCATTATTTCGTGCAGGAAGATGAAGATGTTGTTGCCTGTCGAGACATAATCACCGGTTTGTTGTAATGTCGTTTTGTGTGTCCCGCTTCATTGCGCTTCAAACGGGCTCGGGATTATGTTTTTTAACATTATAAATGATTTCTCAACAAAACAAAAATGCAAAATAATAATTCAAAGCTCTTTTGAGCCCCCTTATATTGTATATTTGGTGAATTTGAAGTTAAGTTGTAAAGCGGGCCGTATCTTAACTTGACGATAAAAGCACCATCACACGCCCATGTACGAGTTAGAAAAGAGAGGGGGAAATGAGCAGTTAACCCGGTGAGATATTTATTTATTGGCTGATAACACTTCCCTCTTCCCCTGAGGAGTATAAACACTCACTCTACTATTTGTGTCTGGGGACTACCTGGATCTCATTTTCAAATGAGCTCTTCCTTGTTTCCTGTTCTAGACAGACAAATACTTCCACGGATATGTTTAATCTTCCTCCTGACAGGGAGAGTCCTACAGGACATTTTCGTGAATAAACTAAATAAATAGTCCGAAGTTGTAGACGGTTTAAAAAAGAATTGGTAACAAAACAGTTACTTCAAGATCAAAAAAGTTATGGATTAATTCGCCAAGCTATTATATTTGCTAAATACGGCTATAGCCGCTTCTAAATATCATATTCCTAAAATTGAAAAATGACACCTGGACACAGGAATCGAACCCTGGACTTTTGACTTATTACGCCAATATTCTTACCACTGAGCTATCTGGGTCATTCTCCACCATATTTTTAAGGCAGAGTCTGTTATGGACATCAGAAATCGTCAGCTATATATGAGTGAGCAATTAAGATAACGAGCTATCAGACAACACAACTAACTTTGACTCAGGAGGAATTTATGCTGGCATTAGGACAATGACAACTATGCTAATGCTCATTATCATGATGGATTAAAGAGCCAAGCTTGGCTATTTCCGTGTCCAGTTGTCATTTTTCAATCTAAACAATACAAAGAAGAATGTTGTGACAATGTGAGAATATTTGTAGAAGTATTCAAGACCGAATGTCTTTGTTTCACTCGTCCTGTACATCTTTAAAAATCGCCGAATAGAATGTAAATACATGAGCATGGGAAATCCATTCTTGACTTGCCGTGACGTCACATTTAGGCAACGTCCTTAAGAAGGGGTGGAAGTTACCAAGAGGGTGTTTTTTTCTTATTTAGAATAATCGTTTCGTTTCGTTGCTCCCTGGACCACACTAATGAGCAAACTCAGTATAGCTCAGATAGGATCTGATCCAAAGCTCTGTTGGCCACTGAGGAGGACTCACCCCTTGCAAGAGAGATAGATTCTGACCTTGGGGCTCTAGGACTCGAATCCAGCCTCGTACACTACAGATAGTTTATTCTATCACAGGTTTAACAAACTCCCCTGAGGCCACTCTAACCTCTGACTTCAGTGTTCTTAGATCATTTAGAACAGTTGTGGATAGTCCGAGCCTTGTCAGGACCAAACCCTGGTCTCCTAGGTAAGAAGTGCTAACCACTCCACCAACTTTGCCGGAATTAGAAACAGTTGTGAAACCATCCCGTCATGATCTACTAACTATCTGGAGTTGTGTGGACCACGTCTCGACTTTCTGCTGGTTGATCCAACAAGTTTAGCACGTACATTGTACACACCGCTTTATGAATGTCAATATCAGTACCAATGTTTAGAAGATAGAGTACATTGTCATTATTAGGTGTTCTATCTTTCGACAGGTCTATTGCCTTGTCCGAATAGAGTCCTTCCATCATGTCCTAACCTATTTCCTTGTTTGAGGTCGTCCATCAATTCATTCTTCATCTACTGGTGTCCTTCTCCGTTCCGCCGTGTGTTCTATGACGTCACTGTATAATACATTTCTTCTCGTGATGTGACCCATCCAGTTGGCCTCTCTTCGCATCATCACCTGAGGAATGGTTCTCTTTTCGTTGACTCTGCTTGGAACACCATCATTAGTCACCCTATCGGTCCACTTTATCTCCTCTATTCTCCTCCAGCACCAGGTATGGAGTGTAGTGATATATCCTCCTCTAGCACCAGGTTGTATGATGTAGTGATATAATTTCTCCTCCGCAGAGTATGGAGTGAGTGATCAATTCTCCTCTAGCACGAGGATGGTTTTTTAGTGAATATCTACCCTCTAGCACGAGGTCATGGAGTGTCGTGTATATCTCCTCTAGCAGCAGGTATGGAGTGTAGTGATATATCCTCCTCAGCACCAGGTATGGAGTGTAGTGATATATTTTCCTCCAGCAGCAGGTATGGAGTGTAGTGATATATTCTCCTCCCAGCACGAGGTATGGAGTGTAGTGATATATCCTCCTCTAGCACGAGGTATGGAGTGTAGTGATATATTCTCCTCTAGCACGAGGTATGGAGTGTAGTGATATATCTCCTCTAGCACCAGGTATGGAGTGTAGTGATATATTCCTCTAGCACGAGGTATGGAGTGTAGTGATATATTCTCCTCCAGCAGCAGGTATGGAGTGTAGTGATATATCCTCCTCCTAGCACGAGGTATGGAGTGTAGTGATATATCCTCCTCTAGCACCAGGTATGGAGTGTAGTGATATATCCTCCTCTAGCAGCAGGTATGGAGTGTAGTGATATATCTCCTCCAGCAGCAGGTATGGAGTGTAGTGATATATCCTCCTCTAGCACGAGGTATGGAGTGTAGTGATATATTCCTCCTCCAGCACGAGGTATGGAGTGTAGTGATATATCCTCCTCCAGCACGGTATGTAGTGTAGTGATATATTCTCCTCCAGCACGAGGTATGGAGTGTAGTGATATATTTCCCCCTCCAGCACGAGGTATGGAGTGTAGTGATATATTCTCCTCCAGCACGAGGTATGGAGTGTAGTGATATATTCTCCTCCAGCACGAGGTATGGAGTGTAGTGATATATTCTCCTCCAGCACGAGGTATGTAGTGTAGTGATATATTCTCCTCCAGCACGAGGTATGGAGTGTAGTGATATATTCTCCTCCAGCACGATGTATGGTCCCCAGCTTCACCGGTGGAGCTCGCTAGAACAGTAATAACTGGTCCCAATGACGAAACACGATATTTGATGATATCCATCCTAGACTTGCACGCAACTTTTGGAACAAGCTTGCTCTAGTTTTGTTTTTTTAGTTGAATGTGTTGTAATGATTGCAAATACTCGAGGGGAAACCTACACGATCTTTTGGAAACCTTCACGATATTTATGGAAACTGTTGACATCGATGAGCTAAATTATATACTCACCCACTCACATGTTGCGTGTGATGGCTCCTTGAAACGGGGAGTAGCACCAGTTAATAGAGGATCACCTGCTTCACTGGCCGCATGGTCTAAAGCGTCATTCTCTCAATAGACTAGACTGCTGATGACCGGGAGGTTGGTGTTCGACTCTCGGTTGGGTGGTATTTTTTACAAAATGGTCCTGCATTATCCCTCCATGCCAATTCGGGTACACTTGGTCTAAATTAACCTTCCTCATATTTAACTCATCATTGCAATAAGTACATATGCGTATAACCTTAACAGGAGGTAGGACGCGATGCTAAAACTAACAATATCTGATCACTGGAACGGTTAAACCAGTGGTTAGAACGCCTCTTTCTGAAAACTCGAGTCCTGACTTTGGATCTGATCGACTGCACTTGAGGTGTTGGTTTTCTCGCCTTGCTATTTCCCTAAGTCTCTTTTTTTATTAATGTTGTTACAATTCCTTAATATTTACCCTCCTTCTCCTGTTTTCTATCACCACGTTTTATTACCAGTTCGAGCTACACACATATCTATACTAAATACGCTAGTGTGTTAGGGATGAAGAAGTCTGTATTTAGAATAAATGTACCCTCATTTGCGGGGACAAAGAGTGGGAAATCATCTAAGGAAAAACACCCTCAATACATTCAACCAGGATTCGAACCCCCCGTCATTGGCAGTCCATTCAATTGCGAGAGTGACGCCTTATAGTATGTTCTTCTCTCCCCTAAGGTTTATAATTAGTAACTAGTATCTAAGACTGCCCTTTCCAAAAGAACTCGTTCTCTAGTTGCTAAGAGCAGTTGATTGTTCTGTTCAAGACGTACAATGTCTTTCTCTCTGAGACCCAAGTTCTGTTTTACACCTCAACTTTCTTCCTTCGTCTCGGAGTCTACTTTCAACCACAATTAACACACGACGCTTCTAATCGTTCCACACGTCTGAATCACTCCTCTAGTGTTGGACCATTCAGAGCGTGGCAACACTCAGCCAAGTTGCCGATGACACACTTTTTAAATTATACAAAGTTTTCTCTTGATACGCATAATTTTAATATATCATTAAACATTTTGACTTGAAAACAATGCAGATAAAACTGTGTTATGCGGTAACTGGACACAGAACTTAAAGGAAGAGGTATTATTTAATGTAGATCTCATCTAACTGGTACTAACATAAAGCATGTGTGATCTTTTATTACTCATTGTTCTCCTGATACATCTCCTGCTCTCTGCCTTAAGATAGTTAACCTCCTCCTGTACTCTGTTCACCTGATACATCTCCTGCTCTTTGCCATAAGATAGCAACCCCCTCATGTCCTCTGTTCTCCTGATACATCTCCTGCTCACTGCCATAAGATAGCAGCAACCTCCTCCTGTACTCTGTTCTCCTGATATATCTCCTGCTCTCTGCCATAAGATAGCAGCAACCTCCTCATGTCCTCTGTTCTCCTGATACATCTCCAGCTCACTGCCATAAGATTGCAACCTCCTCATGTCCTCTGTTCTTCTGATACCTCTCCTTATCACTGCCATAAGACAGCAATCTGCTCCTGTCCTCTGTTCTCCTGATACCTCTGCTTATCACTGCGCCATAGTGATGTGGCATCCTTTCTATCGAACAAAATCAAGAAGAGCTATCACTGCCGACCACTCGTACTTTCCTTCCTCTTAGAGGCAATAAGACCGTCGTCCATCTGATCTCATCAATACCAGTTCAGAACATGAGTTATTGACCTATATTTTAGTTCGCTCGTCAACTTGATTGAGCAAATATCATCTTGGTGGTTCTTCTTGGTGCTGGTGATGCAAGAAACAACTTTCCATTCGAGCGATATTTCTGAGAGTCTTCAAAGTGACCACACGTAGCTTTCCACAACGCGACAACAAACATGACTTGGCAACGTTCATGGCAATGATGAGTCTAGACAGCAACGTACTGTCCAATACTGTCCAGTGTTTCTTGTGGCATGGTGCTCGACACAGCCATTATTATACTTCAGAAAACAATTATAGCAATAAATACAACACTAGCGTGCGGGATTGTGTCTCGGGAGTCCGGAGTTTGGTCTCTAATACCATATATTGCCCCACTAAACACAAATCATATGAAAACTTTCTAGGTGAGCTAATTTTCAATACCGTATTTCTGGATAATATACGTCATTAAAGTGCGTTGTTTATTGTAATCATATTCTTGACTAGAAATGTAGGATTTTTTAAAACTTTACTTAATCTTGTAGAATCCGACACCTTAGCTCAGTTGGTAGCATGTCTGTCTATTGAACTAAGGTTCTCGGGTTCGATTCCCGGCATGGCAGAAAACTTATTATTGGTGAAATGTGGGTTTCCCCTCTCACAGTGATGAATTAACGGCCGGGGACTGGATGTTGTGTCTGTCCTAGTCTTAAGTTAGATTATAAGCCATATGAAGCTACGACAGGCCTAGCAAGCCGGTAGAAAATATATGGCTTGTGTAAAAAAACTGGCCCAGGCCACAGGCTGGAAACAATAATGGATGTAAACCTAATCATATAGAGAAAGTATTGTAGCCATGAATTTGGTGATGAAGAGCTCCTTGATGCTGAAAAGAAAGCTCTAGGTAAGTACATTAAAAAAATAGAAATTTAGAAAAAAAAATTTCATTGAAAAGTTATTGTAAATTTTCGTGTAAAATTATTTTTGAATATTCTTTTGCATGGTAAATTTAAAATTAGTGTAGGTCTAGTAAAAAAAAATGACACATGAAGTTATTATGAGAGGAATACTTAATTTGTTATTTCTACTTTGTAAACAGTTAATAATAGCAGACCAAATAGGACATTTCTTAAAACTACGATTAATAGATTTGTTCTGCCAATCAACTTTTCCTTCCCTCGTGTTCAAAGTACTCAGCAAACAAGTCTCAGAACTTTGAAGATGGTATATTTCCTCGCCCCCCACAACACCAACTGACACAGTATTGAGTCCTCGTCGAGGAACTTTCAATGTATCTTCAAATTTGTAGCTATCTCTTTCACGTACACAGGTATGAATAATACAGTAAACTTTGAATATTAATATGGCCGAAGGTCTTTTCAAATTGAATTGACGATGAAAAATGCGCCATTTGTCAGCAAATACCCCAAAAGTGCTCTCAATAAAACGTCTGACTCGGGATACTCTGTATTTGAAAATTATTTTTTTAACACTCAACTGTTGGCCACCATAGTGGTTCTGTTAACTGGAATGATTTAACATATATCAAAACACATGGCTCGTCCCTGGTTGAAGAAATATAACAGTATTCAGGGATATCCAAATCATTGGCCATCAGAAACTTGTAAAACACAGAGTCCTTAAAGATGGTGGAGTCACTTTCTTTTCCACCTGCACCAACACTAATTGCCACTAATTTATAAATTAGCATCACATACTGCCAATAATGCGAATGAATCAAAGTGTTTGTGATTATAGTTCACTGAACAGGAATGACTTGGTTTGAATATTCTGATTCATCTACAGCCCCAATGTCACTTGTGAAGTTTGCACGGTTCTGGAATCCCTCAGCTATCTCCAAACATTTCTCTCTTGTGGTCTCTGGTAAACAGTCAGCCGTCCTGCAGAACTTTTTCAAATGGCCTAATAAACTTGTTGGAGTGTGTCATTAATGGTAGTGAATCCAGGTTGATAGCCATAATGAAGATCCACTAACAGGCAGCCTGTAGCTCGGGACTTGTAGAGAAATATGTAGCATCTCAGCTAGATGTATACAGTATACAGGGCCGGCTAGTGACCTTTTGCCACCCTAGGTTAGGCATGAAAATGCCGCCTTTCCCTTCTCAAAACATTTTTAAAAAAAATTTAATGTGTTTAAATAAAATAAAAAAATTATTGTTATTGAAAAAATAATAAAACAAAAATACAAATTAAAAATATAAAACTACATGGATACAGCAGCTTAAAATTTAATTTTCCTTGTTTTAGCCTTAGCAAACTGCTCTACTAATTATTTCAGCTCAAATGTTTGAGTTATTTGAGACTCAATAGAGATAATTGTGAGGCAGCTTAATCTTTCTTAAGTCATGAAGCTCCGAATGTAAGTTTTTATAAGTTTTAACTTAGAAAAACTTCTCTTGGCACTAGCAATCGCTACAGGTAGCGTTAAGAGAATTCTAAGTGCAATACAAAGATTTGAAAAACCCTCCTGAAGTCCATTTATGTATACATAGTTTAAAACATCTCGGGGCGATGATAGTTAAGATGGGATTGACTTTGTGAACATTGCCAACTCATGCTTTAAGTCTAGGGAATCCAGATCTTTCAAGTCTCCATATTGTAGAGCAGACTCTAACTTTGAGCAAGCACTAAAAGTTCTTTTGATGATTTAGATTTCAACCTTTGAATATTAAATAAAAATCTAAAATTAGAAAGGTAACTTAATTGAGAAAACCTTTCTTCAACAGAAGCAAACGCTCTATCAAAAACCACAAAATAAAAATTTATCTTAAATTCATTCTGTGTGACTTTGATTGGCTTATCATTACATTCATAATCAAATTCTTTACACTTCCTTCTAATCTGATGGTTTTCAGATTCAAAAGTGGAGTTGATATCCAAATGTTCAGTGACTTCCCTTGCATCAACCAAGACTTTTCTAAACCCTATATCACTTCTGTATTCTTGAAGATATTCTTTAGTTTTTCTTAACTGATCAGTGGCGTGCTGCAAGTCATACTGTTTAGTTTGAAAAAGTTTACTATAGTACGTCATACCACAAAATGAGAGAAACACAAAATTAATGTTTTTAATGTTGTTTGACAGTCTTTTTACCTCTACTTGGGTCGAACATCCTCTCTTACCATTCAATGAAGTGTCGTTTGATTTGTCAACTAATGCATTGTAAATTTGTTTAAGTTCATAGCGGAGAGGTTTCAAAGCATCAATACGGCTTGACCAATGTGCTTCACATAGGATAATGGTTTTACAGTTAAATTAGTTACATGGCAGCGTATAACCCGAACGGGTAGTAAGACGCGGTGCTAAATAAAAAAAAAGTTACATGGCGTTTAAGAACATCCCGACGTTGTGTTGATAAAACCAATTTACATAAACATGTTGCACTAAATAAAAAAAAAACGTTGACTCTAAACAGCTTGGTGCTGCATCATTTACCACTAAATTTAAGGAAGGTGCACTACAAAGAACATAAAACGCACGGCAATTTTTTATTTTCTAAAATCCTGTTTTGTAGGCCTTTTACTTTCATGTTGGAAATAAAAACTTACAGTAAAAAATTGGACAAATTTAAGCTCTTTAAAACTCAAAATCTAATTTTAAATTTGTAATCGCACGGTCTCAATTGGAAGGCGTGTTTGTGTAATATCGTATGTTACGAGTTGTGAATGACAAAACGAGCGTTGCGAGGTTGTTATGATTATTCTATAAACGATAAACTAGAGGAGCTGACCACAAAAGTGTTGTCAGCATTCTTTAGCGAGAAACCAGGCCGGAGACCCGGTTAAAAGAGGGGATTGAGCCCCTCGTGGCTGACTACAGAACATCGAGGGCTAGGGGTCACTCTGCCAGTTTCGGGGCTACGTGGACTAAGGCGCCGGTTCATCGGTACCAGTCTCGGGTGCTGCCACTTGTAATGATATTAATTTGGACCGCTCTCATATATTTAAAAAGTCATGGATGAAGGTATTTTTCTTTAAAGTATCGTATGTAAATTATCCTTTTAAGACTTCATCCATGGAGAATCACGCGCTTTTCAGGAATAGTCTAGAAGCATTGCACCATTAAAACTTATTTTTTATTTTCAAAATTTCACTCCGTAGTATTTACTAAACAAGCAAGAGACGACAGCTCCCTATACCCAATAGGAAGCTAGCCTTCAAAACACCTGTCGCAGGAACGCTTTTGATTGGTTGGTTTTGACACTGGTCACGAGAGGTCAAGGGGCAAGGGGTATGTCATATATAAGCTGTGTGTGCGTATGAATATATAGAGTGTGCTGGCGATAAAGAGAGAGAGTAATCTCAAAAACAGAGTAGACACACATACACAGAGTGTGCTGGCGAAAAAGCGAGAGAGTAGTCACATACACACAGAGAGTGCCGGTGACATAAACTAGAGTACGTGTAATATCACGATAGTACATAATTTGTATTTCAAGTAAAATTGTATAAGAAGATATAATCACTACAATAAATCGTGTGCAACATTAACAGTTGTATTTATTTAAATAAAACAAACCGTATCACCATAATTGGCTCCCAATCGCGGGACAATTATATCCCAATAAACAGAAACATCATACACTTAAGCCCAGGGAAACCGGTTCGGCAACCGTGTAGGGACCACCTAGGAGTCAGACAGGCCATTGGGTAAACCTCACAACACCTCGTTTTGTCACACGCTTCCTAATATTCTTTAAGTTCTTTCATTCTAACTTCACTTCTTACATCACATTAGTAATAGATATAGTAGTATTAATTAACCTGTTTAAAAGCCAAGTCTAACGTCAATCACGAACCCACACAAGTTTTCAATATCACCCCCCTCTTAACTCTGGACACAGACATACTGACGAATTCCAGGCCCACAGTTAAAGGTGGATGACAAAGTTATAAATTCCAATGGGTAACAAATATATTGAAACCAAAAAAATCTCATTTTTGCCACCCCTTAGAATTTGCTGCCTAGGCAACTGCCTACACTGCCCCCCCACCCCGTAGAGCCACTCCTGACAGTATTTAATAAATGAAGAGGGGGTGGAAAAAGGAGAGCTTTGGAGATTTTATGTAACTTTTTTAAGTTAATGGCAACTTCCCTGTTTCCTTAGCATGGCGCTGGTCTTTTATTTCAATAACATCACGTAGCATTTATAGGGCGTTGTACGTACGTATAACGTATAACGTAGTACGTATAAAAAGAGCAACATTCCAGGAATATTATCCTTCTTCCTCTAAAAAAAATACTGTGATATAATGAGACCGAAATATTACCCCTTTTCACTCCGTGGGTAACTTATACAAAAAACCCGCAAAATGGGGCTATTTCAGTTAATTTTCACATATTTTTTTAATAGCACCCTTTTCCATTCACCCGTTCATAATATGTAATTATATATAATATATTTGTCCGTTTTACTGCTGGTAAAAGTCGATAGCTTGGTCTGCCCCCAGCCCTGGTCGGTCTGTATCTATAGAGAGCTTGTTGCGTCGTCCACGGACCAAGGTGAAGGTGGGACCTCCCTGAAGAGACCTCCAACTCACCTTGAGAAGATGCTCTGTTACCTGCGGGCGTGGACCAGAGCAAACACCGTGGGAGCGGCTCTTGTGCAAACTCTACAGACTGTAGGAGAGGCTGACAGATGGACAGGTTTGAGTATCAGGTGTCGGGTATGAACTGGGAACCCTGAGGTCATCAAGAGGAAGGTAACTAATGTAGTCTACCAACGACAGCGAGAACAAGGAGCAGTCCCTGGACACGCTTGTAATCTGCTGCTGGTATAGGTTGACTCTCAGTCTAGCTGGTATGCGGTGAGGTGGTCGAGTTTATGTACAGAGAATATCTCATCAATCACCTGCAAGACAACCTCGTGACCTTGGATCGGGATCGCAAGAGCATGGAGACGATTTGTTGCGTACTCGCTGAAGTTGTCTTGAAGTGTTGTCCCTCATGTTCCACTGTCTACCTTCTTGTTACATTCACTGAGGGAAGGACTGTTCCACTATCTACCTTCTTTTTACATTCACTGAGAAAAGGACAGTTCTTCTGTTCCACTATCTACTTTCTTGTTACATTCACTGAAACAGTTCTTCTGTTCCACTATCTACCTTCTTGTTACATTCACTGAGGGAAGGACTGTTCCACTATCTACCTTCTTGTTACATTCACTGAGAGAAGGACAGTTCTTCTGTTCCACTATCTACCTTCTTGTTACATTCACTGAGAGGACAGTTCTTATGTTCCACTATCTACCTTCTTGTTACATTCACTGAGAGAAGGACAGTTCTTCTGTTCCACTATCTACCTTCTTGTTACATTCACTGAGGGAAGGACTGTTCCACTGTTCCACTGTCTACCTTCTTGTTACATTCAATGAGAGGACAGTTCTTATGTTCCACTGTCTACCTTCTTGTTACATTCACTGAGAGGACAGTTCTTATGTTCCACTATCTACCTTCTTGTTACATTCACTGAGAGAAGGACAGTTCTTCTGTTCCACTATCTACCTTCTTGTTACATTCACTGAGAGAAGGACAGTTCTTCTGTTCCACTATCTACCTTCTTGTTACATTCACTGAGAGAAGGACAGTTCTTCTGTTCCACTATCTACCTTCTTGTTACATTCACTGAGGGAAGGACTGTTCCACTGTTCCACTATCTACCTTCTTGTTACATTCATTGAGAGGACAGTTCTTCTGTTCCAATATTTACCTTCTTGATATATTTGCTATCATAAGAGAAGCCCTTTCCAAACAAACTGTTCTATGAGTTAAATCAAGCGTTTGAAACTCAGTGCTCAGCAAATACAAAAATACAAACCTCTTCTTGTTGCCATGCACCGTCATTTTCCATTCACTATCTCCTACAATTCTTTACCTCCTTTTACACGGATATAGAAACCTACATATACACCCAATGGTAGATACTATGGAGGCCATTTAACTATAAACCATATTATATCAATTAAAGATTTTATTTCATTTTTTTAAGGTATTTAACATACACTTTCTGAACCGACTGATTATATCATCACACGACTTATAAAACTAACTTAAATCTAGAACAGACCCAACTACACGCTCCGTACCTTTAATTCATTGCTGAGAAGGAGCAACTCACATTTCACCATTGATAAATTTGTCGACCATGTAGTAATCGAACCCGGGACTCTCAGCTTGGTAGACAGACACGCTACCGACTGAGATAAGGTGTCAAACTGAATTAAGGAACTTTACCAGAAACTACCCCTTAACCATGTTGTAGTGTGTCCCTATTTGTAATTGGTCAGAGCTCGCCAGCCACAAACACAACAATGTCGTGGCAAGGTAAGAAATATTCCTCTAGGGTAGAATATAAAATTTATTCTTAAAACCTCATATTCAAGAATATTGATTGTTTCTCTTCTATCATCAGAGAGTGAGCCGGAACATATCCAACGAAAGTCTCTTTTTATCTGCCTCATATGATTATTATTATTATTATTATTATTATTTTATATTATTATTTATTTTATATGATTATAACATGCGTATCAGCGCTATACGTACAAGATAAATACACTAATGTAATAACGACGAGCAGAGTTAAACTTTGGAAGAAATGTACCAGCCTTTGCGTGGAAGGAGAGCTGGAAACTGTCTAGGAAAACCCAGCTTCAGTGATCCCCATCGGGAATAGTACCCCTGTATCTCCGCCATCGGCAATCCAGTACGTAGACCGCGTGTTTATCGGTGTGGGTTTAATATTATTACTGTTATTATGACAGTTTTAACGCAAGTGAGTCTATTAGCGCCTCTTGTCCCTCCCCTGCTGTCATTTCACGAGGACACTGGACTTAAGAGCCGGCCGGGATTAGAACCGGAGGATCTCAGAGGTAGTTGTTGAGCGTCATGAGCACGGCAGAGGTCTGGTCACAGCTGACCTTGGCGTGCTGACCACTTCTCAAGGTCACAACATCCAGTTATAGATTATCCTCTCCATGTTCCCTGTTGGCTACTTCGCACTTGGAGGCTTAGTCTGTTATTCCACGGTCACGAGTGGAGGTAATCAGTCGGTCCCAAGCGCTAATAGACCCAGCAATAATAATAATATTACTGGTGGATACACCTGTAATTATACATTTTAACGTTCACTTTCTAAACATAGTCTCATACAATCATGGTGGTGTAGTCGCCTGGAAAACCTGGAAATCTCGGGGAATTTCTCTTTGCATGGAAGATAAGGGAATCTCGAGGTGACTCAGGGATTTGTTTAAGTATCCAACATTTAAAAAAACTAAGAATATTGACTGGGAGATCGGGCTTTGAGTCTCACTCGAGTATACTGAGGGTAATTTTTTCTTAGATGGCTTACCATTCTTCCTCCATAGAAAGTCCAGGTACTCTTTTAACTACACTAGAGTCTCGATTATCCAGCCTAAAGTGACGGCATTCCAGGACGGATAAAAGAAACGCCGGATAATACAAATCCAAGTGTAAATTATTTACAGTATGGGTTTGCCTACGTTTTTATTTTTCACAGATCATTTAACTTTGTTTTAACAGAATCTGCCCATTTTCTTATTGCATGTAAAATAGGAATACAGTAATTGTAGGAAAACAGTAAAAATTAAACGATGAAGATTTTTTTTAAATTTTACCATACAGTACTTTATTTTGAAAGTGGAACATTGGTTACAAAGCAAGAACAAGTGAAAATAGAGCGTCAAATGGAGTACATTATAGATTCAGTAAAAGTTTTATAGTGGACATGTACGCTTTTATTAAAACAAACTTGTTAACACCGAGAACTGGGCCGGATAATACAGATGCCGGATATACAGAATGCCGGATAATACAGATGCCGGATGGTCTGAATTGGTGTATAACTATAACAGGATTGTGTGTAAAAATATAAGTTTTTTAAGGCTGGAAAAATCTTGAAGTCATCTGTAAAAACCTGTAATTCTCAGGGATTTGTTCTCACAGGTTGAGCAGACATCCTGTTATATCAACACATCTCTCCCACTGGGCTCACCCATGCCATTTACAGAGCTAATTAAACGACCGGTCATCTGATTGGTGGCTCGCGGGCTCGCAGCTAAAGGTATGTATTGATGTCATCTGATTTGCTCACTCCAACACCTTGTTACCAGAACAATGGGGAACAGCCATGATGCAACTCCTTAATGAATAGCACTTTCTTCTCGGGAACTCTGGGGCTAAATGAGTGACCTTTTCAGTGACCTTAAGTCCCCCATTTCCCTCTTTGACTAGTTGGGTTGTCTTTGTGTGTGTAGATTGTGTTCTAAATACAGCGATACCTCTTTTGAACATTTGCATCTCATTCGGCAGAAAAATAGGAGCTGGTGGTTGCGTCACTGGTTGGATCAGGAGAAGTTTATTGTGTCAAACCGAACAAATTAAACTTATTCTCTCTTATCTGGAAGAATATGGTTCCCTTTCTTCTTGTCAATCAATTTTGGCAGCACTGCCAATCCTAAACGACAATTTTAACGACCAGTTTTGATGTATATGTCGTCAGGTAATGTACAGCTTGAAAATGAAATGTGAAAACCAAATTACAAATTAGGGTTGTAAAATTAATGACGTGACTGAACAACTACCAGAATAAAGTCATTTAAATCAATATGTTATTGATATTAATTTCTACTTTTAGTTGTTGAGTCATATACTCTCCCTACTAAACTTTTAATGTGTTTTAAAATGCGCATAGCCTGAACAGGTAGTAAAACACTCATGATCATTTTCAGGCATTTCTCTGCCACCATCTTTAGGCCTTACTACGGTCCTCTTCATGAACTTCCATCTCAATGATCATGTTCTTTAGGCAGGACAGCTCTTGAACGGTTGTCATGAACATCGCGGTATTTGAACTGAAACATTCTAAAGGAAGAGGAAAAGTCGTGGTTAAATTCCACGATGCGTAAGACAAATATTCATAAAAATTACCAAATTTATAACACTACCCTAAACGTATCTACTAAAGCGATACTAATTTATTTTGTCCAAACAAGTTTTTTGTTACAAAAACAATCAAAATAACCACTTTTTGGATCTGTAGCCAGCAACTTTGGCCACTACACCACAGAGGGGATCTGGACTACTTCATTTGAAGACAACTATCTATTAGCTAAAGGAAACTGAATCTCGCCAGTTAAGAGTGAAATTACCTTGCGACCTATGATTGTAGAGCAGCGAGAAGGTGACCTCAAGACTTGATGAGGACTAGCAATAATACCGATGTAAGGTCATCAGTCATTGTAATTGGCAGTGACCCAGTTTCCGACCTTGGCGGTACTGGAATATTTCTCCATGAAGGTAAACTGTGCAATGTTAGAAGCAGACAACAGTGTCACATGCCTGGACTAGCGTCTCTTGAAGGTGAACTGTTCAATGTTAGCAGCAGACAACAGTGTCACATGTCTGTACTAGCGTCTCTTGAAGGTGAACTGTGCAATGTTAGAAGCAGACAACAGTGTCACATGCCTGTACTAGCGTCTCTTGAAGGTGAACTGTGCAATGCTAGCAGCAGACACCAGTGTCACATGCCTGTACTAGCGTCTCTTGAAGATGAACTGTGCAATGTTAGAAGCAGACAACAGTGTCACAACCTTGTACTAGTGGCGTCTCTTTAAGGTGAACTGTGCAATGCTAGCAATAGACAGCAGTTTCACATGCCTGTACTAGCGTCTCTTAAAGGTGAACTGTGCAATGCTAGCAATAGACAGCAGTGTTACATGCCTGTACTAGCGTCTCTTAAAGGTGAACTGTGCAATGCTAGCAATAGACAGCAGTTTCACATGCCTGTACTAGCGTCTCTTAAAGGTGAACTGTGCAATGCTAGCAATAGACAGCAGTTTCACATGCCTGTACTAGCGTCTCTTAAAGGTGAACTGTGCAATGCTAGCAATAGACAGCAGTTTCACATGCCTGTACTAGCGTCTCTTAAAGGTGAACTGTGCAATGTTAGCAGCAGACAACAGTGTCACATGCCCAGAGTAGCAGCGTCTCTTGAAGGCTCGAGAAACAACAAATACTCTCCTTGGTTCCCCTCCAAGTCTACAGCCGGGATATCAACCAACAACACTCTGAAGAACAACATCGTCTCGCGCCAACTCCTAGAAGTCAACTCCACGTCTACTTCATGCAACCAATTTAAAATGTCCCCAAGTCCCTGTAAGTGCTAGAAGCAAACTAGCTTCTTGCTCTCCCGATGTTGAAACTTTGGAGCAACTGATCTAGTGTAGCTCTTGTTAACCAATAATGATTCTTACAGTGTGGATTAGTGTAATATTAGAGCACATTACAACTATTGCGTGTTAGTGGATAGATCCAGCGATTACCGTAGATTCTTGTGCTAAAATATGTTCAAAACTTTCTATTGGGAAAACCTATATATAATGAGACCTCACTAGACTTTCTAGTTAAGGGTTTACTCACCAAAAGCTATTAACTTTCCGTAGATTTTGAGCTTTCAGCCTTTAATTTTAAGCCAAACTTATATTTTTCCCCTTCATCCCCGATGGGAACTTTAAAACTACCCCTCCCCCAACTCCCTATCTATCTGTTGCATCAAACCACTAAGGTTAAGGCTGGTTTTCACGATGATAGGAACTCTCACGATAGTGTACGATAGCAGTTATCACATTAGTTATCTGTTTTCACGGTAAGTAACTAAACACCGTGGTAGTGAGATAGTTGGCTATAAACTGACAGCAGTTGTGCTGGACGTTGCTGAGGTTGTAGACAACTAGTGGACAGTAAGATTAGTAGACGACGTAAAAAGAAACTAATATGGATCAGAAAATGGCTAGCAAGGAGAGGTACCACTTGGTGCATCAAATAGCCTACTCAGCGAACTTGCGATAGGAAGACCATCTTGTCGAATGCTGACATACCGCAAGTTATTGTACACTATACACAAGAAGCGAAACAGGCAGACAAATGAGAATGACAGAGAAACCATTGAACTACAGCCATAAAATATCAGAGCTTCTTCAAAACAAAAACACAAAATGGTCTCCACTACCTATCATGAGAGTGAGTTGTTAAACGTTTTCACGGTGATAGTAGCGCTATCACGAGAGTTCCTTTAACTATCACAATCGCCAAAGTTTGGCCAGTTTAATCTTGCGATAGTACTATCGTGATAGTAGCTATCACAATTTACCATCGCCGTGAAAACCAGGCTGAGATGTAAACAAAGAACGATTGTACAGAGGAGCCGCTGCGTACACAGCAGAAAATACAGAACTTTTCATTGGAAAATACTATTGTTTTTCCAAAATCCTGAGCCCCAAACCTTTAAATGTGTGTTCGTTTGTCAACATCGGCTCGGTCTTTTTTTGTAATTTCAACTAGTGCAAATGAGCTTATAAAACTATACATATTTACACTCAAGGTGAAAATCGAAGTAAAACGGGTAGTTCTGAATTTGTGTGGCCATCATTCATTAGATTTCCATCTTGAGTTTAAATATTAATTAATATACACCAACTTAGTATTGTGCACCTCGGCAGCATAAAGCTGACCCTGATCTGCCAGTGGCTGAGGTTTTAATGTACAGCCCGAAGAGCTGACGATTCAACACGTCCATCACAGAATCCGCCTTAAACTACAAGTGCATAGTGTCTCTTAGTACGAGATTAATCCTATATAGCTAAGTGATGGAGCATTGGCTTGCTAAGCCAAAGGTCGTGAGTTCAATTACCGTGTCCAGTGTAATTTTTCAGTTAATTTAAAATAAATAATTCATCTACTAAATACTAAATATCTCATTGACTATACTTTTCTCTTCCTACGCTAGGATAACGTGTGAGGATCACTAAGCCTTGTTCCATTCGTCGTCTGAGGCACAGCGTGCGTGTGACACTGACATTTACAACGATACGAGGTTAACAAGTGTGTGACCTGGAACCAACCAGTGACCTTTCCCTTCATGGACTGCTTGGTGCTTGGACTGCTGCTTTTACAAGGTGGAGGAAACTTTTATACTGCTGTTACAAAGTGGAGGATACTTTTTATACTGCTGTCACAAGGTGGGGTACTTTTTATACTGGTGCTGTTACAAGGTGGAGGATACTTCTTATACTGCTGTTACAAGGTAGAGGGTACTTCTTATACTGCTGTATACAGGTGGAGGATACTTCTTATACTGCTGCTGTTACAAGGTGTAGGATACTTCTTATACTGGTATCACAAGGTGGAGGATACTTCTTATACTGCTGTTGTTACAAGGTGGAGGATACTTCTTATACTGCTGTTACAAGGTGAGGGTACTTCTTATACTGCTGTTAACGGGTGGAGGATACTTCTTATACTGCTGCTGTTACAAGGTGGAGGATACATCTTATACTGCTGCTGTTAAAAGATGGAGGACACTATTCTACTATTGCTGTCTCAAGATAGCCAGATAATTTATATAATAATGTTGTAAATTTCGTCACAATATTTCCAATTTTTTCTTCTTTCCAACATTTCGTAACCAAGTAATAAACATGCAATGATTCGCGAGAACTAAAGGAATGTTGGTGACACTAGGGAGTGGTGATTCAAACCTACTCGTGTTTTACACTGAGTCACAACACACGTGTGGTACTAACTTCACACGTCACACAAGTCACTATCAGGCACGTCCAATCTATGGCAAGCTGCAGTGAAAGTTATTGATCTTCCTGAGGACAATGTTTTGTCAGATAAAATATCAGTTTGTTCCACCTGAAGAGAGAAGGGCAGGATGATAATGTAACATCGGTCACGTGTGGGATCACAGAAACAATGTGGACCCCTTTGTCTCTCCTTCAACTCCCTGGAGGATTGTTATTTGGTGAGACTTATTATACCATTGACTTGCACCACTTCACAAATATACATAGTGGAGTTGTGTCACTCTTCCACCCACATGTGCAGTCCTAGAAAACACTTCCTTATTCCTCACATGAATACATGTGGTCTCTTGCATGGTCCTCTATCACATATCGTGGACTTGATGGTGGGGTAGAGGCACGGCTAGTGTACCTGACTAGCTAGGTGGAGTGGATAGTGTACATGAGTAGTTAGACAGGGTGGATAGTGTACCTGAGTAGTTAGACAGGGTGGATAGTGTACCTGAGTAGTTAGACAGGGTGGATAGTGTACCTGATTAGTTAGACAGGGTGGATAGTGTACCTGAGTAGCTAATCAGGGTGGATAGTGTACCTGAGTAACTAGGCAGGGTGGATAGTGTACCTGAGGAGCTAGGCAGGGTGGATAGTGTACCTGAGTGGCTAGGCAGGGTGGATAGTGTACCTGAGTAGCTAGGTGGAGTGGATAGTGTACCTGAGTAGCTAAGCAGGGTGGGTGGTGTACCTGAGTAGCTAGGCAGGGGGATTGTGTAACTGAGGAGCTAGGCAGGGTGGATTGTGTAACTGAGGAGCTAGGCAGGGTGGATAGTGTAACCTGAGGAGCTAGGCAGGGTGGATTGTGTAACTGAGGAGCTATGCAGGGTGGATAGTGTACCTGAGGAGCTAGGCAGGGTGGATTGTGTAACTGAGGAGCTATGCAGGGTGGATAGTGTACCTGAGGAGCTAGGCAGGGTGGATGTGTAACTGAGGAGCTAGGCAGGTGGGTAGTGTACCTGAGTAGCTAGGCAGGGAGGCGGGGTGGATGAGTGGATACAGGAGTAATACTAAGAAGCCTCGCTTGTTATTAACCTCTCCAACCACTCCTGTCCTATCTCTATGTGACAATGCTACCCCTTCTTCTGACACACCACACACCACGCACCACACACCACACACCACGCGCCACACACCGCACACCCCTCCAAGGGCCCAGGAAGAGGACGAGCTATGAAAGGTCCATTGTAAGAGTCAACTGTACTCGAGTGTGACGCAAGCTGTTAGCTAACAACACCTCACTGTTGTATAACTACTCTTGTTGTTTAGGTCCGAGAGTATCGGGAGGTCCCAGGTGCTGAGGTCTCAACTGTGAGCTTGTTAGTTTGATACTATCCGCGTCTCACTCCTTGCCTGGGATATCTGTACTAGGGAGGCAAGGATGAGGAGGGTGAACTCACATTCAGGTAAGGGGAGAAGAGTGGAACCATCTCATTAGAGCCAATTAGGACTCAAACCCCGTATACCACACCACCGACAAATTAGACTAGATGAGACAGACAACCTTGTCCACAAGCACACCAGTGCTGATAATCTGGATATCCATTTCTGCATGGTCCTTGAACCTCACATTGTTCTCAACTTAGTAATGTTCCTCGGACTAAGTAATGTTCATCGGACTAGGAAATGTTCCTCGTACTAAGTAATGTTCCTCGTACTAAGTAATGTTCCTCGGACTAGGAAATGTTCCTCGTACTAAGTAATGTTCCTCGGACTAAGTAATGTTCTTCGTACTAAGTAATGTTCCTCGGACTAGTAAATGTTCCTCGTAATAAGTAACGTTCCTTGTACTAAGTAATATTCCTAGGAAGTGTGTGTTCCAACTCGGGTAATAATGATCACGGTAAACCTGTCTGGGAATAGAACCAAGCTCCCGAGATGGAGGGTGGACGTTCTAACAGCTACTCCCTCCAGAGTCACTGTCTAGTCATTCTCCTGTGATATATCAACATTGTTGTGTGTTGTAGGTCCTCAAGAGCTCCTATCATCGCCAAACATTGTTGTGTGTTGTAGGTCCTCAAGAGCTCCTATCATCGCCAAACATTGTTGTGTGTTGTAGGTCCTCAGGAGCTCCTATCATCACCAAACATTGTTGTGTGTTGTAGGTCCTCAAGAGCTCCTATCATCACCAAACATTGTTGTGTCATGTAGGTCTTCAGGAGCTCCTATCATCACCAAACATTGTTGTGTGTTGTAGGTCCTCAAGAGCTCCTATCATCGCCAAACATTGTTGTGTGTTGTAGGTCCTCAAGAGCTCCTATCATCACCAATCATTGTTGTGTGTTGTAGGTCCTCAAGAGCTCCTATCATCACCAAACATTGTTGTGTGTTGTAGGTCCTCAAGAGCTCCTATCATCACCAAACATTGTTGTGTGTTGTAGGTCCTCAAGAGCTCCTATCATCACCAAACATTGTTGTGTGTTGTAGGTCTTCAGGAGCTCCTATCATCACCAAACATTGTTGTGTGTTGTAGGTCCTCAAGAGCTCCTATCATCACCAAACATTGTTGTGTGTTGTAGGTCCTCAAGAGCTCTTATCATCACCAAACATTGTTGTGTGTTGTAGGTCCTCAAGAGCTCTTATCATCACCAAACATTGTTGTGTCATGTAGGTCTTCAGGAGCTCCTATCATCACCAAACATTGTTGTGTGTTGTAGGTCCTCAAGAGCTCTTATCATCACCAAACATTGTTGTGTGTTGTAGGTCTTCAGGAGCTCCTATCATCACCAAACATTGTTGTGTGTTGTAGGTCCTCAAGAGCTTTTATCATCACCAAACTAATTGCACCTTTTTCCCGTGACCTGTAAACCAAAGTCTCAACACCGCCAATTACAACATGAAGTCATTCAACTTTGTCCTCCTCAAACAAAGGTAATTGTCTTCTCTGGAGTATAATGGCGGTCTTTCGTTAAGAACTTTCCCACGGCGGGAGGAGAGCCTCAAGGTCACCAGTGCCAGTGACGTCAGGATGGGAACTTAGCTGAAGAATGGGCTTTATCTGGTGGAATGTAGGGCACAACAAAACTACGGGTCTAATTGGTCATATCTTGTTGTTTAGCTGCGCTAAAAGAACCGGGCTCTATCAACCAATCAACTGTTGATCTGCTTAGTTCCAGAGACTACGAGATGCCGTCATCACCACTTTAATACGCTTCTGTGCTCTCAGTCTTTATTTTGTTTCAGTTGTGTCTGAGACAGAGAACCGCCTTCAGATCAATCTGAGACATTCACCCACAGGCCGTCGAGCACCTGTCGGGTGTACAGAGGGTGGTTTTCCCTCTCCCTACATATAATGGCAGGTACACTTCCTCTAAATTCAACCTTACTCATGATTAACACACTACTACCGTACATATGCGTGTAACCTGAACGTATAGTCAGATGCGGTGACAAAAGAAACATCTTTCTGACGGGAATAAAATGTGTAGTGTGAACTTGGAGGGAGTATTCCGGTATTGGATTGGATAAATAATGTAAAAACTACAATCCTCCTTCGGAGCAGCAGTCGGGAGTGAACCCTGGACTCCTATATCATAGTCATCCATTCCAACCCTTGTTGATCCCTATCCATCTGTCTTTGACCGGCCAAGACAATATAATGTGACGTCGCTCCCAAGATTCTGCCCTTTACGACAATCCGCAATCGTACTGTCAAGGTCACTCAAGAACGTGTGTACGATCCTCGTATGAGTTCCAGTTGTGAAGTCGGTCACCATTTCCTTCCCATTAACCATCTGTTGGTACCTCAATGGCAGGCAATTATAGCCTCCCAGCGCAAGGCCGGTCCAAGATGGCCTTCAACATTCAATGCAATCAATCGCTGAGCATTCCATACAATTATATCTCTTGATAGGTTTCACTAATAGAATCTAAGATACAAGTATCCTGCTCGGATAGAAACCTCATCATAAGTAACATATACACACAACAAGTACAGCTGTGTTATACGACATGAGATATCCGGGATGGATAGTAATCATCAGATAATACTTCTGATAGCAGCTGATGGTTACGGTAATAACTTATCAAATAATACTCATGATAGCAATTGATGGTTATGGTAGTAACCTATCAGATAATACTCATGATAACAGTTGATGGTTATGGTAGTAATCAGATAATACTCCTGATAGCAGCTGATGGTTACGGTAATAATCTAACTCATGATAGCAGCTGATGGTTACGGTAATAACCTATCAGATAATACTCCTGATAGCAGCTGATGATTACAGTAATAACCTATCAGATAATACTCATGATAGCAGCTGATGGTTACAGTAATAAACCCATCAGATAATACTCCTGATAGCAGCTGATGGTTACGGTAATAACCCAACAGATAATACTCTTGGTGTCAGAAGGAGGGAAAGCTATGGCATGAAGGAGATTTCATCAACCTCGACTATTTCATTATGATCAACCAATTAATAATGCAACCACATTCTCTGATCACAGAAGCGTGAATGTGGAGTTTAATCCTGTTTTCCTGGTTTTGCGACAATCGGCTGATAAATGTCATCTTGTCGCAACAGACACCGAGCCTCTGCCTCATTCGATCATCTCCGCGGCACATTCACTTAGAGAGAGGCTTTCTCTTGAAAGGTTCCTGGACCTCGTGAGTAGGCTTTTAGCTCGGAATGTCATAATATATTGGTACAGTCCCTGGAGCAACGCACTAACCACTCCATTCCGTTAAATTATCGTTACGTTAGTAAAATCAAGTCAGATCTAGGACTGATCATTTTAGACCCTCAACAGGATTCAAATATTGGCACTCCTATCCCTCTACTTACCTGACAGCTATAAAAACTACTACAATCCCATTTTTACAAGAATAACCTTATCTGACAGATCCTATGATGAATGAGCTAAGGTGTCAGTTCACTAAAAGCTACTCATAGCACTAGATAGCTGACCTACCCTAACTATTATGATTGCAATATCAAGATGACAGGAGGAACTAACACGCGTATGACATAATCCAAGGATGAGTTGGGGTGTTTACCCCTATATCTCGGCTTCCTGCTTATCTCCTTTAGCAACGAAACTGCGGGTACAACAATCTCGTGAAACCACCTACGCTCACCGATATACATGTTTTTCTGACAGGTAAATGTTACTCAAACAGAGGTTCATTCGACCATGTCTGCCGATCCGAAAGGCCCGCGTATTTCGGTAGATCACTAAGACCACCCGAGAAACGAAGGGTAACTTGTGTTGTACCGTAGAGTGGATATTTGTAAATAGAATGTCACTCAATAAAGAGGGTCATAAGACATGAATGGTAATATCATTAGTATCTTCCTACTCCCTCATTTGTTCTCCTACAGTCGGACAGCTTCACCCAAGGAGCTGGTTTCTGGCTGTTATGAGTTTCTGCTCGACTATTCTAGCGGCCTAACAACCGTTTGTTGTCCCCACAGACTCGTCGCTAGGTGTGCTGACTGTACCCATGGACCAAGTGTCTTGTGTTGACTGTACCTGTTGGACCAAGTGTCTTGTGTTGACTGTACCTCTGGACCAAGTGTCTTGTGTTGACTGTACCTCTAGACCAAGTGTCTTGTGTTGTAACACTTGTTTGCACAACGTGACTGGTCCACAGAGAAATGAGGAAGAGATGTACAACCAAACCAGAAGGTAGTCTTGAGGGTGGCGTGGGAGGAACGTCTATCTACACCACGTGGTTTGCTTGTCTCTCTTCACATTCACACTCAAGGTCAGACTCCTGGTTCCTGTCAGTGAATGTCAAGACGGTTCCTCTGCTACCTTTGTCCTCCTGGTTCAGACTCCTGGTTCAGACTCCTGGTTCCTATCAGTGAATGTCGAGACGGTCCCTCTGCTACCTTTGTCTTCCTGGTTCAGACTTCTGGTTCCTGTCAGTGAATGTCAAAACTGTCCCTCTGCTACCTTTGTCCTCCTGGTTCAGACTCCTGGTTCCTGTCAGTGAATGTCAAGACGGTTCCTCTGCTACCTTTGTCCTCCTGGTTCAGACTCCTGGTTCCTATCAGTGAATGTCGAGATAGTCCCTCTGCTACCTTTGTCTTCCTGGTTCAGACTCCTGGTTCCTCTCAGTGAATGTCAAAACTGTCCCTCTGCTACCTTTGTCCTCCTGGTTCAGACTCCTGGTTCCTGTCAGTGAATGTCAAGACGGTTCCTCTGCTAACTTTGTCCTCCTGGTTCAGACTCCTGGTTCCTATCAGTGAATGTCGAGATGGTCCCTCTGCTACCTTTGTCTTCCTGGTTCAGACTCCTGGTTCCTGTCAGTGAATGTCAAGACGGTTCCTCTGCTAACTTTGTCCTCCTGGTTCAGACTCCTGGTTCCTATCAGTGAATGTCGAGATGGTCCCTCTGCTACCTTTGTCTTCCTGGTTCAGACTCCTGGTTCCTGTCAGTGAATGTCGAGACTGTCCCTCTGCTACCTTTGTCCTCCTAGTTCAGACTCCTGGTTCCTGTCAGTGAATGTAGAGATTGTCCCTCTGCTACCTTTGTCCTCCTGGTTCCTGTCAGTGAATGTCGAGACGGTCCCTCTGCTACCTTTGTCCTCCTGGTTCAGACTCCTGGTTCCTGTCAGTGAATGTCGAGACGGTCCCTCTGCTACCTTTGTCCTCCTGGTTCAGACTCCTGGTTCCTGTCAGTGAATGTAGAGATTGTCCCTCTGCTACCTTTGTCCTCCTGGTTCCTGTCAGTGAATGTCGAGACGGTCCCTCTGCTACCTTTGTCCTCCTGGTTCAGACTCCTGGTTCCTGTCAGTGAATGTCAAGACGGTTCCTCTGCTAACTTTGTCCTCCTGGTTCAGACTCCTGGTCCCTGTCAGTAAATGTCGAGACGGTCCCTCTGCTACCTTTGTCCTGGTTCCTGTCAGTGAATGTCAAAACTGTCCCTCTGTTACCTTTGTCCTCCTGGTTCCTGTCAGTGAATGTCGAGACGGTCCCTCTGCTACCTTTGTCCTCCTGGTTCCTGTCAGTGAATGTCGAGACGGTCCCTCTGCTACCTTTGTCCTCCTGGTTCAGACTCCTGGTTCCTGTCAGTGAATGTCAAGACGGTTCCTCTGCTAACTTTGTCCTCCTGGTTCAGACTCCTGGTCCCTGTCAGTAAATGTCGAGACGGTCCCTCTGCTACCTTTGTCCTGGTTCCTGTCAGTGAATGTCAAAACTGTCCCTCTGTTACCTTTGTCCTCCTGGTTCCTGTCAGTGAATGTAGAGATTGTCCCTCTGCTACCTTTGTCCTCCTGGTTCAGACTCCTGGTTCCTATCAGTGAATGTCGAGACGGTCCCTCTGCTACCTTTGTCCTCCTGGTTCAGACTCCTGGTTCCTGTCAGTGAATGTCAAGACGGTTCCTCTGCTAACTTTGTCCTCCTGGTTCAGACTCCTGGTCCCTGTCAGTAAATGTCGAGACGGTCCCTCTGCTACCTTTGTCCTGGTTCCTGTCAGTGAATGTCAAAACTGTCCCTCTGCTACCTTTGTCCTCATTGGTCAGACGCAGCAAATACCAGAGTTCACCACATTTATCACCCAATGAGAGTGTCTTCAGCTTGAACTACCCCCCTGGGCTATATACATATCTACACTAATAGGGTAGAGATGAAAAAGGTAAAATTTTGAGAAAATGCAACCACATTTGCGTAAAGATAAAGGGCAAATATATTTTTAAATAAAAACACTTTCAGTAACCCAGTCCGAAATTATTATTTCGATCACTACCTCACCAGCCTACTAGACTAGATGAGGTTCGACCTTCTCGCCAGCCTACCAGACTATATGAGGTTTGACCTGCTCACCAGCCTACCAGACTAGATGAGGTTCGACCTTCTCACCAGCCTACCAGACTAGATGAGGTTCGACCTTCTCACCAGCCTACCAGACTAGATGAGGTTCGACCTGCTCACCTGCCTACCAGACTAGATGAGGTTCGACCTTCTCACCAGCCTACCAGACTAGATTAGGTTTGACCTGCTCACCAGCCTACCAGACTAGATGAGGTTCGACCTGCTCACCAACCTACCAGACTAGATGAGGTTCAACCTCACCACCTACCAGACTAGATGAGGTTTGACCTGCTCACCAACCTACCAGACTAGATGAGGTTCAACCTCACCAGCCTACCAGACTAGATGAGGTTTGACCTGCTCACCAGCCTACCAGACTAGATGAGGTTCGACCTGCTCACCAACCTACCAGACTAGATGAGGTTCAACCTCACCAGCCTACCAGACTAGATGAGGTTTGACCTGCTCACCAGCCTAACAGACTAGATGAGGTTTTACCTCTTAACTCCCTTGTACAAAACGATGCTAGTATATATCCTCACCCACATCGTAACAAAAATTAATAATATTTTCGATGGAATATTTGAGTATTTATCTGGAAATTGAGAAAATACCTAAACATGTACTTAAGTAGGTCCATATGTAACCACGTGCTTACTTATGAATTAACTTGAGCTAAGTTAGTGTTTATATAAAACTTACCTTGATCTATTTTATAAGCGAACACGTGGTTCTAGCCTACAGAAACAGAATAATACTGAGTCTAATCAAGTATAATGTTGATAAACTGTTATTATTCTGCCTCAATTATCCCCCCCCCCCTCGGTGGCCACAGTTCAGCCTCGAAACAATCCAACGTTCAGGAAAGAACATTTATAATCTAACATAATAATAATTAGCAGAGCAACGACACGCCGGCTGGCCTACATCAGCCTATTTCACAATCCACCACGTAACACCCAGAACTTGTTTCAATAAAACTGTTTCGTTTAGTTCGTGACCAAGGCAGGGTGAATTAACTCGTCATTTGTCGTTAAATGATGATATTTTTTTTTTAAAGAAGAATATGTGCAAAGAAATATCTGGAAAGTGTGAGATATGGTGGTGGAGGAAAGTATAGAGGATAAAGTGGACAGATTGGGCGACTAATCAACAAGTTTCAAGATTATCCAATGAAAGGAAAACCGTTCTTCAGGTGATTCTACCAAGAAAGGACAACTGGATGGGTCACACAATGAGAATAAAATATGTATTATTGAGTGACGTCATAGAAGGCAAGATGGAAGAAGAGGGGTGTAACTAATGGGTGACCTCAAATAAGGAAAGAAAGAGCAAGTTTCATGAGATAATAAAGGAAGCTGCTGATGGAAAATTTTGTAGTACTAAATTTGCAAATCAAAGGATTTGTCAAACGACAGAACATATGATAATGGTAATAGCAATAAATTAAACGAAATAAATATAATATAAGAAGTAAATAATATAGACGAATAACAACTTAAATACAATATTGTATATGATATTTGACAACCAGATCATTTGGGCACCTTGGTAGTGGCATAATTCTCTTTATAAGATGGTGGAACTGTATACTCTGTGTTTTTACAATTAGACCTTTTATAAAATACTAATATATATTATTTTCAGACAAAATTGATAAAACTTGATTATATTATTAGTGTTATTTTACAGCTATTGATTATATCTCTCAAACGTGAAAGCTTCAGGTTACTCTACTTAACGTATGAGTACGTAGAAGTATATTTAGTACCTTTTCCAAGCGGTCGGATAAGTAATTCATTAGAAAATTGGGATGTATTTGAGTATAATTTCTTAAGTCAATTTTAGTTTATTTCAATTCAATATTATTTAAAATGTACATAACTGAATTGGACAGCAAGTAAAAATGTTATTTTAAAAAAGCCGTTCTTAAATTACAAATACATTGAATAGTAATAAGGTTGATTCTCTAGATCTGATATTGTTCTGGTAGTTGTATAAGACAACAAATTGCAAGCAGATTAACTTTCTTTATACTAGTGCAGTGAACAGCTTGAGAGGGCAGTCTAATTATATGAGGTTTACTCCATGACCTTGAATTAGTAAATTGTAGCGTTCTTATTTCACAGCTGCGGTACCCAGAGGGCTTAACGAGATACAGTCAGGATGATTAAGGACATAAGATTGTAGTCAGATTTGGAATTAAAATATCCATGAATACATTTGTAGCAGTTTAATGAACTCTCTAAGGATGAAGGCTTATTGACGTTTCATGCATTCAAGTCTCTAAGGATGGAAGCTCATAGTCTATTCTTTCATTGAAGTCTCTAAGAATGGAAGCTCATAGTATATTCTTTCATTGAAGTCCCTAAGAATGGAAGCTCATAGTATATTCTTTCATTAAAGTATCTAAGAATGGAAGCTCATAGTATATTCTTTCATTGAAGTCTCTAAGAATGTAAGCTCATAGTCTATTCTTTCATTGAAGTCCCTAAGAATGGAAGCTCATAGTATATTCTTTCATTGAAGTCTCTAAGAATGTAAGCTCATAGTCTATTCTTTCATTGAAGTCCCTAAGAATGGAAGCTCATAGCCTATTCTCTCATTGAAGTATCTAAGAATGGAAACTCATAGTCTATTCTCTCATTGAAGTCTCTAAGAATGTAAGCTCATAGTATATTCTTTAATTGAAGTATTTTAGAATGTAAGCTCATAGTTTATTCTTTCCTTGAGTCTCTAAGTATGGAAGCTCATAGTCTATTATATCATTGAAGTCTCTAACAAAGTAAGCGCATGGTATTTTAATGAAATGAAATAAATATTACTATGGTTTTTATATTTTGCCATTGAAACATCAACAAATAAATATTAATAAGTTATCCACGTATTAATGTCCCTTAGTAATATGTAACAAGATTATATTTTAGTTTAGTTTCTGCAGCTAATGACCAATGAAACGTAAACTATTTAAAACCAAATAAAAGCTAAATTATTAGATTGTTTATTTAATCGTTTATTCAATCATTACAAAACTGTTCGACGTTTTCTCAACGGTTCTAGAAGGAGCTGTGTTGATTATATCAGGGCTGAACTTCAGTTTCTTATTTATAATCACCCGGATAATATTACATAATTCATTATTTATATTCATAACAAGAATTAGCTTAAAGTTGAAATTATTTCGTTACGTTGAACACGTTTTATTTTCTGCTCTGTTTTCTCTTTTCAAGCCTTCCATACAACGCTAGTCCTTTGTAACGTAGCTTTATGATGAAAAATGAGCTTTTCGATTAAAAAAATAGTAACGTTCGTACATTTTAAAATTACTTGAAAAACTTTGAATACTTAATTCATCGATTTTAATAAAATAAAATTAGATAAAAACCTTTCGTATCCGCTACCATAGGCGCCCATAAATGGACGATAAGGGAGTCTAGAGCAATATTGCCTTTTTTTTTCGTTAATTTTTATGTAATTCACTGCTAACAAACAATGAATCCTCAATATCCGAGTTAAGTGATATAAAAATTAGACACCCTTCCATACCTTCTTCAACAGCTTCTTTTCATTTTGTTCTTTTCAATAAACATTTGAGAAATATGCTTCTTTTCAATGGGTTCGGTTACAACTAAATTTTATTTTTTGTTACCTTTTCAGAAACTTTAGTTTTTTGAGAAAATGGGTTGTTGAAACTCATATAACTAGCTCAAAATTACGTTCAGACGATTTAAAATTCTCTCCCACAAGTTTTAAACTCCTGACATTTTCTTAGGAGGGGGTACCACACCCCCGGTATATGGGATTCCAATCAACTCCTCACCCCCCATTTGAAAAAACCCCACGGGTACCCTTGTCTGGTACCCTTGGGTAAGTAGTTGATAGGCAGTTTTGACATTAAAACAAACCAAAACAAGGTATTCTTCATCTGAAACAATACTGTCCCTTCCTGACAGTGGCTACTTTCAAGACACACTGCTGTCCCTTCCTGACAGTGGCTACTTTCAAGACACGCTGTTGTCTCTTCCTGACAGTGGCTACTTTCAAGACACCTGCTGTCCCTTCTCACAGTGGCTACTTTCAAGACACGCTGTTGTCTCTTCCTGACAGTGGCTACTTTCAAGACACACTGCTGTCCCTTCCTGACGTGTCTACTTTCAAGACACGCTGCTGTCTCTTCCTGACAGTGGCTACTTTCAAGACACGCTGTTGTCTCTTCCTGACAGTGTCTACTTTCAAGACACACTGTTGTTCTTCCTGACAGTGGCTACTTTCAAGACACGCTGCTGTCTCTTCCTGACAGTGGCTACTTTCAAGACACGCTGTTGTCCCTTCCTGACAGTGGCTACTTTCAAGACACACTGTTGTCTCTTCCTGACAGTGTCTACTTTCAAGACACGCTGTTGTCTCTTCCTGACAGTGGCTACTTTCAAGACACGCTGCTGTCTCTTCCTGACAGTGCTACTTTCAAGACACGCTGTTGTCTCTTCCTGACAGTGGCTACTTTCAAGACAAGCTGTTATCTCTTCCTGACAGTGTCTACTTTCAAGACACGCTGTTGTCTCTTCGTGACAGTGACTACTTTCAAGACACGCTGCTGTCTCTTCCTGACAGTGGCTACTTTCAAGACATGCTACGATTTTCTGAGGCTGGCAACACTGCCAGGAATGTTGGCCATTTGATGGAACAGGAATGATCTCAACGTTAGCACGAAGTTAAAGAGATTATCTAGTTAATGATTCACTCAGCCCTGAGGTTACGTTACTTCATTGACAAGGTCCAAGAACAGTCACTTTCTTTGTAGCTCGAAATAGCAATGAAATCATTGGCTGGTTCTTGAGCTATTGTTACATTAGTAGTGCGCAATGGGTTGTAACAGTGGCGTGGCGTGGAGTGTTGCCAGGAGAGACATAGCTTATACCTGTGAATTGTTCTCATCACTCAGCAGGTAACTAACTAGCCTGTGTATGATTGGTCAAATGAGGAACAATATGGGAGCGAACATGTCACAGGCTCATTTGAACAAGCCACTGATTAGTAGCCACAATATGTAGCCTACGCGGTAGAGATGAGGTAGAAAGTACCATCCTGGACTCAAACTCCGACCTTTCTTCAGTGACACCCAAAGTCTAGCACCTCGACCACTCGTAAGGGACAGTAGGACGCGCTCATGAAGTGATTAAAATGGATTCCTTTCATTAATAAGGTCATGAAAGTAATTTGGTTTATTTGTGCTAACAGCATTTTTTAAATAATAAAGCCTTTAAATAATTTAAATATGTAGATCAATTCATGTTAGTTAATGTTATTTGACCCGTTCCGGTGGCAGACTGGTCTAAGCTCTACGGCATCACTCTCGCAATAGACTAGGCTACCGCTGATGGGGATATCGTGGTTCGAATCCCGGTTGGGTGTACTAAAGGTGGTTTTTCCTAAATGACTTTCCTATATATTTCCTCGCAAATGCGTGTGCACTTCCTCTTAAATTCTACCTTCCTCATGCCTAACACATTAGCGTGATTAATACATATGCGTATGAACCGGAAGGGTAGTAAGACGCGGTGCTAAAAAACTTGTTTTGCCTCCTGCACATTGAAAGCCCCAAACGTTTTATATTTATTTATTTATTTCTGTTCCGTAGATGTTCTGCCCCAGGTCCACCAAATGTTGAAGACATCTCCTGGAGAGGGTGTTCCGTAGATGTTCACCTTCAGGTCCACCAAATGTTGAAGACATCTCCTGGAGAGGATGTTCCGTAGATGTTCTGCCTCAGGTCCACCAGATGTTGAAGACACCTCCTGGAGAGGATGTTCCGTAGATGTTCTGCCTCAGGTCCACCAAATGTTGAGTACATCTCCTGGAGAGGATGTTTCGTGTCCAAACAAATCAAATAAAAACACAGTTCCCTGCCACTGGCTGTAAAACTAAATTGCAAAACTTGTAGAAAGAAACAAAAAACAAGAGTAAAGTTGTTCCTTCACTTTAAACGCTTTGATCTGTTGAATAATAATTATATAATTATAAAACATAATTTAACTGACAGGTCTTGGCTGGATATTAACATGAACACTTGGGTAATCATCTCACCAACGGCAGGACGTGAAGTGTGGAGTGGACCCAAACTCTGAGCTTGTGGCTCAGTTCCAACTGGGGTCACTAGGACTGACAAATAAACAGAGTAGTCTCTTAACATCCATCCTAGTCTATTGTTTCAGAGCTTGTGGTTCAATTCCAATTGGGGTCTCTAAGACTGACAAATAAACAGAGTAATCTCTTAACATCCATCCTAGTCTGTTTGTTTCAGAGCTTGTGGCTCAGTTCCAACTGTGGTCACTAGAACTGACAAATAAACAGAGTAGTCTCTTAACATCCATCCTAGTCTATTTGTTTCAGAGTCTTATGTTGGGTACCCAGTTAGGTAAGCTGGCTTTAAATGTGAGACCAAGATTGAAACTTGTGTCGTAACTTATTTATTAAATTTAATGTTCAAACTTTTTATTTTATTTTTAAATCTTCATCTATTTAATGTCTTATTATCACATTTGATTTTAAGGAACTATTAAAAGAAAACTTTAAAATATGTCTTATATGTTCTCGTTTAAAGGTGTAATCGGGAAAACTTTCGACCTAAAGGCTACGACGGATCTTGAAGTTTTTTGTGTCTCCTAACCCAAAAAAGTTTATTTTACAATGTTCTCTCAGTCTGTTCATCTCTCTCTCTCTCTGTTTGTTTGTTTGTTTGTTTGTTTTTTGTTTATCTGTCCATTGGTCCCTTTGGTTGTCTGTCTGTTTACCTGTTTGTCTGTCTGTTAATATGTCTGTTTGTTTGTATGTCTGTCTGTCCCCGTGTCTGTCTGTCGGTTCCTGACTACACAACTGAAACGGTTTGGTGGATGTTGTTCAAACTTGATATTTAGATATTATTTGGCTAAATTAATGAATGATTTTTTTTTGTATCAAATTTTTTGAAAATGGCTTTAACGAGTTTGTTTAAAATTGATATGAAGAAAATTTTAAATCTCTCAAATAACATTGTATACTTTTTTTTGTGTGTGTAAACATTCGTTTCGTAATGGGTATTTAGTATGTTTTTTACAATATACATAATTGTATGTATTTGTTTTTCTTAAAAAACTGATTGTTTCAAATATTATTTTAAATTGTTACAATGACTTTGTTTTGGGGACTATTTTACATGATAAATAATAATGTATGTCTATATTTTAAAATAATGTAATTCAAAGGCAGTTTACTTAAGACAAATTTTAGAAAATTTAAAAAAATTCATTAAGTGCCTTGGAAGATTTAGTTTCAAATCTAGCAATAATTTTTTATGATAAATAAGAATATTTTTTTATTTTTAGAAATTAAAAGTAATTTTTAAACAAGTTTACAAACATTTGAAATATGTTAATAATATTTGAACAATTTCGTTTGAAATTGATATATTATGAAAATGGTTTATGATCAACAAGATGGGTTTGTTTTTCCGAGGAAAACTTACTTAGGGCCACTTCCTGGAGCTCAAGTTTAGGATGTCGTTGTAACCTCATGAGTAAGCAGCACATTTAATATTTAAACGAATCATTAAGTGCATCTATGTAAAGAGAAAGGCTAGGAGAGATAAACAAAGCACACTTTATTATTATTTAATGTCGTATCTGAATTTATCTCTGGTTACGTTATAGACGTCGTTTATTCTCTTGTCGGTGTTAAAACACTGTTTATTGGCTGTAAACAACAAGAATAATGTGTTGAAATCTTAGTGAGATATTTCAAGTGTGTTCAGAATATATATAAGATTTGTTCTTCCTTTGAAATGTTTTGAGGATACGAATATTATTGTGGATGTCGACGACAAATCGAAGGATATTGTTTTTAACCTTTGACTTAGACATTTGGAAGCAACACACATCGGTATATGATTGAGATTAGAACAACATATTGAGAACTACCAATCTTGTATTCCAGCAAAGAACGGGAGAATGGAAATACTAACCAATCTGCAAACGTTGGTCAGAAACATGGAGGTCTGAGTGGTTCCTCCTTCAGGGGTGTCGTGAAGTTGAATAGTGTCAGGTTGTTGGAACCAGTGGTTGGTGAGGGACGGAGTGTACCTTCTGATTGTCCCATGGGGAAATCTAACATTCTGTTACTGTGAGAATATTGTTACCGGTAAAACTACACAGGTCTGTATTTGAGACAAACGGGAGAAGAGGCTGTCTCACATCAGGCTGTGTTTCTAGATAAATTGACCAATCATTCGTTGCCTGAATAGTACAACTCCTGATGCTAGGGTTTCATGTTTAGTGTTATTTTCTGTTGTCTTAGGTTACGTAAGTACTGCATATATAACAAGGACCGGATCTAGAAGGAAAGGGAGTTAGGGGGAAAAGAGAGAGAGAGAGAGGCTAGGCAACGGCCTAAGGCGGACAAGATAAGATATAGCATTTAAAAAAAAATATTTACTACCCATAAAGTAAAGATGTAGGTCATGTCAAAAAGATGCATTTAGATAACAATTACATTTCTTAAAAATATATAATGTACTTAATAAATATTCAGATTTTACATTTAATGTGAGTTTGTAGACTTTCATATCAGGTTTAAATTTTATAAAATGTTACTAAAATGTTGTCTTTCTGAGAAGAATACTTTTGTATATTATTATCAAAACACGTGATTCAAGGGACTTGGTTTCTCTTATTAATATTCTGCGATTTTTTTTTAAATTGGTTGATCTTAAGTAATTGTAGAGTTAATTTTTTTTGGTTAAAATTTCAAAAACTAATGATTTGAGAAAAACAATTCTGTTACCGTGCTTTACCGTATAGTAACCATTTGTTTTAAATAAAACAAAGTGAATTTGAATATTGATAATTAATTAGACTAAATGACGGTTGATAAAACATTATAAAATTATAATGTATAGATTTAAAATTAGATTTTGATTTTAAACGAGTTAAAATTGTCCCATTTTTATTGTAATTGTTTTTAATGTCCTGAGAAAAGAAGATGGCACGATCAGGCTCTGCCCAGAGTGGCCAAAGGGCGAAGGGCCTTGGAAATAAACGTTTGGAAAACAAACGTTGAATCTTTGTTCGGAGAATAATGAACATTTATTTATTGGAAATGAGTGTGAGTCATCAAGTGTAGCCGGATGAAGACCATCCCTAGCGCGAGTGACCCTCTGGAGCCCTTCACGGCCAATCAGCATCCATTGTCCCAAGGTGACCCGCTCCACTGATTCATCGGCAAGACGTGATTCACCCACAGTCAATGTCCCGAGAGGGAAGTGGACCAAGACAAGATGTTGCTACCATGGAGAACAAACCAGAACATTCTTTGTTGGTGGACATCGTACATCCACCAGTGGCATTCCCTCTCTCTCATGTGTACATCCACCAGTGGCATTCCCTCTCTCTCATGTGTACATCCACCAGTGTCATTCCCTCTCTCTCATGTGTACATCCACCAGTGTCATTCCCTCTCTCTCATGTGTACATCCACCAGTGTCATTCCCTCTCTCTCATGTGTACATCCACCAGTGTCATTCCCTCTCTCTCATGTGTACATCCACCGGTGTCATTCCCTCTCTCTCATGTGTACATCCACCGGTGTCATTCCCTCTCTCTCATGTGTACATCCACCAGTGTCATTCCCTCTCTCATGTGTACATCCACCAGTGGCATTCCCTCTCTCTCATGTGTACATCCACCAGTGTCATTCCCTCTCTCTCATGTGTACATCCACCAGTGTCATTCCCTCTCTCTCATGTGTACATCCACCGGTGTCATTCCCTCTCTCTCATGTGTACATCCACCGGTGTCATTCCCTTTCTCTCATGTGTACATCCACCAGTGTCATTCCCTCTCTCTCATGTGTACATCCACCAGTGTTATTCCCTCTCTCTCATGTGTACATCCACCAGTGTCATTCCCTCTCTCTCATGTGTACATCCACCAGTGTCATTCCCTTTCTCTCATGTGTACATCCACCAGTGTCATTCCCTCTCTCTCATGTGTACATCCACCAGTGTCATTCCCTCTCTCTCATGTGTACATCCACCAGTGTCATTCCCTCTCTCTCATGTGTACATCCACCGGTGTCATTCCCTCTCTCTCATGTGTACATCCACCAGTGTCATTCCCTCTCTCTCATGTGTACATCCACCAGTGTCATTCCCTCTCTCTCATGTGTACATCCACCAGTGGCATTCCCTCTCTCTCGTGTGTACATCCACCAGTGTCATTCCCTCTCTCTCATGTGTACATCCACCAGTGTCATTCCCTCTCTCTCGTGTGTACATCCACCAGTGTCATTCCCTCTCTCTCATGTGTACATCCACCAGTGTCATTCCCTCTCTCTCATGTGTACATCCACCAGTGTCATTCCCTCTCTCTCATGTGTACATCCACCAGTGTCATTCCCTCTCTCTTATGTGTACATCCACCAGTGGCATTCCCTCTCTCTCATGTGTACATCCACCAGTGTCATTCCCTCTCTCTCATGTGTACATCCACCAGTCCACCGCAGTCCTTAGTTCCAAACCCGGTGCTATTTAGTAACCACTTGCTCAATGTCTGTCCTGTTACCCAACTCTCGGCCCTTGTGTCGGTTGTTTGTTTGTTTGTAAACATGTATTTATATCTCTGTTATGGAAAGTGTAAGTCAATACAAACAACAGATAACAAACATTCTTCCGTAAATACCTGTCTGGGGGGAGCTGCCTTGTGACAATATCATTACTCTCTCTCTCTCTTCAACCTAGTCTTACCATCCAGCTGGGACTAGAACCCCGACCTCCCTGTTACAGGACAACCACACTACATGAACTTGACAGTGTTGCTGGTCAGATGCGTTCCGGTGACTTTCAGCTCAAGGCGATAGTCAGCTACTGTTATGTAAGCACACAAACGCTAGAAGACTAATCCTGCCTGAGTCTTGATCTACCGTGACCTTTGACCTTATAATCGAGGGGGAGAGAGAGGGGGTCGGTCTATTCTTGTCTGATTTGCTGGCTAAAGAAAGGTCATCGTTTAAATATCCGGCCGAGTGAAATGAGATGTTTATAAATACAGTCTCTCCACTCTCTCTCCACGGAAAATAAGGGTACACTTTCTCTAAAATCTACCTTTCTCATACCTGACTCAGTAGTGTATATATGTGGACAGAGAGGATGGGTGGTAAGGCGCGGAGCACCACTAGTAATGTTTATAGTAATTAGGGAATAAGATAATACAATTAAAGTTTATTTTTACTCTTAGAAATATCTATAATAAACATTCGCTAGCTCTCAAATCTCCCGGTTTCCACAACGCACTGCATCTTGGGACCAATACGCTGACCTCTATCTGGATACTTATATTCTTCAAAAGGTAACCAAGAGGTTTTTATATAATTACATAGTTTATGTTTTCCTTAGACTTATTTGTCACCGATAAACTATCAGTTGATTTACAACTCTTGCTGTGAGATAAACTTCATAGAGAACCAACTAGAGTGATTATTTATTTTCCAATCGATATTTCTTTACAAAATGTTTTCAACAAAATTCTCGAGAAAATTATAACATTCCAATTGGTCAGGCAGTATATCTTAAAGTGCGGCAGAAGGGAGCGCGAGTAATTTTACAGTTTTTATAGCATTACATTTTATTGGCCAAAATAAATCAAATATTTCTCCAGTAGCAACATAGAGCTTAGTTTTCTGCACATGCTATTCTCAACAGATCTTGAATATCTGTCAAGGGTGTCCTGGAATTTTGTCAAAACTTTTTAAATAAAGAGAAAAAGTTTTGACAAAATTCCAGGACACCCTTGACAGATATACAAGATCTGTTGATATTAGCATATGCATAAAACTAAACTCTATGTTGCTACTGGAGAAATATTTGATTTATTTTGGCCAAAAAATTTCAATTCGATAAAAACTGTAAAAATACTTACAGCTGTCAAAGAGTGACGTCAAAGTGGACCTTGAGCCCAGGATGGTGTGTGGACCGCTAGTTTTAATGTGTCAAGGCGAGGAATCTGTTGTTGCTGTTCATTCTGCTCCCACAAGAATCAAAGATGGGGCAGGGGTTGAGTGCAAGACACGGCCAACACTCTCACTTTCCTCGGCACAATCCGACCAATGGCTCCGCTTGAAAATTAAACTCAAACACGTCTACGAAAGAGGGGGAAGGGGTAGATTTTATGTGAGATGTTTCCTTAGGACAAACTCTCCATATTAAATCAGTTAATGTTACAACGGAATAGATATTCATCGCAATAACGTTTTATTTCTGTGAGTCTGAGTTGATTGCTTACCTCACGCAGAAGACAGCGCTCCAAGGTAAACCGCATTTCCTCGACAACTCAGACAACTCAGGCGCTGCGAAGCGAGTTAGCTCCTCCTCTCAGGACAATACGGCGGTTGTTGCTATCCACGGAACATCCGGCGCTTGGAACAGATATCAGGTCTATCTCATGACCTCCGGGTTGTGATAGGATCTTAGAACTTTGTCACACAAATGGCAGGATGCTTGTCACACAAACACAGATATTACTATCCTCGGTCTTGGACAAGTATTATGCTACTAAATGTTGGTATCTGGGTTGTCACAGTTATGATTGCAGCTTGTTCAACACCTTAGCTAAGTCTATAGCGTGTCTGCCTGCTGAAATAAATGTCCCGGGTTCGATTCCAGACAAGTCCAAAAACGTATAATCGGCGAAATGTGGGTTTCGCCCTTTACATTGAATAATTGCCAGCCGGGGAATTGGGTGTTGTGTCTGGTTTAGATTCAAGTTAGTGTTTTGATATAATCAGTCAGTGCAGAACGTGTACGTTAAATACATCTAATAAAATTAAAAGTTAAATAAGTAAAAAATTGAAGCTGGCAAAATCAAACATCTTGAACAAGTTTTGGGACAATTTGTAATAGTTTTCATGATCGGTGCGAACTTTTAACAAACCAACTAATATTTAGTAAGGCTGGTCTTGTAGTCGTGCATAATGCATAGCCAGTATCACGTAGAGCATAGTACGCAAGAAGTTGAAACATATAACTTTCAATTAAAGGCACACATACAGTGAATCGTGCACAGTTTCTTTAACTTTAACTTTTTACACGTTATCCATGGACTTTAATATAGACGATCCTTGGACTTTGACATAGACGAACTTTGGAATTGAACATAGAAGAACCTTGGACTTGAGACGTATCAGCCAATGAGAATAAGAGGAGAGGTTCTAGCCAAAATGAAGTAGAAATTTTACATTTCTTATTCCACCATTGAGAAGAAAGCACACCCTAATATTCATGCCAATAATAAATTTTAAATAAACCTGATTTAATATTACAGTCAACACTTAAATTATACCCATTTTATGTTTCAAAAGATGCAATTTAATCGACTATGTTCTCCGAGTAAATTCTTAACACTTAAAATAAGTTTTTTAAACCTTATATACTAGAACAAAGAATTCATTTCTAGAAATAAAAAATAAGCAAGAATTTTCTTCCAGCGCCACGTTTTACTACCCGTTAAGGTTATACGGCATTAAGACTTTAGTGACGACGTTTCATTATGAACCTTTTTATGTGTATAATGAATGTGCACTATGTGCTATGCACTATTTACTATTAGCTATGCGTGATGCATGAATATTAACCAGCCTTAGCCGTAGTTGTTTAAGCAGTTAATTATAATAATTATACTGTTGAAACTTTAAACTTTAGATTGCATTTGGTTGTTCTTAACATCACTTTGGATAATAAACAAAAGTTTTAAATCTCTAAATAGGCCCATGAGTCAAATATATATTTTAGGAATGTTAAAAATACTTCGCGACGAATTATGGCTTAAATGAAATATGAAGTGCTCAATGAATAATGCTCTACGGAAGAACTACGTAAGTCACAGTTCTGAAAGGCGGCTGTTGGATTGATTGAGGAAAAGACCGTTTTCAAACATACTTTACATAACGTCCAAAATATGTGATCCCTGTTTAAATATTACTATCTAATATTAGGGTAATTTGTGTCAGTAGTTGAGGCATTTAATACTCATTTCTTTATGAAGACACTGACCACAAATATAAAGGAAACCGCCATTTGTTTAGATTTTGCTCAACTCTAATGTCAATAGTAAAGTATTACCAAAAACAAAACAAAAAAACACCAACATTTTATAAATGTAGCTTTTTTTTTATATATCCAGCGCATCAAATAAATTGTGACATATCAATTCAATAACTACCCGCTTCAGTGGCCGCATGGTCTAACGCGCTACTCTCGTGGTGGACTAGACTACCAATGATGGAGAGATCGAGGCTCAAATCTTGGTTGGGTGCACTGAAGGTGGTTTTCACAAAATGGTTTTCCACTCAACCTCCACGCGAATACGGGTATATTTTCTATAACCTCCCTAATCACTAGAGCCATTAAGGTAACTAATGCACAAGGGTATTAACCGAAGGGGTAGTAAGACTCGGTGATCAAAAAAAGTCATTTTGAAATTTTTACACCCTTGAGTCCGGAATGATGGCCTAAAATAAAATAAAATAAAAAGTATTTTAAATTTAATTCCGTGAACTCATTGGCCAAACCTTGCATCCAAAATTCCCTTGTTGCATACAAACATACATTATCTGCTTTTTAACTATTGTATCTCCTCTCTATTCCAACAACTCACCACACGGTCAGACAGTTCACCCAGCCACACTTCAGACTGGAGTACCCCAAGTAATAGTGAGTGGTCCAGCAACTAGGACATCCGTATTCTAGGGTAGTAAGAAAGAGCCTTTCCTCGAAACAAAGAATGCGGTGTTGCCAAGAAATGGAAACGTGATATTGCAACGCTGTTAAGTGTCGGTAATGACCAACCAGCTTGGCGAGCTACCTCTTTCTGGTAATGACAGAGGTCTGACCTAGTTTTGAACCATGGACTGTGGGTGTGGAGCCCGGTTAGGTCGGTCTGGTTGTGTGAAACTGTCTGCAGGACCAGGGCAACATAAACCACGAGAAGGTATTTGCAGGAGAGGGATGTTTGTTCAGGCGGATAACACTGTGCATGAGGACTGGAGGAATGTACCAAGAATTCTGCACACAAGAACCTGAGGAATGTACCAAGCACTCTGCACACATGAACCTGAGGAATGTACCAAGAATTCTGGACACAAGAACCTGAGGAATGTACCAAGCATTCTGCACACATGAACCTAAGGAATGTACCAAGCATTCTGCACACAAGAACCTGAGGAATGTACCAAGCATTCTGCACACATGAACCTGAGGAATGTACCAAGCATTCTGCACACAAGAACCTGAGGAATGTACCAAGCATTCTGCACACATGAACCAGAGGAATGTACCAAGCATTCTGCACACAAGAACCTGAAGAATGTACCAAACATTCTGCATACAAGAACCAGAGGAATGTACCAAGCATTCTGCACACAAGAACCTGAAGAATGTACCAATCATTCTACACACAAGAACCTGAGGAATGTACCAAGCATTCTGCACACATGAACCTGAGGAATGTACCAAGCATTCTGCACACAAGAACCTGATGAATGTACCAAACATTCTGCATACAAGAACCAGAGGAATGTACCAAGCATTCTGCACACATGAACCTGAGTAATGTACCAAGCATTCTGCACACAAGAACCTGAGGAATGTACCAAGCACTCTGCACACATGAACCTGAGGAATGTAGCAAGAATTCTGGACACAAGAACCTGAGGAATGTACCAATCACTCTGCACACAAGAACCTGAGGAATGTACCAAGCATTCTGCACACATGAACCTGAGGAATGTACCAAGAATTCTGCCCACAAGAACCTGAGGAATGTACCAAGAATTCTGCACACATGAACCTGAGGAATGTACCAATAATTCTGCACACAAGAACCAGAGGAATGTACCAATAATTCTGCATACAAGAACCTGAGGAATGTACCAATCATTCTGCACACAAGAACCTGAGGAATGTACCAAGCATTCTGCACACAAGAACCTGAGGAATGTACCAATCATTCTGCAAATAAGAACCTGAGGAATGTTAGTGAAACACTCACACATATCGACACTATATTTGTGTGTGAAGGTGTCACACTGAGACCACGCGACCCGGCTAAGCATGAAAGTGTCCCCTCCCCTCATCCTATGTTTGAGCTCCAGGGTACTCCGTGAAGTAGGCCACACCACTCAACTGTTACTCAACTCCACTTGTGCTGCTGTGTAAGTCACTGCACTGCACTGAGGGGAAGTTCCTCTCTCTCACTTGAGGGAGTCTTGGCCACGCTGTGACGTCACTCTCAGAGCGGGTAGCTCGGATATAGTTGGAGCTGTCTCCGTCACTGGATCAATTTAGTTGGATAATTAGAGACGTATTTACAGATAGGACAATCCTCTACTTTTAGAATTATTTCAGATACAATATGTTTCCTAGGAGGTATGTTTGAGATAATTGGGATATTTTTACCCCGTGTCTGTGATATTTATCTTCACTCTAGCGATAAAATATATCGCCAGGGACGGAGATAGCAAGGTTTGATTCCCAGTTGGGTGTAATGCTTAAATTCAGACACATTTCCTCTACTTCTACCTACGTAATCCATATTCCATTAGCGTAATTAATATATGCGTATAGCCCGAACGGGTAGTAAGACGTGGTGAAAAAATAAAACACATATAAATGCCTACCCCTTGAATTAGGGATTCCCACAATACTTTAGTGATATTTTCGATGTGTGTTCATCGACAATCAATACACGCTACCACACTAACTATCTGTTTTGAAACTTTGTTCTTTGAAATCTACTCTCTCCTTCTAATTATTTGTAGTTGAGCAGTTTGTGTGTGTGATAGCCAGTACTGGCTCCGGATCTCTCCGATAGCATGTTACACAACACACTAATGAGTGTAGATATGCCCTTGTTACTCCACCCGAGTTGCAGTCAGAGGAATTTCTGTTGACTTAGACGCACTGGAGGGAAAGTAACTCACACTTGCGTCTTATTTCCTCCCTTTCTTTGGGATTCCCTCCAGAATTGTAACAGGAGAAATTGGAGGAATATGTCGGCACACCGCATGGTACAGACTTCGAGGTGTGCGCTGATTTTCATTGAGAAATATAATTGGTGTCCCCCATGATCCTGTTATTTCCTGAATGTGGAGGGGCATTGGGACGTATTTTGGTCAAGGGGGGAGTCAAAATAAGGTTATGTTCATGCTAAATTAGGTTGAGAACACAACAACAAGGGGTATGTGCATATAGCTTGCCTTAGCGCAGAAATAGACGGGGTAGATTGGCTATCTTTTATCATATTACGCGATAATTAAGGTCACAGAGGCTTTTCATGCTAAGTTATGTGAACGAGGCACGAAGTTTTTTTTTTGCATTTATTTATTGGCTGAAGACGGAGATATCAGGGTTCAGTTTCAGGTCGGGTCTACTGATGGTGGTTTTTCTGGAGTGTTTCCCACTCTCCTTCCAATCAAATACTGGTAGATTACCCCTAAAACTCTTCCTTACTCATCCCTACCCTAGTAGAGTAATTAACATGTAAGCGTAGTGAGACGACGTGATAAATAATACATACTCACTGGCAACATAGATAAAGCGTTTCGAAACAAATACAAAGAGAGGTACACCTCATCATACATCCATGGTGTAGATTTATCAGTTCATCATACATCCATGGTGTAGAATTTATCAGTTCAAAATACATCCATGGTGTAGGATTGATCAATTTGAAATAAATGGTCCGATACAGCGAATAGACTTTATCGACCCTTTATATAAATTATACTTGTTTCTCGTAAGATATGCAAGACGAACTAATATACACTGATATAGAAACATAGTGTGTGTGTGTGGGGGGGGGGGGAAGCGTCGCATTTCACCAGAGAGCATACATGCAATAATATACACTGTTACAGAACATATTGTTTGTTCTGTGCATTTTAAACTCACCATTTCCCGAAAATATATTTAAAGATATATAATATATATATATATATATATAATATATATATATATAATGTAGCTCGAAGAGTATTGATTTTATAAAGTAATATTTCAAATAAAAGTTGAATATCTTTAAAAATGCAACAATAAGTGATTCCGTATCTCAAAGAGCTGATTGTGAGAAATCCGCTGTAAATTACGGTTAAAGTAATTTTCATGGTAAAATGAGAACTGACATTTTGTTTTTAATGTTAAACAGGGCCTAGATATTAACGTTAAGAAAAATCGTTAGATTCTATTTTGATAAAATCTATTTTTTTCTGTTTTCAGCCTCAAGAACAGTAAAATAACCTTAATTATTAAGGTTGGATAGATAATTCCAAAAAAACCATGAGGAAACTTATGATAATCCTTGATAGCAAGTTTTAGCTCATTCGTTGAAATGGTTTCAGCTCTAGTCCCGGTAACAGACAGACGGACAGACAGACGTACAGACAGATGGCATCGCGAAAGCCACTTTTTTTTTTAATTAGGGGATTATGGAAAGTGTACACCCATCAAAATCTTGAACATAATTTTTTTATTATCACAGTACTTTCTCTACCCAACTAACTTTTGTTGGTTTGACAAGAAAATGTCAATGATTGTGATCGTATATCAATCACTAACATAATAATGTTTGACAGAACATTGCAACTTGCAGATGTCATCATAAGTATCACTGCCCCCCCCGTAAGAGGATAGGGTCTGTACCCATCCCCTCACCCCTAGATTACAGCCCTTACGTGCCCCTGGCAGGTCAAAGGTTGGAGACCCCTGGGTTCATGTGTACCCCATGCAGGAAGAATAGTTTGTTGTTTACATATCAAAATGAGAGCAGACAACCCGCGTCGGTGGGCATTTGGGCTAGGGTGTCAAGCTCGTTCTGGTCTAGTTTGCAGGTGATGTCCTGGCCGGTTCCATATGTGAGTACATTTACTCTAAGTTGTGCCCTACTCTTCCCTATATCTCTCTAATGTAGATATAGAGTTATCTCCTCTTTATTGCAACACCTACAGAGACTGTTTGACTGGAAACATTGCACAGGTAACAATTATATCATAATTAGGGAGATACCGCTATTTGTCTTACAAACACTGGCTTATATCTCCGGTTACACGGAAATATGAAGAGCTTAAGGACAATAAATCTTTTAGCTCGTACAAGTAAAGCTTGGAAATTGATTGCGGAGTCACTCAAATCTTTTTTAAAACGTGTGCAAGAGGAATGGAAAATAACCGCTGATCCGACATTAGTTTTAGAAAGTAGTTTAACTCATCGTAGGAAGATGATGACAATGTAATGGCATCAAGTTTCAATTATCTAGAATGGCTTGGGTTTTTTTTTATCACCGCGTCTTACTACCCGTTCAGTTTACACGCATATTATGTACTAGCTGCGCTAATATGTTAGGGATGGAAAAGGTTGAGTTTAGAGCAAGTGTACCCGCATTTTCGTGGAGCGAAAGTATAAAACGATTTAATAAAAAAACACAATCAGTACACCCAACAGGGATTCGAACTTATATATTATCTCTTGAGGTAGAAACGCCTTACACCGTTCAACCACCAAAGCGTATAGTCAGTTCTTCCATCGCATGCTTAGAAAATAATCCCAAATAAAAAGTGTGTATAGAAAATTAATAAAATGAGTTTATTTAAAATATAAACCAGAAGTTTGGTGGTTTATAAAAAGTGTGAAAGTGACTCTTCAGCTCGACCGATGTGGTTTATTTCCTCCAATCCCTCACAGTCATATCTGGCACTAGATAGTATTAGTAATGCGGAGTCTTCTCGCCACTAGCAGCTGGCGCTAGTCACGTTTCATGACCGCCGGAAACTAATTCTCTTTCGTCACACGTCAGTCACAGGGAATTATTAGCCCGCTTGTAATTAGAGAAATGTTTATTCAGTTTTAATAACTCAGTGGAGCAAACCGCAGTGTGAAGATTTCAGGAAGAGAGCACATTGTTTACAAACTTTCTTTCTCTGGACTGGAGATACGACAGGAAACATCTGACTGTAGAACTGCGAGTGATAAACCAGGAAACATCTGACTGTAGAACTGCGAGTGATAAACCAGGAAACATCTGACTGTAGAACTGCGAGTGATAAACCAAGAAACATCCTACTGTGGAACTGCGAGTGAAACGACAGGAAACATCCGACTGTGGAACTGCGAGTGATATGACAGGAAAAATCCGACTGTAGAACTGCAAGTGATAAACCAAGAAACATCCGACTGTGGAACTGCGAGTGATACGACAGGAAACATCCGACTGTAGAACTGCGAGTGATATAACAGGAAACATCTGACTGTAGAACTGCGAGTGATAAACCAGGAAACATCTGACTGTAGAACTGCGAGGGATATGACAGTAAAAATCCGACTGTAGAACTGCGAGTGATAAACCAGGAAACATCTGACTGTGGAACTGCGAGTGATACGACAGGAAACATCCGACTGTAGAACTGCAAGTGATAAACCAAGAAACATCCGACTGTGGAACTGCAAGTGATATGACAGGAAACATCCGACTATGGAACTGCTTGTAGCTCAGTGGACAAGTAGCCTATTCTGGGTGTATTGATTGGATACTGTGTCTAATGAGTAACGTTATCTACTGTCAAATGGAGATTAATAGGCTATGTCCTATGTCCGCAGTTAAATCAAACTTATATATTATATAACTACTTACGAATACATTTTATTGTCTAGCCAAGATATTCCGTACTATCCAGCTTTTCCTTTATCCGGCCTGAAATGCCGCCACTTTAGTCCGGATAATCGAGATTATAGTGTATTTATAAATCCTTGTTTCTCCTCATTTGGGTTTGGAACATCGCAGATGGAACATACTTATTCTATTTGTATTTTAGAGCCTGCATCATTGGTCACGTCTTCTAGGGTGTCATCTTCGTTTAGAATGGTTTACCGGCTGTGTAGAGGTCGGGGCTCAAATCGGAGCTGGGTGTGCTAAGGCTAGTTGATGAATTAATTTTGTCCCAACAAAAGTGCGGCTACATTTTCTCCAAACTATACCTGCCTTACCCATTAACCATGAGTATAAATATGTGTCAAGTCCGGACCAGTGTTAAGGCTCAGTGTCAAGCTTGTGTGTGTCTATCTCTTGCGACTTGCCTGCTCTCTATGAAATAAAACAATAACTGTTTGTCCCTCACGAGCACTTCACCAAACTGTCGGAAGATAGCGTTACTAGTGCGACTGCTAGACAGGTTTCAGCAATATTGACAGAACCACTACCTGCTTGCCCCTCGTTTTTTTTATTTGAATTAAGTCATTTTGAAAGTTTTGATTATCTTGATGTTTATTTTTATATTTATATTAAATGTAATCACTCTAGATGACTATCCAAAGTAAAAGTAAGAAAGAGAAAGGGAGGATAATTTACTTTATTATGTAATTGTTGGCAAATGCAAATTTATTCACCGGATTCAATTGAAAGATTGTGTTTTGAAGGGGGTGAGGAACCTGCATCAGCAGGGTAGTCAACCTCATTATCATCATCATTATCCATAATAACTGTTGGTGGATGAACTGGGGATAGGGGCCGAGGGGAAAAACGCCACCCCTAGAAAGAATTAGTCCCTTTTGAAATCAATTTTTCTTACGTCCAGATTTAGTTCACTCCCTTATTTTATTCTCAAATTTAATACGAATAAAAACCAACTCCAAATATTTTCTTGAGGTACCTAATTTAAAAAAAACTCCAGTAAGGCTAACTGTGGGGATGGCATGGAAGGAATGTGAATATTTGATCAAATAAACTAGCAATTTCTTAGAGAAAGGATTGTAAACCATTATTATAAAAGGCACACCAAATTAACCCAGCAAGTATTTGAAACGAACCTCTAACTTACAAGTTAGAGTGGAGCCCATCAATCGAGAATAATAGTGTTGAGATAACATTTACATTTTTTTAAAGCCTCAAATTAAAAACAAAATTTGAAAGTGGAGTTTTGTACTCACTCTACAAGATGGCCTTGAAACTAACTAGGCGTGTGATATTGAGGGAAGTGATCTAGCCTAGAAGCTAGGCAACCCTCCATACTGACGTGCTACACTTGGTTAATAAACTACCAGGAGTTGTTGGTAATAGTCCACACTGCCTGGAAGCTAGGCAACCCTCTATACTGACGTGCTACACTTGGTAAATAAACTACCAGGAGTTGTTGGTAATAGTCCACACTGCCTGGAAGCTAGGCAGCTCTCCATACTGACGTGCTACACTTGGTAAATAAACTACCAGGAGTTGTTGGTAATAGTCCACACAGCCTGGAAGCTAGACAACCCTCTATACTGACGTGCTACACTTGGTAAATAAACTACCAGGAGTTGTTGGTAATAGTCCACACTGCCTGGAAGCTAGACAACCCTCTATATTGACGTGGGAGACTTGGTAAATAAACTACCAGGAATTGTTGGTAATAGTCCACACTGCCTGGAAGCTAGGCAGCTCTCCATACTGACGTGCTACACTTGGTAAATAAACTACCAGGAGTTGTTGGTAATAGTCCACACAGCCTGGAAGCTAGACAACCCTCTATACTGACGTGCTACACTTGGTTAATAAACTACCAGGAGTTGTTGGTAATAGTCCACACTGCCTGGAAGCTAGGCAACCCTCTATACTGACGTGCTACACTTGGTAAATAAACTACCAGGAGTTGTTGGTAATAGTCCACACTGCCTGGAAGCTAGGCAGCTCTCCATACTGACGTGCTACACTTGGTAAATAAACTACCAGGAGTTGTTGGTAATAGTCCACACAGCCTGGAAGCTAGACAACCCTCTATACTGACGTGCTACACTTGGTAAATAAACTACCAGGAGTTGTTGGTAATAGTCCACACTGCCTGGAAGCTAGACAACCCTCTATATTGACGTGGGAGACTTGGTAAATAAACTACCAGGAATTGTTGGTAATAGTCCACACTGCCTGGAAGCTAGGCAACCCTCCATACTGACGTGCTACACTTGGTAAATACACTACAAGGAATTGTTGGTAATAGTTCACACTGCCTGGAAGCTAGGCAACCCTTTATACTGACGTGCTACACTTGGTAGATAAACTACCAGGAGCCGTTGGTAATAGTCCACACTGCCTGGAAGCTAGACAACCCTCTATACTGACGTGCTACACTTGGTAGATAAACTACCAGGAGTTGTTAGTAATAGTCCACACTGCCTGGAAGCTAGACAACCCTCTATACTGACGTGCTAAACTTGGTAAATAAACTACCAGGATTTGTTTGATTTTAGCTACTGTACTTCCATTTATTGTATGTACAGTATATTATCAACTCTCAGCCAATCCTGAGTATCTTACTGTTTTTTAAAATACCTCCAATAAGTGGTTTCCTCACACGACATTACAAACCAATGTATTGCTTAACAATTGAACTAAATTAAGACATGGTGGCTAGCTCAGTAACTATAACATTGACGTACAGATTTAGAAGTGCCGGGTTCTAATCCAAATGTATTTTTTTAACTAAAAATGTTTCTGTAAGAAATTTTAGGATATTTTGCTTTAAATTTTTGAGTTTTAAGTTAACTCATTATTTGAGTCTTGGTCTGAAGTAAACTTTGGATTGAAAATATATTTTAACTAATAATTTAGAAGGTCACCAAGCTACACAGGTTTAGTTACACTTATTTGTAAATGGAGGTTGCTTCAAAGCTTGCAGTGGGATGGGGAAAATAGTAAATAGCTATTATTGGCTAGTTTCATTGGGGGAAAGCCATAGCATGATTTGTTACATTTTCTCAATTCACTTTTTTTTTTAATGTGTAGCTCCTTTGTAAAATATTATATGTGAATTTCGAAGCAGCATGAGGTTAAACTATCCGTTAAATGCTGATATAATGTTTAACTGTCATATCATGACATGTGACACACATCATCTCATGGCTTTCCCGCACTGAATTAACATGCTTGCGGGGTTAATCCTTGGGAATTTTCAACTGAAATAAAATCACAAATTATAAAAACGTTACAAAAGTATTTTATTAGAGCCTTTCTTTGCTACATAAATGCCCAAATATTTGGTTACATCAACACAAATAAAGAGCTTGCTGGTTTGTTTTCCGCTAAGCTACCACTAAGAGTTTTTCATGCACTAACCAATATGACAACGCAACAACATCCCACTAACACACTAACACACTAACACACATGACAGGTACATAATTATGTTATACAGCCCCGTAATACCACCATTGTAATACTACTCACTAATTCTATTTCAGTTAACATAATTGAGATACCTCATCCGACAATTACACTATTAGTAATACCTGATATTTGAAGTAAGAAATTCTCTCCTAACTTTCACCCACAAAAATATTCCTACTAATGATCATTATCAGATCCTGGTGACTCGACCAGCATCAAAACATAAATCCCTGAGTTTTGTCTCAACTACTAATCCTACATTTCATTGCGTGTTCTGCTACCAGACGAACATTAAATGTTTCCAGTCCTAAGAAACCAATCGTAGGTATAATAACAAGGACTGTAGGGCGCCATGCCCTCGTTCACAACAGTTGGGTGTGTAAGGTTGAATATATTTAGCGAGCAATGTTTCGACTGTGGCGGAATTCATCAAAACTAACATTTCTGTTCAATAAAACATCAGGAGATTCCGTCAACCTCTGCGGAAAGTGCCATTAAAAGGTTTAAATTCAACTCCCCATTCTAGCATAAACCCGGTTGATTGAATACTTGATGTTCTTGTTGAACTTCGTTCATATAGACTACACAACTCTACAGTAAGCACCTAATAAATTAATCAAATAACAATTTCCGCAAAGGTTTGAAACTTCTATTTCTACTAGTTCTGTGATAGACAGGTCCACGTGTCAACTGTCTGTGATAGACAAGGTCACGTGAGCTGTCGCTCGAGCCATACAATCCAATGTAGATATCGGAGTTAAAGCTAAGAAGAGTGAGATGTTGTCTCGCTTATATTGGCAGCTTCATCCGTTGTCAGTTGTCATGCGCTTACGTCAGGTTTCATCTTTCTGGCTTCAGCTGCAATAAAACACATCTATATTAATTTAAATATTGGATGAGCAAGATACAATAATTAATATAGACTGAATGGTTAAATCTTCCATCTTGGCTTGACACAGTTATCGTAACATAAAGAACACTTCTGCGCATGAGCCAATGCCACACTCTTAGAGTAGTAACTCACAAAGAGCTGTAAACTGGGACACAGGCTGGTTAGTTTCCTAACCAATCATTCAACCAGCTAACTAACTGGTTGCTGACCGATAGAAGGTAATTGTACTGACCATTTGGCCGTGAGAGAAGACAGACATCTCTGGTAGCGGGTATCGTAGCTGTATCCTACAGGACAGTTGATGATGGTGGTGCGACCGTTCTTACACAGGGACACCGAGGAGCAGGAGGGGTTCAATCTGTACAGACTGTTATGTTTGCAAGAGGAGCCCTGCCTGTACACATCTGTAACACGGAGACTACAGTACATACTTGGAACTACTAGAGGTAACTAGGAGCTAATCTGGAGATGAGGGTAACTAGGAGTTAATCTGGAGCTGAGGGTAACTAGGAGTTAATCTGGAGCTGAGGGTAGCTAGGAGCTAATCTGGAGCTGAGGGTGACTAGGAGCTAATCTGGAGCTAGGGGTAACTAGGAGTTAATCTGGAGCTGAGGGTAACTAGGAGTTAATATGGAGCTGAGGGTAACTATGAGCTAATTTGGAGCTGAGGGTGACTAGGAGCTAATCTGGAGCTAGGGGTAACTAGGAGTTAATATGGAGCTGAGGGTAACTATGAGCTAATCTGGAGCTGAGGGTGACTAGGAGCTAATCTGGAGCTGAGGGTAACTAGGAGCTAATATGGAGCTGAGGGTGACTAGGAGCTAATCTGGAGCTAGGGGTAACTAGGAGTTAATCTGGAGCTGAGGGTAACTAGGAGCTAATCTGGAGCTGAGGGTGACTAGGAGCTAATCTGGAGCTGAGGGTAACTAGGAGCTAATCTAGAGCTGAGGGTAACTAGGAGCTAATATAGAGATAAGGGTATCTAAGACATTACTGATGTGGTCTTGGATAGCTATAGAGTTCCAATATAGTGTGTCCCTGGAAAACACTATACTATAATCAGGAGGTCCCAGATCCTAACAGCCCATGCTCATAGAACAGCAACAAAGAGATGAACTCACTGGCTGGAATCTTCTGCAAGCCCGAGCTAGGGTAGTAGAAGCGTCCGGCGTCCCCCGGGATGGGTGCGGGCTGCTCCGCCCCCAGCGTGGGCTGCTCGGATACGGGAGCAGGCTGCTCGGGGGCAAGGACAGGGCTGAGGGTGGTCTCTCCTCCAGAGCTCTCTGGCTGATCTGTCGAGGCCGTGACGGGGACAGAAGGAAGACCCTCGCACTCCACGCGGTACGGGTAGTCGCACACGTGCAGGTTCTAGAACATCCACACATCGAGGTCTTGGATCGCGGAGGAAAGGATTCTTGCAAGAGAGTCTGAGGATTTCTGATCAACGGTTTATAAATAAACAAGTAGCCTTCGTTCACCCTGAAGGGTAGCAAGCTTACCTTGCTTGGTTCCACTATGGTGTGGCTATAAGGTAGGGTCATAGTGTAATCAGTCAAGGTAAGACTGATACCTTGCTTGGTTTCACTATGGTGTGGCTATAAGATAGGGTCATAGTGTAATCAGTCAAGGTAAGACTGCTATCTTGCTTGGTTCCACTATGGTGTGGCTATAAGATAGGGTCATAGTGTAATAAGTCAAGGTAAGACTGCTATCTTGCTTGGTTCCACTATGGTGTGGCTATAAGATAGGGTCATAGTGTAATAAGTCAAGGTAAGACTGCTATCTTGCTTGGTTCCACTATGGTGTGGCTATAAGACAGGGTCATAGTGTAATCAGTCAAGGTAAGACTGCTACCTTGCTTGATTTCACTATGGTGTAGCTTATAATATAGGACCATAGTGTAGTCCATCAAGGTAAGACTGTTATATTTCAGGATAAACCAGTTGTACGTAAACAACTTCAACTTTGCTGCTTTAATTACCCCTATTTTAACCAATATACACGCGTACATACGAGTGATGATCCATCTGATCGGGAACATCAACCATCAGACTCTGGGAAGATAATCAAATCAGAAACTATATTTAAAACAATATTCCTTCATCAGCCTCGCATCATGCTGATTTAATTGAGTTTTTATATTGTAATCTAAAGTATTATCTTTTGAAATACGGTTTGTCTGCGAGCAGTTAACAATATCTCTGAGGCAAAGTAAGACACCGACAAAAGGCCTCAAGCCCTCCTGAACGGCATTCTATCACTCACATTGTTATAGTTGAGGCCCACTGGAGCTATAACTCTGAGGCAAATTAATGCACTGACAATAGGCCTCAAGCCCTCCTGAACGGCATTCTATCACTCACATTGTTATAGTTGAGGCCCTCTGGAGCTATAACTCTTAGGCAAAGTAAGGCACTGACAAAAGGCCTCAAGCCCTCCTGAATGGCAGACCATCACTCACATTGTTATAGTTGAGGCCCTCTGGACACTCAAACTTGACCGGACTCCCACCCACGCAGACGTAGAAGATGTTGCACGCCTCACTGCTCCTGTGACGACCGTAAGATTGGGGACACTGGGAGTTCTCCGACAGTGACAAGGGCTCTGAGCACACAGTGAACAAGGCAGGTCAGAACTCGACCATGGAATAAAAGGTTTCAAGAGATGGCAAGCTTGTATAGACTCATTCCACTATTAGTAAGCTGACTACCCGACAGATGGGTCTAGTAGCTAGTGAAGCGATTCTTGCGGGAGTCAGTAAAACTAATTAAGATCCCCAACTAGCCACCGGCTAACCAGGATGCTAGATACGTGTAATCAAGCTCGTAACAGAAAAGTTAACGAAAAGGGTTTTCTGCATTCTTCAGTCGACACCAACGAAATGGTGATCAGTTTAATAGTTTTTCATTTTAACAAAAAATAATATTTTCAATTTTTTTTTAAAATTTTAAGAGATGGTAAAACACCTTTCCACAATTTCATTGTTTTCTATTTCTGCGTCTGTCTCGAATTGTATTACCTACCTCCACTACGCTCTTAAATACTTTAATGGGATACTCATTCATTTTTTTTAAAGGTTTTAAAATCTATAATATTGTATGTTACAGTTCTTGAAAAATATGTTATCTCTGTAACATTTTCAAGTATAATTTTTATTTGGTTTGTGGACATCATGAAGTACTACTTGTATAATATCAACTGGTTCCTCCGTTATCGGTGATATGGAACTGTGTACTCACTCTCAATCTTCCTGTCGCCACATTCCACGTTATTTGTCATAGTCGCAGTAGCCCTTCTCGTTGAACAGGAGACCTCCAGGGCATGACTCCTCTATGACTACATCGTCCCAGCAGTTGACGTACATGTGACAGGCGCTGCCATGAGAGAACTGACCTCTGGGAGCTTTGCAGTTCTTCCTCAGCTCCTGAATAAACATTATATCTTGAAAAATTGCAGCTTTGAGCTACAATCAGAACATTTTCTTATCGGAAGAGTCTGAGGAACGTTAATGACTTGAAATTATAAAAAAAAAAACCTTTTCTTTTTTACAACAAAGGAAAACTTTATTTGATAGTGTTTTTCAAATGTATTGATAATTTAGAATCCCATTTAGGTGATTCATCAAAAGCTTTTCCATAATCAATGGGAAAAAAGAGTTTAGTAATAAAACGTATATATAGATAATATATATATTATTTACTAATACAATTTATATTTAAAATCTCGATTGAGTGCAATATTTAATAATCTGTTATTAATTTGGTTAAGCTTAGTAAAGCTATCGATGCATAATTGACTGATAATTAATTGTGCTATTCATAGTTTGCGCTGTCAAAAACCTTTAAAAGTCACAAAAGAAGAAATGTCCATAGCATGTTTATGTTATCCAGTGAGAAATGTTACCGCCTTGTTTTCAAGTGCCATGCTATGGATATGATTGTTAGTAAGTGATGTTAATCTGACAGATGTACCAACCTCCTCGCCTGTGGGTACCGCGCCTGGACCCAGCTCATTGCCCCCCTGCTCACCTCCAAGACCCGGTGCGGGTTCGGGGTACACGGGGTCGTCGGGGAGGTCCAGGGGCAGGGAAAGGCTCTATCGGATCAGGGCCTGGGGCGGGTACTGGCTGTGGGTTCAGACTGTTGTCTCCGTCTCCGTCAGGCTGTGTGGTAATGAGACTCCCATCAGGCTGCTCGGGTTGGCTGGGGTACCCTGAGGGCGGAACGCCGGGGTACTCTTCGGGGGGATTTTCTGGCTGTTGTGGAGTAGGGATGGGCTGAGGATATCCTGGTTGAGGCTGTTGAGGATAGCCTGGCTGAGGCTGTTGAGGATATCCTGGTTGGGGCTGTTGAGGATTTACTGGCTTTGGCTGTTGTGGTGACCCGGGCTGGGGCTGTTGAGGATAACCTGGCTGAGGCTGTTGAGGATACCTGGCTGAGGCTGTTGAGGATATCCTGGTTGGGGTGGTTGAGGATTTCCTGGCTGTGGCTGTTGTGGTGATCCTGGTTGGGGCTGTTGAGGATAACCTGGTTGGGGCTGTTGAGGTAATTCCTGGTTGAGGCTTTTGAGGATATCCTGGCTGGGGCTGTTGAGGATATCCTGGCTGGGGTTGTTGAGGATATCCTGGTTGAGGCTGTTGAGGATATCCTGGCTGGGGCTGTTGAGGATATCCTGGCTGAGGCTGTTGAGGATATCCTGGCTGAGGCTGTTGAGGATAACCTGGTTGAGGTTGTTGAGGATATCCTGGCTGAGGCTGTTGAGGATATCCTGGTTGTGAAGGGTATCCTTGTTGCGGTGGATAGGGGTACCCTGTCTGAATGAGGACACCTCCTGGAGGTGCTGCCCCCTGTGGGGGTGGGGCTTGTCCCGGGTACGTGGGTGGCACGTTCACCGCGATCTGCCACTGCTGGATCTGTCTCTGCTCGTAGTCATCCAGTTCCTTGCTGCTCAGTGCCGGCTTTTGATCTGAAACAAACAACACTTTCGGTCAATACAAGGTTGTACAGTAAGTCTGTGAGCACAGGCTCCAGTGGCTCAGACACGAACCAGCCTTATAAGGAGGACAGTTCCTTTGAAACAGTCGACACCCCCGCTGCGGGCTCGCTGTAGTCTGCAAGAAGCCTGTTATGGTCTTCTCCAGACTCAAGTCGCTTTAAGAGTGCCAGTTGCAATCTCCGGCTGGACCAACACGATACTAAAAGGACCATGTCTAACATAACTGGCTTCCTGGCCGCCAGGGGCGGTGCTTTACTAGACGCAAAGGTCTAATCATGCCATCTAGGAAGTCAGAGCAACGCGTCTCGTGTTATCAACATGTCACAATTGTGTCATAATTATAAAGATTACATACCCAAGAGTTTTAAATAGCTTAACAGAGTAGAACATGAACTGGAGTGTTTTTCCAGCAACTCATTTCTAAACTAGATATAAGCACCCCAATGCTAAAAAAATACTATTTCAGTGGCTACTATAATACTGTTACATTCTTGGAGAGGGTTCTATTTAGTTTTTATTTTGTATTGTCGAATTTTATCAACAAAATTAAATAATTTTCAGTAAATTTTTAATCTTACAAATATAAAATTACATAATACGTTCCCGAAAAGATTTGGTAAATGACAAAAAAAGAGTTTTTTTTTTTAGTGACAGCCATGGTGCTATTTATTTTAAAGGTGAATAGTCCAAGTTTTGAGTGACTTGTAAATAATTTTGAATATTTTGATTGTTAAATTAAATTAAATTTAGCACCGCGTCTTACTACCCGTTCGGGTTAAACGCTTAAGTACTATTTACGCTAATGGGTTAGGAATTGGGAAGGTTGAATATAAAGGAAGTGAACCCCCATTTGCATGGAGGGAGAGTGGAAAACCATTTAGGAAAAACCACCCCAGTTCACCCAACCGAGATTCGAACCTCAATCTCCCCGTCCTCGACAGACGAGCTCAACACAACTAGCGCGTTATCTAACTACGCCACCGAGGCGGGTATTTTGATTGTTGATAGACCTAAAAATCCTGGTTCACAGTGGTAGGCTAGATTGTAAGAAGAGGAAAAAAGAGCCTTTTCAACTTCCTGAGTCAGAATGTGCTTGTCCTTGAACTGGTTCCAAAATTCCGAGTACAGGAGGGTTTCAAACTTTATTTTAACACTGTTGCTACTGTAAGTGTTGTGGTAATTCTTCATGATGTTCCAGTTTGACCAAGTGTTTCTAATTTTAATATTTCATAATATTTGAAAAATGTTTTCAAGGCCTTCCCGCGACCCTCAATTGGATTGCGACCCATGGTTTGGGAGCCACTGCTCTAATAATATTTTTCTACTGTTGAATACATTCTATTTTTTTCTGTCCAACTTAATCACCAACGGAAAATATCTACTTCAAATCCAAGGAGCAACTATAGGAGATGATTTAACTTGAAATCCAAAGAGAAATAATTACACGAGATATTTACATTTGAAATCCAAAGATTAATAATTAATCTTTGGATTATTGTAGGAGATGTTTTAACTTGAAATCCAAAGAGAATTATTAGGTGATATTTAAAATTAAAATCCAAATAGAAACTGCAGAAGATATTTTAACTTAAAATCCTGAAGAGAAATTATTGGAGTTATTTCTACTTAAAATCCAAAGAGATATTTCTCTAAAGGGCAATCTCAAGAATGTAGTAACAATAACATTCTTAACATGATTTATTTATCATTTTTTTAAATGGAGGGAGTGAGATCCACTCTTCACAGAAATACTAGTTTATATATTAATTATATATAACATAACAAAACATATCGCGAGGGAGAATAAAACTTGTTGACACAAGGAGAAGTTTTTGTTAGCTTGGAGGTAATGTAATACTTGTTAACATTCACGATGGACATTTAGTGTGACATGGTCAATGATTGGGGCGTTAAACCCCAGCTTCGTGACCACCATATTTAATAAGCTTACACGGATGAACCTAAAAAAACTTGCTCCATCTTTTGTTGCCTGATGGGCGTAAATAGATTACTTTCCAAACCAACCCAACAGGTTTTGATTGTGCAAAAAAATGTGGTCGGAAATTCGAAGATGCGTTTTAGGGACGTTGGCATGCATGGGAACCAACAATAACATAAGGTAGTTGAACACAAAGATGGTGGAAAACAGGTTTGGGCCGTGAGATTAAAAAACTTCTTAGTAATTAGTAGGTATCTTGGTAATTAAATGCGCTAATTGCGTATAACCTATCATGTCCTCTGACCAAGAAGCCCCAATAATTCAAAATCTGTGATTAAAGTTGTATAGGGTTAAAACATCAAATTAAATTCCAGTATCCAAACGTGCGCCAGTGGGGAAATATTGTAATTACCAGCCTCGGACAAACAACAACTATAATTACAACGTTACAACTCTATCGTGTTAAACTGCTTGGAGAAATAACAATGAAAGATTAAATCGAGTATAAACCATGACCATTATTCTTGAATTTGCAATAATTTATCATTTAAAACTTGTGAGTATTATAGGACAAAAAATAGTAAATCGCTAACTGTCACTTTTATTTATTTTAAAACAAATTACATTTTAATGTAGTGCAGTCTTAAAAATTCCAAGTATTGAATTGTATATTTAACCCGAAATAATACCGCTATTTAAATATTAGCTTTAAACAAACGTTTAACTGTAAAAAAACATAAATTAATTTGAATTATAAAGTTAGATTAGATTATTTTAAAATATTTGTAAGTATCTAGCAAATATACAAATTTATGTGCTGATTAAAATAAGTTGTTTAACTGTTTTTTTTTTCTAAAATGAGGTCTTCTTTAATAGGTATTATCTGTAGAACTTGACATTAAATTCTAGGATTATCTGTGGGATTAGTTTATATATTTTGTTAATAGCGCCATTAGCGATACAATAAAATATATAACAGAGTTGTATCTCATGTCACGGTTAAAACCGAGCTCTGAACAAACGAAGCCATATATATTTCCCACGCTGAATATTCGGAACTTTTCACGGATAATACCAGGGACTAATGTTGAAAGACATTGTAATTATATAGAGAGAATATAAATCATGCTCGTTCTTTAATTGGGCCTACATATAAAGCCCTTTGTTTCCATAACGTATGATGATTGTGTGGGCAGTGCCCCTTGGCTTTAAGCATTGTTAATCGCGCTCTCTCATTGCTGGGCGTGTTTCAACTCTATCGTCGTACAATCAAGTTGTTCATACAACTCACACTAACAACATATACTTCACAAACATTCTTCTTGCAGATAATCGTCTCCAAGTTACTTGAAGTGGGCTCTTAAGGACCCTCAGACACAGAGTGACACAAGGGACATTCCAGATTAATAATCGTCCAACAAATCAATCAAATACGACAATGAGTTCTTATTTTCTGGGACCTTCACAAATATTGTGGGAGGCCGAGTTTCACATGCCTTGCAATGACCAGCCGGTATTCAAACTGGTGACCCCTGAGAGAAAAACCAAACAACACCCATCCCAGGTTCTTGGGGAAGGGGAAGACTAGAGAGTGATTCAGAGAGTGACACAGACTAAACTAGAGAGTGATTCAGACTAGACTAGAGAGTGATTCAGAGAGTGACACAAACTAGACTAGAGAGTGATTCAGACTAGACTAGAGAGTGATTCAGAGAGTGACACAAACTAGATTAGAGAGTGATTCAGAGAGTGACACAGACTAGACTAGAGAGTGATTCAGGCTAGACTAGAGAGTGATTCAGAGAGTGACACAGACTAGACTAGAGAGTGATTCAGGCTAGACTAGAGAGTGATTCAGAGAGTGACACAAACTAGACTAGAGAGTGATTCAGACTAGACTAGAGAGTGATTCAGAGAGTGACACAAACTAGACTAGAGAGTGATTCAGAGAATGACACAGACTAAACTAGAGAGTGATTCAGACTAGACTAGAGAGTGATTCAGAGAGTGACACAAACTAGACTAGAGAGTGATTCAGAGAATGACACAGACTAGACTAGAGAGTGATTCAGACTAATTGTTTTTGAATCTGTTTCCTAAGAATGCTTTCCAACTTTTTTATACCCACTTCAGTGACCGCGTGGTTTAACGCGCTACTCTCGCAGTAGATTAGACTGTTTTCAAGGTTCGATTCTCGGTCAGGTGTAGGCCTACTGAGGGTGGTTTTCCTCACGATGGTTTTCCACTCTCCTTTCATGCAAGTGCGTGTAGTAAGATAATATGTAAAAGGACACTCTTTTCTAACTCTGTGGGATTTTTTTTTACAATTACAATTAGTCAAGCATAATAATTCTGGTAAATTAATAATCATGCTGAACTACTCCAATACCACATTTTCCTGCTCAAAACCCCAAAGGCAAGCGAAATAAATCCTCCTAAGACTATCGAATACATTGGTCACGTGCCTCCAACCCCTCCCAGGCGTATCGGAGTGCGTCAAACGTTCAGCCATATTTCCTTCATGGGAGCATCAATAGGTGTCGGTGGTGATTGAACCCAGGACACTCGACCAGAAGACACTGGAGAGCTGTGCCACGCATGCGCAGAGCTCAGACTCACCAGGCACCACTTGAGCTGTCGCAGGTCCAACTCACGCAGTTCTTGATGACAAAACATGTCACACACTTTACAAGCCTGTCCTCTACAAATAGGTCCAAGTATCTAACAACCCTGATAGATCTACAGAAACATGTCACACACTTTACAAGCCTGTCCTCTACAAGTAGGTCCAAGTATCTAACAACCCTGATAGATCTACAGAAACATGTCACACACTTTACAAGCCTGTCCTCTACAAGTAGGTCCAAGTATCTAACAACCCTGATAGATCTACAGAAACATGTCACACACTTTACAAGCCTGTCCTCTACAAGTAGGTCCAAGTATCTAACAACCCTGATAGATCTACCGGAGTTGTTGACCTGATAAACACAACACACAGGAGTTGTTGACCTGATCAACACATCACACCAGAGTTGTTGACCTGATCAACACATTGCACCTGGAGTCGTTGACCTGATCAACGCATCACACCTGATGTGTTGACCTGATCAACGCATCACACCTGATTTGTTGACATGATCAACACATCACACCGGAGTTGTTGACCTGATCAACGCATCAAACAGGATTTGTTGACCTGATCAACACATCGTACCAGAGTTGTTGACCTGATCAACACATTACACCTGGAGTTGTTGACCTTATCAACACAACACAACACACAGGAGTTATTGACCTGGTGCCAAACCCAGGACCCAGTCGAGGCTACAGAAGCCAAACGGTCCCTTCCTGGTTTAGAACGTGGAGGAGGAAATGTTCCATGGGCAGACTGCCATGAGATGGAACCGGTCTAGAGGAGCAAAAAATACTCAGGATCGTCGTTTTATTTAAATGTCCGGGATGGAGGGGGGGGGTGGCGGGGGGTAGATGTCATGTTCGCACCTCTGATTCCCTCCACAAAGGTTGATAACCTTAGCGGTTGTATTTCTTGAAGCTGATGAATAGTTTATTTTACAGAAAACGTTAACACAATTTCCTTTAAGTATCGTTAGTTTTTCTCTGTCGTTATCAGGCAGGTCCTCTTTAAGGACATCCTACCCCCGGTGTGCCTCATACCACTTGATGGTTCTATCCTAGATACGAACTGAGGCTCCTACCAGAGTTCAGCCACCGTTCCCTCGTGCTAGCGGTGATTTCAATGGCTGATTGTTACTCTGTAGTGGACAAGGATGGTCTCTGAGCGAACAAAGGATCCTTCACAGGCCCTGGTACACCTCATTGAATCTCGCATGACTTGGCATGTTAGTCGGAATGAAGGATCCTAACCATGACGGATCGCTCAAGAGAGGACAACGGCGACGTGTAGTTGCAGGCTGCGTGTATTTACACGACAAGCTATTGTTGGACACAACAGCTACCCACTTCGGAGCTGTAAGCTCAAAACTAATCTTATGACTTTGTGTTTTGGTATTTGCTTAACACTTCCGTTGTGAAATGTTTTATACAAGTACATCTATAGTAAACAAGTGTGTTCATATGTTAGCGCATCATATATGCTTCATGCACAGATTACCACGTGTAAGACTCAGACGCCAACCATCTATAATTATATACAATTTGATAAGCCCATTTCCGGTTATTGAAATTACGATATTTTGACAAACAAACATTATTTTTATAGGCTAGGGGCCAAGATGTTGGAAAAAAAAAAAAGTAACTTACAAATAAAACTCAATTTTCTTATCGGATTTCCAGCTTTTCATGTGTGTTAGCAGTGGCTCATGCGATGGATTTTTCTTGAGTGATGAAAATCACTAACACAACTTCCTTTGGAGGGAAAATAAAGTCGTCTGTCCCATGTTGATTGTGGTATGTAGAAAAAACCTTGAAGGTATGTGAAAATACCTTTCCGGCAAAATTGGTAGATCTCGGTTTTGCTCATAGAAATTCTCGTGTGCTGATATAATCAGTCGGTTCAGAAAGTGCACGCTAAATACCTCAAATAAATAAAACTAAAGTGGTATGACGCAACAAATAGGACAATTAAGGAAATATTAACTAAACGAACCAACGGTAGTAGGTTAAAAAATATATAATTTTGTTTGAATTGTTGCTTTTTGATCTTATTTATCTTTAAATAATTTAAATTAGATAATTATTACATAATTGTCTGTTAAATTAAATAGATGGTTTTATCCACACCAAATTGTTGAGTTGAGTTATACATAGTCAAAGTTAACACTGAAAGCTCTAACACTTTGGAAAGCTGAGAGCCTTTGACGAGTAAAACGTCAGCTAGGAAATTGAGTGAGGCCTCGTTCAAAGGAACTTTACCAGTAAAATGCTTAGAATACATTTCAGCCATCGTTGCAACAATACACTAGTCCCTAATATAGTTGCACTATTTACTTTTATAATTTATGGCCATTGCAATGATATTTTGATAATATATTTTGTAAAAAGACAAAGAAATCATTACAAATTGGGACTTGTCTGAACACTGACAATAATTGTGTGGATATAATACAGTGGAGATGTAAATGTGGGCAATATTAATTCCAGTTGATAATAATCAACCAGCTTGAAGGTTATTAGGATGGGTGAACTTTCGGAACACAGTGGCATGAGTTCTAGCATGGAGGGGGCCACGCCATTGAAATGTTTGATTGTGTTAAGAGTCGAATGTGAAGCCTGATGTGACAGTTATTAAAGTGCTGTGCGATGTTCAGTCAGAAAACCTAGATCATGTTCCTGCTGCCACAAGAATTAGGTTCTTTTAGAGATGACAATTTCACGATGCATTTTTTAATTATGAAAAATGTTCTGGAAATAGCGAGTAGGGGAACAGAAAGAGAGATCATAAACTCTTATCAAATCCCGAAGTATCTAAATATAAACGTGAGTTTGTGTAAGTGGTTGGTGGAGGCACCGTTACGAAAACTTTCCCACCAATGAGAATGTAAATAGAAGCAAAGGGAAATTAAGAAGGAAAACTTAGGACGAATTAAAACTGAAGTGGAAACTCTGGACCTGTAATATCTGAAGTGCATCATTTCTATTCAAATATCTGGGAATTATTTCCGGAAAAACAAATAACATTTTTCAAAGAAACGGAGAATTGTCCATTTCCCAAGTGCAGGTCCTTGCAAGTCCCTGTTGCACTCGACCAGAATAAAGTGGCTTGTAACTGCGGCGAGGTATTTATGACGTGTTCACGCTGGGTCTGATCTGGTTCAACTGCAAACAAGTTGAAACTCGCCAGGACAATCTAGACCAATGTGAGGTTGTTGGAAAACAGCCTTAGATTGTAGAGGAGGAGTCAAAGGAGAGGTTGTGCTAACATGCCAGGGTCTGGAGATGTGGTGCTAGCATGGCATGGTCTGTAGTTCGTTGAGAAATTATATAATTTATATATATATATAGCACCACATTTTACTACCTGTTAGGGCTAATCACATGCACTAATTACGCTAGTGTGTTATGAACGAGGAAGGCTGAATTTAAAAGAAGTGTATCTTAATTTGGTTGGAGGAAGACAGATAAACAATTAATGGAAAAACCATCCCTCAGTACACCTGATCTGGATTCAAACTCCGATCTTTGTCATCGGCGGTCAAGTCTATGGCTAGAGTGACGTCTTAGACCATATGACCACCAAAGTTGGTGTATACTCAATATTGTATTATCAGGTGATTAGTACAAGCTATGTTGTAATGTCAGGTGATTATCACTAGCTAAGTTGTATCGTCAAGTGATTAGCACTAGATAAGTTGTATTGTCAGGTGATTAGCACTAGATAAGTTGTATTTACAGGTGATTAGCACTAGCTAAGTTGTATTGACAGGTGATTAGCACTAGCTAAATTGTATTTACAGGTGATTAGCACTAGCTAAGTTATATTAACAGGTGATTAGCACTAGCTAAGTTGTATTGACAGGTGATTAGCACTAGCTAAATTGTATTTACAGGTGATTAGCACTAGCTAAGTTATATTAACAGGTGATTAGCACTAGCTAAGTTGTATTGACAGGTGATTAGCACTATATAGTTGTATTGACAGGTGATTAGCACTAGCTAAGTTATATTAACAGGTGATTAGCACTAGCTAAGTTGTATTGACAGGTGATTAGCACTAGCTAAGTTGTATTGACAGGTGATTAGCACTAGCTAAGTTGTATTGTCAGGTGATTAGCACTAGCTAAGTTATATTGACAGGTGATTAGCACTAACTAAGTTGTATTAGGGACTTATCTTCTAACGAGATCTTCATACCCCTTGAAGACAAATGAACCCCGACCTTACCGGGGCTCAAACCAAAGTATCTCAGAAACAACATTTAAAGTCACAGTGCCTCAAAAGGCCTTGCCAAGTCATTTGTTCTTTTTACATCTACTATCAATCCTCACGTGACTAAAACTAGCGGAATGGTCTGAGGGTGCGTTCAGCAACCTCCGGAGGAATGTCTGTAACAGAGTCAACGCCCGGAGTGTTCAACTGGTCCATGGCTCTGTCTCGGTTGAGACAATACGACTGTCTGTCGTGTCAGGCTGGGACTGTACAATATATCTTTCCTAACGCGCCTCCAGAGTGACCTTGCCAAGGACAAACACACAGCTATGATACTAACATCATTATTTATGTACAAACAGATCCACGAAAGATTATACTGATTGGTCCATCAACTTATTCCAAGATACTTCGGGGTACTTTACCTATTCTCTGTATTTCAAAATGTTTAAGGTGTAGAAAACGTGAGCAAAGGGCGGTGTTTTTGTAGTTGTCATAGCAAAACATTCTTTTGATCGAACCAAATAAAATAATTATCCTATAGAAACACAATAGTTTAGTTTCCTTCACGCGATGATATCAACAGTTGTTGAATATATGTCACCAACATAGCGGCATTGGATGAGAAACTTTTTAAATGAAGATCAAACGTTGTCATTAAATTCCAGGACACCCTCGACAGATACTCAACAACTGTTGATATCACCATTTGGAGAAAATCAAACTCTACGTTTCTACTAGAGCAATATTTAATTTATTTTTGTCAAAAAAAAGTTCTGCTATAAACACTCAAAAACACCGCCCTTTTCTCGCATTCCCTCCAGCCCATATTAATAAAGCGACTTTGAATGAACACATTGTATCGTCATAAGGAAATACAACTAATAAGGAGGTACTTTTAGAAACCAATTGTATTAGTAAAATAGCAATTGTAAATATTTACAAGATTTGAAAGAGACTTTAACTAAACCAGGTCCCAGCAAAACAACCTGCTCTGTTAGGTTAAGACCCACCTCGGTGGCGTAGTTGGCTAACGCGCTAGTCGTGTTGAGCCTGACTGCCGAGGACGGGGAGATCGAGGTTCAAATCTCGGTCGGGTGAACTGGGGGTGGTTTTTCCTAAATGGTTTTCCACGCAAATGCGGGTTCACTTCCTCTAGTCAACCTTCCCAATTCCTAATCCATTAGCGTAATTAGTACTTAAACGTATAACCCGAACGGGTAGTAAGACGCGGTGCTAAATAATAATAATAATAATAATAATAATAATAATAATGTTAGGTTAAGATTATTTCTGAGCATTTAAAATTAAAACAGTGGTCAATAAATTACTTTCGCGATGACTTATTTACCCTCCGAGTTTAAACACTCCTCTTTATGTAAGAATTAATTTTTTTTCGGACAATGAATGAAAACTTGTATTTTTTATCTCCATTGTATGTACAGCTCTATTACAACTGCCAGCCATGACGTGCTAAATGTTTGTTTCCGGAGCATCTGTAGAGGACTATTCCAACACTGGAGCTAATGAACTCGGGAACAAACTAATAGCCGAGAAGTTCCATAAACCAGTTCAACCACCACCAGATAAACCAGATGATACCATCTGCACCGGTTGATTCTTCAACCAGTTCAACCACCACCAGGTAAACCAGATGATACCATCTGCACCGGTTGATTCTTCTACCAGTTAAACCACCACCAGGTAAACAAGATGATACCATCTGCACCGGTTGATTCTTCAACCAGTTCAACCATCACCAGGTAAACTAGATGATACCATCTACACCGGTTGATTCTTCAACGAGTTCAACCACCACCAGGTAAACAAGATGATACCATCTGCACCGGTTGATTCTTCAACGAGTTCAACCACTACCAGGTAAACCAGATGATACCATCTGCACCGGTTGATTCTTCAACGAGTTCAACCACTACCAGGTAAACCAGATGATACCATCTACGGTGGTATACTCAGGAACCGCTCAGCTGTATCCAACTCGTGTGTGACATGTGGTCATGTGTTCATATGAGTAGACACGCTCAGAACGTAGTTGAGACTCACATGCTCACGTGACTGGAATATGTGTGTAGGTTGTGACAGGCAGGACAGTGAGAACCACCCACATGTGAGTACAGTCAGTATGGAGAGAATCCAACCACTCTTTTCGTGTGAAGACACAGATTTCACGACAGTTTCTTTTCAGCTATTAGGATATGAATACCTTTGCGATAGATAATTAGTTATTTTAGTTTTATAGGACTACAGTGGTATATATTCTGTTATTGCATTTGTAACATTATATGACGTCATAGTTGTTGGCAGACAATAAAAAAACTTAACTTTGAATTAAAGATTCAACGCCACTTGAAGACCAAAACTCTAATACGATGAGGTCAACTGTCCTAACACATGCTACGACTATATTCCCTGGCTAGGTAGTTTCTCTCACAGATATTTGGCTACATCGTTAATACATATTTTATTAAATCAAATTATTAGGCGAAACACGTTTCTACTGATTCGTTAAAACTGATTCCAACCGCATCGACTGTCTTGGCACGGTTTGTTTTCTGACACAAGAAAACGAGGGTTGACCGGCCTTCATAGCTCTGTTACAACCAACACCGTCCCTCCTGGTTCATTTAAAGGTTGTGTTTGGTTTGAGATGGAATAAATGTTCCTTTAACTGTCCGCGGAGGGATTCTGTGTAATTTTGTGGTGAACAAAGCGTTACAGGCCAGTTTGAACGCTGAATCTTGGCTCATTCACTTGATAAAACAAATCGTGAGTAGCCTATGTGAAACAGGGAGTGTAAGCTGTAAGCCGATCCTGTTCCAGAAGACTGAATCATATTTATCATGACGTTGCTCTATTTATCTGAATCGGATGACTGGCATCTATTGTGTGGATGAAGCGAGACAGCAAAATTACTCAACGTCAGATCACTTTACTAAAACACTTTGAACATATTTCGTACAATCAATCTATTAATCTACTAATCTTTTATATTTGTAATTGAAGCTTGTGTAGTTAGTGAACGAAAGTTAATACTTTAAAACTTACTGAATGTTAGCTTTCTACACAGGCATTGAAGTCCCAATAAATATACGATCATTTTATATACGGCTTTTGAAAGCTACAATGATACAGCTCATTGTTAACTCAGCTATTTGAGTCTTCATTAATATAAGCTAGTTGTCTAACCGGTTATTTAAAGTCTTCAGGAATATAAGCTAGTTGTCTACCCGGCTATTAAAGTCTTCAGGAATATAGCTAGCTTGTCTACCCAGATATTAAAGTCTCAGGAATATAAGCTAGCTGTCTACCCGGCTATTAAAGTCTCCAGGAATATAGGCTAGTTGTCTACCCAGCTATTAAAGTCTCCAGGATTATAAGCTAGTTGTCTACCGGTTATTAAAGTCTTCAGGAATATAAGCTAGTTGTCTAACTGTTAATAAAGTCTCAAATAATATAAGCTAGTTGGCTAACCAGTATTAAAGTCTTCAGGAATATAGCTATTTGTCTAACCGATTATAAAGTCTCAAAGAATATAAGCTAGTTGTCTATCCAGTTATTGAACTCTCCAAGAATATAAGCTAGTTGTCTTCCATTTATTGAACTCTCCAAGAATATAAGCTAGTTGTCTATCCATTTATTGAACTCCCAAGAATATAAGCTAGTTATCTACCAGTTATTAACTCTCCAAGAATATAAGCTAGTTATCTAACCGTTTAATGAACTCTCTAAGAATATAAGCTAGTTTTCTACCCGTTATTGAACTCTCCAAGAATATAAGCTAGTTATCTATCCAGTTATTGAACTCTCCAAGAATATAAGCTAGTTATCTACCCAGTTATTGAAATCTCCAAGAATATAAGCTAGTTGTATACCCAGTTATTGAACTCTCCAAGAATATAAGCTAGTTATCCACCCAGTTATTGAACTCTCCAAGAATATAAGCTAGTTTCTACCCAGTTATGAACTCTCCAAGAATATGGTTCGGTAGTGTTATTAAAAACCCGGCTCTTGCAGTATTCACTGTCAATAATTGTCACTGTTGCACGTCAGATATCAGAGTGATATAAAATAATATATAAATATTTTGTGAAACTCTCTTCAATTTATTATAAATAGGTTTCAAATGGATGTATTAAAGAAAATACGAGGAATTTAAATTTAATATTTAAAAATGTGTTTCATAATTTAGAAACTAATTCATAATATTTATTTTGAAAGGTTTAATATAATTTAACATTATAATTTAGTGGTGTCTCAAGTGATTGAAAAGTGTAGCTTTTTGTAACTAATAATGGTCTCTGGCTCAACAAGAACTAATTTTGACATAAACTCACTGGGGCAGAGGATTTCCACTAATCAAAGTTGGGGCTAGTGTGATTACCTTACAAAAAATAGCTCTCAGTAAAAAAAGTTTTAAAGATTTGTACTCACCGCTTGGCATCCTCCCATAATGCCTCGCACCGGGTTTCTGGTAGGCTGACGCCAGCGCCGCAGTGGCGAGAAGTACTAGAAGGCTCCTCTTCATAGCTGTTTAGATCTGAGTGCGTGTGACCGCAAAGTTTGCCAATGTCAGGGTCAGAACCCCGTATTTATAACCGTCCCACTCTCCCCTTTTCTTCGCCGTCAGGGGAACGACCAACTTTTAAAAAAGGAGCAGGTAACTTCTCTTCAGTGCAAAAAAGGAAAAAGGAGCACAAGCAAAGTATCCCCGGTTGTTGAGTAATATGGACCTACCTCACAGTGGCTGCTTCACGCGCTCTTGACCCTAGGGTGGGGCTGCTCATAGGTTGAGTGAGAACTATCTACATGCGTGACATGGACTGTTGCAGACCATCCTGACATACAGGGACCATTTGACTGACTGTACTAGGCTGCCTGGTAACACTGGTTCATTTGACTGATCGTACTCGGCTAGCATGGCTAATACCGGCTCCATTTGACTGATCGTACTAGGCTAGCCTGGTATACCGGCTCATTTGACTGATTGTACTAGGTAGCCTGTAATACCGGCCCATTACGATCGTACTAGGCTGTGTAATACCGGCTCCATTTGATGATTTAGGCTAGCTGTATCCGTCATTGACTGATGGACTAAGCTAGCCTGGTAATACCAGGTCCATTTGACTGTTTTTACCAGTCTAACCTGACACCACAGGTTCATTTGACTATTTCTTCCAGTCTAACCTGACACCGCAGGCTCCATTTTATACAGCTTATATTTGTAGCCTAGTTTATTTAACGGGCAGTTCAAACCTTTTCACGGGCCCACATTTTACTACAGGAACTTAAAATACTTCGGCTACTAGCACCTAGGACCTCCTGATTCGAGTGAAATTTCAACTAACGACTACTCTAAACAGACTGTGAAGATGACTCATTGCTTACAGGACTCGGTGTTTACAGGATTCAGTGTTTACAGGATCATTGCTTACAGATCGTGTTTAAGGACTTCAGTGTTTACAGGACTCATTCTTACAGGGTCAGTGTTTACAGGATCATTGCTTCAGGATCGGTGTTTATAGGACTCATTGTTTACAGGACTCGGTGTTTACAGGACTTAGTGTTTATAGGACTCGGTGTTCAGAATTGCTTACAGGACTCGGTGTTTACAGGACTCATTGCTTACAGGACTCGGTGTTTACAGGACTCATTGCTTACAGGACTCGGTGTTTACAGGATCAGTGTTTACAGGACCATTGCTTACAGGACTCGGTGTTTACAGGACTCATTGTTTACAGGACTCGGTGTTTACAGGACTTAGTGTTTATAGGACTAGGTGTTTACAGAACTCATTGCTTACAGGACTCGTGTTTACAGGACTCGGTGTTTACAAGATGGTTACAGATCATTGTTTACAGGACTCGGTGTTTACAGGACTAGTGTTTTAGGACGTTAGGACTCATGTTTATAGGACTCGTGTTTACAGGACTCATTGTTTACATGACTAGTGTTTACAGGACTCGGTGTTTACAGGACTCGTTGTTTACAGGACTCAGTGTTTACAGGACTCATTGTTTATAGGACTCATTATTTAGTAATATTGGTCCTCTCTGGCTAGCAAGGATTTCTTGCAACGAAACATCCTTAGTAAATAACATTTATTTTTATTAAAAAATAGTCAGGATGTCACATAGTTGTCACTTTAGGGTCATAATGCCACATAGTTGTCACTTTAGGGTCAGGATGTCACATAGTTTTCACTCTAGGTTCAGAATGTTCTGCAAAGACACATAGTTGTCACGTTAGGGTCAAGATACCGCAGTCACATAGTTGTCACGCTAGGGTCAAGATATCCTGCAGTCACATAGTTGTCACGCTAGGGTCAGGATATCCTGCAAACCAGAGTCCAAGTGATTCTTCCTAAATTCACTGGAAAACAACTAAACAGTTTAACAACAATCCCAGTGAGGGGATTGTCGGCTACCGCCTCTGAATGTACGTGTCCTCTGATTGGCGGAGTGAGGGACTACCAGCCAATGAGTGCCAAGGAAGGAGGTACCCACTCAGCAAGGCTGGACCAGGAGGGGGGCTAGATCGCGAGGTCACAGGGTCGAGTCCCACCAACTTCTGTCGACTGGAGTCAGATATTTATTCTCTGGTTCCCGGAAATGGGTAAGAGCATGAAGGTGTGGGGATGCGTTCAACCATAGGGGTCTTGGTTCGGATCCCGGTTAGCTAACCTTCCCCTGGGCCAGGTTGAGAGGTGATACCAAGCTCTCTCTGTAGGTCCAAGGTGACGATATCTCCAGAGAATCTGACCACGGCAGGTACTGGCCAGGTGGTCTGGCCAATTGTCTATTAACCACGTTGTCTACAACAATGTACTAAATAGAAAGTTAGGGAAGAAAATGAGCAGTTCACCCTTCAAGGTCTTCTTGTTTATCTTCTGACAGCATTCACCCTATTCCTCTGACGAATATAAACACTCGCTCTATTTGAGTCTGGACAGCATTGACTTGCATTTAAAAACTTTTTTTTTGTTTCCTTTTGTAGATAGACATTCCTTCTGGAAATTTCGTGAGTAAACTAAATCTCTTGAGTTGAAGACGATTAGATAAAACAAGTTTGAAATTAAAATTACTTCAAGATTAAAAATAACATTTTTGTGAAAATGTAAGACTATTTTAAGAGTTATATATTTTAAGAATGTATGTTTTTTGTTTCAATGTTGTATCTTTAAAACACTCCGAAAAAAACTTAGATACATTAACTTGAAGAATCCTCTCTTGACTTGTAGTGACGTCACATGTAGACACATCTAAATGTCGTGAAATGTGTTTTTAGGACTTTTATTTAACAGTTTAAAATTAATATTAAATATGTTCAAAGTTAATTGTGACATTTTGAATGTAAGAAACGAAATCTAATTTATTGTTTTGCTAAATTGACTTATTTGCCCTTAATATATAAATAATGGCTAATTATATATTTTTTATGAAAATCTACCATATCAAAGCTATACACATTTTTATTTAATAAAATATGCCATAGTGCTTTGCCAGAAAAAAAAACAGTACTAACAGCAACGTCACCATTTGCTCATTATCACAACAACCAATCAATTTTCGGTCCAAATTTCCCCCAACCAAACAGCATCTCTTTGACTGGAGCGCAGACATGGACGCTCAGGAAAAAGGATAATAATTGTTTCGAAAGGTTGGGTGGGGTTGTAGGAGGATATAAAGAATAAAGTGGACACATCTGTTACTGATGAAGAAGTTATAAGAAGAGTCAATGGAAAAAAACTATTTTGCAGGTTCGGAAATATCTAGAAACATCAAGAAAGCTCAACTGGATGGACCACACTAAGAGAAGAAACGTATTATTGAGTGACGTCATATAAGGCAAGGTGTAAGGGGACCAGGAAGATGACAAATTCAACTGATTGATGAAATCAAGCAAGAAGGAAAGATGAAGCTTCTGGATAAAAAGAAAGGAACCTGTTGACAGGACAATCTGGGAAACTAAAATTGGACAAGGCAACGAACTTGTCGAATGACAGACCATCCAATAATAATTTTAACGAAATAAATAGAATAAAATGACTAATACAGCCAACACTTTAAAATAGATAGCGTTGTTTGTTTGAACAACTTAACCACATGAGACATTCTCAGTGCCAGACACACATGGGAGGTTGTTTCTCCAGGACAGAACATACTCAACAATATTGCTGGATCAAATGAACTTTTCAAACATTAACATCGTTAATTTGGCAGAAAAACGTTACTGTTGAATATTTCAAACATCATTTTACAACTCAGTTTTGATCTATGTTTATGTCCTCTTCTAAGATTCGTTGCTTTGTTAATAACTAAATCAATTGGCCACAAGGATTGAGGTGAGGTGCAAATGGCATCACATGATATACTTTAATATACAACACGTGGTAACAGAGGAGAATGTTACTATTCCAGACACACGTGGTAACAAAGGAGAATGTTACTATTCCAGACACACGTGGTAACAGAGGAGAATGTTACTATTCCAGACACACGTGGTATCAAAGGAGAATGTTACTATTCCAGACACACGTGGTAACAGAGGAGAATATTACTATTACAGACACACACGGGGTAAACACGAGGAGAATGTTACTATTGAAGCCCTCCTGCGAGGTTTAGTTGAGTTGGCAACAGTGTGAGGTATGTTCTGAGGAAGATGAGGACATAGTTTGTTAGACCTCCTGTGCTCAGCAATCAGTTATTAATGTATGCACTCCTCGGGGGATGGATGTCTTGTTAAACTCTCGACAGACAGTAAATCCTGTGTGGATCCTCGGGGTGGAGGAGGCAATTATAAACATCAACATAAATATTATTGCGAATTTGTTGCTGTTTGGTTGTCTCGAGAGCCCAATTTGTCAAATATACACGCACAGGGCTTCTAGCACCTGGGACTTACATCGGTTTGGTCACTGATATCGGCTTTCCTGTTGAATTGACGTAGATACCTCACCAACCCGCATTTGTGGGCACGCAGATTAAATATCAGGCTCATCCGGTCTGGTTTCCCACTCCTCCTCCAAGCAAGTACCATACGTGCAGCACGGGCAGTAAGACGCGTGGGAAAGAAAAACCCCTTCAATTCCTCCGCCTAAAAATATTTTGCTCGTACACGCCATCCCAGCCATTTCTCCAGAAAACATCCGGACAGCATCCAGGTCTAGTATTTCCCTGAAATGAAGGTACTGTAGCACTACAACCCTGTAAGTTCTCCAGAAAACATCCAGACAACATCCAGGTATAGTACTGCATTGCAATGAAGGTACTGTAGCACTACAACCCTGTAAGTTCTCCAGAAAACATCCAGACAACATCCAGGTATAGTACTGCATTGCAATGAAGGGACTGTAGCACTAAAACCCTGTAAGTTCTCCAGAAAACATCTGGACAACATCCAGGTATAGTACTGCATTGCAATGAAGGGACTGTAGCACTACAACTCTGTAAGTTCTCCAGAAAACATCCAGGTCTAGTACTGCATTGCAATGAAGGTACTGTAGCACTACAACCCTGTAAGTTCTCCAGAAAACATCCAGACAACATCCAGGTCTAGTACTGCATTGCAATGAAGGGACTGTAGCACTACAACCCTGTAAGTTCTCCAGAAAACATCCAGACAACATCCAGGTATAGTACTGCATTGCAATGAAGGGACTGTAGCACTACAACTCTGTAAGTTCTCCAGAAAACATCTGGACAACATCCAGGTATAGTACTGCATTGCAATGAAGGGACTGTAGCACTACAACCCTGTAAGTTCTCCAGAAAACATCCGGACAACATCCAGGTCTAGTATTTCCCTGAAATGAAGGTATTAGATGTAGTTGCTACGGTTAATTTCCAAACGTAGACTATTTCCAACAAAATTTGTCGGGGACATTTTGAAACACAGGCCGAACAACAGTGGATATATTTGGTTTAATGTTGACATCTATTGCAGTGCAGACGTAATAAAACACGTGGACAACGGATATTATCTATTAAAATAGTGTACTATTGAGTGAAGCAGTCAATCTTTACTTTCTCTTGACATCTCGGAAAGAGAAAGTATTGTGATCGTCAAAAAAATCGCTGTCCAGATTTTGATAAATGTCGACGTTTCATGACCCTCTGAAACAAAAAAAGTAGTTTTCGCGATTCTGTCCGTCTGTCTGTCAGTCAGTCTGTACCTCGGGCTGGAGCTGAAACTATTTTACAGATTGGACTAAAACTTTATATCGGGGGTGTTCATAAGGTCCTACGGAGGAATTTTTGGAATTAGATATCTAACCCTAAATTTAAGGGTAGTTTACTGAAGGGCAAAATGAGAAAACATTGATTCTCTCGAAATTCGCTCAAACGATTTTGATTACATTTTATATCTAGACACTGTTTATTATTTTAAACAAAATGACAATTTTCATTTCCTTAAGAAAATGAATTTAAGGTTACTTTACATGAAGAAAATTTTCTAATTTTGGTCATTTTTCCGCAACTACTTGAGATACTAAAGAACTTATCATTGTAAAGTTGTAGTACTATTGAAGATAAAATCTTTTATTTGAAATATATTTTTATAAAACCAGTAATTTCTTAACCATAAGCAAATGTATATAGGCTAATTTTTAATTCAGGCCTTTGAAAATGAATTTGATTCTTATACTCTTTGGTGGACAAAGATTTATTATTTTAGCACCACGTCTTACTACCCGTTCGGGTTATACGCTTAAGTACTAACTACGCTAATGGATTAGGAATTGGGAGGTTTGAATTTAGAGGAAGTGAACCCGCATTTACGTGGAGGGAGAGTGGAAAACCATTTAGGAAAAACCACCCTCAGTTCATCCGACCGAGATTCGAACCTCGATCTCCCCGTCTTCGGCTGTCGAACTCAACACGATTTGCGCGTTAGCCAACTACGCCACCGAGGCGGGTGGATAAAGATGTTTCTCTTTTCTATATTTTTCTGTAACAGTATTCCTAGTTCCTAATTCCATAGAGTAAGTAGGTAACAGTGTATATTATTTCATTTATGATCTTTGGTGTAATGTTTCTACTCCACTGTTCACAGAACTACTAACATAACTAATGGTGTACATATTATTAGCTGATAGTACACCCCTTGACGTATTGCATATGAAATGAGTGTCCCATCAAAGTGAGCTGAATTCATTGTTAACGTCGTATTCGTGCTGTTGATATCTTGTTATTTACAACTCTGCTCAACAAAAGAGCTATTACCTTCATCACAGGTCCCTATGGCTATAATACTTACATTCTATGCAGCTTTATCACGCAAACACAATTTCATTATAATTGGACGGAACATATATAAAAATAATTGTACTTCTTTAAAATATCCATAAAAGATAAATATTATTTTATAATTACAAGCAACCATAGTTTAATAATAACATGATATAATTATATTCAACCAATTCTTGCATTTTCTACTATTTTACTGTTTTCAACTGCTATTATTTCACCACTTCTTACCCTAACAGAGCAGGGATGACAAAGATAGAAATAAAGGAAACGTACCATATTGTGTGGAGGGAGAGTGGGAAAACACTCTCTCGGTGCACCCTACCAGGATTAAAATCATTGGACGTCCAGTCTAATACGGGAATTACGCCTTTGAACCAAGACTTCCCAAAGTTTTTAGAACCATGCTCCAATCTTTATACCGGCCAACACTTGTAACTGACCCAGCTTTGAACATGAGGATTGTGCTCCTATAGACTGGCCATCCCTTGTAGCTGACCCAGCTTTGATAAACATGAGGATTGTGCTCCAATAGACTGGCCAGCACTTGTAGCTGACCCAGCTTTGATAAACATGAGGATTGTGCTCCTATAGACTGGCCATCCCTTGTAGCTGACCCCTCTTTGATAAACATGAGGATTGTGCTCCAATAGACTGGCCAGCACTTGTAGCTGACCCAGCTTTGATAAACATGAGGATTGTGCTCCTATAGACTGGCCATCCCTTGTAGCTGACCCAGCTTTGATAAACATGAGGATTGTGCTCCAATAGACTGGCCAGCACTTGTAGCTGACCCAGCTTTGATAAACATGAGGATTGTGCTCCAATAGACTGGCCAACACTTGTAACTGACCCAGCTTTGAACATGAGGATTGTGCTCCTATAGACTGGCCATCCCTTGTAGCTGACCCAGCTTTGATAAACATGAGGATTGTGCTCCAATAGACTGGCCAGCACTTGTAGCTGACCCAGCTTTGATAAACATGAGGATTGTGCTCCTATAGACTGGCCATCCCTTGTAGCTGACCCAGCTTTGATAAACATGAGGATTGTGCTCCAATAGACTGGCCAGCACTTGTAGCTGACCCAGCTTTGATAAACATGAGGATTGTGCTCCAATAGACTGGCCAGAACTTGTAGCTGACCCAACTTTGATAAGCATGAGGATTGTGCTCCAATCTTTAGACCGGCCAATACTTGTAACTGACCCAGCTTTGATAGACATGAGGGGGGAGTTTTAATTCAATTATTCTTACAACGGTTTATTTATTTATTATTGAATATAATTTTAAAAAGAACTGATATGTTTCTCACAATAAGGCGTGTGGGAAAGTTACACATGCTATCTGTTCTTGTTAATGACGTCATTGAACGTCAACGTCAATGCGACTCATTTTTCGGGCGCGAAAACCTCTATAAATAATTAGAGTTTTGTTTCAAAATTAGGTTTCGATTCCTACAATCCCCTGAACATCCAACTTCACAGATGTACGAAGGTGTGAAAGGTATCAGCACCTTCAAAGCAGAAGTAACAGACAGCCAGAAGTATCAGATGACCAGAAGTAGCAGACGGCCAGAAATAACAGACTGCCAGAAATAACAGACTGTCAGAAGTAACAGACGGTCAGAAGTATCAGATGGCCAGAAGTAGCAGACGGTCAGAAGTATCAGAAGGCCAGAAGTAGCAGACGGCCAGAAATAACAGATTCCCAGAAGTAGCAGACGGCCAGAACTCCACTCAATTTCTTATGGTTGAACTTTGGAAACAAGCTGTCGAATGGCTACAAAATGTTTTTTGTCGGGGACCCCCCAAATATCGGCTCTGTACCAACAGTTTGTGAACCCCTGCCTTAGACCGAAGCGTGTGATTGTAATGTTAAACCCATGTCTAGTTATCGCGCCCAGAAAGAACGCAAGCCGCCATGTTTTGTGAAGCCGCCGCACAATAGAAGGTCCCGAGGCTGCACAAGTACCAGAGTTCCTCGTCTCATGAGGTATTGTTAACCTCTAGAGGCGACAAGAGTCGAACTATAGACCTTACACACATCAACCCACGGCTCAAAGACACTCGTGACCTTGAGAGTCTTGAACCCAGACATCAGTGAGACCAATCATGAACGTCGGAATTAGATCGGGATGAAAGAAACCATTTCTTTTGAATAACATTTGAATGAAGGAGACAATTGTCCATGACTTCAATTATTACAATATTCCTTTTCAAGACAAAGAGAGACCGGACAATCGGTGTTATTATCCACTTAGCACCCCATTATCCGGTATAATAGCTACAGTCTGACTTTCATAGGAAGCCGTTATTTGAAAACTAGAGACTCATGTTGCCATAATGGCGAAAATAAATAATACAATTGTAATTACATTCTTAGTCTGTTTAACTAATTATGTTACGTTAAATAATTATAGAGTAATCCATAGGGAAGTTTTATTGGAAGCTTTAGATATATTTTATATTAACTTTATAGTTGATAAATCAAATAGGCTAAGACATATTTCTAGAATACCAAATGTCAGTGACTTGCACTCAATGTTGGTGGAGGAAAGATGGATTCTTATAGAAATCAATCAAAGTTTAAGTAGGAGACAGACCCCCTTTGGTGGTCAGATGGTTTAAGGCGGTGCTTCTCAAACTTTTTAGTCACATGGACTATCAAGCCAGGGAACAGCTTATTCACCCCCCCTCCCCCCCGATGTAAGATAAACGATAACAAATATGATCATAAATTCATAATATGTTATAGGGCTAAATTAGACATAATACTCTTTTAACTACTTTTACTTTTGACTATCCGGCCTAAAGTGGTGGAATTCCGGGCCGGATAAAGGAAAAGTCGGATAGTACGGAATCAAGAGTGTAAATAATTTCAGTATGTGTTTGTCTACTTTTTAAAATTAATTTTCACAGAGCATTTAACTTTGTTTTAATAAAATCTGCCCATTTTTTGACTGCGATGTAAAATAGGAACACAATAATTGTAGGGGGGACAGTAAACATTAAACGAGGAAGAAATTTTTAAAAATCTTTACTATACAGTGATTTATTTTGGAAATGGGACATCTGCTACAAGTGAAAATAGAGCGTCAAATGGAGTACATTATAGATTCCGTAAATGTTTTATAGTGGACATGTACCGGTTTGTTTATTTTAAAACGCACTTGTTAACGCCGAGAACTGGGCCGGATGGTTGCGACTCTAGTGAACATTACAAATAATTACAATATAAAAGAAAACATACGTATTATATTGGTACATTCATAATCAATAATAGTTTATGTGAAAAAGGAACTGTTCGCGTGACTTTAAATTATTATTATTACTATCAAAACCTGGAGCAATTTATTGCCCATCAACCTTAAAGTCTGATTCAAACTCTAAGATGATTTAATTTCACATTTTTTCATCACAAAGAGCAGAAAGACTCGCTCGCACAAGTAATTTGTTGGGCTGACAGAAAACTATATTAAAAGTACAAATGCCCCTTTCAAAGTTGTGGGTAGCCAAACCCACCCCCCTCTTTTTTTTTTTTTTTGCTTCGTTTTCTCGACGAGCTTTAAAATGGACAAGCGTCTCCATTGTGTTTAATATATAGCTCTGATTTACCCTTTTATATAACATTTTATAAGATCTAATAGGAATATAAAGGAATGTCACGTGTTCCGGTGGATCCCTGTAGTCTGCGGACCCAACTTTGAGATCTCTGCTCTAAACAATTAAAAAAAATATTTGTTGTTAATTAAAATAGACTCACCCCTTTACCAATACTGATGGTGTACTTGTGATTGGACGTATTTGTTCTGTTAACCGGGCTTGTGGCGTAGCGGTCAGAGGTCCAGACACGTAATATTATTGTTATTATTATTATTATTGTTATTATCTATTATGTCCCATGCTGTACATGCGTAAATTAAAACCAAGTCCACGTGTACCCAATAGGATTGTGATGATGATGATGGTAGTTTCTAAAGTCTGGTGAAGAGGACATATTAGATGAGTTACTGGTGTATATAATCATACAAAGTCTAGTAACCCCTGGTTTAAGGTGTCAAGAGACTGGGCTGTCATTGAATGGGGATCAGAGTATTGAGGTGTGTCCTTCCTCTAGATTACATCTTCCTTGTCCCCAACACATTAACGTTGAAGGCCAGACGGTTAATGAGAGGAGGGCCAAAAAATTAATAAAGTAGAGATCCCCCTTTTTATAAGTCATTAAAAAACACTGACCACTGTTGCTGTTTTGGGTGAAATATCTCCCTGATCTCCAAGGGCGTAGAAAGGGGGTCTAGATTCCCCCCTGAGATTTGTTGGATCCCCCCCTTGTCCATATATACATTTACAAAATTATTGTTATAATTTTTTTTCTTTTACTACAGTTTTAATTGTATATGTCATCAACCAACTACTAGTTAATGAATATTTTAATTAGGTATTCACCTTCAAGATGTAAAACTAACGACTGTAAAATGAATTCTGTCAACATTTCAAATTACTTTATTTCCCCACATTCAATGTGGTATTGGAAAACAAAGGACGTTTCTTAGAATGAATTTGTCAATTGTAAGATCTACCTTGAGAAGTTAACAAGAGGAAAGAGCAGTTTAATTAGCAGAACAACTGTCAGTTATGGAGCTTGTAGCTTATGTATGTAGCACCCTTGCCCACCCATTCTTTTAAAACACCCACTCACACAAAACATTATTTTGTAACTATAAAAATTATGAAATCAAACACACAATTTAAACAACATTGCTAGTTTTCTTGCACCGCGTCTTACTACCCGTTCGGGCGTTCGGGTTATACGCTTATGTAATAATTACACTAATCGGTTAGAGATTAAGAAGGCTTAATTTACAGGAAGTGCATCTGCATTTGCGTAGGAGGGAGAGTGGAAACATACTTAGTAAAAACCACCCTCAGTGCACCCAACCAGGATCGAATCCCGATCTCTCTGTCTTGGCAGTCTAGTCCAAGACGAGAGTAGCGCGTCAGACCACGTGGCAACCGATAAGGGTTATTGTTAGTTAATACAGGGTTGTGAAAGGACTCCCGGTGAGTAAAAGAACAACCATCAGGAACTATTCCACACGAGACTGCAAGGAGGTGAGATTTTTTTTAGTTTATTCCCCCACGTTTCACTATCTATTCGGTTATAGACATAAGTACGCTACTAATTACGTTATTTTTGTAAGAATGATAAAGGTAGAACAGGAAGAGTAAAGGTATCCGCATTTGCATGCGTAAAGATTGGGAAACAGTTTAGATGAAACCATCCTCAGTACTCTCAGCCGTGATTCAAACCCCAACTTTCCCCATCACCGGCAAACCTGGCTTGACCATGTGTTCACTGGCGCGGGTAGTAATAATGTAAATGCTGCTAACATTAACAATATTGTATTTTATAATATAATTTGTTTACAAAACGCTTTATTCTTTTTGAACATAATTATTTATTTTTTCTTTCTCGCACAAAGAAAGAATATTGCGATTGTGAACAAATAAGACTTCGAGATTATGATAATATTGACATTAATTTGCCTCCAAGCCCAAGAAAGTGTTTGAACATTCTGCTTGTCCCTCTGTCTGTCTGTACCTGGGACAAAACATAAGTAGTTTGGTGGATTTTATTCAAACTTGAAATGTAGCCAATACATAACCTATGCCGTGCTTTAATTTCCAATTCTAGCTCTATAAAATAAGAGTTGTTTATTGACTTTTTTATTTGAAATTTTTCGGAAATGGCTTTAACAATTTTGTTTAAAAAAGGGTTTCTGGGGTGTGTTTGACAAAGACAAATAATACTGTATACCTATTTTATTAGGGAGAAAACTCGCTTGGAAGTATTTTATCAACGACTAAGTTTTAAAAATGAAATGTTTATCGATAATATTTAATTGTAATGATTTGGTGTTAGTATACAACTTATGTATAGTTAGCAAGAAAGGCTTATAAATCAGGCAGTAATGTTATCACTCGGTCGAGGGTGTGGTAGCGCGCAGTACTCACAGTCCCGCCCTTTAGGCGGATTGTAAAATTAGCAAGTATAAATTCAACGGTCACGTTTAAATCTTTTGTTGGGCTAATACAGATGTATCATTGCGACAATGGTCCTGGCAGTCTATGGCACCACCCTCCATAAAATACATCCATTACAGCTCTGCAACATAATGTACACATACTGTAAACCTGCCATGTTCAATACTGCAACCGTTAGCATGTAGGCCATACTGAACCAGGTACAGTGTGCAGTGCATTGAGGGTCAGCTCTACAGCACTGCACCAACGTAAGCCAACAGGTCTTCTGCAACCAGGGTAGCCATGTACACATTCAAAGTGGTACGCCATGTGGATTGCTTCACACATTAGCAAGCAGTACTGCATCAGGTACAACCAGTGGCCATCGCCACAGAGTCGCCTGTAGAGTCATACTGCAAGGTACAGCATGTGCCGCCATACTGCCACCAGGTTACAGCCATGTGCAGGCCATACTGCCACCAGGGTACAGCCATGTACAGGTCCATACGCCACCAGGGTACAGCCATGTACAGGTCAGTACCCGCCAACCAGGGTACAACCATGTACAGGCCATACTCCATCAGGGTACAGTCCATGTACAGGCCATACTGCCACCAAGGTACAGCCATGTACAGGTAATCCTTCCACTCCACCTTAAATCGCTTCACTCCATCTCTTACACCTCTGTGGCCTAAGTGGATTGGAAGAGTTTTTACCGACATAGCGATGAGGGTTTCTGTTATGATCACTGATTGCTAAGGGAGGTCATACTCTACGTTTGACATAATGTATCCAACACCGGTTCCACACCGGTTCTACACCGGTTCTGCAGTTGAACTCACGTGTGGAGCCGATGAACTGTATCACGGGATGGTCAAGGTCGACTGGAAAATCACCGGGAATTTACCGAATAAAACCCCTGCGGTCAAGAGCACATGCAAGGAGTTGGATTGTGGATTGGTTCTGGTCAGGATTATTGAAATGAAACAAGACTTGATCTGAATTAACAGCAGAGCAGCGTAGGTGTGTTCTTACTGGAGACAATCCTCTGTGAGTCATGGTACTCTTCTGGTACTGGCTTGCAGGTCTCAGGTGCTGGTAGCCCTGGTAATGATCCTGTAGCTTCCATGTGCTGTAGACCTGGTAGTGTCATGTAGCTACTCATGTGCTGGTAGACCTGGTATGGCCTGTAGCTCAGGTGCTGGTAGACCTGGTAGTGTCATGTAGCTTCCATGTGCTGGTAGACCTGGTATGGCCTGTAGCTCCCAGGTGCTGGTAGACCTGGTAGTGTCCTGTAGATCCAGGTGCTGGTAGACTGGTAGTGTCATGTAGCTATCAGGTGCTGGTAGACTTGGTACTGGCCTGTATCTCCAGGTGCTGGTAGACTGGTACTGGCCTGTAGTTCCCAGGTATGGTAGACCTGGTAATGCCCTGTAGCTCTCAGGTGCTGGTAGACCAGGTACTGGATTGTAGGTCTCAGGTGCTTTGTAGCCCTGATACTTTCCTGTAGCTCCAGTGCTGGTATACTTGGTACTGGCCAGTAGCTCTCAGGTGCTGGTAGACCTGGTACTGTCATGTAGCTCTCAGGTACTGGTAGCCCTGGTACTGTCCTGTAGATCCCAGGTGTTGGTAGACCTGGTGCTGTCCTGTAGCTCTCAGGTGCTGGTAGACCTAGTATTGTCCTGTAGCTCCCAGGTGTTGGTAGCCCTGGTAATGTACTGGTATGTCTCAGAGACCATAGTAAGGGCAATGTCCTGATCTTGTGAAGATATAAAATGGGGGAGGGGGATTATTTCAGGAATTCTGGTCACAGGAAACCACAACTCGGGTCTCCATTCCTCTTCTATGCTATTATTTATCTTCTTCTCTCTCTCTCTCTCTACCTCACACGGACGCTCGCAGGTTACACAACTATTTTGATATTATATTTAATTATGACTCTCACAACAACCAGAGAAGATGTCGTTACAAAGGACAAAACAAACCTCCATTGAAATATCGACACAAGTAAACCTGGTATATTTTCACAGGTCAATGTTTGTTATTGGTCAGGCCCTTGCCAAGGTCCGTCCCCGAACATCTACCAACGTAAGGACTAGGCGAGATGTTAGCACGTCTGACTCTTACTGTGGATTCACACGTTTCGCTTGGGACACCCAATCAAATCTTAAAACCAACCCACTCGATCAGAGCGCATGCGCCTACAAAGCAAGATACAAGCGGACAGCTGTGTCTATGGTTGTGACATGATTTGAAATAACTATTTAAATGGAAAGTGTGTGTTGTTCTGTTTGGATTGTTTTGAGATACATCACGATCATCTGAAAACATCCATCAGGATATTAATATTAAACGTCTGTTCATCACCTGGACAATACATGTGTCGGTCATAAGCTGTTTATAGTTATTGTTGCAAAGCATCATGGGTACAATATATTATACTCTATGCTCTCGTGTGACTCAAGTCTATCCTTGAGACCAGGGTTTGTGTCCCGACTGGGTGAACTACAGGTAACTTCCTCACTTTCTCAATCATATCTTCTCTTCCAACGAACGTTAGTAGTGTTCAAGAAAACTCACCTTCCTCATCCTGGTACGACAGGCTCTCTCTCCAATACTGGCCCTTCATCTTTCCAATTGTAATAGTAATAATAAAGCTAGTTGAAAGAGCACCGCAAACAATTAGGATAGTAGCTTGTTCATAACAAGTGCATGGCATGGTCTCGACTGGTTCCCCCCGGGGCAAAGCCCCTCGGAGTCCACAAACACCTTCATCAATATAGCTATTAGATAGTATCTTCATAGAAACGAGGATACTTTGCAACTGCCCCATCCAAGGGATGAGGAGGTTTCGAGAGGAACAAATGTGGACTAATCAAACTCAGGACATAAATGTCCGTTAGATCATTATTGCTCCAAGGACATCTTGTGAAAACCGGCGCACCTTGTGGTCGAGATTATCTGAGTTTCATCAACCTTATTTATATCTTGCTATGTTTGTGTTACTATCATGCTATCTTACCAACTTGTGTTATTATCCTGCTATCCTACCAACATTTTGTGTTATTATCTTGCTATCCTACCAACTTTTAATTTATCTTGCTATCTTACCAAATTTTTTATTATTTGTTATATTGCTATCTACCAACTTTTGTGTTATTATCTTGCTATCTCTTCGGGGCAAATACTTGATCTTGTAAAAGTCGTCACTGTGGAAAATCACCAGCTCGGTCGACTGTTAAAAATAACTGTAGAGTTCCAAGAAATTGTCAACTGTTTGAATGAATGAGTATTTGTGTATATCTGAAACATGTTATATGTATGATAATTTATACATTCAACCTTATGATATATCATATAGTGTTTCAAAACCAAAATGTACAGGATATTATATCCTAAGAACCATACCTACAAGCATGGTCAGCACCGGGGACACATATATCCACAAAATCGGTTGTTTCATGGAATCGCAACACTTAGATGCGAATGTCACATTTATATTAAGTACGGATTATGATTGAAATAATTTCTCCAAAAGGGTATTTTTGTATCAAATTACGGACCCTACAATAATGTTTAAAGTATAAAACTCCGAGAAAAAATGTACAATCCCGGACAAGAGTTTGTACCTCCCTGTCCCTCGTGTTTGGCAAAATGCCACGGAGTGCTATCTTTGAGAGACAAAGCTGGAACAATAAATAACCCTATATAAAGCTGAGCCGGGCATTCAACCCGGGATAGACACGAGGGAACTCTGGTGGAGATGTTAGGAAGATACCAGTCTCTTCTATAACTCTGGTCAGTCTCTCTATCCACTCAGCCACAGACATGATAGAACCAGTGTCCTCTAGACCTTTAGTCAGTCTCCCTGAACAGATAGGATAGAACCAGGGTATACTAGACCTGTAGTCATTCTCTCTGAACAGACAGGATGTAACCAGAGTATAACTAGACCTGTAGTCAGTCTCTCTGAACAGACAAGATAGAACCAGGGTATACTAGACCTTTAGTCAGTCTCTCTGAACAGACAGGATAGAACCAGGGTATACTAGACCTATAGTCAGTCTCCCTGAACAGACAGGATAGAACCAGGGTATACTAGACCTGCATTCAGTCTCTCTGAACAGACAGGATGTAACCAGGGTATACTAGACCTGTAGTCAGTCTCTCTGAACAGACAGGATGTAACCAGGGTATACTAGACCTGCATTTAGTCTCCCTGAACAGACAGGATGTAACCAGGTATACTAGACCTGTAGTCATCTCTCTGAACAGACAGGATAGAACCAGGTATACTAGACCTGTAGTCAGTCTCTCTGAACAGACAAGATAGAACCAGGTATACTAGACCTGTAGTCAGTCTCCCTGAACAGACAGGATGTAACCAGGTATACTAGACCTGTAGTCAGTCTCTCTGAACAGACAGGATGTAACCAGGGTATACTAGACCTGTAGTCAGTCTCTCTGAACAGACAGGATGTAACCAGAGTATACTAGACCTGTAGTCAGTCTCCCTGAACAGACAGGATGTAACCAGGGTATACTAGACCTGTAGTCAGTCTCTCTGAACAGACAGGATGTAACCAGGGTATATTAGACCTGTAGTCAGTCTCTCTGAACAGACAGGATGTAACCAGGGTATAACTAGACCTGTAGTCAGTCTCTCTGAACAGACAGGATGTAACCAGGGTATACTAGACCTGTAGTCAGTCTCCCTGAACAGACAGGATGTAACCAGGGTATACTAGACCTGTAGTCAGTCTCCCTGAACAGACAGGATGTAACCAGGGTATACTAGACCTGTAGTCAGTCTCCCTGAACAGACAGGATAGAACCAGGGTATACTAGACATGTAGTCAGTCTCTCTGAACAGACAGGATAGAACCAGGGTATACTAGACCTTTAGTCAGTCTCAATGAACAGACAGGATGTAACCAGGGTATACTAGACCTGCAGTCAGTCTCTCTGAACAGACAGGATGTAACCAGGGTATACTAGACCTGTAGTCAGTCTCTTTGACCAGACAGGATGTAACCAGGGTCCTCTAGACCTGTAGTCAGTCTCTCTGAACAGACAGGATAGAACCAGGGTCCTTTAGACCTGCAGTCAGTCTCCTTGACCACTCAACCAATGAGACTGTGACTATGAAAAGGGTTTAATGCCAAACATGACTAATTCACGTGACCAGAATATAGTTTTTCGCCTGTTAATCTTTCCTGGTTTTTGTAAAGAATTCAGTGTCGCTGCCAACGGTGGATAATTTGTGGTTCTGTTTGTCGATGCTAGGCAACATGTTGTTGTACATGTAATGAAGAAATAACTAAAAGCTGGTCGTTACCATCACGTCACCGCCCAAACCGTCCGATGGGAGACACTCACCATTAGCTGTCGGGGAAAAGGAAACAAACCTTTAAATTGACATTTTTACCAGGCGTCAAACCAAGCAGGTATGTTGACGGATTAATTAGCCTAGTTATTATATCTGTTAATTAGCCAAGCGATTATATCTGTTAATTAGCCCAGCGATTATATTTGTTAATTAGCCAAGCTATTAAATTGTTAATTACGGTTATGGCCGCATCTAACTAAAATAGTCTTTATATTGAAAAATGACACCTGGACACGGGAATCGAACCTGGGACCTTTGGCCAAATACGCCAATGCTCTAACCACTGAGCTACCGAGGAATCAACCCGTGCTCGGGGTGATTCGTAACTCATATTTTAAGGCAGAGTCTATAATGGACGCGATGATAAAATATTTAGTCAACGCCACCTTTTCCAGCCTGATTAGAGTCTCCAGGAATGTGTATTACCTGCTTGAGAAGTAACAGCTACCCTCTCCAGCCTGGTTACAGTCTCCAGGAATGTGTATTACCTGCTTGAGAAGTAACAGCTACCCTCTCCAGCCTGATTACAGTCTCCAGGAATGTGTATTACCTGCTTGAGAAGTAACAGCTACCCTCTCCAGCCTGGTTACAGTCTCCAGGAATGTGTATTACCTGCTTGAGAAGTAACAGCTACCCTCCTAGTCTAGTTACAGTCTCCAGAAATGTGTAACACCTGCTTGAGAAGTAACAGCTACCCTCTCCAGCCTGGTTACAGTCTCCAGGAATGTGTATTACCTGCTTGAGAAGTAACAGCTACCCTCCTAGTCTAGTTACAGTCTCCAGGAATGTGTAACACCTGCTTGAGAAGTAACAGCTACCCTCTCCAGCCTGGTTACAGTCTCCAGGAATGTGTATTACCTGCTTGAGAAGTAACAGCTACCCTCTCCAGCCTGGTTACAGTCTCCAGGAATGTGTATTTACAACTGCCTTGAGAAGTAACAGCTACCCTCTTCCCCAGCCTGGTTACAGTCTCCAGGAATGTGTAACACCTGCTTGATAAGTAACAGCTACCCTCCTAGTCTAATTACAGTCTCCAGGAATGTGTATTACCTGCTTGAGAAGTAACAGCTACCCTCTCCAGCCTGGTTACAGTCTCCAGGAATGTGTATTACCTGCTTGAGAAGTAATAGCTACTTTCCATGTCTAATTACAGTCTCCAGGAATGTGTATTACCTGCTTAAGAAGTAACAGCTACCCTCTCCAGCCTGGTTACAGTCTCCAGGAATGTGTATTACCTGCTTGAGAAGTAACAGCTATCCTCTCCAGCCTGGTTACAGTCTCCAGGAATGTGTAACACCTGCTTGAGAAGTAACAGCTACCCTCCTAGTCTAGTTACAGTCTCCAGGAATGTGTAACACCTGCTTGAGAAGTAACAGCTACCCTCTCCAGCCTGGTTACAGTCTCCAGGAATGTGTATTACCTGCTTGAGAAGTAACAGCTACCCTCTCCAGCCTGGTTACAGTCTCCAGGAATGTGTAACACCTGCTTGAGAAGTAACAGCTACTCTCTCCAGCCTGGTTACAGTCTCCAGGAATGTGTATTACCTGCTTGAGAAGTAACAGCTACCCTCTCCAGCCTGGTTACAGTCTCCAGGAATGTGTATTACCTGCTTGAGAAGTAACAGCTACCCTCCTAGTCTAGTTACAGTCTCCAGGAATGTGTAACACCTGCTTGAGAAGTAACAGCTACCCTCTCCAGCCTGGTTACAGTCTCCAGGAATGTGTATTACCTGCTTGAGAAGTAACAGCTACCCTCTCCAGCCTGGTTACAGTCTCCAGGAATGTGTAACACCTGCTTGAGAAGTAACAGCTACTCTCTCCAGCCTGGTTACAGTCTCCAGGAATGTGTATTAACCTGCTTGAGAAGTAACAGCTACCCTCTCCAGCCTGGTTACAGTCTCCAGGAATGTGTATTACCTGCTTGAGAAGTAACAGCTACCCTCTCCAGCCTGGTTACAGTCTCCAGGAATGTGTATTACCTGCTTGAGAAGTAACAGCTACCCTCCTAGTCTAGTTACAGTCTCCAGGAATGTGTAACACCTGCTTGAGAAGTAACAGCTACCCTCTCCAGCCTGGTTACAGTCTCCAGGAATGTGTATTACCTGCTTGAGAAGTAACAACTACCCTCCTAGTCTAGTTACAGTCTCCAGGAATGTGTAACACCTGCTTGAGAAGTAATAGCTACCCTCCCAGTCTAGTTACAGTCTCCAGGAATGTGTATTAACTGCTTGAGAAGTAATAGCTACCCTCCCAGTCTAGTTACAGTCTCCAGGAATGTGTATCACCTGCTTGAGAAGCAATAGCTACTTTCCTAGTCTAGTTACAGTCTCCAGGAATGTGTAACACCTGCTTGAGAAGTAATAGCTACCCTCTCCAGCCTGATTACAGTCTCACCAGGAATGTATATTACCTGCTTGAGAAGTAATAGCTACTTTCCTAGTCTAGTTACAGTCTCCAGGAATGTGCATTTTACAATCAAACAAGCATTATTTTCCCATTACAACAATTTTGTGTCAAAATTAATTATGTTTGAGTTTTCATTCATTTATTAAATAAATACATATAGTGTTAAAACATACATATTCAAGATAAATGGCTAAGAATTACTAAAAAATATATAAGTTTACTAAAAAATTACGCAAACCAAGAAAATATTACTCAAAAATCCCAAATTACCAAAAATAATCAAATAATGACATATAAAATTAAAGGATACGGTGCATTGCACAGACTTTTTCCCGCTTTTATCTTAAAATAAAGACATTTAGTAAAAACTAGCAAGATTTGTATAGCGAAATAATACACATTGTCGCAGAAACACTCAACCAAAGAGCATAACAATTATTTTTTGTTTTCAAAAAGCTCCATAAGAAAAATAATATTATATATATGCTTATAGCTCAGAAATGATTGGTTTTATAAAAATGTATTTCAAATAAAAGATTTTTTCTTTAATAGCACTAAAACTTTACAATGGTAAGTTATTTCGTAATAAGGAGATATAACTAATCTCCTCCTTCCGAGAGTGTTTGGTTTGAATCCCGACTGAGTACCTCAAATGGAGGATTAGATCTGTCTGAAGGCCAACCTAATAAATTGGTACCAGACCTAATCACCTAAAATAGGAACCACAAGGACCTGGTTCGTTGGTATCAGTTTCCATGTTTGTATTGTGTGTGTCCGGTTTGTGAACCAGAAACCCCCCATGGTGAAGCCAGGTCTCAGGGCCAAGGATGGTAATATTGTTGTGGCCATGATATCGGCACGTCCTTACGTGAAAATAATATAGTGCACAGTTCGAAGAGGTCATTGACGTTGTTCAATTCAGGTCTATTGGAATAATCAGGGATCCCATGCAGATCGTGAAGGCTACATACTGGCTAGCTTGAGAACAGATCGTGAAGGCTACATACTGGCTAGCTTGAGAACAGCTCCTGAAGGCTACATACTGTCTAGCTTGAAAACATATCCTGAAGGTTACATACTGGCTAGCTTGAGAACAGATCCTGAAGGCTACATACTGGCTAGCTTGAGAACAGCTCCTGAAGGCTATATACTGACTAGCCTGAGAACAGCTCCTAAAGGCTACATACTGACTAGCCTGAGAACAGCTCCTGAAGGCTACATACTGGCTAGCTTGAGAACAGCTCCTGAAGGCTATATACTGACTAGCCTGAGAACAGCTCCTGAAGGCTACATACTGACTAGCCTGAGAACAGCTCCTAAAGGCTACATACTGGCTAGCTTGAGAACAGATCCTGAAGGCTACATACTGGCTAGCTTGAGAACAGCTCCTGAAGGCTACATACTGACTAGCCTGAGAACAGCTCCTGAAGGCTACATACTGACTAGTCTGAGAACAGCTCTTTTAGCATGAAATAATGGACGTAACAACATTTTGATGTTTACAATATTGAGTTGAAGGTCTCCATATAACATACATGTTTTAATACGTATTAAATGAGAGGGGATATATGTTGAAATGCTGTCTGACTTTCCATGAGTTTTCAGAGGTTTAATGTTGAAATAATGTTTAACTTTAGAGTTTCCAGGGGTTTAATGTTGAAATACTGTCTGATTTAGAGTTTCCAGGGGTTACTGTTGAAATACTGTTTGATTTAGAGTTTCCAGGGAGTTACTGTTGAAATACTGTCTGACTTAAAGTTTCCAGGGGGTTACTGATGAAATACTGTTTGATTTAGAGTTTCCAGGGGGTTGCTGTTGAAATACTGTCTGATTTAGAGTTTCCAGGAGGTTACTGTTGAAATACTGCCTGACTTAGAGTTTCCAGGGGCTACTGTTGAAATCTGTGCTAAATAAGAATATCTATGGGGGAATGCTGGAGTACCTTCATGTGTGGAGCTAAGGCAAGGTATTAGCAGTGCCAGGTGTGAATAAACTCAATCAGCCACACTCTTGTTCCAAACGTTCTCGTCTGGCAGGTGAACTCTACCAGGTGAACTAGTCCTGTATATGGATAGAGGATCTGAACGGTCCCAACCTCCCACAGGATCTGTCAGCTCACTGGTTAGAGGGACCCTTGTAGAGCGGGATGGCCTAATATCCCAGGGGTAGCCTGTGACTGGACCTCACATCTTCCAACCTCCACCACGCCCTCTGCAAGTCTTTCTCTAGCGGTACAGTCCGTATAGCTCCTCTACTTTATACTAGTCAAACCTCCACCACGCCCTCTGCAAGTCTTCATCTAGCAGTACACTCCATATAGCTCTCTGTAAGTCTTCATCTAGCAGTACAGTCCGTATAGCTCTCTGTAAGTCTTCATCTAGCAGTACAGTCCGTATAGCTCTCTGTAAGTCTTCATCTAGCAGTACAGTCCGTATAACTCTGCAAGACTTCCTTTAGCAGTACAGTCCGTTTAGCTGTCTCTAAATCGTCATCTAACAGTACAGTCCGTATAGCTCTGCAATTCTTCATCTAGCGGTACAGTCCGTATAGCTCTCTGCAAGTCTTCGTCTAGCGGCACAGTCCGTATAGCTCTCTGCAAGTCTTCATCTAGCAGTACAGTCCGTATAGCTCTCTGTAAGTCTTCATCTAGCAGTACAGTCCGTATAGCTCTCTGTAAGTCTTCATCTAGCAGTACAGTCCGTATAGCTCTTTGTAAGTCTTCATCTAGCAGTACAGTCCGTATAACTCTGCAAGTCTTCATCTAGCAGTACAGTCCGTATAACTCTGCAAGTCTTCATCTAGCAGTACAGTCCGTATAGCTCTCTGCAAGTCTTCATCTAGCAGTACACTCCGTATAGCTCTCTGTAAGTCTTCATCTAGCAGTACAGTCCGTATAACTCTGCAAGTCTTCATCTAGCAGTACAGTCCGTATAACTCTGCAAGTCTTCATCTAGCAGTACAGTCCGTATAACTCTGCAAGTCTTCATCTAGCAGTACAGTCCGTATAGCTCTCTGTAAGACTTCATCTAGCGGTACAGTCCGTATAGCTCTGCAAGACTTCCTCTAGCAGTACAGTCCGTTTAGCTGTCTCTAAATCGTCATCTAGCGGTACAGTCCGTATAGCTCTGCAAGTCTTCATCTAGCAGTACAGTCCGTATAACTCTGCAAGTCTTCATCTAGCAGTACAGTCCGTATAGCTCTCTGTAAGACTTCATCTAGCGGTACAGTCCGTATAGCTCTGCAAGACTTCCTCTAGCAGTACAGTCCGTTTAGCTGTCTCTAAATCGTCATCTAGCAGTACAGTCCGTATAACTCTGCAAGTCTTCATCTAGCAGTACAGTCCGTATAACTCTGCAAGACTTCCTCTAGCAGTACAGTCCGTTTAGCTGTCTCTAAATCGTCATCTAGCAGTACAGTCCGTATAGCTCTCTGTAAGACTTCATCTAGCGGTACAGTCCGTATAGCTCTGCAAGACTTTCTCTAGCGGTACACTCCGTATAGCTCTCTGTAAGTCTTCATCTAGCAGTACAGTCCGTATAGCTCTCTGTAAGTCTTCATCTAGCAGTACAGTCCGTATAGCTCTCTGCAAGTCTTCATCTAGCAGTACAGTCCGTATAGCTCTCTGTAAGACTTCATCTAGCGGTACAGTCCGTATAGCTCTGCAAGACTTCCTCTAGCAGTACAGTCCGTTTAGCTGTCTCTAAATCGTCATCTAGCAGTACAGTCCGTATAACTCTGCAAGTCTTCATCTAGCAGTACAGTCCGTATAACTCTGCAAGACTTCCTCTAGCAGTACAGTCCGTTTAGCTGTCTCTAAATCGTCATCTAGCAGTACAGTCCGTATAGCTCTCTGTAAGACTTCATCTAGCGGTACAGTCCGTATAGCTCTGCAAGTCTTCATCTAGCAGTACAGTCCGTATAACTCTGCAAGTCTTCATCTAGCAGTACAGTCCGTATAACTCTGCAAGTCTTCATCTAGCAGTACAGTCCGTATAGCTCTCTGCAAGACTTCATCTAGCGGTACAGTCCGTATAGCTCTGCAAGACTTCCTCTAGCAGTACACTCCGTATAGCTCTCTGCAAGTCTTCATCTAGCAGTACAGTCCGTATAACTCTGCAAGTCTTCATCTAGCAGTACAGTCCGTATAGCTCTCTGTAAGACTTCATCTAGCAGTACAGTCCGTATAACTCTGCAAGACTTTCTCTAGCGGTACAGTCCGTATAGCTCCTCTACTTTATACTAGTCAAACCTCCACCACGCCCTCTGCAAGTCTTCATCTAGCAGTACACTCCGTATAGCTCTCTGCAAGTCTTCATCTAGCAGTACACTCCGTATAGCTCTCTGTAAGTCTTCATCTAGCAGTACAGTCCGTATAACTCTGCAAGTCTTCATCTAGCAGTACAGTCCGTATAGCTCTGCAATTCTTCATCTAGCGGTACAGTCCGTATAGCTCTGCAAGTCTTCATCTAGCGGTACAGTCCGTATAGCTCTGCAAGACTTCCTCTAGCAGTACAGTCCGTTTAGCTCTGCAAGTCTTCATCTAGCAGTACAGTCCGTATAACTCTGCAAGTCTTCATCTAGCGGTACAGTCCGTATAACTCTGCAAGTCTTCATCTAGCAGTACAGTCCGTATAGCTCTCTGTAAGACTTCATCTAGCGGTACAGTCCGTATAGCTCTGCAAGACTTCCTCTAGCAGTACACTCCGTATAGCTCTCTGTAAGTCTTCATCTAGCGTACAGTCCGTATAGCTCTCTGTAAGTCTTCATCTAGCGGTACAGTCCGTATAACTCTGCAAGTCTTCATCTAGCAGTACAGTCCGTATAACTCTGCAAGTCTTCATCTAGCAGTACAGTCCGTATAACTCTGCAAGTCTTCATCTAGCAGTACAGTCCGTATAACTCTGCAAGTCTTCATCTAGCGGTACAGTCCGTATAACTCTGCAAGTCTTCATCTAGCAGTACAGTCCGTATAGCTCTCTGAAGTCTTCATCTAGCGGTACAGTCCGTATACTCCTGCAAGTCTTCATCTAGCAGTACAGTCCGTATAGCTCTCTGTAAGTCTTCATCTAGCAGTACAGTCCGTATAGCTCTGTAAGACTTCATCTAGCGGTACAGTCCGTATAGCTCTGCAAGTCTTCATCTAGCAGTACAGTCCGTATAACTTCTTCATCTAGCAGTACAGTCCGTATAGCTCTCTGTAAGACTTCATCTAGCGTACAGTCCGTATACTCTCTGCAAGTCTTCATCTAGCAGTACAGTCCGTATAGCTCTCTGTAAGACTTCATCTAGCGGTACAGTCCGTATAACTCTGCAAGTCTTCATCTAGCAGTACAGTCCGTATAGCTCTCTGTAAGACTTCATCTAGTGGTACAGTCCGTATAGCTCTGCAAGTCTTCATCTAGCAGTACAGTCCGTATACTCTCTTAAGTCTTCATCTAGCAGCACAGTCCGTATCTCTGTAAGACTTCATCTAGCGGTCACTCCGTATAGCTCTCTGAAGTCTTCATCTAGCGGTACAGTCCGTATAACTCTGCAAGTCTTCATCTAGCAGTACAGTCCGTATAAGTCTCTGCAAGACTTCATCTAGCAGGTACAGTCCGTATAACTCTGCAAGTCTTCATCTAGCAGTACAGTCCGTATAGCTACTCTGTAAGTCTTCATCTAGCGGTACAGTCCGTATAAGCTCTGCAAGTCTTCATCTAGCAGTACAGTCCGTATAGCTCTTGTAAGACTTCATCTAGCGGTACAGTCCGTTTAGCTCTGCAAGACTTCATCTAGCAGTACAGTCCGTATAGCTCTCGTAAGACTTATCTAGCAGTACAGTCCGTATAGCTCTCTGTAAGTCTTCATCTAGCGGTACAGTCCGTATAACTCTGCAAGTCTTCTCTAGCAGTACAGTCCGTATATACTTCTGAAGTTCATTAGCGTACAGTCCGTATAATCTGCAAGTCTTCTCTGCGTACAGTCGTATAATCTCTGCAAGTCTTCATCTAGCGGTACAGTCCGTATAACTCTGCAAGTCTTCATCTAGCAGTACAGTCCGTATAACTCTGTAAGACTTCATCTAGCGGTACAGTCCGTATAACTCTGCAAGTCTTCATCTAGCAGTACAGTCCGTATAGCTCTGTAAGACTTCATCTAGCGGTACAGTCCGTATAGCTCTGCAAGTCTTCATCTAGCGGTACAGTCCGTATAGCTCTGCAAGTCTTCATCTAGCAGTACAGTCCGTATAACTCTGCAAGTCTTCATCTAGCAGTACTGTAGCCCAAACTCTCGGCTTAGAGGGGCCCAAATACAAATAAATGAAAACAATGAAAGGATAAGTTAAGAAAAGTAAATTATAGTGGGCAGTGAGAGTAATTATTTTGATGATGCTGGACCCGTAATACGTCCCAATAAAAAAAGGAAACACGGTCCTCCTGACAACAAAATTTATATATATATTTGATTAGATAAAAAAGAGAAAACAAGGAGGCGAGGTGCCAGGGTAGTATGTTCACTTAAAACTAGGGATAACCTGGATTAACTAAAATATTGCAAGTCATAAATAATATTTTATTATAAGTATTAGAAACATTAACAATATGTAGATATTCAGGCGTAACCTTACTCATAATAAAAATATTACAATCTAATGTTATAGATGACCTTTTTCAAACAAATCCTTGTCACATTAATTTAGAAATATAATTCGTAAGTCAAATAGTTCAGATTAAACTCAATGTTTACGAATGTCATACTTCGCGCATAACATTATTAAATTTGGAATATTCTAACATAATGTTCTTACTGAACTCTCCAAAGGTAGATCCTTAACAAGATTAATTGTGAAATATAATTCATAAGTTACATAATTAAGTATAAATTCAATGTTTACAAAAAACATACTTAACGCATGACATTACTAATTTTAGAATACTGTGACGTAATGTCCTTACTGAATTCTCCAAAGTAAATCTTTAACAAATTAATAGTGAAATATAATTCATAATTTTAATAATTCAGTTTAATTTAATGTTTACAAAACATACTTAACGCATAACATTACTAATTTTAGAATATTCTGACGTAATATCCTTACTTAATTCTCTAAAGTAAATCTTTAACAAATTAATAGTGAAATATAATTCATAAGTTTAATAATTCAGTTTAAATTCAATGTTTATAAAAAACATACTTAACGCATAACATTACTGATGTTTGAATATTCTGATGTAATGTCCTTACTGAATTCTCTAAAGTAAATCTTTAACAAATTAATAGTGAAATATAATTCATAAGTTAAATAATTCAGTTTAAATTCAATGTTCAAGACAATGAAGAATAATATTAAACTTTCCTAATTTAAAAAAAAATAAAGCCGAAAGAGAATTTTGATTAATTCCAGATTTATCCTTATGCCGAAAATGAATTTCTCCTTACATTTTTTTTATGAACAAGTCCTTGAAGCCTAAGCTTCGTCCGTCTGCTTCCAGACCTGGCCTAAGAGTGACGCCATAGTTTTCTGGACGGTCTTTTATACGGTGCAAACTTCATGAACATAAGAGACAGGATCCACAAAGGAAGGGGGGGAACGTGCGTGACCATGGAAACATCGGTATTATTCGAGAAGCCGAACTCGTGTATTCTCGAACGAAAATTCTCTTCTTCTGGGGTAAGCGAAGGTTGGCAATATGCTAGCGAACTCTAGCGGGGCGTGTCCGAACTCTTGCTTCACAAAGGCAGTCGTTGACCGGTTGAAGTAGGGGCTGGATGTGTTTACGTTTTCTCGATTGTAGCCGGGATGGTGATATTGGGTAAGTAATATTTTGATGACTCGTTGACTAACATTAGCTTGTAGCCATATGAATGCTACAGTACAGTCCGTATAGCTCTCTGTAAGACTTCCTCTAGCGGTACAGTCCGTATAACTCTGCAAGTCTTCATCTAGCAGTACAGTCCGTATAACTCTGCAAGTCTTCCTCTAGCGGTACAGTCCGTATAACTCTGCAAGTCTTCATCTAGCAGTACAGTCCGTATAGCTCTCTGTAAGACTTCATCTAGCGGTACAGTCCGTATAACTCTGCAAGTCTTCCTCTAGCGGTGTAGTCCGCCCCAATCACGTGACACTGTTCCTCCACTCTATACTAGTGGGACGTTCGTAAAACATTCTCAGAGCAGTTATTTTGTAAAGGTATCAATCAAAATACTCGCACACTTCCACGCCTTAGACTCACATAAACCATGTGTGGATTGAGACATGCTCCGGACACTGGTCCGTTCATATTTTAATGGGAGGTAGGGAGGGAGGTATTGTAATGATATGTTGCGGCTGTTAGTTTAAATGCTAGCATTGCCCATTACTTAGCGGGGCGGGCACGTCTTTACTAGCTTCCAGGTCCGCGCAAGACTTCATTTGGTGAAGTGACTCCGACTATAACTCTTCTGGTGCTCTCTTATACCAGTGGAGAGCTTTGCTCAAGGTCGCGGACACGTGAAACACGGATAAACACGTGCAACATGAAACGAGCAATTTATTTATCCAGGCTTTATCAACTCCTACTAATTATCAAAATGATTTGGTGTTTGTCTGCTATTCTTTCACGCAAAAACTACTTACATCGATGGAGATAAAATTTAGCTCGGACGTTTAGTTAACATATAAGTTAGGTTAGTTAAAACGTACGTCCATCATTTTATTTCAAGATAGTGGATTCAAAACACTATTTCTTTGCTATTTTAAAAGCTTTTACTTATCGTATTTTCATTGGATCAAGTCAACATAGAAAAGTACTTAGATATAGATTAGACATGACGGTCATCTTGAAAGAAAATGGCGGCTAAATAACACTACATCCAGCCCGTACAGAGTTATGGGAAGTCTAATTTTAAATACGGCCTCGAGTGACAAGCCAGGCTCTATACCATCTGTGAAATTGTCTGTCTCGTTAAATATTATAAACTGTTGAATAAACTATAATAGTCTACTCTTCTATTTTTGTTTATAATTCTATAACATGGGATACTAACAACTATTTTAACATTGGATACTAGCAACTATTTTAACATTGGATGCTAGCAACTATTTTAATATTGGTTGCTAGTAACTACTTTAACATTGGATGCTAACAACTATTTTAACATTGGATACTTGTTATTAATCCCGTCCCGGCCGAAGAACGTGTCATTAGCTAGTTAAAATATAAGTAGGGTCTAAATGAATTGGTTTGGAAATTAATCTAAGTATTGGCATCTCAGATTGATGAGAAGTCAACGAGGAAATATTATTTCATGAAAACTATAGAACACCTTGGTGTTAAATGTAAGATTCTGGTTACTGGAATAACAATAATTTCATAACTCACCATTTATATCTACCGAACTATTGTTATGTTTATTTCTGAAGAGCTAAGAAACTGTTAGTGGACAAATTATATATTCTTCTATCATGAAGTTGGCCATTTTGGTTGTTTTTTTAATTCAAGTTATTTTATATTTATTTGTTCAACCTCATAAACAGAATGTGTACAGGTAATTTAATGCTAACACGATCTAGATAGTTAATATTTCTTACGTAACAATGCAACTTGTCAAAATGACGTGCTAGGTTCCTCGTCTTGCAAAATACAACCTAAAGTATCTGGTTGTATTCATGTAGATGGACACATGATAGATATTTATACACATATCAGTATTCTAATGAAAGAGTTTAAACATCACGGCATATATAACCTGTTTCTGTCTTCCGTACTGTCAACAATGTCTGATGGTGAGAACAACAGGTAGACAGACAGACACTAACAAGGTTATACTGACTGATACTAGTACAAGATGGACCTAATGACAGACAGTAACAGGGTTATACTGACTGATACTAGTACAAGATGGACCTAATGACAGACAGTAACAGGGTTATACTGACTGATACTAGTACAAGATAGACCTAATGACAGACAGTAACAGGGTTATACTGACTGATACTAGTACAAGATGGACCTAATGACAGACAGTAACAGGGTTATACTGACTGATACTAGTACAAGATGGACCTAATGACAGACCGTAACAGGGTTATACTGACTGATACTAGTACAAGATAGACCTAATGACAGACAGTAACAGGGTTATACTGACTGATACTAGGACAAGATGGACCTAATGACAGACAGTAACAGGGTTATACTGACTGAGACTAGGACAAGATGAATCTACTGACAGACAGTAACAGGGCTATACTGACTGATACTAGGACAAGATGGACCTAATGACAGACAGTAACAGGGTTATACTGACTGATACTAGGACAAGATGGACCTAATGACAGACAGTAACAGGGTTATACTGACTGAGTACTAGACAAGATAGACCTAATGACAGACAGTAACAGGGCTATACTGACTGATACTAGGACAAGATGGACCTAATGACAGACAGTAACAGGGTTATCTGACTGATACTAGGACAAGATGGACCTAATGACAGACAGTAACAGGGTTATCCTGACTGATACTAGTGACAAGATGAGACCTAATGACAGACAGTAACAGGGTTATATTGACTGATACTAGGACAAGATGGACCTAATGACAGAATTAACAGGGTTATACTGACTGATACTAGGACAAGTTTGACCTAATGACAGACTGTAACAGGGCTATACTGACTGATACTAGGACAAGATGGACCTAATGACAGAAGTAACAGGGTTATATGACTGATACTAGTACAAGATGGACCTAATGACAGACTGTAACAGGGTTATACTGACTGATACTAGGACAGATGGATCTAATGACAGACAGTAACAAGGTTATATGACTGATACTAGGACAAGATGGACCTAATGACAGACCGTAACAGGGTTATACTGACTGAGACTAGGACAAGATGGATCTAATGACAATCACCTGATGGCCATTATACTCAATGTCAAGGTTGTTAACAACTGGTCGAGGAGGTCACGCCGTGAGGACCTCTGAGTGTGTTTTCATGTCAGGTTTTCTCCCTTCAAAGATGGCAGCACCTCCGCGCTTGAACTGGAGGAACACCGTCCATTGGTTGCTATTAGGTTGAACATGACTTGAAGAGTTGATCACACTCAAGTGGAGACACGACCGAACACGATTCACAATTTAAATTGATTACACTTTGTACACATTTTCATTAAGTCAATAAACGATTAATTTTTCGTTTAAAACATACAAAAAAACTCACCAGGTCTAATTCTGTTTCAAGGTAGTGTCCATTCGACTCTCTGTGGGAGTAAATTGTTCTATGTCATTCATTAGTTTCATTTACAAACGTTTATTTGTATTAATCAAATGAAGAAATTGATTGTCTGTCTTGTTGAACATGGCGTGACATCTACCGCATCGCTAAGGGCTGACATTTTAAAATGAGTAACTCCCGGGCTCGAACCTGGACACCTTGAAGCTGGAATTTTAAATGTGGCTTAGATGTTTCTAAATGTATTAAGAACTGTGTCGAAATAAATAAAATGAAGATTTTTTTGCCTTTTTTGAAGGGAAAACGCTAACGTTGCCAGGTAGGCCTACTTTTAAATACAGAAAGTATCGATACCTTACCTTTTTATGTAGACGTCTTCTATTATCTTATTTATTAAATATTAATCTCGTGTTAGAATAAACTGCCGATGATGAAGAGATTGGGGTTCGATACCAGTAGGGTGACTGAGCGTGGTTTTCCTTAAATGGTTTTCCACTATCCCTCCACGCAAATGTGGGTGCGTTTCATCTAGGTTAAGCCTTCCTAGTCCCTAACTCATTAGTGTAATAAGTACTTAGGCGTATAACCCGAACAGGTAGTAATACGCGGTGCTAAAGATAAATAATACATAATTAAGATGTACAAAATGGATAATTAAATCAGAAGTAAATAAGTATTTTTAAGTAAATTAAAACAAGAATGGATGACATTTAAAAGATTTAGTGCCAAAGCATGTACAGATATAGATAGGACCGAATTGATAACAAATGAGAGAAGTAAATGAACCTGGAAAAACAACTGATGTGCCTGTTTCCTCTTTCCTTTCATCCAGAATACTGCATTGTTGATTCTGAGGACAAAAGCTACCATTGTGGAACATCTCCCGGCCTAATAGAGCCAGGTGATTATAGTACCATTGTGGAACATCTCCCGGCCTAATAGAGCCAGCTGACGTAGCTACCATTGTGGAACATCTCACGACCTAATAGAGCCAGGTGACTGTAGCTACCATTGTGGAACATCTCACGCCTAATAGAGCCAGGTGACTGTAGCTACCATTGTGGAACATCTCCCGGCCTAATAGAGCCAGCTGACTGTAGCTACCATTGTGGAACATCTCCCGGCCTAATAGAGCCAGCTGACTGTAGCTACCATTGTGGAACATCTCCCGGCCTAATAGAGCCAGGTGACTGTAGCTACCATTGTGGAACATCTCACGCCTAATAGAGCCAGCTGACTGTAGCTACCATTGTGGAACATCTCACGACCTAATAGAGCCAGGTGACTGTAGCTACCATTGTGGAACATCTCACGGCCTAATAGAGCCAGGTGACTGTAGCTACCATTGTGGAACATCTCCCGGCCTAATAGAGCCAGCTGACTGTAGCTACCATTGTGGAACATCTCACGGCCTAATAGAGCCAGGTGACTGTAGCTACCATTGTGGAACATCTCCGACCTAATAGAGCCAGCTGACTGTAGCTACCATTGTGGAACATCTCCGGCCTAATAGAGCCAGGTGACTGTAGCTACCATTGTGGAAATCTCACGCCTAGTAGAGCCAGCTGACTGTAGCTACCATTGTGGAACATCTCCCGGCCTAATAGAGCCAGCTGACTGTAGCTACCATTGTGGAACATCTCACGACCTAATAGAGCCAGGTGATTGTAGCTACCATTGTGGAACATTGATTTCAAGAATATGACACACTCTATCAGTTCCAACAATCAAAAGAACTGGTAAGGATATTTTGAAAAGTATCATTCATGGGAAGATAATACAGATTGGGAGGTTGTAATTAGCATTTAATTTAGTATTAAATTGTATGTATCAAGGTTAGTATGGAGGAGGTTGCCTGGTTCCCAAAAGGCTTGTGTAGACAGCTAGACACGAAGACGTGACATCACTGGTAGCCGCTGCCATCTTTACCGCTCGCGAAACGATACGGAGAACTTGTCGTTTCTAATTGGTCTAAAATTTGTAAATATATAATTTTGTTCTTGTATCCAAGCGAAGTGGCTATTCCTACGACAATTATTGATCAAATCTTGGATTAAAACCTAAACAGGTATACAAAGTATAATTGTAATATTTTATTCTCGGCTAAAAGATGCTAACTTGTTTTACAGGAGACAACTTGATGTTTAAATTATTTTCTTTACTCATACTAATTCATTTTTGTTGCTCAAGAATAATTATATGTTTGTATACTATTAGGATTAAATAATATCATAAAAATAGTATTAGTAACAATAAATTAATCAGTTATTTGAGATATTTAACATGCACTTTCTGAACTGACTGATTATACCAACACGCGACTTCTAAAAAAACTTAAAATACGTAACAGACACAACACCCAGCCCCCGAGAAAGGGACACCCCATTTCATCAATGATTTATTTCTTGGTCATGCCGGGAATTGAACCCGGGATCTGTAACTCAATAGACAGACACGCTACCGACTTAACAAAGGTTTATGTTATTTAGTTTATGTTATTGACTTTATATCTGATGTAATCGTCTCATTAAAACCTAACTATAATGGCTGCATGTCTCTAGTATCAAAATATACGGTAAAATGAAGGAAATGAAAAAGGCGTAGTCAGGGGGATTGGGGGGTTCAAGCCCCCCGAATTTTAACTAACAAATAGTATATACATGGTTTTATTTATGGTTCAAACAATATCAAAATTAAGGCACAAGTAAAAATTAGAGGGTTGTGTTACCATAAAACAAAACACTTCAGATAGCTTCTAGAGGTGTTTATCATTGATAATTTGTCATAGCCTCGGTAATTGGGGGATGTGCCCACCAAACCCCCCTGAAATTATTGGCTGGCTACGGCCTTGAAATGAATGTGTGTGTTAGTCCCTTTTGAGTCTGATATAGTATTTTGTTTATGTTTCCAATCACATTTAATTTTGTTATAATAAATTTTACTGTTTTAAAATAAAATTTTTAAAAAATTGATACGCAAAAGCTAAGCTCTATAAAATTCGAATTATTTTAAGTTAAATATTTTAGTACTTTTTAACGTTTTTTCGGGATTCATCACTTTTATAATACTAATTAAATTATGTGAATAGTCATTAAGAACTTTCATTCTTATGAACGTTCTGTGACTAAAAATTGTTTTGACACCTTATTGGGTAGCACATGTTATTTGTAAATATTCTGGAATATTCTTTCACTAAATTTTTTTTACTAAGGGTGCTTTAATAAGTCCTTAAATAAGTCCCACACCACGATGTTTTTTTAACTCTTTTTACAAACTTTAATTCTTCGGTTAGCCTCTCGGCGAGGCAAAGGCCACCTAGAGACAAATGCCTAATCCAGGAAGGTGTTGAAAATGCAGTTTATGTTTGTAGGTGGGGCTATCAAGAGTTGGAATTCTTTGTTGTGTTTTTTTCGAAACCCATCCTGCTAAATAATGAAGTTCACTTCTTTCAATGTCATCAATTCCCTTGCTCTGATCACCCTCTGGGACAAGTGCACAAACAGTCAAGTATAATCAAGAAGAGGGATGATCAATGATCATTTATCCCTCCTCTGGTTTGAATTGGAGAGATATAATATTTTCCAGTACATTCTGATTGAGTCTAAACTTAAAACGTAATGAAAGTTATGTTTTTCTTCAAATCTTGAAAGAGCTCAACTAAAGACTTTGATTAAATCACACACCGTTGCTTAAATAAATTGATTTAGTTATAAACATTTAATCGTTTCCATGAGCTGTGTTGTTGTATTCCAATATCTTGTTTTCTTTAAAATGAGATCATAAGTATTTTTCTGAAAGTCCCTCTTTCAAATGATGCTATCTAACATAACAAATCAAGAGTCAGGCATTGCTTTAGGCAACACATTGGCAGAGGCAATATTAGTAGGCAGCTGTATAGGCTTATGTATTCCCTCAGAGAAATAATCCACATAATCACTAACGTAAATTATGTATGTATTTGAAATATTCTGAAACTACCATTTTGACAAACACAATAGTTAAACTCTCAGAAACTCGTGTACAGAATAACTCTTAGAGAAAGTATAAATGTATTTATTATTCCTACACTCAGCAGAGTAAGCAGTAATCAAGTTCAAATTAGTCTTTAAAGACTAAGAGGAAAAATACTAAGCCATGGTGATTGTTGTTTCAACTTTTGTATATTAGGCCAATAATTAAAATATAAAGAATAAAAGTTAATACTTAACATAATACAAACTGGTTTACAACCATCCACCTAAACAATAAGCAAAGAAATTAAAGTTAATTTACCATTTAGAATATAAAGTTAAGTGAACTAACAGCTTCACAATGTGAAGGGCTACTGCTAACGTCACTTCCTCCTGCGCAAAGCGATGCGCGTTCGATCCAGGCAACCTCCTTTCTACAACCTGTGTGTGTTTAACAAATGAAGGCGTAGCGATCTCGACCATGATCTATACTTTTGTCTTCTAACAAACTTGAAATGCCCAGTTACCCAATATTTCAAATGTAAACCCTTGTAGACCTCAGTTCCAGGTATTCGACAGTATCCCTGTAGACCCTCAGTCTCAGTATTCTGACAGTAATCCCTGTAGACCCTCAGTCTCCAGGTATTCTAACAGTAATCCCCTGTAGACCCTCAGTCTCCAGGTATTCTAACAGTAATCTCCTGTAGACCCTCAGTCTCCAGGTATTCTAACAGTAATCTCCTGTAGACCCTCAGTCTCCAGGTATTCTGACAGTAATCCCCTGTAGACCCTCAGTCTCCAGGTATTCTGACAGTAATCTCCTGTAGACCCTCAGTCTCCAGGTATTCTAACAGTAATCTCCTTAGACCTCAGTCTCCAGTATTCTAACAGTAACCCTGTAGCTCTTTTGCTGATCTGCTAGAATTATTATTATTATTATTATTATTATTATTATTATTCGCGTCTTACTAGCCGTTCGGTTAAACGCACTTACGCTAATGTGCAATGGTAGGGTGAATGTGAGATGAAATGGAGGACCTACAGTTTAACGTGGAATCCGAACCACGGTGGAGGCCTGGCATTCCTCACATTCACAAGTTGTGATTAATACACGTCTTGTCAGAGGTGAAGGAAGGGTTTAGCAATCAGATAAACCTGTGCCGGTACCGAGGATTGAACCCCGGACCCTCAGTACAGAAGTCTAACACCTTACCCCTAGACCACCAGATCACCATCTGCTAGAAATCCCTTAAGAAATCACTAATGGTGTTGATCGTTACTAAGCCTGCACTGTGACCACTATTTGTTCCGACGACTGATTCATTTTACTTACGATTATAAACCAATATCCAGTTTATTTGTAGCCACTAGAACTAATAAATATGTCCTCATTAAGACCAGTTATGTTCACGTAAAGGTTTCGACGTTTCTTTAGATAGCCGGGAATTAATTTTAATGATTAAAGCAGAAAAACATGTTTTTCTTGGATTATATAGTTATGTCCAAGTGGAGCTGAGGAATCTAACCTCGCTATGAAATTCACTGCCGCCATTTTGCTTTTATTTGGTGTGTGTGATGTTGTTCCTCAACTGTTTCATTTTAGAAAAATAATATTATGCCTGTCAATTGTCATCGTGTTGCTTTAATCTACTAATATATTTAAATTAGATGTTTTTATTATTTTGTCGCTACAACCACTTGCATAATAACAAGTTATGTTAATTCTCAAACTTCATTCTCAGAGGTAACAACATCCTGACAGAGAGAAATTGACATAAACATGCTGTCTTCTCTCATTTGATTAGACTGTGGGAGGGGGGGTGAACTGCCTGTTGTTTGTTGTTTTCAAATACTGTTGAAAAGTTCATCAAACCACTGGTGCGGTGAAGCTGTTCTTCTGTTGTTTTCAAGGATACTGTTGTAAAGTACATCAAACCACTGTGCAGTGAAGCTGTTTTCTGTTGTTTTCAAGGATACTGTTGTAAAGTAATAATCCATGTTGCAGTGAAGCTGTTCTTCTGTTGTTTTCAAGGATACTATTATAAAGTGCCAGAACCAGGATCTGCCCCTGGCTCTCTGGCAAATAGCCGGGCAAGGCCCACAACCATTAAAGCGGTTGGGAGCAATTGAGTTCAAAACCTATTCTAAGGGGGCATCGGCCACCTCACATAGCTAGGGAATAATCTGGTAGTGTTATAATGTTTTGAACGACTTGATCCAAAGTTTTGTTAAATATTTGAATCACTCCTGAGGAATCCCTTGAAGTGAGCTCCTAATCCCTTGGTTATCACCTAATATTGCATCCCGTAAAGACTAAGAGGCTCCATTAGGATTCGAACCAGAGGTATCTCAGACGGGGATGTTATAAGTTCATATCCCAATGTCTGATCGTGTGAGTTCACAGTTAAGAGGACAGGAATCTTCTCCCGACTTGTAAAACCTGGTGAACGGTCTGCTGAATTAATTGAAGGTAGAACGTTGCTGACTAGTTTGTTGTGCGCATGAGCGAGCTGGTAATGACAGTCCAGAGACCGAACAGCGACCATTTTGTCGTGAATAACATTAACTTGACATAATGTTGAGAGCATTAGCTCCGCTTCTAGGAACCGCCGAATAATGCGATCAACGTTTTGGCTCGGAATGTTAATGGCTCACAGGAACACATAACATTATAAGTGATTACCTTACTCAAGATTAAAACAGAGTAGTACGTGTGTGCATGTATCGAGACAGTGTGTCAGCGTAAAGACGGTAGCTGGCGAGTTTACCAAATAGCAATTTTTCGAAATTCAATTATTCGAAGTTTAATTTTTCGAAAACCAATTTTTTGACATAGAAATTTTTCGAACTAATAGTTTTTAGAAAACATCTTTTTCAAAAATCAATTAGGCGAAAATAATATATTTTTTTAAATAATTTTTTCGGAAATAAAATTTTCGAAATGCAGCTTTTCAAAACCAATTTTTCGATCTATAAATTCTTCGAACGAGAGGTTTTTCGAAAATTCTTTCGAAAATGAATATACCTCAAATCTCTTTTTCAAAATAAATGTTTCAAAAAGGAGTTTTCGAAAATAAATTTTTCGAACGATAAGTTCGAAGTATAATAAAATTATAGCTTAGGTTAGGTTAGTGTTAGTTTGGATTAGTTAGTTGATTAGGTTAGGATAGGTTATGTCAGGTTAGTTAGATTAGGTTAGTTAGATAGGTAGGTTAGTAGTCAGGGATAACTTTCTATAGGTGGTGAGGGTAGGGTAGGTGATTCCCAGTCCTCAATAAATAGCTTCCGGAAAACTCGCAGTTCGCTAAATTGATTTTCCGAAGAAAAAAAATTAATTTGTAATTTGCAAAATTGATTCTTCAAAAAATTATTGTTCAAAAAGTTCATTTTCGATTATTTGACTGTCGAACAATTGATTTTCAGTAAATTCACTTCGGAAATTGATTTTCGAAAAATGTATTTTGACAAACATATCGTTTGGAAAATGTATATTCGAAAAATTGATTTTCGACAAAATTACTTTCGTTGGTTTTGTATTCGGCGAATTTATCTCAATAGATTAATTTTCAAATAACTTGTTTTCGAAAAAAATACCTAAAACCAGTAAAGACTATGGTGTCCTTGCTGTATACTAGTAACCAAAGATCACCTGTAACAAATGTATATTTCATCACATTAGTTTCAACTGTCACCACAGACAACTTTATATTGGTCGATTATTAAATAGCAACACCTGTAGTCATGTGATATGTGACGTCTTTAAGAGGCTAGTTCTGTAAATGTGTCGTGCTCCTGTCAGATCTAATACCACACTAAGCCACCTGACTGCCTGCCTGCGCAGTTTTTCAAATCTTCCAAAATCTGAATCCCTCCTATCTTCACGGATATTTCAAAATCGAGGATCCCAGAAATAGATTTGAGATTCGAAATTAATAAATATCAGGTTCAAATGTCTAGTTATTATCATTATTTTGATTGCTATTAGGAATATTAGTTTTGTGAACAGTAGACCTCCCTCCACCATTGCTAAATATATCAGATTCTTATCGTGTCTTCAGTCTTGACTTTTTTATTTATTTAAAATATCGAATTGAATAGAAATAGCTCTTATAATTTCTCTTTGAATTTCAAGTTGAAATATCTCCTATGATTTATCTTTGGATTTCAAGTTAAAAATCTCCTACAGTTAATCTTTGGATTTCAAATTTAAATATCTCATGTAATTATTTCTTTTTGGATTTCAAGACGAAATACTCCCATGATTAATCCTAGAATTTAAAGTGAAGTTTCCTTGGTGACCAAGCAAGACAGAAAACAAATGATAGTATTATATAAAAGATAACCTCTGTTTAAGTGGTTTAAGACTTATGTCTTGCAATATTTGTCAACATTTACCAAAAGGCTCTCGATCCATTGCTTAGAATTTTAAATTATTCCAAACACTTAAGGGTAGAACTGTGGGTGTTGCAGTGTTACTGTGGGTGTTGCAGTGTTACTGTGGTGTTGCAGTGTTACTGTGAGTGTTGCAGTGTTACTATAGGTGTTGCAGTGTTACTATGGGTGTTGCAGTGTTATTGTGGATGTTACAATGTTACTGTGGTGTTACAATGTTACTGTGGATGTTTCAGCGTTAGTGTGGTGTGCAGCGTTATTGTGGTGTTTCAGTGTTACTGTGGGTGTTGCAGTGTTACTATGGGTGTTGCAGTGTTACTGTGGGTGTTGCAGTGTTACTGTGGGTGTTGCAGCGTTACTGTGGTGTTGCAGTATTACTGTGAGTGTTGCAGTGCTACAGTGGATGTTGCAGTATTACTGTGAGGGTTACATGTTACTGTGAGTGTTACAATGTTACTGTGAGTGTTGCAGTATTACTGTAAGGTTACAGTGTTACTGTGATGTTACAATGTTACTGGAGTGTTACAATGTTACTGTAATTGTTACAGGACCAGTTGGTACCCCCATGATGTCTGGTACGACGAGACTCGTCAGTAGATGTTGGGGTCACCATTGACCAGGTCAGTGACCTCAACAGGCAGATGACACCGCTCAGGACAAGTTTCTAAGATAGTGGCTCGTATTGAGAACCACTTCGAGGTGTTTGATGCAATATTTGGAACCGGTACCAGTACTGACTTCCTTGGTGACGTGGGTAGCGTCACTACCATCTTCAACACTCGCTAGACTCGGCCCACGGACAGATAAACTCCATATCTACCTGTACTGGGTCTAAGGCCGCTATCACACTCACTAGACTCGGCCCACGACGATAACTCCATATCTACCTGTATCTGGCTCTAAGGCCGCTATCACACTCGCTAGATCGACCCACGGACAGATAAACTCCATATCTACCTGTATCTGGCTCTAAGGCCGCTATCACACTCACTAGACTCGACCCACGGACAGATAAACTCCATATCTACCTGTAGATGGCTCTAAGGCCGCTATCACACTCGCTAGACTCGACCCACGGACAGATAAACTCCATATCTACCTGTATCTGGCTCTAAGGCCGCTATCACACTCGCTAGACTCGACCCACGGACAGATAAACTCCATATCTACCTGTAGATGGCTCTAAGGCCGCTATCACACTCACTAGACTCGACCCACGGACAGATAAACTCCATATCTACCTGTAGATGGCTCTAAGGCCGCTATCACACTCACTAGACTCGACCACGGACAGATAAACTCCATATCTACTGTAGATGGCTCTTAGGCCGCTATCACACCACTAGACTCGCTCACGGAAGATAAACTCCATATCTACCTGTAGATGGCTCTTAGGCCGCTATCACACTCACACACTCATTTGATAAGAGATCTTAAATAGTAACGAATCTAATCTAACTTTGGCGATCTGTAAAATATCTTTTAAGCAATAATAAATATTACAGATATTTTCGTAACTTTGGAAAATGAAACCTAGACACGGGAATGTAACCTGTGACCCTTGGCCTATCACTATAATTCTCTACTACTGAACTATCCAGAATTCTTCCCATGTTTATAATGTGATTCAACGCTCGTGGTGGGGGTGTAGGGGACGCTAGAAAAGGACAGTGTTTTTAGCAGTTTTTATAGCAAAACAATTTGTTGGCCAAAATAAATAAGATATTTCTCTAGCACAATCCTAGAGTTTAGTTTCTTTCACATAGTGATATCAACAGTTGTTGAATATCTGTCACCAACATAACAGCATTGGATGAGAAACATTTTAAATGAAGAAAAAAGTTGTTATTAAGTTCCAGGACAGTCTCGACAGATATTCAACAACTGTTGATATCACCATGTTCCAGGACACCCTCGAGAGATATTCAACAACTGTTGATATCAACATGTTCCAGGACACCCTCGACAGATATTCAACAACTGTTGAGATCAACATGTTCCAGAACACCCTCGAGAGATATTCAACAACTGTTGATATCAACATGTTCCAGGACACCCTCGAGAGATATTCAACAACTGTTGATATCAACATGTTCCAGAACACCTCAACAGATATTCAACAACTGTTGATATCAACATGTTCCAGGACACCCTCGAGAGATATTCAACAACTGTTGATATTACCATGTTCCAGGACACCCTCGAGAGATATTCAACAACTGTTGATATCACCATTTGAAGAAAATAAAACTCTTGTGTTTGTACTGAATCAATATTTTATTTCTTTTGACCAAAACATGTTTTGCTGTAAAAAACTTGGAAAATACTGACCTTTCCTTACGTCCTCTTCATTCCCACCTTAAGGCAGATTCTGTGATGGACGTGTGTAAATCATGAGCTATCCTTGATACCACAGCCACCGGAGACTGCGCATGCTTTAGCTTTCTCTATCACAAGTATTTGATAAACATTTAGTCTAAATTTCTAGATCATGCTTGAGGTTTTTTATTAAAGATAATAATATGTGGAATTTGAAACATAAGGAGCAGTTAAATATTTTATTGTGCGGTGAGAACAGAATGTTTTATTATATGACTCCGCACTTCAATTATTTCTAAAGTATATATTTTTTACTAAATAATAAAGCAACTTTAATTTTTTGTAATATTTTAAAAGTTTCTTGCAACATTCTTTAGTATTTTCTACGTGATTACGGTTCTTAAATGTCAAGTTCTTGTAACAAACAGCTGTTGTTGCTTCTCGACCTGCAGCCATTGTCCCTACAAACTTTGAAAGAAATGTCAGGGATTGGAGTCTTTCATCAAAGACGGTCTAAGATCTATTATCAAATATTTTATTAAATTAATATTTTTCTTTTATCAAATAAATATGACCTCTAATACCATCCTAGGCTTCATAGGCGTGCGCGGGGGTTGGCTGATGGGGGTGCTGCGGAACCCACGGCACTCGTGGTACCCAAGCCACCAATGCACCCACGGCACTCATGGTACCCAAGCCACCAATGCACCCGCGACACTCATGATACCCATGTCACCCAATGTATCCCACTGCATTCATGGTACCCAATGCACCCACTGCACTCATGGTACCCAAGCCACCAATGCACCCACGGCAATCATAGCACCACGGCACTCGTGGTACCCAAGCCACCAATGCACCCACGGTAATCACAGCACCATGGCACTCATGGTACCCAAGCCACCAATGCACCCACGACACTCATGATACCCATGTCACCCAATGTATCCCACTGCATTCATGGTACCCAATGCACCCACTGCACTCATGGTACCCACGTCACCCAATCCACCCACGGCACTCATGGTACCCACGTCACCAATGCACCCACGGTAATCATAGCACCATGGTACTCATGGTACCCAAGCCACAAATGCACCCACAACACTCATGATACCCATGTCACCCAATGTATCCCACTGGATTCATGGTACGCAATACACCCACTGCACTCATGGTACCCACGTCACCCAATGCACCCACGGCACTCATGGTACACAATGCACCCACTGCATCCACGCTTCACACGAACATGCTAATAATATAATAATAATATTTAGCACCGCGTCTTACTACCCGTTCGGGTTATACGCTTAAGTACTAATTACTCTAATGGATTAGGAATTGGGAGGGTTGAATTTAGAGGAAGTGAACCCGCATTTGCGTGGAGGGAGAGTGGAAAACCATTTAGGAAAAACCACCCCCAGTTCACCCGACCGAGATTCGAACCTCGATCTCCCCGTCCTCGGCAGTCGGGCTCAACACGACTAGCGCGTTAGCCAACTACGCCACCGAGGCGGGTAACATGCTAAGCTTCACATCAGTCGACCAGTAGATGCTTGTAAATGTTTTCCTAAGTGTTCAAACGGAACACTTTTAAGTAACGCATAAAGAACCAGTTAAGTTTTTCCTTCAGAAAAATTTAAATTACCGTTTGTAGCTAGGAATAAAATGATTAACGTTTACTTATTTATATAACTTATAGAATTAATTCCGTTGCTATAGCATTCGTGTTATTAAGTTGGTAAAATTTAATTTTATGTTCTATTATAAGTGTAAAGGATCTTATTTATGAATAAAGAGCTGGTTCTATAAACAAACAAGAAATGTGGTATGAAAGCTCAATCCTCGATTTTACTCGAGAACATAGACCTGGGATACCAAATAAATTGATAGATTAATTGATTGTTTTTATTGAAATAAGTACAGATCTGTATAAAATGAGCAAACATAGAATGAACCAATTAATAAAGTACAATTAAACTATTTCCTATAACATACACATTCAACTAAATAACCTTCATAATCCTGTTCGCCTGAGTTAATATCATGAAACAACTGTACGACTGATTAAACTCGGATGTTGTAGAAATATCTGTTGTGAAAACATCGTCTTACTTGATCATCATTGTCTGGCATGGGAAACACTTGTTGACAGGAGACAATGTTTCCTGTCGAGATAGTTCCTCAGTCAATCTTTGTTGAAACAATGTTTCTTGTCAAGCTAGTTCCTCAGTCAATCTTTGTTGAGACAATGTTTCCTGTCAAGATAGTTCCTCAGTCAAGCTTGGTTGAGACAACATTTAGTCGAGACAGTGTTTTCTGTCGAGATAGTTCCTCAGTCAATCTTTGTTGAGACAATGTTTCCTGTCAAGGTAGTTCCTCAGTCAAGCTTGGTTGAGACAATGTTTCCTGTCAAGATAATTCCTTAGTCAAGCTTGGTTGAGACAATGTTTCCTGTCAAGATAGTTCCTCAGTCATGCTTGGTTGAGACAGTATTTCCTGTCAATATAGTTCCTCAGTCAAGCTTGGTTGAGACAATGTTTCCTGTCAAGATAGTTCCTTAGTCAAGTTTGGTTGAGAGAATGTTTCCTGTCAAGATAATTCCTTAGTCAAGCTTGGTTGAGAGAATGTTTTCTGTCAAGATAGTTCCTCAGTCAAGCTTGGTTGAGACAATGTTTCCTGTCAAGATAGTTCCTTAGTCAAGTTTGGTTGAGAGAATGTTTTCTGTCAAGATAATTCCTCAGTCAAGCTTGGTTGAGACAATGTTTCCTGTCAAGATAGTTCCTTAGTCAAGCTTGGTTGAGACAATGTTTCCTCTCAAGATAGTTCTTCAGTCAAGCTTGATTGAGACAATGTTTCCTGTCAAAATATTTCCCCCAGTCAAGCACTAACAGAATTCTCTTATTTCCTTCCTATTATTTGGCTAGTTTATTGAACCTCTGTTTTGAGTCCAGTTTAGAGTAACTAAGTACCAAAAATATTTATTATTTAACCAATTTACCAATATTTCTAATGTTTATTCGTTTTGGTTCTACGGAGTGATAGAAAAATAGACACAGCTAGACTTTCCCTCGATTTGACTTCTCCTCCTAAACGTAGACATTTAAACTCACAACTATTTCAGCTAATTTTTTTTCAATGCGAGTCAAGATTCGGTGATTAAACCTCAGCAGCTTGTGAAAACAGGCCAACCCGTTCTCCGAAATAAAATGGAGCTTATAAACTGAACAGTAACAATAAACAAACCAGGTTGCATCTACAATGTCAAAATTTAATAGGGGAAAAGTGGAAACAGTTAAAAAATTAGATTTATTAGATATGAAATGAATTATCCCATTATTATACTGATATATAAATGGCGAAGTTCAAAATTAGCTACGCCCACAACATTAAATCCTTCTCATCATATGATAATCTACTAGTGATATATGTTTGCTATTTCAAGCCGTAGGTTAGGATATCAGAATAAATTATGTAACTTCCACGTGGACAAATAACACTAATATATTGAATTAAACAACCTATTTAATAATTGGGATTGTTCTAAGAGCCGATGCTATAATGCTGCAGATCTTGTTTTGCAGTCAATGCATCCATGTGTGAGTATTTCTTTAGTTTTGATCACAGGGACGTACTGATTCGGCCTTAAGGCGTTCCCAAATCTTTGTTTGAACATTACATTACAACATTCAGGTGCGAATATCTACGTGTGTTCCTTGGAAGAAAAATATTGTCTAAGTTATTTGGTAGACTTTACAAATTTGGCTAAAGGTTTTCACTGGGAAGTTGTCGATATAATAATAATAATAATAATAACGATGAAAAAATTACACTGAACATCACAAATACATTTTCTGAGTAACAAATAGAGTCATAAGAGGTATGGATTAATTCACCCCGCTTGGCTCTCTAAGCTCGCGAATAATATTTTTGGGACAATATATTTGCAACGTCAACAACAAAACAGTTTGAAGCGAAGAGGACTTTAATAATAATAATAAACTGTCCTCTGTACAAATATATATCTGAGAGTTGTATTCCAGAATGAAACAAATCTGGTTTAAGAATACGTTTGTAAGATTATATACACCTTTGACTGTACTTGGGTAGATTCTAAGCACAGCCCGTTTATAAAAAGATAATCCAAAATTACACGTTACGATACGATATTTTGTTACGTCAAGATCACCTCGGCAGTGGAAATTAATTACAAACAACCTTGAAATAGTTTACAATGTTAGATTCCTTCTACTACTCAATGGACAAAGTTGTGTCTCTTCTAGATGTTCAACAGCTGTTTGCAAACTTGGTCCAATCTCGTAGATTAGACACAAATGAAGATTAGAAACGGCTGAGTTTATGCATCACCACTTATGTCGGACAGACAATTATTAAAGCCATTAACAATATATATTAAAAAAATATCGAATAGTTTTAATTTATTAAGATTATGGCAAGTTAATTAACGACGTTGTCTACTTGATGAGTTCGTAGCTATTCTGCTAAGCGGGTTGCGTCTTAACTTGACATTCTAAGCTCTCTAAACACTATCACACTTAGACTCCTGAGTACTGAATAGAAAGAGAGGGGGGAAATGAACAGTTCGCCCCGCGAGTCCTCATGTTTACTGGCTGACAACACCTTCCCTCTTCCTCTGACGAGTATAAACACTCATTATACTATTTGCTCCCGGACACAATTGACTTGTGTTTCGAAATAAACTTCCCCTTGTTTCTTATTCTAGATATACATTTGCTTGCATGAATACTTTTAATCTAGATCCTGGCCGGAAGATTCCTACTGGACATTCGGGAATAAACCAAATATCCTGAGCTGTAAATGATTAAAAAAAAGTTTACCAAAAAAAAATACTTTCAAAATCAAAACATAATGAATGTTGTGAAAGTGTGAAATTATTTTTAAAATTATTTAAGAACTTTTTTTTTCATTCATTGGTATATCTTTAAAACTCGCCGAATAGAATGTAAATACACGATCATGAAAAATCTTATCTTGACCTTACGTTACGTCACAGGTAGGCAACGTCATCAAGCAATCATATTTTAAAATCAAAATCAGCGTCCCTGATTCAGTTTTAACAATCAATTATCACATATTATGTTTAGTCACAAAATACTAATTTAGTTTGTACTTCAATGATCACAAACAAATGATCAGTTTTAACCAGATACAAAATGTGACGGGTTATAAACCTAATTAATGTAGGTTTTATCTGATTTACTAACCATAATATTTCATTTGCTCTAAAAATTAAAAGGTTTGGTTCTAGATAATAAATAAATGCCCTAAACATCACATGCTGTTGAAAAAGTTCCTGAAATATGACTCAGCTATTCATTATTATCTTTAACTAAAGAGTAAATTGATTGGTTCTTTTATTGTAAATTAAATTGAAATCCATTCTACCCGGGTAGCGATGAAAAATACCTTTCGTACGATATTCAGGTGATACATTTTGGTCCAAATCGAGAAGATGGAACTCTACAAGTTGTCACTAATCTCAATATGAATTTAATTTTCTATCTCACTAACATTGTTTCCAACTAAATATTATGTTATCACATTTTGAAAAGGCTTACACTTAAATAATATCCGTCACAATCTTTGAAACTTTAAGATATTGAAAAGCAAACTTACTGTTGGGTTATCCATTAATACATTAATAAATGATCAATAAAACATTTGCCCACGTATTGATCTCTTTGAAAGACCAAGACATTAATGACATTACAATTTGCTGGACAGTTCAACGAACACGACCAATATACAACATATATTATATTATGTAGGTTTTAGACAAATATATATTATTTTTACAGACAAACGTATTTAGGTAACTGTGGTAATGTAAGATAATGTTTCAATTGGCCCTACCGACAGCCATAATCCAGTGGCGTAGTGGGAATAAAGAGTAGGGGGTGCACAAATACAAACATAAACTCCACAGTTATTTGGTCACTTGTTACCAACTGCACAACAATATCACGTCGTATGTAAACTATCTATTCTTTTCATTATGAGGAATCGAAGGTAGTATCCACTTTGAGGAGTGTTGCTCTTTATTCCCTAGCATATGTAGGAGGTGAGGAATGTTGCTCTTTATTCCCTAGCATATGTAAGAGGTGAGGAATGTTGCTCTTTATTCGCTAGCATATGTAGGAGGTGAGGAGTGCTGCTCTTTATTCCCTAGCATATGTGAGAGGTGAGAAGGCTGCTCTTTATTCCCTAGCATATATGAGAGGTGAGGAGTGCTGCTCTTTATTCCCTAGCATATATGAGAGGTGAGGAGTGCTGCTCTTATTCCTAGCATATATGAGAGGTGAGGAGTGCTGCTCTTTATTCCCTAGCATATATGAGAGGTGAGGAGTGCTGCTCTTTATTCCCTAGCATATGTGAGAGGTGAGAGTGCTGCTCTTTATTCCCTAGCTATATGAGAGGTGAGGAGTGCTGCTCTTTATCCCTAGATATGAGAGGGGAGATGCTGCTCTTTATTCACTAGCATATGTGAGAGGTGAGGAATGTTGATCTTTATTCCCTAGCATATGTGAGAGTGGAGTGTCCCTAGCGATTTAATAGAAACATCAAACGAGGGATAGACTTTACCACCATACCCCCATAATGGCGCCATGAGAGTACTGCTCTAACGCACTGTCTGGGGTACGAAGTGGAGGCTCCCGTCAACTGGATAGTGTTCCAGACACGCGTGATGACTCTTGTTGGGACAGGTCAGCCACGACCCAGCACTAACGTACAGATCCTTGTAGCTCTTCATGCCCAGGTACCTCCAGGAGTGAGCGTGTCGCAGATAGTTGGGTCCATAGCAGTTCCTCGCGTACAACCCTGGGTTCGACTGGCATCGAACCCACAGACCCAGCACGTTCACCCTGGTCGGCGTCTCCCTCACGTCGGAAGCCAGGAAGACGCTGCTGAGAGTTTCTCCTCCCCTCCAGTCGTAGTTGATCTCCGGTGTCCTCATGACGAACCCCGCCCCCTCCTCGTCTGTGGCAGGCACGAACATCTCCAGTCGAAGTCCCCTGTCCCGGAACCACTGTTTGTTCTTGTAGAACGTCACGTAGTCCTTCTGGTCGAACGTGACGTCACCGTCGATGTCCCACGGCATGAAGCTCCTCAGTTTGACCGCGCCGAGGACTGAACCGGACCTCAGCTCATACCGGAGACCACGTTCCGTGGCGAAGTCGTCCATCGCCTTGAGCGCCCTGGCCACTTGCACGAGACAGCAGGTGGGCAGCAGGTAGCTCCTGACCCAGACGCGAGGGTCGCAGGAGAGACCCACCTCCTTGCAGGAGAAGAGGTAGATGATGTTGGGTGGCAGGAAGATCCTGTGGACGCTCCACTCCTTGGCCAGAGCCAACCACGACTCCTGACTTCTCTCCGTCCCCCCTTGCACGAAGTACATGACGTCGGGACAGTTGACGGCGAGGTTGTTGGAGTACTTGACGTGCAGGAACCAGTCCTCAAACACGACGTCCCCTCTCAGCTCGCCATGGAACTGGGTCTCCCTCAGAGTTCGCGTCCTCACCACGAAGGGTCCTTCCAGATGATCGCAGATCATACAGTCCTGCGCGGAGTATCTGTAGCCCTCCAGATACCTCAGATAGTAGTTCCTGATCTCCGACTGGTAGCAACCCACCTTCCAATGGCCCGTCAGGTTCCTGAAGGCGCCCCCGGCTGCCACGACGCTTGTCGAGGAGGAGATGACGTAGATTTGTCTCTCGAGTCGCGCGTACGAGTTGAAGTGCGTGAGTCCCCGCCCTACGAGGACGTACGGGGTAGTCGCTTGGTCCACCAGCTCGTTCCACACCCTGCCCGGGCCCGAGGATCCTTTCACCTGGAGCACCTTCACGTTCCGATACCTGGAGGCCAACTGTTCGGTCCTGTTGGAGATGTTGAGAGGGACGGCGATGATCACAGGTAGATGTGAGTGGTAGCCTCTGATGCCCGCCAGGACCCCTCTAGTCGGGGTAGCTCCGCAGAGCTGAGGAGGATCGTGACGAGGTCACTGATGGGCCGCTTCTTAGCGCGGTCACAGGTCGGCGAGGGGACAAAGCCCTCCTGGTAGAACGGGTAGCCGTACTCAGCACCCTTGTAGGTCTCCCCGCAGACGTCGGGGACACTCGGTTGACCGTCTGACGAATTGGAGGGTGGCTGAGGGCGGTTCAGGAGGTCAGCATCACTCAGGGCGTAGCGCTGATCCAGTTGCGCGACCATCGCGTTCAGCTTCAACAGCAGTCGGGGGGCGATCTTGACCTCCAGACCTGCACAGGAACAGTCAGACTGGAGGAGATGTTGACAAGAGGTGGAGGTGATATTAATATTGTACTAAACTAATCCATCGGTATCTGTACCAGGCCAGTTATTTTGATCACCTAGTACATTCCTAGAGCTCTTATAAACCAGAGTTTGTAACTGAAGTGTGCAAGAACTGGACGGGAATAACTTCCTAGATCTGCTATATTTGATATTGTTTAATAAATAATTCAGTTGGTTCTGGGAGGAGTTCGACCCTAAGACCACTCCACACCTTCTCCCTTACCTATGAGTCCACCCCTAACATTCTAATAACGATGTCTCCATCTAAATACAAGATGAAGGATTACTACACTCATGGGTTTGGCGGGTAGCGTCCTGTTTGGGTAGCGTTATTTATTATTATTTATTATTTAGCACCGCGTCTTACTACCGTTCGGATTATACGCTTAAGTACTAATTACTCTAATGGATTAGGAATTGGGAAGGTTGAATTTAGAGGAAGTGAACCCGCATTTGCGTGGAGGGAGAGTGGAAAACCATTTAGGAAAAACCACCCCCAGTTCACCCGACCGAGATTCGAACCTCGATCTCCCCGTCCTCGGTGGTCGAGCTCAACACGACTAGCGCGTTAGCCAACTACGCCACTGAGGCGGGTAATTGGGTAGCGTTAACTCCCCTAATAATGCCCCCTGCAGGACCAATTTGAATATAGTTTTGGGGGGAGCGGGGAGGATTGTAAAATATCCTGAATAAATGCTGGGCGAAACATTAATTAACATTCTCTTATTTATTATTTTAATTTTTTGTTTTTTCAAAATTAAAACACTAGTTATGCCAAGTGGAACACAATATTATATTTGCGTGGCTCTTGAAATAATATGTTCCTATTATTTCAGGTGTATCACAAATTGATGCGTAATGGCTGTCCACAGGACCAGTCCTTACAGCCGAATCAAATTCATTGAAGTGATAAATGATAATCGGGACACAGTAATTGAACCCATGACCTTTGGCTTTGCGTGTCAATGCTCTATCACTGAATCATCCTGGTTCGTCTCGTACTCAGGGACATCTTTCACCAGTTGTTGCTGTTCAAGCCATAATTTTACAATATTATCCTGGAGAGGCAGTTTTACAGTCGAGTCTCGGTAATTCGAGGTAAGTGGGATCGGGAATGCCTCGGATTACCGAGAACTCGGGAGATAACAGATAACATCAGTAAGATACTAGAGAACTCGGGAAATAACAGATAGCATCGGTAAGATACTAGAGAACTCGGGAGATAACAGATAGCATCGGTAAGATACTAGAGAACTCGAGAGATAACAGATAGCATCGGTAAGATACTAGATAATGGAAGTTGTGAGTTAAAGAACACTTGGAAATAAGTCAATACGGTCCACAATAAACAAAACACGACTTATGAAAAACTAGCAACTACACAAAATACGATGACTGTATAATACATTCACGACCTTAATTTATTTGGATGACAGCTCAAAAAATTACTAGAAATAGTCCCTAATGTATCCATCCCTACGCCAACAGCTGACATCTGTCATTTTGGGTAACTGTAATGAAAACAAATAGTAATGTATGAATGTGATAGTTAACCACAGTGATTTAGGCCAATATTATTTATATATTTATTTGAGGTCGAGCACAAAGCTTAGTTATCGTTTTATTCCACTTAAAAATACTATTATTCACAGCCCTTTAACAAAAGGTCTAACGAATATAGCTTCAAAATGGCGACCAACGAATTTAAACCATGTGATTGAACGTGGAGGAAAGAAGTTCTTTACAATCATGCACCCACGTAATGGATACAAATATTTTATTCAGTTAAATATTTTGAAATAGAATAAAATAATCATAAAATAATTTATTATATATATATATATATAATGACAAGTATTTTCTCTTTTCCCAGTAAATATGATGCCTCTATTAAAACGTATTAATTTATGCACTATATTACACATTATAGATAACATTCCAAGACGGAGAATAAGTAATTTTAATTATGTTTAATATATTGTTTAGGATTGAGTAAAAAGGGATTATTAAAAGTTATGAAGCAGTGTAAGAAAATTTAAGTTTACGTTATTTTAAATGTAAAATATAACAAGTAATTTTAAAAACTTAAAATTCATCACAAAACAGTGATTTTTACAAGGGTTGGCAACCCAACACCTAAACATATTAGTTTTGAACTGTCATCCAGGTAAAAACCTATCATGAACTGACTCTATCTCAGGAATTAAATCGGTAGGTGAAGCATTTTCCAGACAATTTTCATAAAACATAAATAGCCAACTCGGATAATCGAAGATCTGCTGTATTTATAATTAAAATATCGCTCAGGTCTTGAAATCGCCCAAATAGCTCTCAAATCCAAACTATGCTCATGAAATAAATTTGTTAAACCTTAGATTTTTTTCTTTGTATTTACACAGATGTTACTTATGAAGATTTAAAATGTAGACTTACAATATCTCAAAAGTTACCAAACACAAACGTTTATTATATAATTTTGGAAAGATTGAAATACGTTTATATGCCTCTTCCTCTCATTACTTTTCTCAGAGAGCGAAACGCTTGTATGTGAACGTACCCTCTATTATGCAAAGGATTGCCACCAGATGTCAGTACGTACCGCGCAACTCCCGTGCGATGTCAGACAACTGTGCTGCCATCTCTCGGCGGAAGTCGACATTCTCAACGGCAGGTTCGAGAACTTTCCTGGCTTGCCGTGGCTTCTCATACTTGTACAGCACTGGAACATGGAAGATTCAAATATTGGAGAGCTTTAAGTAAATAAAAACATTCTGTGACCTGAAGGAGGAGACAAAGGACATAGCGCATTGGCGGACTGAGTTCACTGACAAAAGGAATGGACCTGCCGTGAGACAGAACACCTAGTAATAATATTACTAACAACTCTGGAACAAATTATAAGACTATTTTGTCTGATTGTTTAGTGATCCATATTTTGTAATTACACGTGAAGAAGGTTGACGACTTTTTATCTTCGCGCTCTAAAAAACTAAACATACCTTCAAGAAAATAGTTATTCTTGATGGGTTAACAAAGTTGTAGATTTCTAATTGTTCTAGAGGTACCGCTAAAAGGTGGACGTTATTAGGTCAATAGGGTTGTTTACCAACCGAAATTAAGTCTGTCGAGGTAGAATACCTTGTCATATTGTAGTTACCTGAGAATAATAGGACGTCCCCTAGGCCGAGGGTAGAGATTACCTTGTCTCCCTTGTGCAAGGCTACATTGTAGTTACCTGAGAATTATAAGACTCCCCTAGGCCACGGCTAAGGAATACCTTGTCTCCCTTGTGCAAGGCTACATTGTAGTTACCTGAGAATAATAAGACGCCCCCTAGGCCGAGGGTGAAGATTACCTTGTCTCCCTTGTGCAAGGCTATATTGTAGTTACCTGAGGCTAATAAGACATCCCCTAGGCCGAGGGTAAAGAATACCTTGTTTCCCTTGTGCAAGACTATATTGTAGTTACCTGAGACTAATAAGACGTCCCACAGGCCGAGGGTAAGGAATACCTTGTCTCCCTTGTGCAAGGCTATATTTTAGTTACCTGAGACTAATAAGACGCCCCCTAGGTCGCAGGTAAAGAATACCTTGTTTCCCTTGTGCAAGACTATATTGTAGTTACCTGAGAATAATAGGACGCCCCCTAGGCCGAGGGTAAATAGTGTGAAGTAGAATAACTTGGCTATTCTCACACCGCGGCTAGTTTTGACAGGGACTGTCCTCTTCATGGTGCGGGGTGGAGGGTGTATTACGGAGGTACCTTCACCATCTGAGGACCAACTCTTGTGTGGTACATGCCTGAAACAAGTCACAGTGACACTAGTCCTCACGCACGTTCTGAGACAACTTACAAACGATCTGTAGAGGACAAGGCATACAGAACCCTCTCGTTAGCTATATTGTACTGACTGATGGTGACAGGTACGATCCGGGATTCAAACTCACTCTAGTGGAGTGTGAGCCTATTGAAGCCTCTGGGACCTCCTTATTCTAGTGGAGTGAGCCTATTGAAGCCTCTGGGACCTCCTGATCCTAGTGGAGTATGAGTCTATTGAAACCTCTGGGACCTCCTGATCCTAGTGGATGTGAGTCCTATTGAAGCCTCTGGGACCTCCTGATCCTAGTGGAGTGTGAGCCTATTGAAGCCTCTGGGACCTCCTGATCCTAGTGGAGTGTGAGCCTATTGAAGCCTCTGGGACCTCCTGATCCTAGTGGAGTGTGAGCCTATTGAAGCCTCTGGGACCTCCTGATCCTAGTGGAGTATGAGTCTATTGAAACCTCTGGGACCTCCTGATCCTAGTGGAGTATGAGTCTATTGAAACCTCTGGGACCTCCTGATCCTAGTGGAGTGTGAGCCTATTGAAGCCTCTGGGACCTCCTGATCCTAGTGGAGTGTGAGTCTATTGAAGCCTCTGGGACCTCCTATTCTAGTGGAGTGAGCCTATTGAAACCTCTGGGACCTCCTGATTCTAGTGGAGTGTGAGCCTATTGAAGCCTCTGGGACCTCCTGATCCTAGTGGAGTATGAGTCTATTGAAACCTCTGGGACCTCCTGATCCTAGTGGAGTATGAGTCTATTGAAACCTCTGGGACCTCCTGATCCTAGTGGAGTATGAGTCTATTGAAACCTCTGGGACCTCCTGATCCTAGTGGAGTATGAGTCTATTGAAACCTCTGGGACCTCCTGATCCTAGTGGAGTATGAGTCTATTGAAACCTCTGGGACCTCCTGATCCTAGTGGAGTGTGAGCCTATTGAAGCCTCTGGGACCTCCTGATCCTAGTGGAGTGTGAGTCTATTGAAGCCTCTGGGACCTCCTTATTCTAGTGGAGTGAGCCTATTGAAGCCTCTGGGACCTCCTGATCCTAGTGGAGTATGAGTCTATTGAAACCTCTGGGACCTCCTGATCCTAGTGGAGTATGAGTCTATTGAAACCTCTGGGACCTCCGATCTAGTGGAGTGTGAGCCTATTGAAGCCTCTGGGACCTCCTGATCCTAGTGGAGTGTGAGTCTATTGAAGCCTCTGGGACCTCCTTATTCTAGTGGAGTGAGCCTATTGAACCTCTGGGACCTCCTGATTCTAGTGGAGTGTGAGCCTATGAAGCCTCTGGGACCTTCTGATTCTAGTGGAGTGTGAGTCTATTGAAGCCTCTGGGACCTCCTATTCTAGTGGAGTGAGCCTATTGAAACCTCTGGGACCTCCTGATTCTAGTGGAGTGTGAGCCTATTGAAGCCTCTGGGACCTCCTGATCCTAGTGGAGTGGAGCCTATTGAAGCCTCTGGGACCTCCTGATTCTAGTGTAGTGTGAGCCTATTGAAGCCTCTGGGACCTCCTGATCCTAGTGGAGTGTGAGCCTATTGAAGCCTCTGAGACCTCCTGATCCTAGTGGAGTGTGAGCCTATTGAAGCCTCTGAGACCTCCTGATCCTAGTGGAGTGTGAGTCTATTGAAGCCTCTGGGACCTCCTGATCCTAGTGGAATGTGAGCCTATTGAAGCCTCTGGGACCTCCTGATCCTAGTGGAGTGTGAGCCTATTGAAGCCTCTGGGACCTCCTGATCCTAGTGGAGTGTGAGCCTATTGAAGCCTCTGGGACCTCCTGATCCTAGTGGAGTATGAGTCTATTGAAACCTCTGGGACCTCCTGATCCTAGTGGAGTATGAGTCTATTGAAACCTCTGGGACCTCCTGATCCTAGTGGAGTGTGAGTCTATTGAAACCTCTGGGACCTCCTGATCCTAGTGGGTGTGAGCCTATTGAAGCCTCTGTGACCTCCTGATCCTAGTGGAGTGTGAGCCTATTGAAGCCTCCAGTCTGCAGATACTCCAACATTAATCTCCTGGAGAAACTCAACGTTTAATGTTGTTGAAGGGTTTTATTTAAAATTTTCTGAGAAGATGATACTATTGAAAGGTGTAAATCCATTTACTCTGAAAGGTCAGTTTTACCTTGACCTGATCCACTATGGTTTATCTTATAAGATAGGGTCACAGTGCAGCCCGTCAAGGTAAGACATCTACCTTGCTTGGTTCCACTATGGTTTAGTTTATAAGATAGAACCATACTGTAATCAGTCAAGGTAAGACTTCAAACTTTCAGGGGGTAATGGAGTGTGTAGGAATATCACAAGAGAGGATTGTTTAACAAAACTAATACTTTAATGTATTGTGTCCCTGGAATGAACGATAATCCACAGTATTGCACTGTAAGTAGGGATGTAGGGAGTTAGAGTTGAGGCCAGGGTTATTGTACTTTCTTAGAAGAACATGTTTGGGTCAAAATCAGATCAAATATTGCTTCAGTAGAAACCTAGAGTTTAATTTTCTTCACATGGTGATATCAACAGTTGTTGAATATCTCTATGAACATAGCAGCATTAGATGAGAAACTTTTTAAATGAAGAGAAAAATATGTTATCATTAAATTATAGGACACCTTTACAAGATATTTAACAACTGTTGATATCATCATTTGAAGGAAATTAAACTGTATGTTTCTACAGGAGAATATTTGATTTCTTTTGGTCAAAAAAATTTTTAATATTAAAATTGCAAAAACATGTTTACATTTTTTCACGTTCCCTGCATCCGCAACTTAAGAAACGGTAGTTAAAATTTAATAAGCAGAGCTGAATGCTTCGTTATAATTATCTTTGTCAAACCATAGTTAATTTTATCTTTTAAACCAGGAAATATGAGGCTTATAATTAACTATTTATTGAAGTGGTGTTGTTGATTTTTTAAATCTTGCTGGTTTGAAAATTATCTTAAACTGTATATATTATTAATTATATATTATTATTATATTATTATTATATTTATTATTATTATATATTATTATTTATTATCATCATCATCATTATAATTATTTTACATGGTGAAATTAAAGTCATAAGCCTTCTCTTACATTTAACCATGTCTTAATTTAACATTACACTGCATTTATTAATTATTATCATTAAATAAAACACAGAGACAAGTATTTGAGGAAAACATACACATGAACATAAAACATATAAAACATTGCAATGAGATAAACACGTAAAAAACAACAACCAAAACAGTAATTAACTTGAACAAAGTATCTCTAGATCTGTAGTGGAAACTGATAGATAAAATAAAATAAAATTAGTAAACATTCTTACATCAAACACACACACACACACACACACACACACATGGACTATGCCGCAGCTATTGATATAGTGATCGGTGAGTTTGTTTCTAAAATCGGATGGCCCATTCACATCCGTGAAGTCTACAGTTGACGTGTTCCAGGCTAACCTATTTTAAATCTGTATTTATTTGTAAATATTATATTGCTTATAAATTGTAAGCAGGGCTATACTAAGGACATGTAGCACCCTGGGCCCCCAGTTATGCGCCTTTCCCCGCCCCCAAAAGCCTTAATTATTTTTGTTTAATGTTATTACAGTAGTTGGCACCTGTGTACCAGTTGTCAGCCCTGTAAGATGACAGGTAATACATGTAACAATGAATGCCAGAAGCCGTGTGTTTGTACAGATAAGGGTTGAGTTCTCCCCAACTCTTTGTTCAGTTTTCTTCTCAAACGAACTTTATCTGCATAAAGGTTCAAAGAACAATTGTGCCCGTTTTTGTTTTGATTCTACCCTCCGACAATTTTAGCTATATCGCCTATACAGGTTAGCCAACTATATAGGCTAGCCAACTATACAGGAAGCCAAGTATACAGGTTAGCCAACTATACAGGAGCTAACTTGTTTTATCCCTGTCACGTAAGCAAGCGTGGGGTCCCCCAACTCGTGGGGGCCCTGTGTGTCCACACAGTTTACACACCCCTGAGGATGGCCCTGAATGTAAGCAGTGCCAGTCTAGCCCTATGCAATGCATTGTAGTCCTAAGCTACAGCTCACATGTGAACTAGTCATTACTACCCCTGATAGAGCCCACACATGAATCACATGTGAACTAGTCCTTACTACCCCTGATAGAGCCCACACATGAATCACATGTGAACTAGTCATTACTACCCCTGATAGAGCCCACACATGACTCACATGTGAACTAGTCCTTACTACCCCTGATAGAGCCCACACATGAATCACATTTGAACTAGTCCTTACTACCCCTGATAAGCCCACACATGAATCACATGTGAACTAGTCATTACTACCCCTGATAGAGCCCACACATGACTCACATATGAACTAGTCATTACTACCCCTGATAGAGCCCACACATGACTCACATGTGAACTAGTCATTACTACCCCTGATAGAGCCCACACATGAATCACATGTGAACTAGTCATTACTACCCCTGATAGAGCCCACACATGACTCACATGTGAGCTAGTCATTACTACCCCTGATAGAGCCCACACATGAATCACATGTGAACTAGTCATTACTACCCCTGATAGAACCCACACATGACTCACATGTGAGCTAGTCACTACTACCCCCTATAAAGCCCACACATGACTCACATGTGAGCTAGTCACTACTACCCCTATAAAGCCCACACATGACTCACATGTGAGCTAGTCATCTACTACCCCTATAAAGCCCACACATGACTCACATGTGACTAGTCACTACTACCCCCTATAAAGCCCACACATGACTCACATGTGAGCTAGTCACTACTACCCCCTATAAAGCCCACACATGACTCACATGTGAGCTAGTCACTACTACCCCTATAAAGCCCACACATGACTCACATGTGAGCTAGTCACTACTACCCCCTATAAGCCCACACATGACTCACATGTGAGCTAGTCATTACTACCCCGATAAAGCCCACAATGACTCACATGTGAGCTAGTCACTACTACCCCTATAAAGCCCACATATGCGTGTCTAGATCATGCGTGCATGGCTAGCTCTGAACTAACCTTACAGAGGAGTTACAGATCATGCCGGGTGAGATTGTACTCTCTAGAATCTAGAATCTAGGTCGGTCGCTAGGGGAACACAAACATGCAACGGTTATCAACCTAGGGTAGGCTGGAGGAGGAGGAGGGTGAATTATGGGACACAGGCTCTTGTAGTAGTGGTATTAGTGTAGTGACATGTAGGGGTGATATTAGAAATCGTATTTGGAAAAGGACTTATATTTTTATGTAGGCTAATTTAACAAATTGTTTGACACTACTCTTCATTATGCAATAATTTTACAATACGTTATATTTAAGTGGTAAGGAAATGAATAATATCGTAGTTAATTGTATATTTATAATAGATATTTTAAAATAACTACTAATCTTAATGTACTAGAATATGTACTAGAGCTATCATTAATGACCTGTCACAATAACTACTAATCTTAATGTACTAGACTATGTACTAGAGCTATCTTAATGACCTGTCACAATAACTATTAATCTTAATGTAACTAGAATATGTACTAGAGCTATCTTAATGACCTGTCACAATAACTACTAATCTTAATGTACTAGAATATGTACTAGAGCTATCTTAATGACCTGTCACAATAACTACTAATCTTAATGTACTAGAATATGTACTAGAGCTATCTTAATGACCTGTCACAATAACTGTTAATCTTAATGTACTAGAATATGTACTAGAGCTATCTTAATGACCTGTCACAATAACTACTAATCTTAATGTACTAGAATATGTACTAGAGCTATCTTAATGACCTGTCACAATAACTACTAATCTTAATGTACTAGAATATGTACTAGAGCTATCTTAATGACCTGTCACAATAAATCCTGATTCGCCTGGTCTGTGTTCGTGCAACTCTGTATGACCATTTGCTTGTGTGGTTCCCAAGATGTCTGTCTGTCTGTCTGTCTACGTACCCCAGCCCCGGAGCAACGGATGTATCTGCCCCCTCATGACCAACATACACTCTGGTAGACCTTGCAGAGGACACTCCCAGCACTGTAAGGATCCTTGTTACTCACTTTGTTCACGTGCAGCGACGCTGACCGTCTAGCCGCCACCCCCTCCCCTCTAGTGTCGCGCAATCTCCCCACCGCTGGCGCCACAGGTCTCCCTTATTGATTTCTTTCCCCCCTCCCCTCCGGCCGGGGGTGGAACCAGCGGGAACGGAACGCAGGTCACTGTTTTATTAGAGGGGAGCGCTGCCCCCCTTGTTATGGTACCATGGCTCCTTTTCTCATCGAATAATGTCAGTGAATGGTCAGCAGGGGGAATTAAGGTAATATTTAAATAACAATTTATAGTGGCCATTTTTCCTTAACAGTCTTAACGTATGAGAGAGACAAATAAGTAGTAAAATTATTGATATTATAATTACTAGAAGTTGACCCTGGACTTTCACACTTGGTCCTGGCAGATAATAACGAGACGGTGTTACCCTCAGACGTCCTTGTCCAGGACACAGATATAACCGAGATTGAATATCGTCCTTTGAAACATGGCTGCCGACATTTTATTTCGATTGGACTGTTTTATTTATATTGTATTTAGCTTTTAGTTGTCAGTTACGAGGGAACATGGAGTGTGGGGTTGTCTCAGATAACTGGGGCTTGTGTCTCTGTTCATTACCGTACTAGCAAGACTAACACCTCTCCCTATCTGGAGCTACTTCTATCCAGTCCACCTCACTATGTTCTATCCCTATCTTGAGCTACTTCTATCCAGTCCACCTCACTACGTCCTATCCCTATCTTGAGCTAGTTCTATCCAGTCCACCTCACTACGTCATATCCCTATCTTGAGCTACTTCTATCCAGTCCACCTCACTACGTCATATCCCTATCTTGAGCTACTTCTATCCAGTCCACCTTATTACACCCTCTCTCTATCAAGGTCCATTCTAATGTTATCCTCCCATCTGTGTCTAGGTCTTCCCAATGGCCTCTTCCCATTGGGTTTGCCAGTCAATACCTTAATCGTGGTTCTATATTCTTCCATTTGAGCTGAATGTCCTGCCGCCGTAACCTGCGAAATTTGACTACCCTAACAATGTATTGTGGTGATTACAGAGTACGTATTGTAACGTTTAAAGAGCTAGCCTGATATATTAATGTTTGTTCGACACCATTAGGGTGACATTTGATATAATGATTGAATGGATCCAAGTTTGGTATCCTGTATAATAATAATAATAATAATAATAATAATAATAATAATAATAATAATAATAATAATAATAATAATAATAATAAAAATAATAAAATATTAAATCTTATTTTAGAAATTAAAATTTCTTATGTTTTATAGTTTATTTTAAGTGGATAAACAGTTTTTGCTAGATATTTCACACGTTGTAGATTTTAATTTAAAATCCCTACTATCACGTCGTATGCATGACAATTCCCGACACGTGAGATTTAGAACACGGGTTAAGATTTTATCTACTCTACCTACACGGGTCCTCGTCAGGAAGGAAAGTGAGTAGATGCGTACCCTGAAGAGGTATATCTAGCGACATTTCCTTCTCGAAGCTTCCTAGAAAAAAAAGTGTGTGGTCATCCAGGTGCGTCTCTGTTGACCAAACTGCGTTGTCTTTTTAAACAGAGACGTAGAAAGATGTCGACATACCTTGCAACTTAGCAACACAAAACAAATAAATATTACTGGCCGCTCTCATTTATAATGTCGGGATTTTGAATACAAATGCGAATAATAAATTTTTGGGATGTTTAATTCCATATCATTACAGTATTACATCATTGTGTAACCTCCTCCCTTCCACAGTATTTCCAAAGCCTTTTGGGTGACTAGCGGCGGTGACCTACTGAAACTACTCCACAGGCAGGTATGTGCTCACATTTAACGTGTTATTGTTATTTTAACTGTTTGGATGTGTTTTGTATTCACACAATAAACTGAACTACCCTAATAGCTGGTCGAATAGTCTAGTACGCTATTCACGCAATAGACCGGACTACCGATGTTGGGAGATTGGGGTTTGAATTCCGTCAGATTATGGGTATTTTTTCCCTAAATAGATTCTCACTCTATCTGACACAAATTCTAATACATTTCCTATCAAACATATATCCCATTAGTGAAATTAATTGTGGTTACTCAGGGTGAGTAGTAAGACGCGATGAGCCAACATTTTTACAATAAAATACTAAATATTATTAGCTGAGCGTCTACCAGTGCATTGGAGCCGACTGGGACAGAACCCGGGACACAATACTAATAGCTCAGCAGTAAACACACAATATACAGGGTGTACTACCAGTGCAGTGGAGCCGACTGGGTCAAAACCCGGGACACTAGACTAATAGCTCAGCAGTAAACACACAATATACAGGGTGTACTACCAGTGCATTGGAGCCGACTGGGACAGAACCCGGGACACAAGACTAATAGCTCAGCAGTAAACACACAATATACAGGGTGTACTACCATTGCAGTGGAGCCGACTGAGTCAAAACCCGGGACACAAGACTAATAGCTCAGCAGTAAACACACAATATACAGGGTGTACTACCATTGCAGTGGAGCCGACTGGGTCAAAACCCGGGACACAAGACTAATAGCTCAACAATAAACACACAATATACAGGGTGTACTGGCTGGTGAAGCACTGTTTTTGTGTAAACCGGAGTATTTATATTTTTATTATTGGTAAATTTAATCTCGAGGCCATTTCAGCTACAATATCAATGATTACGTCAATATTTTTCACTTAAAACTTCAACTTCCACTTTCTACTGACATGATCAAATATACTTCTAAATTGTTAGACAGTAGTTGGGTGTTTGTTTTTGAAATATTTAGGTTTGTAAAATGATTCTCTACTCGAGACTTGAGTACATTACAAATCTGGTAACGGTCAGTGTTCACTAAAATAATGAGTCTACGTTTGTATTAAGAGATTGTTTATAATCAACATCAAGAAACAACAAACGTAACGGTTTTACGTTTAATGCCATCGTGTATCTCTACAAATGATGTATTCTGGGTAATCTCATTGGAACTTTTGATGACACTTTAATAAAAACAATCATTTATAATAAAAGGGATAGCTTTGTTTCAGTTTAAAGTAGTTGCGGCAGACAAAATCAAACACGGCCCACCCTGTCGCCTCATAGTCCACCTGACTAGGGACGTGAAAACAGTATCGATACTTTAGTAATATCGATATTTTCCTTTCGATACTTTTACTGATATTAGTACTCACACTCTGGTATTGAAAGAAATAATTTGTTTGTCATCTCCACTCATGTTGGGAATGTTTACTGGGTAGGAAGAACAAATTACTCTTTTTCAATTCTCACTCATTTTCTGCAACTCCAGCATTCCATCTCTTTTAGCTCGCCAAAGTTCAGAGCTGTTGTTTCATTTTAATTTGATGCCTGACCAGGCGAGTGGCGACCAGTCTTACTACCCCTTCCTTTATCAATGAGCAAGACCATCACAAACTAAACCAAAGAAGCTTTCGTAAAGCTCAATGAACTCACTCAACTTAAGGGTGCCCCAAGAAAATGAAGCAGAAAAGTTGTTGTGCCTAGTTTAAGCAGATGAAGCAGGGTAGGGCGCCCATTCTTCTATTGATTGTCAATAGTTAAAAATTGTCTTATTAGAGTAAATTAACGATGAATATAGTTAAAAAATGGCACCTCCCAGAAGTGAATTATGGAAGTTTATTAAGAAGTTGGATAGCGAAAAAGCAGATTTTAAAATTTGTTTAAAATATCCAAAATTACTATAATTTTTAAGTGTTTAAGTAAATATGAAAATTCAATAATTATGATGCAAAAGTGGAAATTATTATTATTTATAATATAATACAATAAAAATTCCCAGATTAAAATTTGTAAACCGATCCTTACTGCTATCTATACTTTTCTTTAGATCCCACATCCCACTCCCTCCCCCGACTAAAAGTGCGTCAGGAAGTGTTGACTATTGAACATTTGACCCGTCGAAACCAGTCAATTAGTTCATAGTAGTTTACAGACTTCTCGCCAGGTAGCAGGAATGTGCGCAGCACTTGTGGTGCTACCTCGTAGCTGCATATCTAACTATTTAGGACAGTGCATTATATACGCAAACACAGAGGCCGTGAGCTAGAGGAGGGCTTGGGGTGTGGCCCGAACTTTAAATATTTTTAATTTGTATTCAAAACAAATGCATAATAAAATTTGTAATCATTGTTTAGCTAAAATAATTAGCTTAAGCCCATAGTTGGAAGATGAAAGTATCAAATAATCTCATATGGAATAATAAAATTTAAAACATTAAACAATCATTATTTACACATACAACCATCAACTTGGAAATTATAGGACGTAATTAAAAATTATTTATCCAAAAACAAAGGAGATGAAAGTTTGTTTCCGAGAAACGTTAATAGAATTACCTAATGCCTCAACCCTTTGTCAACTAGCTAAACCATTCCTACACGTCCTCATGAACTAACTATAATATTCATCCATGTCTCCACACCTCGTGAACTAGCTATAACACTCCTCCATGTCCTCATGAACTAGCTATAACATTCATCCATGTCCTCATGAACTAGCTATAACAAGCATCCATGTCTCCACTCATGAACTAGCTATAACATCCTCCATGTCCTCATGAACTAGCTATAACATTCATCCATGTCCTCATGAACTAGCTATAACATTCATCCATGTCCTCATGAACTAGCTATAACATTCCTCCATGTCCTCATGAACTAGCTATAACATCCCTCCTTGTCCTCATGAACTAGCTATAACATTCCTCCATGTCCTCATGAACTAAACTATAACATCATCCATGTCTTCCACACCTCGTGAACTAGCTATAGCACTCCTCCATGTCCTCATGAACTAGCTATAACATTCATCCATGTCCTCATGAACTAGCTATAACAAGCATCCATGTCTCCACACCTCATGAACTAGCTATAGCACTCCTCCATGTCCTCATGAGCTAGCTATAACATTCATCCTTGTCCTCATGAACTAGCTATAACAAGCATCCATGTCTCCACACCTCATGAACTAGCTATAGCACTCCTCCATGTCTCATGAGCTAGCTATAACATTCATCCTTGTCCTCATGAACTAGCTATAGCAAGCATCCATGTCTCCACACCTCATGAACTAGCTATAGCACTCCTCCATGTCCTCATGAACTAGCTATAACATTCATCCATGTCCTCATGAACTAGCTATAACAAGCATCCATGTCTCCACACCTCATGAACTAGCTATAGCACTCCTCCATGTCCTCATGACTAGCTATAACATTCATCCATGTCCTCATGAACTAGCTATAGCACTCCTCCATGTCCTCATGAACTAGCTATAACATTCATCCATGTCCTCATGAACTAGCTATAACAAGCATCCATGTCTTCACACCTCATGAACTAGCTATAGCACTCCTATGTCTCATACACTAAACATTCATCTGTCCTCATGAACTACTATAACATTCATTCTCCTCCATGACACTTAGCATCCTCCATTCCAGTGAACTAGTTATACATCCATGTCTCCAAACCTCATGAACTAGCTATACCATTCCTCCATGTCTCCTCCACACTCTGAACTAGCCATAAATTCTCAGTCTTCACACTCGGAACTACCATAGCATCCTCTGCTTTTGAACTAGCTATAACATTCCTCCATGTCTCCACACCTCATGAACTAGCTATACCATTCCTCCATGTCTCCTCCACAGCTCGTGAACTAGCCATAACATTCCTCCATGTCTCTCACAGCTCGTGAACTAGCATACATTCCCATGTCCTCGTGAACTAGCTATAACATTCTTCATCCTCGTGAATAGCTAACATCTCCATGTCCTCTGTGAATTAGCTATAACATTCCTCCATGTCCTCATACTAACCCTCCATGCAACTCTATAGCTATACCATTCCTCCATGTCTCCTCCACAGCTCGTGAACTAGCCATAACATTCCTCCATGTCTCCTCCACAGCTCGTGAACTAGCTATAACATTCCTCCATGTCCTCGTGAACTAGCTATAACATTCTTCCATGTCCTCGTGAACTAGCTATAACATTCCTCCATGTCCTCGTGAATTAGCTATAACATTCCTCCATGTCTCTACACCTCATGAACTAGCTATAACATTCCTCCATGTCTCCTCCACAACTCGTGAAAGTGTTTTCAGCTCTGAGAAGTGTTGTCCTTGCTTGCATGACAAGTAGCAGCCACTATGGGAATTCTCTAGACCTGTAACAAGCTCTCAGCAAGTCACGGAACTATCCTTTCTGTGTGGTATTTATCATGGGGGCAACAGTTCTCAACATTCCAAAACACCGACACAATCCTCGGCCCTCTTAGGATGTCTTGTTTTCATCCTGTTACAAGCAGAACCCTCAAAATTATAAAAAAATGACCTAATAATTATATAAAATTACTTCAATTTTAAAAAAGCTACCTAAAAATGAACATAAAGTCGTAATAGCACGACTAAATAAAACAAGTGATTTTCAAATGTAAATTAAAAATGATCTATTCAATGAAGTATTTAACAGCTAAACTCTTACATTCTGTTGAATATAACATTGATTTACAAAATTAATATGTACTTGAGAAGTAATAGCTATCCCTACCCAACGCAACCCTCTCCAGCCTAGTTGTTTACAACAAAGAGGATACAAAGTTCATTGCCTGCATTAAATCCTCATTCTGACAATTGTGTTGGAAACATTTATGCATTTATAAATTATCAATAGGTTCTAATATTTAAAAATATACTTCTTCAACCTGCGGCCTTTAAATGACTCAAAGGTGCCTTAAAAAAGACTCGAAAATACCCATAAATGCTTAAAAATGACTTAAAGGATGAAAAATTGAGAAAATATGACCTAAATTTTCATAATGACAAAACATGACCAAAAAATGGCATATTAAATATACATTTCTACAACAAGGGGATCATGAAAAGAGTTCATGTACCTAAGAGTATTAGATATGATGAACTAATAAAAAAGATGACGTCATCAAAATCCGGGCCCTGGTTAAAAATAATATGACTTCACTAGGTCAACCAAGGCCAGATTTAAAACTGAGACATTTCTCAACAAACGTTCTTATAAATGACGTATTCTATATTTTATGATACATTATTTTTAGTTATCAAACTCACAATAAAACGTTCTTAATCCTATAAAAGAGATGTCTATACCCTCAAACCTCGTTTTGGCTGGTGTTGTATATTGAAAAAACAAACCAGGTTTTAAATGGCGTCATATTTCTCCGGACGTCTGCCCCACGTTTCAACGCCCCTCTTTAGTGGAGAAAGTTACCAGAACATCTTCACGGTCAACAGGGTCCGTCCTTCAAGTCCCTGTTATCTTTTAACTGTTCTCCAAACTGAATGAACAGTTTCCTGGGGTTCTTCCGGGTGGGTTTGTAATCTAGTCATAGATTATAATGTGTTGTAACCAGGTTACAGCCACTGGTACCAGAGCTATGTTTGGTGTTGTGACCAGATATTACAACCACTGGTACCAAGGCTATGTTTTGGTGCTGTAACCAAATCTTACAACCACTGGTACCAGGGCTATGTTTGGTGTTGTAACCAGATATTACAACCACTGGTACCAGGGTTATGTTTGGTGCTGTAACAAGATATTACAACTCACTGGTACCAGGGCTATATTTGGTGCTGTAATCCAGATATTATAACTACTGGTACCAGGGTTATGTTGTATTATGTGACCAGATATTACAACCACTGGTACCAAGACTATGTTTGGTGCTGTAACCAGATATTACAACCACTGGTACCAGGGTTATGTTTGGGTGCTGTAACCAGATATTACAACCACTAGTACCAGGGTTATGTTTGGTGTTGTAACCAGATATTACAGCCTCTGGTACCAGGGCTATATTTGGTGCTGTAACCAGATATTACAACTACTGGTACCAGGGTTATGTTTGGTGCTGTAACCAGATATTACAACCACTGGTACCAGGGTTATGTTTGGTGCTGTAACCAGATATTACAACCACTGGTACCAGGGTTATGTTTGGTGCTGTAACCAGATATTACAACCACTGGTACCAGGGTTATGTTTGGTGCTGTAACCAGATCTTACAACCACTGGTACCAGGGTTATGTTTGGTGTTGTGACCAGATATTAAACTACTGGTACCAGTGTTATGTTTGGTGTTGTAGCCAGATATTATAACCACTGGTACCAGGGTTATGTTTGGTGTTGTAACCAGATATTATAACCACTGGTACCAGGGCTATGTTTGGTGCTGTGACCAGATATTATAACAACTGGTACCAGGGCTATGTTTGGTGTTGTACCAGATATTATAACCACTGGTAGCAGTGTTATGTTTGGTGTTGTGACCAGATATTAAACTACTGGTACCAGTGTTATGTTTGGTGTTGTAACCAGATATTATAACCACTGGTACCAAGGTTATGTTTGGTGCTGTAACAAGATATTACAACCACTAGTACCAGGTTATGTTTGGTGCTGTAACCAGATCTTACAACCACTGGTACCAGGGTTATGTTTGGGGCTGTAATCATATATTATAACCACTGGTACCAGGGTTATGGTTGGTGCTGTAACCAGATATTATAACCACTGGTACCAGGGTTATGTTTGGTGTTGTGACCAGATATTATAACCACTGGTACCAGAGTTATGTTTGGTGTTGTGACCAGATATTATAAGTACTGGTACCAGTGTTATGTTTGGTGTTGTAGCCAGATATTACAACCACTGGTACCATGGTAGTGTGCTAATTGTTCAACCTGGCAGTTTTATTATATCTTAAGACAGTATCAGAAATGTAAATTCTTAATTCCAAGTAAATACACCAAATTTGTCTGAAGAGAGTATGGGAAACCACCCTCATGATTGACTTGTTCTCCCTGATCAGTCAAATGTTCTGACATGTCGTTTGACGTCACTGGTAAGTCAGATGTGCTGACATATTTCTGGTCCAACGAATGCGATAGTGTCTGGGAGCTGAGTCAGGTGGTCAACTCACAGTATCCTTCTGGTCCAGTCCAAGGGCACAGGACTGGGAGGGAGAATGTCAAGGACATCCAGCAACATTCTTCATCTTCAGTTCGTCTGCATGTGGCCTTGTTATAGCCTAGTGGTACATCCTAGTGGTACAGCCTAGTGGTACATCCTAGTCTCCACTTACATCACAGTGATATAGCCTAGTCTCCACTCACATCACAGTGATATATCCTAGTCTCCACACACATCACAGTGATATAGCCTAGTCTCCACACACATCACAGTGATATAGCCTAGTCTCCACACACATCACAGTGATATAGCCTAATCTCCACACACATCACAATGATATAGCCTAGTCTCCACACACATCACAGTGATATAGCCTAGTCTCCACTCACATCACAGTGATATATCCTAGTCTCCACACACATCACAGTGATCTATCCTAGTCTCAACTTACATTACAGTGATATAGCCTAGTCTCCACTCACATCACAGTGATATATCCTAGTCTCCACACACATCACAGTGATATAGCCTAGTCTCCACTCACATCACAGTGATATATCCTAATCTCCACTCACACATCACAGTGATATATCCTAGTCTTCACTCACACATCACAGTGATATAGCCTAGTCTCCACTCACATCACAGTGATATATCCTAGTCTCCACTCACATCACAGTGATATATCCTAGTCTCCACTCACATCAACAGTGATATATCCTAGTCTTCACTCACACATCACAGTGATATATCCTAGTCTCCACACACATCACAGTGATATAGCCTAGTCTCCACACACATCACAGTGATATAGCCTAGTCTCCACACACATCACAGTGATATAGCCTAATCTCCACACACATCACAATGATATAGCCTAGTCTCCACACACATCACAGTGATATAGCCTAGTCTCCACTCACATCACAGTGATATATCCTAGTCTCCACACACATCACAGTGATCTATCCTAGTCTCCACTCACATCACAGTGATATATCCTAGTCTCAACTTACATCACAGTGATATAGCCTAGTCTCCACTCACGTCACAGTGATATAGCCTAGTCTCCACTCACATCACAGTGATATATCCTAGTCTCCACACACATCACAGTGATCTATCCTAGTCTCCACTCACATCACAGTGATATAGCCTAGTCTCCACTCACATCACAGTGATATATCCTAGTCTCCACTCACAGCACAGTGATATATCCTAGTCTCTACACACATCACAGTGATATAGCCTAGTCTCCACTCACATCACAGTGATATAGCCTAGTCTCCACTCACATCACAGTGATATAGCCTAGTCTCCACTCACATCACAGTGATATATCCTAGTCTCCACTCACATCACAGTGATATATCCTAGTCTCCACTCACACATAGCTGCCAAACAGCTCTTCCTAACATATCAACCGACTCTAGCCTCATCACATGCGAACCAAACATCGGACCGTTGATTTGACACGATGTCTCTTATCACTGAACCAGACAAGACAACTTGTATAACTGACAACTTATTTCCTCAGCCTATATTTGAATGTCCTGGAGGTAATTACCTCAGACAAGCCGAGGATTTCCTCAACAGGAAACTGCCATTGTTACGAAATGTTCCTGACTTGTATTCCGTGTTCTCGAGTGGGATTGTTCGAGACTAGAGAACACTTCTCAGAGAGATGTTGACATTCTCTCACAGAACTAAGAGAATTCAGAACGAGGCCTTTCGAGAGTAACACTAATAGTAGCAGTAGCAGCTCTTTATTTACTAATCTGAACTAACATTAATTATAAAAAAAACACTAGGAGGAACAATTTAGGATCTCGCGCTTTGTCTGTTTCCTGTTGTTTTGATCTATTTTTAGATTTTCCCACAACACCAAGTAGCGTGATTTGTGTCCGTGACTATGACAGGTTATCAGGATTTGTCAAGTTTCATATTTTCCTCATAAAGAAGGCATGCTCTATATCCTCCATACCAAGTATCACATCTCAAGGACTCAATTTGTACGTTTTGCCCACCATCTTGGATCTACCATATTGAATCCACCACCTTGGAATCTTCAAGTTCTTGTTTTTTACCATGAAGATGGGACGCTCCATAACGTCCACACATGGTCGATGTTTTTGTTTGGTTTGCATTGGTATTTTTCCGTCCCAAGGAAAACTAGACTAAAGCTTGATTCACCCGTTCGCCGAAAATAGAAAGCAGAATCTGCCTCAAGAGGCGCAGCAATTCACTCGCTGTATGTCGACCCATGATGCATTGCAACGCTAACTCATAACAGCTGATTATCAACATATTCTATTTTCTAGTGGATAAACATATTTTATATCATCATCCCGAAGGATGATTTTAAATTATAACGCTGTGTTTTGGCACAATCCAATTCACCGATACACACGCTTTACATTAACTGGTTATTTCAAATCTCCTTATAACAGCCAACGAAGCTGTCTGCTTTATTCTGGCTCTACAGCGCATGCATTGTCAAATGCGCATGCGCACTGATTTAAGATGGTTGGTTCTGAAATTTTATTAGTTCTCCTGTGCTGAACATCTCGAGCAGAGCGGACAAAGTAGAGAATAGTTCAACTTCAGCAGAACAGCTCGCGCCGATTTAGCGGAAATCTTGTGATTGGTTTAGGGCGCGTCATGTGACCACGTTTCTGTTCTGCGCTAGTTTTTCGTCGAACGTGTGAATCCACAGTAATCCACAGTCCCAGATGAATTATGGGGCTCATTGGTCTACTACTCTCCTGACAGAGTCATAGCAACCTGTACATCAGTAATGGTCTGGATTTCTTTGGACCTCTGAGAGCCATCTTTGCTCTCCATTGGCTTTGTACGCTTTACTCTTGTGCATTTCCATCAGGGACAACATACAAAATGGATTTATCTTGACCAATGGGAGCACATTATTTCAAACTCCCCCAGCAAGCTACTGGTACAATACAGAGGACTACTTGAGAAGGCACAGTCTACGTGAGTTCTACGAGATATAATCAACACCTGTGTTAAGTACCGGCTACTCGAGCCACACCATTATTAATTACGAAGAATAAAGTTTTATGTTAGCTAATAATTAAGAAGAATGTTTGTTGTTCAATAAGTTGCTGTACATAATATTGTTAATCTTGTACGTAATGTTGTAAACAATTACTACAGCGTCACACGTGTAACGGTTGTGAAAGAAATGCCCAGTTTTACAAGTGCTGAAACATGACTGCCAATCACTGTAAATAATCACTTATATAAATCACTGCTCTTTTAAAATCAAGGTCACTGTGATCACCGATATCGTAAAATCACTGTTTCGCCCATCCCTACAGTGCTTAGGGGTTAGCATGTAAACAAAGTTCGGAAGCTCCCGAACATTTATTTCCGGTGGTAATTGGCTATACGGTCCGAACCGCACTGCAAAAATGCGGAGCAATGCTCTCTCGACGATTCTTCCGCGCCGGTGCGGTGTGGTGTGGTGCGGCTCCGTGTAGCCGGTCCTTTACAAAGATTGTTGAAATGTTTCTGTAATAAAGTCAGTCCCAGACCCTCTTAAGCTCTGGTATAGTAATTGTCAGTTGCAGCTGACGCCATTCAATCATCCGATGCGCACCGCTTGTTGTGATGATAGTCATTATCTGTTGCGGCCGACAGGTTGCTTCAGTCGTCACACACACACATATACACAACAACCACAATCGTGAACAGTAATAACCAGATTCAATCTAGTTTGTAGCAACACCACCGACATTACGTTATGTTAATTGCATTGATTGCACATAACATAGACAAACAAAAGAAAGAATTGTTTTATTTTGTACCACGCAATCTGTCGAGACATTTTGTCGGTCAATAAACAAAGTCTGTGAGGAAATTATTCAGTTACTAATCTCAATGGACTCTTTCCCCTTAAAGTCATTGTTCCATATAACATCCTTTTTGCCACAAGATTGAATCATCCATTTCTGGCTTCCCTGGAACACTCAACAGCATCGGAACATCCTGATTGACCGCAGGATTGCCTAGTCTTTAAACTAATGTCCACTTTCCTTGTTTCAAGCTAATGTCCACTCTCCTTGTTGTAAATTAATGTCCCCTCTCCTTGTAAACTAATGTCCACTCTCCTTGTTGTTGTAAAGTGTGTTGCTAACATCCTGTAACAGTTTCCTGAGAACTATCTCTCGTCTCACTACAATGGCCCCACAGCCTTCAACCCGGGACAAAGAGGTCCTCACTGGACTCTTACAAGAGAAAGTGACAACATTCACACGGGTATGACCTGAAATGTTGACAAGATGGCGCCAGATATGTCACACAGTTCATAACGGGAGGTAATATTTAACGTGAAGACATGAATTCAATTAGATATTACTAACGAACGATAATAGTTATATTAGTAAATAATTGGAACAGACTATGGAAATGTTTATGAGGTTAAGTAGATCACACGTGTCATGAAACGTTAGCTTGGAGCTATGTTACCAATAAACAGCACCCACGTGGTTCTCATATGGTAGAGAAAGGTCACCAAATAATACCGGGCTCGATCTAACAACAAACAAACCAAGTCAGTGGTAACATAGCTCCGTCATCTTGTGGAATGTGTTCTCATTGGTAGAACAGTCTTCTCAATCAACAGCCATTTTTATTCCCCATTACTGTTGAATATTTTACTTTCCCTGAAAAACTATAATATCACTGATAGTAGTCATTTACGTGACAACATTACTGACCGAGTGTAGTGAAGTCGTGTTTTAACTCGACCGTTTTAACTTTCATGTGTCTGTCTGTTCGGATGTTACTACCAAATCCTTGGACCAATTTTAAACGAAACTTGGCTCGACGTTATTTTAAACTATTCCTAACAAACATATATATATATATGTGTGTGTGTTTTTAATTTTGACACATATTGCGAGACTGATGTCTTAAACTGTGTGAAAAATGTAATTCTCCATTCATATAATGTAGGCCTACTATTTAAAATAGCATTCATTTGTTTGCTGTCAAGCTTGTCCACCAAACACAAATATTAACTTCAAATCCAAATAGAAACCTTAAATTGTATTAATGATAATAACATGACATAATCCTTATCATGATTTGCTTAGCATTTTTTAATGGAAGGAGCGAGGTCTTCTGTTCACAGAACCACTAAATGTGCTTACAACCGAAAGATCATCTACCGTAGTTGAGAAAATGTATGTACAATTGTTTCGTAGTTTATTTTATTGATGCTTTGCACTCAACAATAAATAAACCATAATGTTCTTCAAATAAGTAGGGCTGCTTTACTTCCAACTGCTCAGATGGTAAAGGGCCCCCGCTTTTACTAGGCTCTCTATCTTGGGCTGCAGTTCATCAGATCTGACGATGAAGTAAAAGCTCGGTCACAGCTGAACAGAAAGTTGACAAACGCTAGGGGGGATAAAGAATATGACTGGAATTCGAAGAAAACATAATATTGAATATCCTAGATAGAAAGTAGCAACTACTTTACATGAGGTATGAACTGGTCTGTTCTAGACTGTAAACGTAAATATTAAAACGGTCAAGAGTGACAAATATAATATATTACTCTTTTACGAGGTGGAACTAGTTTAAGTTTGAAACACAAGCATTGGAGACTTCAAAGTGAGCAGACAAGAAATTTTGGCCTGGGAAGGAAGGGACTTTAACGCGCTAGAAGACAAGAAACTTTAACGCGCTAGTAGACAAGAAACTTTAACGTGCTAGTAGACAAGAAACTTTAACGTGCTAGTAGACAAGAAACTTTGACATCTACAGGAAGAAACTTTAACGCGCTAGTAGACAAGAAACTTTAACGTGCTAGTAGACAAGAAACTTTGACATCTACAGGAAGAAACTTTAACGCGCTAGTAGACAAGAAACTTTAACGTGCTAGTAGACAAGAAACTTTAACGCGCTAGTAGACAAGAAACTTTAACGTGCTAATAGACAAGAAACTTTGACATCTACAGGAAGACACTTTAACGCGCTAGTAGACAAGAAACTTTGACATCTACAGGAAGAAACTTTAACGTGCTAGTAGACAAGAAACTTAACGCGCTAGTAGACAAGAAACTTAACGTGCTAGTAGACAAGAAACTTTGTGCGGCAATTCGTCCTAGCCAAGGATCCCAAGAGTTAATAACCCAGGTACAATAAATACCCGTCCTCTTGGAACCACAAGGGTAGCACCTATTCCACTATGACATGTGTTACTCATGCGGTAATGTGTGAGTGTGTGTTTGGGAGAAAGTTGGAGGCTATCAACCAACCAGTCAGTAAGTGTCTGGACAAACAACCTACGCGATATGTTTCCTAGAGCCATATGTAAATACCCACACACGCTTGCGTAACACATGGGGACAAGCGATTATGCGTGAGATAACAGAGCCACCAATCACTCAGAACACACATGACTTAAAAACTAGCTTCAATGACAGAAACAAACACTAAAGACAGGGTTGTATCATTATACAATCAATAATCTACAGTAGGAAAGTGGTACGATTCTGGTACTAGTTGTATATATGGTATTTCCGAAGTCCATTCCTACCAAAATCCTTTTATAAATGTACCAAGGGCCTATCTGAGTATCGAAGCCTGATCCCCCAGACATGGAGTACATTTAGCTCTATAATCTTCGAGCGCTCATCATTATAGATGGTATTATATCATTACGAGTTATATCTTTCGACAGGTTGATTCCCTTGTCCAAACTGAGTCTTATCAGCAACTTTCTACTCTATCTCCTGAAAAGTCATTATGTTTCCTTGTTTGAGATCATTCATCAGTTCCAAGCTTGGTCTCCTGCTCTTCTTCTTCCTTTCACCTTTTATTCTATGACATCACTTTATAATACATTTCTTCTCATAGTGTGACCCATCCATTTGGCCTTTCTTCACATGCAGATTGGTTCTCTTTTCATTGACTCTTTTTAGAACTTACCATTAGTCTCTTGATCTGTCCACTTTATCCTCTCTATTTTACTCCAACACCCATCTCAAGGAGTTCCAAACATTTATTATCCTATTCTTCTCCTTTTGTAACATGCTAAATGTCCAAAGAGTTGTCGACTGCGGTAATGATCTCAAGACGGGTACGCGCGCCACTGGCTGCGAGCCACTGTTGTCGATGAAAGAGAAACGTGCTGGTGAAAGCAGATGTGTTGGGCGTGTGTGAGTATGTTTTGGGTGTGAGAATGTATGCTCACAGAAGGTGAAGGACAACTGATATCCCCTGTGTGATACATCTACTTGTCGAAGTCTCCAACATCACATACTATCACACTGTGTCGACCACCGGTGTTTGGGACCTACTGAACAGGTGCTGACTTAGGCAGTGACATCATGAGTTTATAACTTTAGTTGATGTTATAATATACCATGGGTGTTGGCATGCTCCATAGTATATATTACAAGGAACACACTTTCATCCATCCGCCATCTTGGATCCACTATATTAGATTTTTCAAGTTTTGAATTGTTCTCATAAATATGTCATTGTTCCATAGCTTCCATACCATAATTTAATTTTTCCAGGGTATCTGGAAGTGGAATAAAGAGTCCTGGAAGGGTATATAGACACCGCATGGATTGTAAATCTGTCCATAAGCTTGTTGCCGGCCACAAGACACGCCACGCGCTACACTTTCCTTTTCATACCTTTAACAAAGATCACTGGTTGACCTGAGGAGGTCTAGATATAAGCCAATAACAAGGTGGCATGCGATTGTTTTACATCAAATTAAATAGCTATATTCCCATGGAGTCAAGGACAGTATTGTTTCTTCCTAGGAGCAATCTCTAACGACCCGCCTGGGATGGTTACAATGGCTGCAGCTGTGTCCAACTTTCCAACCTCGCACTTTCCTGGCAGGCAGGTTCACAAATTGGTTCTGGATGAAAAACTGAGCTCTTACTCCTTTAAAATTGTGATGGCCTCTTGGATAGAGTTGGACATTTCCCCAGTGGTGGCTTGTGACCTACTAAGTAGGGGATGGGGCTGGGCTGGGTGAGGTGGTACCTAAACACTATTACACATACAGACATCAGATATTGTTTAGGAGGACGAGTAGGGGTGGGAAGTTGTTAAACAATAATTGAGCCATCTTTTTTTTTAATATACTGATGATAAATTCAAAATTTTAAAAATATAATGGCAATCAGAGATTTAAAATGTTCAGCTCTTTAAATACCAGGGAAAGGGTCTACAGCAGACCCACGTTAGTTATACATTCAACCACCAAGCGCTGTACGTAGTCAATACTTGAGTGTGAGAACATAACTGGAACATTTTCTGTAATTACTTTTTACTCTGTTGACGATTTGTCGACCATTTCCATTTCTTGTTTTATGTTTCACCTGGACATTCATGGGCCATAATCGATACCAGCCGCTGTTCATACTTTATATTCAGTAGTAGGCTCTGTGACTGGTCAAAGGAACAGAGATTGAATCCCAGCTGGGTCACTGTTACAACTTACTGGCAGTCATACTACACGTATCTGTGACTGAGATTGCTAGATCACCCCACTCCCCCTCGTCCAGCCAGTTGTCGACACGCCAGTTGGTCGCGCTGGCACTAGATGTGAATGAAGACACACGTGGAGCTAAATGCTCAGCCTCCCTTGCAGTCGAATGGAGTCCTCCGTTATTAGACCATGACGACGGTTTCTCTTACACATCTTCATGACAACAACACTCGGTGCATTGCACTTTCTAAACTCCATCTCGACCCCCCCAATCAGCGCATGCGCAGTCATCAATGCTCTTCATTCTCAAGTGATTACCCTCAAAACAGTTCATGGAAGTGCTTGACAAAACTGGAGCACTGAGGTCTTTTGTTGAGAATGGAAAATAGGAGATAGGGCTAAGATAGATTCCTCCATCTGTGTGTGTTCGTGCTACCGTCAATTGTAATATTTCTGATTGGATGTAATAGAGAGAACGATGTGAACTCTCCTCTAGAATTGTAAGATTTCTGATTGGATGTAATAGAGAGAACGGTGGGAACTCTCCTCTAGAATTGTAAGATACTAGCGAGAAAGATGCGAACCTAGAACTCCAGGAGCAAGTACATCACTCTACCCTGCAAGTCACATTCAAGGCCACTTCTTGTGGATCGGACATCCTGCTCCTGGATGTGCGGCCACAAGACATCCTCCCTCGTACTTCCCGTGGACTGTATAGGCAGCGCTGACGTCACTATAAGGTCATTGGATCAAGAGGGCATGTCACGCCAACCAAACGCTACAAGACTAGGTGTATCCTAATGTTAAAATCCCTGTAAAAGTGATGGTCGTGTATTCTGGGCCAGATACATTGTGAAACATGTGTACCAAACCCACACAAATATCTACAGGTCGTTGAATGGAGGCTATTTCGTCAGGTCTTGTCAAGTACATACAGTGTTACACAACAAATGTATTTTTTTTTTAAATAAACAACAATATAATTAAAATGTTACTGTGTATAATTGTCTAGTTTTTTTACGTACGATCTTAATCACCATTTAAAAAAGTTAAATTACTTATTCCATTACAAAGTATGCAGCAATTTTGTTACGAATGGACATTTCTGACAGCTGGAAGAAGTTAGTAGATATACTTTCACGTATTCATACGTCAAGTTATGTGAGCTAAAGTTGCCACTATTGGTAGTCCTATATAATATCAATACTTGTATAGCAATAATAATAATAATAATAAATAATACATTTCCTGTATTTGTCCTTCATGTAATTCCTTTCACAGGTTCATAACCAAGTGTCCTATCTATCATTCTTCTCAACTTTCCTTTTTAAGCCTTTTGGGGTTTTTAGTTTCCTCTTTCAGGAAGTTGCGTTGGGCGTTTCACACTCCTCCTTGATGAATTCCGATAGAATGAAACCTAGGTCGGGAGATTGGGAGGTAACGATCGATTTTGTTCAGTGGTAGCAGTGTAAAATATTAACTGTGTTCTTCTTTTCATTGTAAAAGCCATATTGTGTTCGTCCTTTTTATATGTTTCTCTCCACCTTTCCTACACCTTCTTCCAAATATGATGAGTAATAATAATAATAAGGTGAAATGTTATCAATGTTGGCAGCAACCAAACATATTTAGGTTTTCTCAAAGTTTCTTGTAATAAATCAAGGTACGAACCATTGAGTGCGTATTACTCCTCTGTGACTTGTACCTGATGTTTTAATCAAGGTACAAACCATTGAGTGCGTATTACTCCTCTGTGACTTGTACCTGATGTTTTAATCAAGGTACAAACCATTGAGTACGTATTACTCCTCTGTGACTTGTACCTGATGTTTTAATCAAGGTACAAACCATTGAGTGCGTATTACTCCTCTGTGACTTGTACCTGATGTTTTAATCAAGGTACAAACCATTGAGTACGTATTACTCCTCTGTGACTTGTACCTGATGTTTTAATCAAGGTACAAACCATTGAGTACGTATTACTCCTCTGTGACTTGTACCTGATGTTTTAATCAAGGTACAAACCATTGAGTACGTATTACTCCTCTGTGACTTGTACCTGATGTTTTAATCAAGGTACAAACCATTGAGTACGTATTACTCCTCTGTGACTTGTACCTGATGTTTTAATCAAGGTACAAACCATTGAGTACGTATTACTCCTCTGTGACTTGTACCTGATGTTTTAATCAAGGTACAAACCATTGAGTGCGTATTACTCCTCTGTGACTTGTACCTGATGTTTTAATCAAGGTACAAACCATTGAGTACGTATTACTCCTCTGTGACTTGTACCTGATGTTTTAATCAAGGTACAAACCATTGAGTACGTATTACTCTCTGTGACTTGTACCTGATGTTTTAATCAAGGTACAAACCATTGAGTACGTATTACTCCTCTGTGACTTGTACCTGATGTTTCAATCCTCTCTTCCAGCGAGTGTTGGTAGTACTCTGGGACTATTTTAATTGTCCTCGCAAGACGAGAAAGTTAATGAAGAGCTGTTGTAGGTGTTGAAACCACCCTGGGCCAATGTTCCTCTTGCAATCACAATGGGGGACTTGCGAGGTTGTAAAATAGGCTTCATTTGAATATTATCCCCATCTGCCGGCATCCGAGTTTCTCAAGAGCACTCAGGGTGAAAACGACGCATGTCCAAATTAAACATTATCTACAATCTTCTCTACTGGATGAATTTAGATCCACTCCTTCAGCGGTCTTAACCTAATTACATCTGGTCCTTAGAACTGAATTAACATCGTCACAGATATATAGGCTTAGGGGAACCGGATTAGGAGGTTTAATAGGGACAGTATTGTCTGCACAGGAGACTGAGATGAGGAGGGTGAATTTAAAAGGTGAAAGATAAGAAATCTGACAGGAGTCAGCTCCAGGATTTGAATCTGTCTTGTGCAAGAGAAAAAAAATCAAGTACCAAATTCTTGTTGGGAGACAGTTGTGCTGACCGCACTCCGAACACTGCTAGTATTACTCCCTTCTTGCTGGCTCTTGCGCCGACAGTTCCTTGACGCCACCTCCTGGTGCAAGCATCGAGCGTCTCATCCTGACATTTCCTTGACGCCACCTCCTGGTGCAAGCATCGGGCGTCTCATCCCAACATTTCCTTGACGCCACCTCCTGGTGCAAGCATCGGGCGTCTCATCCCAACAGTTTTGTTGACGTCGTCCTATTTCTTCTTCGCACGATATGACGATCAAGGCGGTATGACGTCATGGTCCACATCCGACCAATGAGGACCCGACCCGGGGAGCAAGACGGCACCAGCTCCAGCCAATGAGAGGCGAGCATTCAGGCGGCAACTTTCAGACAAAGCTAAGGAGCTGGGGTCGGAACCTGTCAGTCTTGTGTCGCGATCTAACAGTTACGGACGAGTCAGAAGAGTGGTTGCTGTTATAACAGACGGTGACAAAACAAGTCGAGATGAAGACTTCCCTGCTGATTCTAACAGGGATCCTGGTCACAGGTAATTACATTCCTCTAGGCTGTAGCTTGTTTGGGTCATTGGGGGTTGGCAGCTGGTACCACCTGATTCTAGCAGGTAGGGCCTAGCTTCATATCCTTCTAGAGGCTGTAGCTTGTTTGGGTAATTGGGGGTTGGTAGCTGGTACCTCCTGATTCTAGCAGGTAGGGCCTAGCTTCATATCCCTTTAGAGACTATAGCTTGTTTGGGTCATTGGGGGTTGGTAGCTGGTACCACCTGATTCTAGCAGGTAGGGCCTAGCTTCATATCCCTCTAGAGGCTGTAGCTTGTTTGGGTAATTGGGGGTTGGTAGCTGGTACCTCCTGATTCTAGCAGGTAGGGCCTAGCTTCATATCCTTCTAGAGGCTATAGCTTGTTTGGGTAATTGGGGGTTGGTAGCTGGTACCTCCTGATTCTAGCAGGTAGGGCCTAGCTTCATATCCCTTTAGAGACTATAGCTTGTTTGGGTCATTGGGGGTTGGTAGCTAGTACCGTCTGATTCTAGCAGGTAGGGCCTAGCTTCATATCCCTTTAGAGACTATAGCTTGTTTGGGTCATTGGGGGCTGGTAGCTGGTACCACCTGATTCTAGCAGGTAGGGCCTAGCTTCATATCCCTCTAGAGACTATAGCTTGTTTGGGTCATTGGGTGTTGGTAGCTGGTACCTCCTGATTCTAGCAGGTAGGGCCTAGCTTCGTATCCCTTTAGAGACTATAGCTTGTTTGGGTCATTGGGGGTTGGTAGCTGGTACCTCCTGATTCTAGCAGGTAGGGCCTAGCTTCATATCCCTTTAGAGACTATAGCTTGTTTGGGTCATTGGGGGTTGGTAGCTGGGACCTCCTGATTCCTATAAACAACCAGTGCTCTAGGGTATTGATGATAATGTTAAGTGATGCTGTTTTAGGTTAAGCTAGTTTGTAAGTTATGTAAGTACTAGAGATGATTTGTTCATGATTCTCTTGCACTATATCAAATAGATTGAAAGAGAAATGAAACTGCTAGCAGTCGGACTACCCTCTTTCCCGTCCGTATTTCCCGGGCACTAGTGTAAACGCTAACGTAACCTCGTGAGGTAACCGCTGTGACCTTTCAGGGACCGTAACTAGTTCCTGAAGATTTACGATACACAAACACTTTCACCCACAAGAAGAGAGATTGCGTAACAAGGAAGTATCTGCAGGTGTTTCTCGGGTCTGGGACCTACTCTCCCGGCCCGGGCAAGAACTGTTGCTATCTTGGAACAAAGTGAAAGGATTCACGGCAACACTTGCCAAATACAGTCGTTAATATCAAGGTCCTACCGTGGCAGAATACGGTCTAGAGGACCCTGGTTCCATCCTGCCTGTGACTGAGTGGTCAGGGAGACTGACTACAGGTTCTAGAGGACCCTGGTTCCATCCTGTCTGTGACCGAGTGGTCAGGGATACTGACTACAGGTTCTAGAGGGCCCTGGTTCCATCCTGTCTGTGACTGAGTGGTCAGGGAGACTGACTACAAGTCTAGAGGGCCCTGGTTCCATCCTGTCTGTGACCGAGTGGTCAGGGAGACTGACTACAGGTTCTAGAGGGCCCTGGTTCCATCCTGCCTGTGACTGAGTGGTCAGGGAGACTGACTACAAGTCTAGAGGGCCCTGGTTCCATCCTGTCTGTGACCGAGTGGTCAGGGAGACTGACTACAAGTCTAGAGGACCCTGGTTCCATCCTGTTTGTGACCGAGTGGTCAGGGAGACTGACTACAGGTTCTAGAGGGCCCTGGTTCCATCCTGCCTGTGACTGAGTGGTCAGGGAGACTGACTACAAGTCTAGAGGGCCCTGGTTCCATCCTGTCTGTGACCGAGTGGTCAGGGAGACTGACTACAAGTCTAGAGGACCCTGGTTCCATCCTGTCTGTGACCGAGTGGTCAGGGAGACTGACTACAAGTCTAGAGGGCCCTGGTTCCATCCTGTCTGTGACCGAGTGGTCAGGGAGACTGACTACAAGTCTAGAGGGCCCTGGTTCCATCCTTTCTGTGACCGAGTGGTCAGGGAGACTGACTACAAGTCTAGAGGGCCCTTGTTCCATCCTGTCTGTGACCGAGTGGTCAGGGAGACTGACTACAAGTCTAGAGGACCCTGGTTATATCCTGTCTGTGACTGAGTGGTCAGGGAGACTGACTACAGGTTCTAGAGGGCCCTGGTTCAAACCTAAGTGGCTCCCTAAATTCTGTTGCTGTGCTCCCATCTAGTTAAACAGACATTACATCTCTTGCAGTAGAAAGCTCATTGTCAATGTTGCTGTCCAAGGTTCGGTATTTACCCCATGCATTTATACAGCCTTGTGGTTAGAAAGTGTGCATCTGTTAACCAAACAAACCAAATCAATGACAAGTGAAAAGAGCTCGTATTAGTGAGTAAGTAGGACGGTCAACAGACGACAGAGGAAAGTCAATAGAAATCTGTGGACCGCCCGTGGCAGGCTCAGCTCCAGTCACGGCACGTAGTGGCACGTAGTTGTAACAGGCGCTCTGTAACACACGTGGTGGCACGTGGGTGTAACAGGCGCTCTGTGACACACGTGGTCACACGTAGTTGTAACAGGCGCTCTGTAACACACGTGGTCACACGTAGTTGTAACAGGCGCTCTGTAACACACGTGGTGGCACGTGGGTGTAACAGGCGCTCTGTGACACACGTGGTCACACGTAGTTGTAACAGGCGCTCCGTAGCACACGTGGTTGCACGTGGGTGTAACAGGCGCTCTGTGACACACGTGGTCACACGTAGTTGTAACAGGCGATCCGTAGCACACGTGGTTGCACGTGGGTGTAACAGGCGCTCTGTGACACACGTGGTCACACGTAGTTGTAACAGGCGCTCCGTAGCACACGTGGTTGCACGTAGTTGTAACAGGCGCTCTGTAACACACGTGGTCGCACGTAGTTGTAACAGGCGCTTTGTAGCACACGTGGTTGCACGTTGTTGTAACATGCGCTCTGTAACATGAGCTCGGTAACACACGTGGTGGCACGTATTGTAGCTCAGTAACACACGTGGTGCCACGTATTGTAGCTCTGTAACACACGTGGTTGCACGTGGTTGTAACATGCGCTCTGTAACATGAGCTCGGTAACACACGTGGTGGCACGTATTGTAGCTCAGTAACACACGTGGTGCCACGTATTGTAGCTCTGTAACACACGTGGTGCTACGTATTGTAGCTCAGTAACACACGTGGTGCCACGTATTGTAGCTCTGTAACATACGTGGTGCCACGTATTGTAGCTCAGTAACACACGTGGTGCCACGTATTGTAACTCAGTAACTCACGAGCATCAACTACCCAATATCCACTTGACTACCTTCTGGTTGAGTTGTAGCTCGAGGATTGGGAAGGTCCAGTGAGAGCTAGACAAGGACAAAAATAGCATCAGGAGAAAGTGAAAAACTCGTCGTGAGGCGACACCAACTAATGACCTGTACACACGGTCAAAGCTACAACGTAGGTCGACTGTTACCGTGTGAACGAGCGACTATCATCAAAACAAGCAGTTCTCGTGTAAACCTGTGGGTCACATCAACTACTGTAGGTCCTGTCAGAGTTCTCAGTGTGCTATGTACAGTACCAGGCACACTACAGATACAAGCAGTTCTCAGTGTGCTATGTACAGTACCAGGCACACAACAGATACAAGCAGTTCTCAGTGTGCTATGTACAGTACCAGACACACAACAGATACAAGCAGTTCTCAGTGTGCTATGTACAGTACCAGGCACACTACAGATACAAGTTGTCTATTAAACAGCTAAACAGACATTTCCTTATTCTTCAAACAAAACTAAATAGAAATACATTTTTTTTTTAAAGTTTCAAGGGAAGTCTGGTAACATTACTGAAGAAGGTGAATCTGTGTTATAAGAACATAATAATAACCTCTATGGAGCTGTTCTAATTCCTAGGTACCCGCCTCGGTGGCGTAGTTGGCTAACGCGCTAGTCGTGTTGAGCCAGACCACCGAGGACGGGGAGATCGAGGTTCGAATCTCAGTAGGGTGAACTGGGGGTGGTTTTCCCTAAATTGTTTTCCACTCTCCCTCCACGCAAATGCGGGTTCACTTCCTCTAGATTAAACCTTCCCAATTCCTAATCCATTAGTGTAATTAGTACTTAAGCGTATAATCCGAACGGGTAGTAAGACGCAGTGCTAAAAAAAAAATCCTATGCATACAATTATTCATCAAGTCTATGTTAATTAACCATTACCCGCCTCGGTGGCGTAGTTGGCTAACGCGCCAGTCGTGTTGAGCTCGACCGCCGAGGACGGGGAGATCGAGGTTCGAATCTCGGTCGGGTGAACTGGGGGTGGTTTTTCCTAAATGGTTTTCCACTCTCCCTCCACGCAAATGCGGGTTCACTTCCTCTATTCAACCTTCCCAATTCCTAATCCATTAGCGTAATTAGTACTTAAGCGTATAACCCGAACGGGTAGTAAGACGCGGTGCTAAAAAAATAATAATAATAAATAATTAACCATCCATCTTCGACTCTAGGATTGCTATTTCTGTTTTTTATATACAACAGTGATATGGTGTCGTCTTTCTCTTTCACTTAAAAATTACTAAACCGATTGGGCTAAAATTTCGCTCACACGTTCGGTTAACATATGGAATAATTAAATTTAATTTCCACCATTTTGTTTCAAGATGGCGACTGAAAACCACCAGCTATTGGCTTTGTTCTCAATTTATACATATTATATTTTCTTTGGACTAGCTTTGAAGAGTTCATGGCTCTATATTAAAGAAGACGAACCTCTTGAAAGAAAATGGCGGCTATAGAACACAACCTTTCAGCCCGTACAGAGCTCGAGGTCCTAAACCATGTGAAGCCACACATTGGCTCGCAAATAGTAATAATAGTATTTATATAATTGTTGTTATTATAATTTAAAAGTTGTCCCTTTAAAAATAGAATATTAACATCAATTTTTAGCATTAGATACGAAAAATACAACACATTCCGTGTGAATAACGGAGAGTGAGATAATAAACAATATTTTCTAAACTGGATGAACCGTAAGAGCATAATACATATGCTAGTATTCAAATTAAAGACCTTCTTAAATCTCAATATGTCAAAAGGCGAGTTTCAGCGACTGGATCTGCTACGTCTTGGTATCGAGAGAGCAGTGCCGACCAAGCTGAAAGGAAGGAAACTATTTTTGGGTAGTTTTTCGTTAACAAAGAAGGATGTTGGAGTAGAGATGTCATCAGGAGCCTGATTTACTGACTATTTAATTGTATTCTTAGATAGACTGGTGTTTATTTTCTGTCCTTCCACCACTCTTCGCCTCTCAACTTCATCTCCATCATTCTCCTTGGTATTCTCTCCTTTTCCATCCTCGTTTCTCAAGCCTCTTTCTCAAATAATCATCAGTTCTAATTCACAATACGGTATCGATAATATAATAGTATTTAGTTTTACATATCAGTATCATATGTTCCTATCTAGTAATTTTCTGTCCGTCATTTTGATCTGTAAGCTATTCATTGTCCATTAACAACGAACCTGTTTTCGTTAAAATCTAACAAAAGGTTTTACTGTTTTACAATCGTCGCACAATTCTCCACTCATTGGTTTCATCTCGGTCACAAACACTCGTAACCAGCCGCGAGAGCAGGTCAATCGCGGAACTCTTCGGTTGCAAGCATAGATACCAGTTCAATGGCGAGAACTAGAGTGATATTAATCCTCTTAAAACAATCCCTCCATGAGCTACTGACGCGGGGAGCTAGTTGAGTCCTGAGTTCGTATCTCGCCTGGAAGTGGCTGCAGCCTGTACTTCTGTCTGACCCTCCGAGCCATGACGAGAGACTGGCGGTGGACGGGGCTGTGAGAACCAATTAGGTTAAGTAACCACCGTGAGAAGGATCACACTCCCACGACCTTTTGACCCGGGGTCAGATCCTGACTAGACGACTCTCCCCCAATTATCTAACAAACTGTCTTAACCTAACAGTGGCGCTATAGGACCGTCATATAGAATACTAGATTATTGTATACAGTGCCCAGGGTCAAACCAAGACCCCTGACCACTGTTACATAACATATATTGATATCACTATCATGTTCCATGATATTCCAGAGATTCCTGATAGCTCAGTTTTCTCACAGGTCCTGTGTTTATACGTCGGTCCATCGAACGTCCTCAAGCTGTTTCAATACTTTTCTACTTCCATTTTTTCTCAAATATTTTAAAGGTGTAAGCTCATCACTGATTCAGCACAGACATAAGACTACAGTAATTAGTTAATCCTAGGAAAGAAGTTGACAAGTTGTTCATCGAACTATTATTAATGTTTCATTTTGGACCGTGTCGACATTGTGTGTTCGGGAATGTTCAAACAGTTTCGTGCCAATAATTCATATGTGCTGCGTCATCATTCGCTGTTGGTTTATTTCCAATCCATCAAGTTGTCAATTAGGTAGACCCTTTGTCTGCCATGAAGAGGAGCTCTTGTAATATCTGTCTCCCCCTCACAGATTTGGACATAGGAGGTACTTTGTGAGGTGTTATAGATATCTTAGCAGGGAAGTGGTTGATGCTTACTTGAAGTTGATTCATTTCATTGCCGTCGAGAACAGTGTGGGGTCTTCAGAGGACTGCTGTTGTAATACTGGCTGACTGGTGGCCTTCAGAGGATTGTTGTTGTAATACTGGCTGACTGGTGGTCTTCAGAGGAAATACTGTTGTAATACTGACTGACTGGTGGTCTTCAGAGGAATACTGTTGTAATACTGGCTGACTGGTGGCCTTCAGAGGATTGTTGTTGTAATACTGGCTGACTGGTGGCATTCAGAGGACTGTTGTTGTATTACTGGCTGACTGGTGGTCTTCAGAGGATTGTTGTTGTAATACTGGCTGACTGGTGGCCTTCAGAGAGGACTACTGTTGTAATACTGGCTGACTGGGGATCTTCAGATGATTTTTGTTGTAATACTAGCTGACTGGTGGTCTTCAGAGGATTGTTGTTGTAATACTGGCTGACTGATGGTCTTCAGAGGACTTCCTGAAGGTGAGGAATAGCCAATGCACCTTCCTGAAGGTGAGGCATAACCAATGTACCTTCTTGGAGGTGAGGCATGACCATTGGACCTTCTTGGAGGTGAGGCATGACCATTGGACAACACGGGGTTATATTAGTACATTCCGTAGGAATTGACTTAACCTAGGACAGCACTACATAGAACCCAACTCTAGCACCATAAAGTTGAGTGTTGTGATAACGAACTCGTATTACTATACTATACTACGTACTATGTACTATACATACTACGGTATATTAGTCTAGGATTGTATACTAATAGGATCTTCTAGAGCTGTGTGGCTCCTAGAATATTGTTTCTATAGGAATCTAGGACTCTCAGGGGAAAAGACCAGTACAAGTAGGTTCAAAGTGCCAGCTACCCGCGTTTCTATAATGCTAAGAAAGAACCAATTTTTTTTTTGCTATCTACAACAACTTGAGTCCTTCTTGTTCTGAGCAAGAGTTAAGCTGAACACACAACTAAACAACTTTAATTTATAGAAATAATGTTATTTTACTTAAATTTGTCAAACTCGGTATTCACACAATACTGTTCTATGACTATACTAAACGTAAACTTTTATCCAATGAAAAGCAAGGATTTAGAGAATACAACGGTGACATCTAGTGGCGTATTCTGTACTAAGTTAAAGAGTTGACTGATTATTTTAGCTAAGCATAGATTTGATCAAATTTCTCCTATTTCAAGTGAGATAATGGCTCTCCTAGTCCTAGGCGACTATAAACACACACTTGGCACTGATTGGACAGTAAACAACTGTGACGTTAGCCCCTGGCTCAAGCTGTGCACCACCTCCAGTGCTGCCACAACAGAGCACGGAAACATCCCGAGTTGTTATTAGTTAGACAGCGCAATACAGACAAATGATCGCTCATCAAGGATTATCTCATCAGCTTGGATAAAACATTTCCCCTTGAAGGTCAGCAACGGTGAATATGTTGATGATTTCTCACTGCACGACCTCGTTGTTGACGTCACTAAATACCAGTCGCGTACCTCTAACGATTCCTAGGCACGAAAGGTCAGTGGAGGATTAAGTAACGGATTTTTAGGATGGTTTGGGGAGGTAACAATCCCACACTATGAGTCCATATTCGAGCCCCACTGACAACTATTTTCATAAAGACCGAACTATTTGTTCACAATATTGACCGAACTACCCATTAATACGATGTACTCATGTATGTTCTATGAAGTTAATAGTTGGTGCCAGTGCCGATAGGATTGGGCGGAGGATGTAGTGTCATTTGTTCGTGGAAATATTAAAACGACCACCAGGAGCTCTTTGTAACTTATTTTTACAATTTCATCCGTGGATAAACCTCCTACATTTGTACCAGAGACGTTCAAATCAGTCGACATCGTCAGAGTAAGCAACGTGTTTAAAAATAAAATCACCACGTGTCACAATCCACATACATCAACCACGATAATGTGTTAGATATAAGAGAGAGATTGAATTCAGAGGAAGTGAGCCCGCATTTTCTTGGAGGGAGAGGAGAAACACGTCTAGAACTAAACCACACTGATTACATCTGGACAGGATTCGAACCCCGATCTCCCCACCATCCGCAGTCTAGTGTATTGCGAGAGTAGCGCGTCAGACCAGCGGTCAGCAACCTACAGCCCGTCGACTGATTTTATCTGGCCCACAAAAGAGTTAGCAAACAAACGCTTAACTGTGTTCACAGATGTAAACTAATTACTATATGTGGAATAAAAAGTTGCCATTTTTCGGCCGACATTTTTGTTTGAGCTCATGTGGACCATGTTATCAAAAGGTTTGCGTACCCTTGCAGTGTTTAATAATTTGTTAGTACAAGCGGGGTGAAAGGGTAAGAATTGTTAAGTAGTTTGTTAGTACAAGAGGGGTCACAAGGTAAGAATTGTTTAATAGTTTGTTAGTACAAGAGCGGTCACAGAGTAAGAATTGTTTAGTAGTTTGTTAGTACAAGAGCGGTCACAGGGTAAGAATTGTTTAGTAGTTTGTTAGTACAAGAGCGGTCACAGGGTAAAAATGGTTTTAAAGGTTGCTCTCATAATCCTGCCTTTACAACTTGCATGTTATCTTTGTCAGTAAAATACATAAAAGATTCTCAATAGCTTGCACATGGAAGGAATAGTGCATTGAACTGTAGCTTCATGCAGTTATTGAACTGTGGTTTCATGCAGTCATGCTGACATTATAGTGCTGCTCTTGTATGCAGACACGAGTGCGCAGACGCGAAGAGAAAGTGGAGAGTGTGTGTGGCATATCAATGGCGATTGACAAAGGAAGTTGAACAGAAGAGAGTCCTCTACACTTGCTAATGATCCAAGATAAACATTAGCTAATAGTCAAGTGACACACACGGCAAATGAGTCGGAGACACAACTGGCAAATAGAGTCAGGAGACACACACTGGCAAATAGAGTCAGGAGACACACACTGCAAATAGAGTCAGGAGACACAAACTGGCCCTAAATTACATGACCTTTCACCCGACCTAGGTTGAGCCAACAAACACTGTTCTAGTCATTTGAACCAAATTTGTTTTCTTAATTTTATTTTGGACTAGTATTATTTTAAAACTGTTGAACTGTCCGTGTCCACCTGTAAACAAACCCTTAACATCGTAACAGCGTGTTAGGTTAGTGTGCTGTTAGATATTACTGTGAGCAGTAACACCGTGTTAAGTTAGTGTGCTGTTAGATATTACTGTGAGCAGTAACACCGTGTAAGTTAGTGTTTGTTAGATATTACTGTGAGCATGACATCGTGTTAAGTTAGTGTGCTGTTAGATATACTGTGAGCATAACACTGTGTAAGTAGTGTGTGTTAGATATTACAATGAGCAGTAACACACCACAATCCTCCGAGCGGCTGCTAGCACATGTGTGGCCTCCTATGGCAGCGTTCATAGGATCTCCTCCAGTTGAATACAACTAACTACTGTTACAGCCGTGTTGCTTACCTTGCTTGGTTACACTATGGTGTAGCTTATAATATAGAACCATAGTGTAGTCAGTCAAGGTAATACTGCTGCCTGCTTGGTTCACTATGGTGTAGCTTATAAGATAGAACCATAGTGTAGTCAGTCAAGGTAGGCTGATTGTTCGCTGTCCCTGTATTGTGTGTAAGTTGATGTAAAATTTGTTCAGTCTAGTTTTGGGAACTAGTTGGTTTTGTCTGGGTGTTGCTACCTCCTCGTGAGTCTAACTAGGGTGTTTGTTGCTACCTCCTCGTGAGTCTAACCAGGGTGTTTGTTGCTACCTCCTAGTGAGTCTAACCAGGGTGTTTGTTGCTACCTCTTCGTGAGTCTAACTAGGGTGTTTGTTGCTACCTAGCTCGTGACTCTAACCAGGGTGTTTGTTGCTACCTCCTCGTGAGTCTAACTAGGGTGTTTGTTGCTACCTCCTAGTGAGTCTAACCAGGGTGTTTGTTGCTACCTCCTCGTGAGTCTAACCAGGGTGTTTGTTGCTACCTCCTCGTGAGTCTAACCAGGGTGTTTGTTGCTACCTCTTCGTGAGTCTAACCAGGGTGTTTGTTGCTACCTAGCTCGTGACTCTAACCAGGGTGTTTGTTGCTAGCTAGCTCGTGAGTCTAACCAGGGTGTTTGTTGCTACCTCCTAGTGAGTCTAACCAGGGTGTTTGTTGATACCTAGCTCTTGAGTCTAACCAGGGTGTTTGTTGCTACCTAGCTCGTGACTCTAACCAGGGTGCTTGTTGCTACCTCCTCGTGAGTCTAACCAGAGTGTTTGTTGCTACCTCCTCGTGAGTCTAACCAGGGTGTTTGTTGCTACCTCTTCGTGAGTCTAACCAGGGTGTTTGTTGCTACCTAGCTCGTGACTCTAACCAGGGTGTTTGTTGCTACCTCCTCGTGAGTCTAACCAGAGTGTTTGTTGCTACCTCCTCATGAGTCTAACCAGGGTGTTTGTTGCTACCTCCTCGTGAGTCTAACCAGGGTGTTTGTTGCTACCTAGCTCGTGACTCTAACCAGGGTGTTTGTTGCTACCTCCTCGTGAGTCTAACCAGGGTGTTTGTTGCTACCTCCTCGTGAGTCTAACCAGGGTGTTTGTTGCTACCTCCTCGTGAGTCTAACCAGGGTGTTTGTTGCTACCTAGCTCGTGACTCTAACCAGGGTGTTTGTTGCTACCTCCTCGTGAGTCTAACCAGGGTGTTTGTTGCTACCTAGCTCGAGAGTCTAACCAGGGTGTTTGTTGCTACCTCCTCGTGAGTATAACCAGGGTGTTTGTTGTTGCAGCAAGTGGACAGAAGTCTGGACATGAACAAGAAGATCCTTGCAAGGCAAAGAACAGGGTGGTAGCAGACGCCACTCACTGCGACAGACTTTGGGAGTGCGTCAGTGGACAACCGGAGCTGTTTGACTGCCCCAATGGTCTGGTGTTCGCCGGAAAGAACCGTGGAGTGACCGAGGGCTGCGACTACCCCTGGAGGGCCAACTACTGCGAGGGCAAGACTCTGGCCAGTGAGTAGCTCCACATGTCTAGTAATATAGAGGTTCCTCCAGTAAACACGGAGGACATACAGTTACAGGCAACTGTTGCCAGTGTATTGCAGGTGATGATATATCAATCAGGAAATGTCTTTGATTCATCTTGTAAATGCATTGCCTCACATGTTAATGCAGGTGATCTAACCACCAGGATTTGTCCTTGAATTATCACGTAGGTGCTTTATCTCACGTGTTACTGTAGGTGATCCAACCACCTGAATATGTCATTGAAACATCTTGTATGTACAGTCTGTCTCAAACAAGAGGCGCCCCTTTTAGCTTTTGTGGACATGATGTGATCATTACGTGATAGGGTACCCATCCCTTCATCTACTAGTGAATGATGATTACGTCAGAATGTTTCTGACAAACACGTCTCACACCATTTACATGAGTGGGTGTGTGTTCTAGGAATATATGCCAATCTGTTAATAAGATTTATTCCAAGGTCCCCCTTTGGCTAACAAGAACTTCGTGTGAAGCTGTTTTCTGAGAAACTCCGCTGTAATTACAAGATATATCTCTTTATACGAGACAAGTTCGGTCAGTTGGAGAAGACACTTTACTGCTTTTCTAGGAGATCAACTCTTGCTTAGAAAGTACGAGAGCGAGTAAATTAACATTAATAATGAACACCTCCACAGCTGTGCCCTAACTGTCAAATGTCAGAATTCAGGATTTTCACTTTCTCTTTCAACTTTCCCGTAGCTGAGTGGATAGAGGGACCAACTTACAAATGTATGTTATACCCTGATACTTGCAGACCTTCCATAGACCCTCGTATAACAGCTCCTTGTTATTACAGACCCTGGTATAACAGCTCCTTGTTGTTACAGACCCTGGTATAACAGCTCCTTGTTGTTACAGACCCTGGTATAACAGCTCCTTGTTGTTACATACCCTGGTATAACAGATCCTTGTTGTTACAGACCCTGGTATAACACCTCCTTATTGTTACAGACACTGGTATAACAGATCCTTGTTGTTACAGACCCTTGTATAGTAGCTTCTTGTTGTTACAGACACTGGTATAGCAGCTCCTTTTTGTTACAAACCCTGGTATAACAGATCCTTGTTGTTACAGACCCTGGTGTAACAGATCCTTGTTGTTACAGACCCTGGTATAACAGCTCCTTGTTGTTACAAACCCTGGTATAACAGATCCTTGTTGTTACAGACCCTGGTATAGCAGCTTCTTGTTGTTACAGACACTGGTATAGCAGCTTCTTTTTGTTACAAATCCTGGTATAACAGATCCTTGTTGTTACAGACCCTGGTATAGCAGCTTATTGTTGTTACAGACACTGGTATAGCAGTTCCTTTTTGTTACAAACCCTGGTATAACAGATCCTTGTTGTTACAGACCCTGGTATAACAGATCCTTGCTGTTAAAGACCCTGGTATAACAGATCATTGTTCTAACAGACCCTGGTATAGCAGCTCCTTGTTGTTACAGACCCTGGTATAGCAGCTCCTTGTTGTTACAGACCCTGGTATGACAGATCCTTGTTGTTACAGACACTGGTATAACAGCTACTTGTTGTTACAGACCCTGGTATAGCATCTCCTTGTTGTTACAGACCCTGATATAATAGCTTGTTGTTACAGACCCTGGTATAACAGCTCCTTGTTGTTACATACCCTGGTATAACAGCTCCTTGTGGTTACAGACCCTGGTATAACACCTTGTTGTTACAGACCCTGGTATAAAAGATCCTTGTTGTTACAGACCCTGGTATAAAAGATCCTTGTGGTTACAGACCCTGGTATAACACCTTGTTGTTACAGACCCTGGTATAACACGTTGTTGTTGCAGACCCTAGTATAACGGCTCCTTGTTGTTACAGACCCTGGTATAACACCTTGTTGTTACAGACCCTGGTATAAACACGTTGTTGTTGCAGACCCTAGTATAACGGCTCCTTGTTGTTACAGACCCTGGTATAACAGATCCTTGTTGTTACATACCCTGGTATAACAGCTCCTTGTGGTTACAGACCCTGGTATAACACCTTGTTGTTACAGACCCTAGTATAACAGCTCCTTGTTGTTACAGACCCCCCACTGTCCACGGAGCACTGTGACTGGCTGTATGGTATATTTGGCCATGAGACATCTTGCACCAGATACTGGACCTGCTGGAACGGAACAGCCACTGAGCAGTTATGTATCGGAGGACTTCTATACAACGAGAACACACACTCGTGTGACTGGCCAGAGAATGTGGAGGGATGTCAGAAACACCGTGAGTACTGTCACTCATTGTCAGCTCAACATTCAGATCAACATCCAGCTCCCCCAACCTCACGATATTCTTCTTTTGTTGGCAGCCCTGTGTAACGAAGACGCCAATGGTAACGTCCCTCTCGGCAAGTCCTGCAACAGATACTGGCAGTGTCAAGGAGGATACCCCAGACTTCAGAGGTGTCCGGCCCAGCTGGTGTTCGACCGGCGGTCTCTTAGGTGCGTAGTGCCACCCACCGAGGACTGTGAGGTGCTAACCACCCAGGCGCCACCATTGGACGAGGATGAGGAAGGTGAACAGAACATTCCTCAGAGGGGTCGAGGGGGTGGAGAGGAGGCACCCAACCTTCCACCGGGTGCTGTGCCTCTTCCGGTCAAGAGCAGGTCCAGGAACTAGGTACTGTAAGGATATCATCGGCATCACTGGCTGAGAGTATCGGCAACACTGGCTGGGAGACTCGGCAACACTGGCTGGGAGAGTCGGCAACACTGGCTGAGAGTATAGGCAACATTGGCTGGGAGATTTAGCAAAACTGTCTTACGACAATTGAAACCCCTTCTTGCAAGAGTTGGCAACATTGCCTGGAGGGCACTTACTACCGCTCTTAGTGTGACCATCAACACTAACCGCCAAGTGTCCTATAAGTGTCCGATAAGTGCTCGACTGAGTATTGTCTGGTAGTGTCCAAGTTTGAATCGTTCATGCCCTCAACTCAGTCTCCCACCTGGTTATAAGGTTCCAGTTCGATCACCCACCAGTGAACATTTGTTAAGGATATTTTCAGTTGATCTGATATCTGGAGAGGTTTAAATTTCAATCAAATATTCTCGATATTTAGTATCGGTAAGTTTATTGTAGAATGTGGCCATTGGCTGTGTTTAACAGGTTTGCCAGTGTGTGTTAAAATCATCATCATCATCATCACCTTAACTGTAACTTACAACGCTCCAGAGACAACTTACAGACTGGCTGTTTAGTTTACTAACGAGCAGTCTTGTAACTGTCCAGTTTAAATTAAATCTAGTGAACAATTATGTAATTTAAACTATAGATTGTATAACTTATATCTCTCACCGTCCAACTCATCATTCAAGTGATAAACTGTCCCGTAAGAACTTAAGATGCACAGTGAACTATAATTTAATAATATTTGTATTGAGATGTCAGTTAGTTTTGTTAAAACGTCGTATTTTCTCCACCTGCTGTTATTTTATTCACAACGTTTTCTGTGGAATTGTTTAGTTTAGTTTAGAAGACTGATTTCATCGTGAGAAAATAGTTGTGTTCCATGGGTGAGTTGTGTTCTTAATGTTTTTAACATTATACCCATTGTCAGGATACTAACATAAATCCACTCCATGAACATATCAATCAATGTTGTGTTTCTCTGTTCAGAGTGTCCCATTCAACCGACATGTGTGTTACAGGCATAGTGGTCATGGGGCACATTTTATAACTGTTTAGCAACTGTGTGTACTCTTTTCAACATCATCAAATTATTTCTAATAAAATACAATAAAACTACACGGCTAATATTTATTTTTGTCTGCCAGTATCAACCCTACTATGATACTGTCCCGCAAAGTAAAGATGTATGAAAGGTAGTATCAGGATGTAGCTCACGGCGCTAGGTTTACCGGCAACAAACAAAATGGTCTTGTCCTCATTTCAAACACAAACGTTATATTTTTAAAATTATTAACACAATTTAGAAATAAAATAGATAGTACAGTGCACTGCCAAAGACTTTCTCACTCATTTAGCTAAAAATTGAGAAATTTACATAAAACTCGCAAGATGTGTGAAACATCATGGAAAAAAGAGCATCACATTCAACCAAAGCTCGAAAATGAGATAATTTACACTGTTACAGAAACATACTGATAAAAAATTAATATTTTGGTTCACCAAAGAGCATAGAAAACAGCTCCCCCATTTTCCAAACCTTCATCTAAAAAATCAATTTGCTTATAGAGAGGTAACTATTACTTATAGAGAGGTAACTATTACTTATAGAGAGGTAACTATTGCTTATAGAGAGGTAACTATTGCTTATAGAGAGGTAACTATTACTTATAGAGAGGTAACTATTACTTATAGAGAGGTAACTATTACTTATAGAGAGATAACTATTACTTATAGAGAGGTAACTATTGCTTATAGAGAGGTAACTATTACTTATAGAGAGGTAACTATTGTTTATAGAGAGGCAACTATTGTTTATAGAGAGGTAACTATTACTTATAGAGAGGCAACTATTGTTTATAGAGAGGCAACTATTGTTTATAGAGAGGTAACTATTGCTTATAAAGAGGCAACTATTGTTTATAGAGAGGTAACTATTCTTTATAGAGAGGTAAACTATTACTTATAAAGAGGTAACTATTACTTATAGAGAGGTAACTATTACTTATAGAGAGATAACTATTTTATGAGAGTAACTATTTTATAGAGAGGTAACTATTTATAAGAGTAACTATTTTATAGAGAGGTAACTATACTTTAGAGCATATTGTTTATAGAGAGGTAACTATTGTTTATAGAGAGGTAACTATTACTTATAGAAGGCAACTATTGTTTATAGAGAGGTAACTATTGTTTATAGAGAGGTAACTATTGCTTATAGAGAGGCAACTATTGTTTATAGAGAGGTAACTATTATTATAGAGAGGTAACTATTGCTTATAGAGAGGCAACTATTGTTTATAGAGAGCAACTATTGTTTATAGAGAGGTAACTATTGCTTATAGAGAGGCAACTATTGTTTATAGAGAGGCAACTATTGTTTATAGAGAGGTAACTATTGCTTATAGAGAGGCAACTATTGTTTATAGAGAGGTAACTATTGTTATAGAGAGGTAACTATTACTTATAGAGAGGCAACTATTGTTTATAGAGAGGTAACTATTGTTTATAGAGAGGTAACTATTCTTATAGAAGGTAACTATTGCTTATAGAGAGGTAACTATTACTTATAGAGAGTAACTATTGTTTATAGAGAGGTAACTATTGCTTTAAAGAGGCAACTATTGTTTATAGAGAGGTAACTATTGTTTATAGAGAGGTAACTATTTTTATAGAGAGGTAACTATTGTTTATAGAGAGGTAACTATTACTTATAGAGAGGCAACTATTGTTTATAGAGAGGAAACATATTTTTATAGAGAGGAACTATTGTTTATAGAGAGGTAACTATTGCTTATAGAGAGGTAACTATTGCTTATAGAGAGGTAACTATTACTTATAGAGAGGCAACTATTGTTATAGAGAGGCAACTATTGTTTATAGAGAGGTAACTATTGTTTATAGAGAGGTAACTATTGCTTATAGAGAGGTAACTATTGCTTATAGAGAGGCAACTATTGTTTATAGAGAGGCAACTATTGTTTATAGAGAGGTAACTATTGTTTATAGAGAGTAACTATTGCTTATAGAGAGGAACTATTGTTTATAGAGAGCAACTATTGTTTATAGAGAGGTAACTATTGCTTATAAGAGGCAACTATTGTTTATAGAGAGGTAACTATTGCTTATAGAGAGTAACTATTTCTTATAAGAGGTAACTATTACTTATAGAGAGATAACTATTACTTATAGAGAGGTAACTATTGTTTATAGAGAGGTAACTATTGTTTATAGAGAGGCAACTATTGTTTATGAGAGGCAACTATTGTTTATAGAAGGTAACTATTGCTTATAGAGAGGTAACTATTGCTTATAGAGAGGAACTATTGTTTATAAAGAGGCAACTATTGTTTATAGAGAGTAACTATTGTTATAGAGAGGTAACTATTGCTTATAGAGAGGCAACTATTGTTTATAGAGAGACAACTATTGTTTATAGAGAGGTAACTATGCTTATAAGAGAACTTTGTTTATAGAGAGGCAACTATTGTTTATAGAGAGGTAACTATTGCTTATAGAGAGGTAACTATTGCTTATAGAGAGCAACTATTGTTTATAGAGAGGTAACTATTGTTTATAGAGAGGTAACTATTACTTATAGAGAGGCAACTATTGTTTATAGAGAGGTAACTATTACTTATAGAGAGGCAACTATTGTTTATAGAGAGGTAACTATTGTTTATAGAGAGGTAACTATTGCTTATAGAGAGGCAACTATTGTTTATAGAGAGGTAACTATTGTTTATAGAGAGGATTTATTATAATAGTAACTATTGCTTATAGAGAGGTAACTATTACTTATAGAGAGGTAACTATTGTTTATAGAGAGGTAACTATTGCTTAAAGAGGCAACTATTGTTTATAGAGAGGTAACTATTGTTTATAGAGAGGTAACTATTGTTTATAGAGAGGTAACTATTGTTTATAGAGAGGTAACTATTACTTATAGAGAGGCAACTATTGTTTATAGAGAGACAACTATTGTTTATAGAGAGGTAACTATTGTTTATAGAGAGGTAACTATTGCTTATAGAGAGGTAACTATTGCTTATAGAGAGTAACTATTACTTATAGAGAGGCAACTATTGTTTATGAGAGGAACTATTGTTTATAGAGAGGTAACTATTGTTATAGAGAGTAACTATTGCTTATAGAGAGGTAACTATTGCTTATAGAGAGGCAACTATTGTTTTAGAGAGGCAACTATTGTTTATAGAGAGACTATGTATAGAGAGTACTTTATTATAGAGAGGCAACTATTGTTTATAGAGAGACAACTATTGTTTATAGAGAGGTAACTATTACTTATAGAGAGGTAACTATTGTTTATAGAGAGGTAACTATTTTTATAGAGAGACAACTATTGTTTATAGAGAGGTAACTATTGTTTATAGAGAGGTAACTATTGTTTATAGAGAGGTACTATTACTTATAGAGAGGCAACTATTGTTTATAGAGAGGTAACTATTGCTTATAGAGAGGTAACTATTGCTTATAGAGAGGTAACTATTACTTATAGAGAGGTAACTATTACTTATAGAGAGGTAACTATTGTTATAGAGAGGTAACTATTACTTATAGAGAGGTAACTATTGCTTATAGAAAAGGCAACTATTGTTTATAGAGAGGTAACTATTGTTATAGAGAGGTAACTATTGCTTATAGAGAGGCAACTATTGTTTATAGAGAGGAAACTATTGTTTATAGAGAGGTAACTATTGCTTATAAGAGGCAACTATTGTTTATAGAGAGGTAACTATTATTATAGAGAGGTAACTATTGTTTATAGAGAGGCAACTATTGTTTATAGAGAGGTAACTATTTTTATATATTTATAGAGAGGTCAACTATTGTTTATAGAGAGGTAAACTATTGCTTATAGAGAGGTAACTATTTATTATAAAGAGGTAACATAGATTACTTATAGAGAGGTAACTATTAGCTTATAGAGAGATAACTATTACTTATAGAGAGGTAACTATTGTTTATAGAGAGGTAACTATTACTTTATAGAGAGGTAACTATTGTCTTATAGAGAGGTAACTATTACTTTATAGAAGGCAACTATTGTTTATAGAGAGGTAACTATTGTTATTAGAGAGAAGGTACTATTGTTTATAGAGAGACTATTCTTATAAGAGGTAACTATTTTTATAGAGAGCAATATGTTATAGAGAGGAATATTGTTTATAGAGAGGAATATTGCTTATAGAGGAACTATTGTATAAGTGAGCAATTGTTATAGGAGTATTTTAGGAGGCAACTATTGTTTATAGAGAGGTAATATACTTAAGAGATGATAACTATTTTAGAGAGGTAACTTTTTTAGATACTATTATGGAGAACTATTGTTATAGAGGGTAACTATTATTATAGAAGAATATTGTTATAGAGAGAACTATTTATAGAGAGACTATTGTTTATGAGAGGTAACTATCTTATGAGAGTACATTGTTATAGAGAGGAACTATTTTTATAGGAGGTAACTATTTATAGAGGGTAACTATTTATAGAGAGAAATTATAAAGGTACTATTTATAGGAGGTAACATTATTAAAGAGGAATATTGTTTATAGAGAGGTACTATCTTAAGAAGGTAACTATTTAAGGAATATACTATAGAGAGGAACTATTGTTATAGAGAGCAATATTTTTATAGGAGGTAACTATTTTATAGAGAGGTAACTATTTATAGAGAGGTACTATTCTTATGAGAGGTAACTTTGTTTATAGAGAGGCACTATTGTTATAGAGAGGTAACTTCTTATGAGAGGAACTTGTTTATGAGAGAACTATGTTTATAAGAGTAACTATTGTTTATAGGAGGTATTTGTTATGAGAGGTAACTATGCTTATAGAGAGGAACTATTGTTTATAGAGAGAACTATGTTTAGAGAGGTAACTATTCTTAGAGAGAATATTGTTTAGAGAGGACTATGTTTAGAGAGAACTAGTATAAGAAATATTGTTTTAGAGAGGTAACTATACTTATAGAAGGAACTATGTTATAGAGAGGAACTATTGTTATAGAGAGGATATTTTATAAGAGGAATATTGTTATAGGAGGAACTATTTATGAGGAACTATGTTATAGAGGCATATGTTATAGAGAGCAACTATTGTTTATAGAGAGGTAACTATTGCTTATAGAGAGGAATATTGTTTATAGAGAGGTACTATTGTTTATAGAGAGAGTAACTATTATTATAGAGAGGTAACTATTGCTTATAAGAGGAATACTTATAGAAGGTAACTATTGTTTATAGAGAGGTAACTATTGTTTAGAGAGGTAACTATTGTTTATAGAGAGGAACTATTGTTTATAGAGAGGTAACATTGTATAGAGAGTAATATTATGAGAGGTAACTATTGTTTATAGAGAGGTAACTATTACTTATAGAGAGGAACTATTGTTATAGAGAGGTAACTATTGATTATAGAGAGGAACTATTGTTTAATATAGAGAGACAACTATTATTATTAGAGAGGTAACTATTGTTTATAGAGAGGTAACTATTCTTATAGAGAGGAACATATTGTTTATAGAGAGGTAACTATTACTTATAGAGAGGAACTATTGTTATAGAGAGGAACTATTGTTATAGAGAGGAAACTATTGTTATAGAGAGGTAAATACTTAGAGAGGAACATTGATTATTATAGAGAGGAACTATTACTTATAGAGAGGTAACTATTGCTTATAGAGAGGTAACTATTGCTTATAGAGAGGTAACTATTGCTTATAGAGAGGTAACTATTGCTTATAGAGAGGTAACTATCTTATAGAGAGGTAACTATTGCTTATAGAGAGGTAACTATTACCTATAGAGAGGTAACTATTGCTTATAGAGAGGTAACTATTGCTTATAGAGAGGTAACTATTACTTATAGAGAGGCAACTATGGTTTATAGAGAGGTAACTATTGCTTATAGAGAGGTAACTATTGCTTATAGAGAGGTAACTATTGCTTATAGAGAGGTAACTATTGCTTATAGAGAGGTAAACTATTACTTATAGAGAGGTAACTATTACTTATAGAGAGGCAACTATTGTTTATAGAGAGGTAACTATTGCTTATAGAGAGGTAACTATTGCTTATAGAGAGGTAACTATTGCTTATAGAGAGGTAACTATTACTTATAGAGAGGCAACTATTGTTTATAGAGAGGTAACTATTGCTTATAGAGAGGTAACTATTGCTTATAGAGAGGTAACTATTGCTTATAGAGAGGTAACTATTGCTTATAGAGAGGTAACTATTGCTTATAGAGAGGCAACTATTGTTTATAGAGAGGCAACTATTGTTTATAGAGAGGTAACTATTGCTTATAGAGAGGCAACTATTGTTTATAGAGAGGTTCTATTGCTTATAAAATGGTAAGTACCTTGCAATAATAAGATTATTGTCTCTCAAAGAGTTTCGAAGATGTGATCAAAATGGGAAATTCACGCTCATGTAAAGTACCATCAAAGTAATTCTAGTGGAATATATACACAGGATGTTCGGAAACTCATAGCCCAAACTGCATATAATTCTTGTTTTAACCTAAAGCAATACAAGATCCCTGTACACTTACATCCGGAAAAACATGCTAATACCATTAAACTGTGTTCAAAGTTTCGGCGTACAGCGTCAGGAAAGCAAAGCTGTCAATCATGCGTGTACAACAAGTTGCATAGGAATTAAACATGTGGCACTACACACCTCGACATCTTGGAGCACGGCAGCAGAACATACTACAATGTTAATAGTAAACAACACACCAGTCTATCTAGGAATACGAATAAATTCTGAGGGTCATCATTAACTGTCTTACATCATAAAGTGCCTGTGCAGTGCCTCACTCCTAGCTCCTATGCAACTTGTGTTGTACACGCTCGCTTGACAGCTTTGCTTTCCTGACGTTGTACGCCGAAACTTTGAACACAGTTTAATGGTATTAGCATGTTTTTCCAGACTTAAGTGTACAGGGATGTTGTATTACTTTTGATTCAAACAAGCCATATGTGCAGTTTGGGCCGTGAGTTTCCAAACACCCTGTATATATTGCGTGTCTGGGCTACATCACTCGTTGCCCAGTAGAGGAAAGGTTAGCCAGTACTAATTTACCGTTGCCCAGTAGAGGAAAGGTTAGCCAGTACTAATGTACCGTTGCCCAGTAGAGGAAAGGTTAGCCAGTACTAATGTACCGTTGCCCAGTAGAGGAAAGGTTAGCCAGTACTAATTTACCGTTGCCCAGTAGAGGAAAGGTTAGCCAGTACTAATGTACCGTTGCCCAGTAGAGGAAAGGTTAGCCAGTACTAATGTACCGTTGCCCAGTAGAGGAAAGGTTAGCCAGTACTAATTTACCGTTGCCCAGTAGAGGAAAGGTTATGCAGTACTAATGTACCGTTGCCCAGTAGTGGAAAGTTTAGCCAGTACTAAAATATACCGTTGCCCAGCAGTAGATATGTTAGCCAGTACTAATGTGCCGTTGCCCAGGGGATGCCCGACTGTATTAATCGTACATCCTTGTACCTATGAGATGAGGAGATGACAGTAAAGACTGAAAGGAGTCATTGAAGATCTTAACCTAACCTAGGCCTAATTTACCAAACCCTGGTGACTATGGGAATTATTCCCCTTTCGAGAAAAATCCCCCGATACCAGTCGGGAATTGAGCCCGGGGCCTCTAGGTCAGTAGTCAGGGGAACTGACCTCTATACCACGAGGCCGGTTGTTATATTTTAATGTTTGTGTTGGTAAAAAATAGTTGTACATCCTTTATCAACATTTTGTGCCTGAAAACTAACAGGCCTATATGTGAAATAGAATCAACCTAGATTAGGGGTGGCAAATCTATGACACCCCGACACTAAAAAAAACCCATTAAATCAAACTTTTCCCAACGTGGTATAGTTTTGTTGAGATCAATAATATTTCGACCCGCCTCGGTGGTGTAGTTAGCTAAGCTAACGCGCTAGTCGTGTTGAGCTTGACTGCCGAGGACGGGGAGATCTAGTTCGAATCTCGGTTGGGTGAACTGGGGGTAGTTTTCCCTAAATGGTTTTCCACTCTCCCTGCACGCAAATACGGGTTCACTTCCTCTATATTCAACCTTCACTATTCCTACTCCATTAACGTAATTAGCGTATAACCCGAACGGGTAGTAAGACGTGGTGCTAAATAAATTAAATAAATAAATAAAAATATTTCAACAGCCATGTCATATATCACAACAACTTTGTGAAGTCAAGAGTTGGAAATTGTCTTGGCTTGTACTTTAACGCTGTACGGCTTGTGTTCTGTTGAGAACAATGAGCTATGAACCGAGCATAAAATCTCGTACTTTAGTGCTGTACGGCTTGTGTTCTGTTGAGAACAATGAGCTATGAACCGAGCATAAACATCTCGTACTTTAGTGCTGTACGGCTTGTGTTCTGTTGAGAACAATGAGCTATGAACCGAGCATAAACATCTCGTACTTTAGTGCTGTACGGCTTGTGTTCTGTTGAGAACAATGAGCTATGAACCGAGCATAAACATCTCGTACTTTAGTGCTGTACGGCTTGTGTTCTGTTGAGAACAATGAGCTATGAACCGAGCATAAACATCTCGTACTTTAGTGCTGTACGGCTTGTGTTCTGTTGAGAACAATGAGCTATGAACCAAGCATAAACATCTCGTACTTTAGTGATGTACGGCTTGTGTTCTGTTGAGAACAATGAGCTATGAACCAAGCATAAACATCTCGTACTTTAGTGCTGTACGGCTTGTGTTCTGTTTAGAACAATGAGCTATGAACCGAGCATAAACATCTCGTTATTTAGTGCTGTACGGCTTGTGTTCTGTTGAAGATAACAACTTGTACTTTAGCGCTGTACGGCTTGTGTTCTGTTGAAGACAACGAGCTATGAACCGAGCATAAACATCTCGTACTTTAGTGCTGTACGGCTTGTGTTCTGTTGAGAACAATGAGCTATGAACCGAGCATAAACATCTCGTACTTTAGTGCTGTACGGCTTGTGTTCTGTTGAGAACAATGAGCTATGAACCGAGCATAAACATCTCGTACTTTAGTGCTGTACGGCTTGTGTTCTGTTGAGAACAATGAGCTATGAACCGAGCATAAACATCTCGTACTTTAGTGCTGTACGGCTTGTGTTCTGTTGAGAACAATGAGCTATGAACCGAGCATAAACATCTCGTACTTTAGTGCTGTACGGCTTGTGTTCTGTTGAGAACAATGAGCTATGAACCAAGCATAAACATCTCGTACTTTAGTGATGTACGGCTTGTGTTCTGTTGAGAACAATGAGCTATGAACCGAGCATAAACATCTCGTACTTTAGTGCTGTACGGCTTGTGTTCTGTTTAGAACAATGAGCTATGAACCGAGCATAAACATCTCGTACTTTAGTGATGTACGGCTTGTGTTCTGTTGAGAACAATGAGCTATGAACCGAGCATAAACATCTCGTACTTTAGTGCTGTACGGCTTGTGTTCTGTTTAGAACAATGAGCTATGAACCGAGCATAAACATCTCGTAATTTAGTGCTGTACGGCTTGTGTTCTGTTGAAGACAACAACTTGTACTTTAGCGCTGTACGGCTTGTGTTCTGTTGAAGACAACGAGCTATGAACCGAGCATAAACATCTCGTACTTTAGTGATGTACGGCTTGTGTTCTGTTGAGAACAATGAGCTATGAACCGAGCATAAACATCTCGTACTTTAGTGCTGTACGGCTTGTGTTCTGTTGAGACAATTAGCTATGAACCGAGCATAAACATCTCGTACTTTAGTGCTGTATGGCTTGTGTTCTGTTGAGAACAATTAGCTATGAACCGAGCATAAACATCTCGTACTTTAGTGCTGTACGGCTTGTGTTCTGTTGAGAACAATGAGCTATGAACCGAGCATAAACATCTCGTACTTTAGTGCTGTACGGCTTGTGTTCTGTTGAGAACAATGAGCTTTGAACCGAGCATAAACATCTCGTACTTTAGTGCTGTACGGCTTGTGTTCTGTTGAGAACAATGAGCTATGAACCGAGCATAAACATCTCGTACTTTAGTGCTGTACGGCTTGTGTTCTGTTGAGAACAATGAGCTATGAACCGAGCATAAACATCTCGTACTTTAGTGCTGTACGGCTTGTGTTCTGTTGAGAACAATGAGCTATGAACCGAGCATAAACATCTCGTACTTTAGTGCTGTACGGCTTGTGTTCTGTTAAGAACAATGAGCTATGAACCGAGCATAAACATCTCATACTTTAGTGCTGTACGGCTTGTGTTCTGTTTAGAACAATGAGCTATGAACCGAGCATAAACATCTCGTAATTTAGTGCTGTACGGCTTGTGTTCTGTTGAAGACAACAACTTGTACTTTAGCGCTGTACGGCTTGTGTTCTGTTGAAGACAACGAGCTATGAACCGAGCATAAACATCTCGTACTTTAGTGCTGTACGGCTTGTGTTCTGTTGAGAACAATGAGCTATGAACCGAGCATAAACATCTCGTACTTTAATGCTGTACGGCTTGTGTTCTGTTGAGACAATTAGCTATGAACCGAGCATAAACATCTCGTACTTTAGTGCTGTATGGCTTGTGTTCTGTTGAGAACAATTAGTTATGAACCGAGCATAAACATCTCGTAATTTAGTGCTGTACGGCTTGTGTTCTGTTGAGAACAATGAGCTATGAACCGAGCATAAACATCTCGTACTTTAGTGCTGTACGGCTTGTGTTCTGTTGAGAACAATGAGCTATGAACCGAGCATAAACATCTCGTACTTTAGTGCTGTACGGCTTGTGTTCTGTTGAGAACAATGAGCTATGAACCGAGCATAAACATCTCGTACTTTAGTGCTGTACGGCTTGTGTTCTGTTGAGAACAATGAGCTATGAACCGAGCATAAACATCTCGTACTTTAGTGCTGTACGGCTTGTGTTCTGTTGAGAACAATGAGCTATGAACCGAGCATAAACATCTCGTATTTTAGTGCTGTACGGCTTGTGTTCTGTTGAGAACAATGAGCTATGAACCGAGCATAAACATCTCGTACTTTAGTGCTGTATGGCTTGTGTTCTGTTGAGAACAATTAGCTATGAACCGAGCATAAACATCTCGGCTGGTAAATTACATGTTTCAAATTATGTGGAAAACATTATGTCCGTTTCTGATTTTAACAATAAATGTATCAATTTATTGTCTTTTTTTCACAGAAGGTGCTACTTTCAATGTTTTTACTTTAAATTGATAAATTAAATATTACCCACTCGGGTGGCCACGTGGTCTAAGGTGCTACTCTCGCAGTAAGCTAGACTCCCGATGACGGAGAGATCAAGGTTCGAATCTCGGTTGGGTGTACTAACGATAGTTTTCAAAATAGTTTTTCATCCTCTCGCTCCACGCAAATGTGGGCACACCTCTTCTAAATATAACATTAACTATCCCAAAACCATTAGCATAATTAGTACACAAGCGTACAGCCCAAATGAGTCGTAAGACGCGTTGCTAGAAAGGTTTTATTAAATTTTGTCCAAGACACTCGCTTTTACAATTTAATAAATTATCCTTCTTTAAAATGTATTCATTATTAAAATATTTACAATTTTATTTGAGTTATTCATTACATTTCATAATATTCAACACGTTTTGATTTCTGAATAATCATTTTTTTAAAACGTAAGTAATACATGGCACACTGGAATAGTCCAACCCAGCTATTCCAAGTGGCACACTGGAATAGTCCAACCCAGCTATTCCAAGTGGCACACTGGTCTAGTCCAGCCCAGCTATTCCAAGTGGCACACTGGTCTAGTCTAACCGAGATATCCCAAGTAGCACACTGGACTAGTACAATCCAGCTTTTCCAAGTGGCACACTGGAATAGTCCAACCCAGCTATTTCAAGTTGCACACTGGACCAGTCCAAGTGGCACTCTTATGAACTAGTGCTGCCATCTGTTAGACAATCATGAGACCTTTCTAATGCATTAGAGCTACCATTTGTTAGACAATCAAGAGACTTTTAAAATGAACTAGTGCTGCCATCTGTTAGACAATCATGAAATCTTTCTAATGCACTAGAGCTGCCATCTGTTAGACAATCATGAAATCTTTCTAATGCACTAGAGCTGCCATCTGTTAGACAATCATGAGAGCTTTCTAATGCATTAGAGCTGCCATTTGTTATACAAACAAGAGACTTTTAAAATGAACTAGGGCTGCCATCTGTTAGACAATCATAAAACCTTTCTAACGAACTAGTGTTGCCATCTTTTAAACAATCATGAGACCTTTCTAACGCATTTTAGATGATGGTTAAAAGAGGTCTCTGCCATACTTAAATATATATTTTTTGTAATATTTGTTGTGGTCCTTGTGAGGTTTGAGATATAAAAGTCGCTGTCCTGGACAAAGTGTGTGGTGTGACTCTCCCCTTTTTACCCTCGTATCCTTTCAAATAGTTTGAAATCCATACATATGGTGGAGGATATAACACACTGACTGATCTTAATTTTAAATGTGGGACTTTCTTTTATGCTGGAAAATCTTCTCCATTCTGACCTTAAAATATTTACTAAATTCTGTCCCAATTTGTTGATAGTTGTGATGCAATCTACTGACAACGACTGACCTTGATGCGAGATGTCAATTTATTTATAGTATACATTCTTTAGCTTGATCAGTAGCACCAAATTTAGTCCAAACCGGATAAAACTGCTCATTGTCCGACCTTGGTGCAGGTTGAGGCTATGATAGAATATTTTAAAGCTGATCGATAGTCTACAAAAGATTTAGAAACGAATGGTAGAATAACTGCAGAGATAAGTGCAGAGATAATTACAGAAATAGCTGCACTACTCTCGGAGATTCCAGACAACCACGGACTGAGATGAATTTAGCAAAATAGAAGTGTATTATTTTAATACTTATTGAAACCTCTAAAGTACTAAAGTACCTCACCTATCCTTATCTTGAGTTAATTCTATCCAGTCCACCTCATTACACCCTACCCCTATATTGAGTTATTTCTTCTATTCAGTCAACCTCATTACATCTTGAGCTAGTTTTATCCAGTCCACCTCATTACACCCTGTCTCTTTCAGGTCCATTATGTACCCTCACCATCTACGCCTAGGTCTTCCCAATGGTCTCTTCCCATTATGTTAACTCTTCTCCATCTAAGCCTAGGGTCTTCCTAATGGTCTCTTCCCATTATGTTAACCTCCCTCTAAGCCTAGGTCTTCCCAATGGTCTCTTCCCATTGTGTTTGCCAGTCAATATCTTAAACATGTTTCTAGATTCTTCCATTCACATTGATTTGCAAGAGTTGATTATCCTAACAATTCTGGTGATTATTACAGAGTATGTATTAGATATGCAAAACAAAATATATTTGTGTGTGTGTGTGTGTGTGTGTGAAATTGGCACCAGATATTCAGGTCTAGTCACTAGGATCGCCACAAGCGACTTGTCAACAGTTTAACATTGGTAATGTAAGAAGTGTTCCGTAGAGCTCTGCATCGTTTGGTCATACCTAAATATAACATTCACAAATAATTTACAGATCTTGTGGTGTGGTATAAAGGTATACTCATCAGCTATACCTGAATGCCCGTGTAAAAACAGCGTTATAATCTATTGATATGCTTAGTAAACTTTCTTTCAAAGTATGAGGGTTTGATTCCTTGTGTCTTGACAATAGAGGTTTTAGTCATCAATTTATTGGTTAATTAGCTTTTAGGTTTCTAAATAATGAAATATAATTAGCTTAGGGGTGCTAGATAAATGGGTGGAACTCTGATTTATTTATAAATCCTATATTTACAATAATTCTCTATTATTTAAAGACATAGAACAACCAGGTATCCTAACATCCAGAATAAAAATAAAGGAGATATGAGACATATCATAGAACAGTGAATTGACTAATTTTACTTAAAGCTTGAGCCTAATGAACCGGGATTTGAACCAGAATGTGTTGTGCCTAGTGGAGACAGACTCGACCGTCATGAGCTTTGCTCTCTTCTCCTCTCATGATTACTCCCTCCGCCACTTCCGGTTTGGCGCTGTCTACTTCTTCAAGAAGTTGGCACTGAAACAATAAATACATAGAGACTTGAATGTAATGTGAAACAACATGCTTTTAATAGCTAGGAGCTAGTATACAACATGTCACAGAAGTAGTTAGGTAGACTACATGTCACAGACAGTAGCTAAGGTATACTACATGTCACGGACAGTATCTAGAGACTACATGTCACTGACATTAGCTAGTAACTATATGTCACTACAGTAGCTAGGTAGACTATATGTCACTGGCAGTAGCTAGGTATACTACATGTCACTGACAGTAGCTAGGTATACTACATGTCACTGACAGTAGCTAGGTAGACTACATGTCACGACAGTAGCTAGGAGACTACATGTCACGACAGTACTAGGTTAGCATACACTGACAGTAGCTAGGTAGACTACATGTCACTGACATTAGTAATAGACTACATGTCACTGACAGTAGCTACGTAGACTACATGTCACTGACAGTAGCTAGGTAGACTACGTGTCACTGACAGTAGCTATGTAGACTACATGTCACTGACAGTAGCTAGGTAGACTACGTGTCACTGACAGTAGCTAGGTAGACTACATGTCACTGACATACTAGGTTTACTGCATTACTACAGTAGCTAGGTAGACTACATGTCACTGGCACTAGCTAATAGACTACATGTAACTGACAGTAGCTAGGGAGACTACATGTCACAGACAGTAGCTATGTAGACTACATGTCACGGACAGTAGCTAGGTAGACTACATGTCACTGACAGTTAGCTAGTAGACTACATGTCACTGACATTAGCTAATAGACTACATGTAACTGACAGTAGCTAGTAGACTACATGTCACGACAGTAGCTATGTAGACTACATGTCACATACAGTAGCTATGTAGACTACATGTCACAGACAGTAGCTAGGTAGACTACATGTCACTGACAGTAGCTAGGTAGACTACATGTCACGCACGTAGCTAGGTAAACTACATGTCACAGACAGTAGCTAGGTAGACTACATGTCACAGACAGTAGCTAGGTAGACTACATGTCACAGACAGTAGCTAGGTAGACTACATGTCACTGACAGTAGCTAGGTAGACTACATGTCACAGACAGTAGCTAGGCAGACTACATGTCACAGACAGTAGCTATGTAGACTACATGTCACGGCAGTAGCTAGGTAGACTACATGTCACTAGACAGTAGCTAGGTAGACTACATGTCACGACAGTAGCTAGGTAAACTACATGTCACAGACAGTAGCTAGGCTAGACTACATGTCACAGACAGTAGCTATGTAGACTACATGTCACGGACAGTAGCTAGGTAGACTACATGTCACTGACAGTAGCTAGGTAGACTACATGTCACAGACAGTAGCTAGGTAGACTACATGTCACAGACAGTAGCTAGGCAGACTACATGTCACTGACAGTAGCTAGGTAGACTACATGTCACAGACAGTAGCTAGGTAGACTACATGTCACGACAGTAGCTAGGTAGACTACATGTCACAGACAGTAGCTAGGTAGACTACATGTCACTGACAGTAGCTAGGTAGACTACATGTCACAGACAGTAGCTAGGTAGACTACATGTCACGGACAGTAGCTAGGTAGACTACATGTCACGGACAGTAGCTAGGTAGAATACATGTCACTGACAGTAGCTAGGTAGACTACATGTCACGGACAGTAGCTAGGTAGACTACATGTCACAGACAGTAGCTAGGTAGACTACATGTCACTGACAGTAGCTAGGTAGACTACATGTCACTGACAGTAGCTAGGTAGACTACATGTCACTGACAGTAGCTAGGTAGACTACATGTCACAGACAGTAGCTAGGTAGACTACATGTCACTGACAGTAGCTAGGTAGACTACATGTCACAGACAGTAGCTAGGTAGACTACATGTCACGGACAGTAGCTAGGTAGACTACATGTCACGGACAGTAGCTAGGTAGACTACATGTCACTGACAGTAGCTAGGTAGACTACATGTCACGGACAGTAGCTAGGTAGACTACATGTCACAGACAGTAGCTAGGTAGAATACATGCCATGTAACCAGACTCACCACTTGGGCACAACGTCGGGTTCCTCACACGTGAGACTCTCCTCGTCAAACACCTTGTTGTCCCCACACGAGATGAGGCGAGGGAAGTTGTTGACGCAGGTGATGAGTCTACCGCAGTCTCCGGGGATGGCGAACCTTGGGAAGGGCCAGAACTTGGCAGCCACCGTGTTGGAGGGCAGCTTGGTGGGGCACTTGAACCCCAGGATGGCTGCAACATCAACACAACATTGAGGAAACCAACGACTTGACCTACGAATGCTAACACATTTCTCCAGGTTTAGCACATTTTGGCGCAGATTTGATAAAAGTAAAAGTTCTGAGAAGTTATTATTTTCTTCGAACTCCATCACCCTAAATATTGTATTTACTGTAAGCAAATCTAACGACCCCAAGTACTAGCTACGCGCTCACCTTCAGGGTTGCACGTGTCAAGAAGCAGATCGGGCCAGTTGCAGCTGTGCGTCTTGTCGTCATACGCCAGTCCGGGCTCGCAGGGGGTCTGATGGGCGACACCGGACTCGCACTTGATGTAGTTGGTGCTGCAAGAGGCGCTCTCAGGGTAGATGCCGAACTGGTACAGACATCCTGGGCTGCTGATGGGCACGTCTGAAACAATAACGTGACGAGCGCTAGTGTCGCAGCTCGCAAGGTCCGTATACCAAGAGGCATTGTGACTACAAGGTTTGATTATAAAAATGCAGCCTTGATGACATTCATGTCAACCTACAAATATAAGACAGATAAAATAAATATTGTTAAACATAGAGGATGATTACAATTATTAAAAATCTAAAAATAAGCCGTTATATTTGCATTCGAATCAAATGGTTTAGATAATCGATTATATCGTAGAGTGGTTATTATTTGTTTTTCTATGACTAGAAGCATTAGCTTTACTAATAAATAAACGTTAATATATTTTTAATCATTATACACTATTTAAACTAAAGTTTATAGCTTGCTGATCAATATAATAGAGTAACTAAAGGGAAATTCTGAAATGAAGGCCATAATGGTATTTCAAAAACCTGTGTTGTCTTGATCGCAAGGTATATCTATCAAAATTCAGAAAGCAAGTTTTGAATGAGACTTCATTGCAAGGTCAGTTTACCAGAATATATAGCACAGTTAGGCCTACATAAGTTATTGGAGATTCACTGTTTATCTTCCATTTTATTTGGAATTTTGCATTCGATTAAAGCAATAATGATATTAAAAACATTTCAACAACATGATAAAACATTTACTGCCCAATGATGATGCCATTTCAAAAGTAAGTGTTTTGATTGATTGTAGGATTGTGTTTATAAGGAGAGAACATTTATAGACTAATAACTAACATTACTGCCTCGTGCTGACCTTTTTTGAAAACAGCCCTTCTCTGATTGGCCGTATGAAATGTGCTAATGAGATAAGAGGACAGCTCCGGGCGAATATGTAAATGAACAATAGATGGCGAACAAAGGTCAACCAGTTGCTTACACTCGTCCAGAGCTGGCAGCCCGACCTTCGCACTAAACTATTCTTGCAGATTATTGCAGACAGTCTCGTAACAAGCTGTGCTTTACTAAATAATATATTTTATACTTGATGCTTGAACACAATTTTAAAACTGACTTAACCTAAAACACATCAACACTGAAGATAAGATATTAAACCTCAGTACACTGAGCTTTAATATCTTGTTAAATAATTAACTTGAGTGTTTCGTTTAGTTAGTCGTTGCTTGGTTATGATCTAGTCTAGTTATGTGTATCAGTGATCTGATAACTGTTTTAAATATATATCCAGGTATATCCACGACCTAACCACCTTTCTGAAGTTGAGCTAACACTCACCCTCGTACTTCCTGGCGCCACAGTCGACAGCCCAGTTGTAGTTGCAGTGTTTGTGTACGGAACCCTTGCCATCAAACAACAGGCCGTTCTCGCACTGTTCCACTGTCACCGACCCATTGGTGCACAGGAAGAAATGGTCGCACAGGTCAGGGTGGGCGTACGTTTGCACCCCAACCTGTTCCGGGCAGAACGGGACATGGAGGAGAACTCCAGCTTGCACTGGAACACATCACGTACCTTCTGGTTCAATAATACTATTACTCTATCGTGTAGCAGCTGTGAGGACAATTCTCCTCTAGTTATTACCAGCTATGCCCAAATGAATGCTCGTCCTGTATAAAGTTCCTCTGAGAACTTTCTACAAGGGTCAATTAGCTGCGCTAGTTACGGAGAACATTTGGTATTTTCTAACTCGCCTAGTCTCGGTACAAAGAATTGACTCGCTCTGTCGCGCAGTTCGACCGTGGAGAAAGTGGGTAGCATGAATCTGGGGGAGAATAGAACGGTTCACTTTCAGTTATATATTCAAACGCAACTCTTTACCGGATAAGAATATTGCCACAAGGACCTCGAATAAAGTTCAGCGTCAATGGTTTTGTAGTTGGATAGTGTAACTAGCTCGTCTTCAAGGGCGTTTCACTTGAAATGTCTCAGTTCTGAGACCACATTAAATGGCTAGAGACAAAGATCCAGACTTTCTCAGACAAATGTTTTGACATGATCACTACTGAACATTCTGGGGTAATTTCAGTGGATACGAAGTTTCAGAACTGCCATCCCCAAAAGAAATTCCGGTGTTTGAAGACATTTACCTTCAAGTATGTGGTGCCCTTAACGTTTTGATAGACACCTATGTGCGACATTTTATTGGACTATGATGAATGTCAGTGATTGTCCGTTACGTTTTATTCTAAAAGGTTCAGCTTATTGAGACATCATTATTGAATATGTGGTGGACAAGGACTTGTCTCAGAGCGCTAGTAACTGAGCTACTCAGACTGACAAGGACTTGTCTCAGAGCGCTAGTAACTGAGCTACTCGGACTGACAAGGACTTGTCTCAGAGCGCTAGTAGCTGAGCTACTCGGACTGACAAGACTTGTCTCAGAGCGCTAGTAGCTGAGCTACCCAGGCTGACAAGAACTTGTCTCAGAGCGCTAGTAGCTGAGCTACCCAGGCTGAAGACTTGAACCTATATATTATATATATATATATATATATATATATATATTATATATATATAGGTAACTAGCTAGTGATATATATATATATCACTAGCTAGGTAATTAGTTAGTGATATTATATATATATCACTAACTAATTACCTGTTCCTTGCATGGGATGTATGTTATAGTACGTATCTAATGTTAGAAATAGAGGATGTTAAATACGAGTTTACAGAAAATAATAGACAACTGTTAGATATACTAACAACAATGATTACAAAAATATTATCATTACTGGTTAAGACCCAGTTTCATCTATTTTAAAGCCAGATGGACTAAAATTAGTGCTTTAAACCGTAATTTTCTTTTAATATGGCCGTCATGTCTAGGAAACTTTAAAATAAGGTCCAATGAAAACACGATAAGCAGAAATTTATAAAAAGGCAACAAGTAGTGTTTTGTGGTCACCATCTTGGAACAAAATGGCATATGTACATGTTAGGTATTCCATATGTTAACCGTACCTCCGAGTTGTGTGCGTGAGAAATTCAGCACAATCGGTGTAGCGGTTTTTGCGTGAAGGAGAAACAGACACTAACTCATGTTTATATGTTAGTATCAAGATCGATCGCCAATCGAAATACGTGGTGAATTGCCCTTGAAAGTGTGGTGAATTGGTCTTGAAAGTGTGGTGAATTGACCATGAAAGGGTGGCGAATTTGAGTTTTCCATCTCTTACAGTAAAATTAACTCTTCCCAGATCGTTTGTGCTGGTTATAACTTGATATTTCTCGCCTATCATTGGAAGCTCTCCATGTATGTATCGAGCTCAGATTTTCAGCCAATGTTTCTGCAACTTGCCAGAATAAAAGAATTGTCAAATTTAGCATTAAATCGTCCTACCATTTCAATCTGAACAGTTTTCATAATTTGTAGCCGAGTAGTCAAAGTGTTCATGTTTTGAACAAATTTGTTATAACTGTGTGTGTGTGGTTTTAAATGTTCGATTGAGCAACCTTGTGTCTCCATTTCTACATGGTGTGGCGAATTTCACTTCTCTTTCGCCACACCTCTGGCTACAGTGAGAAATGTTGCCCACCCCTTTACTAGTAGGATTTACATCCATTACGGTTTCCAGCCTGTGGCCTGGGTCATTGTTTTATTCAGCCATATATTTTCCACTGCAAGCTTGCTAGGCCTGTCGTAGCTTCAAATGCCATGTAATCTAAGTTAAGACTAGGACAGGCACAACATCCAGTCCCCTGACGTTAATTCATCACTGTGAAACGTAAACCCACATTTCACCAATGATACATTTTTTGGACACGCTGGGAATCGAAACCGGGACCCTTAACTCAGTAGACAGACACGCTACTAACTGAGCTAAGGTGTCAGATTGTATCAGTAGGATTAAATTATCCAAGTTTATTGAGTTTACTTCCTTCTTGTATAGTATTGATCTTTTGCTTTTTCAGAACAGTTTAGAATTACTGGGCAGTGGGACAGTGATTGTTTTATAGTCCTATTTAAAAAAAATATTTTGAAAGTTTGAAAGTTTAAAAGTAAATAATTCGGACACAGCCAATATGCTATGCTATAGCGTCGACCATTAGGTTACCATCAAATACCGGTAATGTCTGTGAAACAAAGTTTACCACACGAGAGGCAGACAAATGCTGGTAACCTGAGTCTGTCACTTTAAGGACGGGTTTGTGTCCATTCGACTGATTGATGTAGTCCAATAAAGGGAGTGGAAGGTCAGTAGGTCCCTGCGGCCATTGTGCGCACTGTGATATGCGCAGTAGTCTGAAGGCCCTCCGTAGGTTGGCACATCTACACAAACACTTGCTACCAACAGATCGACTGTTAATCAATATTCACAGCGGTCACCTTCTCAAACCATCTCGGACGTGTGGTATTTTTTATCCAGGATGGATTAACGCAAGGTCAACATGTTTCATGTTGGAAAACATTGGTTTATAACAGTTAGAAACCCTAGTTCAGATTTGGCCGGCCGATATTTGAGATGGTAAGGTTTGTCTTAGGCTGGAGGCTCCCATGTCAACATGTTGGAGGTCGCAGGAAGTATTTTTTTATAATGTTACACTTCATTTTGGTTTAGCGCAAGTCAAATCGAGTGATTATTCTCTACTGTTGCGTTGCAGTCACCACATCAAGTGATCATAGACTACAGTAGCCCCATTACATCTTTGGTGCTGACTTGACAGCTCCACAGCTCACAGCTGACGGCTTTGAAAAGTTACCAGACCAAATTATGTATCCCTACGCATAACCATATGATATGCAAAAACATGTGTTTAGCAGCTGTCATTTGAAAAATTGGTCACTGACTGTGAAGGCTGTCAGTCAGCAGCCAAAGAAGTCATGGGGCTACTGTAGCTACCATTTCCCTGTCATATTCTTAATATCACTGTCATCTCTCCCAGTCATATCTCCCTGCCATATCTCATTGTCATCTCTCCCTGCCATATCTCTCTGTCATATCTCACTATTATATATCACTGTTATATCTCCCTGTCATATATCACTGTCATATCTCCCTGTCATATATCCCTGCCATATCTCCCTGTCATATATCACTTTCATATATCACTGTCATCTCTCCCTGTATATCTCCCTTTTCATATCTCCCTGTCATATCTCCCTCTCTCCATCTCTCCTGGCATTCTCCCTCTCACATATCTCCCTGCCTATACCTCCTGTCAACTCCCTGCCATATCTCCCTGTCATATTCCCTGTTATATCTCCCTGCCACATCTTCCCTGTTATATCTCCCTGTTAATCTCCCTGTTATATCTCCCTGCCATATATCCTTCCCTGTTATATCTCCCTGCCATCTCTTCCCTGATTTATATCTCCCTGCCATATCCCCCTTGCCATATCTCCCTCCTATTGTAGACTCCATCAGTTCCGCTTTCTCCCCGGTACAGTTCAGTCCACGTCACAGAGCTACACGAGTCGAGGCTGATACTAAATATTCTGTAGAAAGTGAGAGTGACCCCAACCACCAACCATTAGGGACAGTCATGGATCAGGGATCCTAGCCACCAGTAGTTCAGTCCCTATGTCTGTGAATGTTTCCAGTGTCCCTGGCTAAGAAAGTGGCCTTGTTACCATGAGAGTACCAGGCTGGAATCAATGACCTTGTAGCAACATTCACTATCCAGAATATGCAACAGATACTGTTAGCTGCAGTAATTGGTAACCTACTTATCTCGGTACGAGTTCCCCTTGGCCACATGCGTGTCTACAACTGGTATATGACGCAACATATCGTGGCTTGCGCAACACTCCTCATGTGTGATCCAGTGGACCACTTTGGATTTTCAATCAATAAATAATAATACAAGATTTATTTGAATACATATTCAGGGTGTCTAGCCAAGACAGCTTCTGGGTGAAATTTAACAACTAATTTGATTGATTCAGGTTTTAATAAATAATTTTCTAACATTAATTAAAACTTAGAATTTTAAAAAAGATGTAAATGTTTCAATCCCACTCGGATTATTACCAATAGCTACAAGTAGATTGTCTAGGTATATCGCCAGGAACTAACAGTCAGTTGTCTGGAGATATTACCAGGAACTAGCATTCAGTTGTCTGGAGATATCACCAGGAACTAACAATCAGTTGTCTGGAGATATTACCAGGAACTAACATTCAGTTGTCTGGAGATATTACCAGGAACTAACATTCAGTTGTCTGGATATATTACCAGGAACTAACAATCAGTTGTCTGGAGATATTACAGGAACTAACATTCAGTTGTCTGAAACCTATTACTAAGAACTAACATTCAGTTGTCTGGAGATATTACCAGGAACTAACAGTCAGTTGTCTGGAAATATTACCAGGAACTAACAGTCAGTTGTCCGGAGATATTACCAGGAACTAACATTCTAGTTGTCTGAATATATTACTAAGAACTACAGTCAGTTGTCTGGAGATATTACCAGGAACTATCAGTCAGTTTTCTGGAGATATTACCAGGAACTAACATTCAGTTGTCTGGAGATATTACCAGGAACTACAGTCAGTTTCTGGAGATATTAACAGGAACTAACATTCAGTTGTCTGAATATTACTAAGGAACTAACATGTCAGTTGTCTGGAGATATTACCAGGAACTAACATTCAGTTGTCTGGAGATATTACCAGGAACTAACAGTCAGTTGTCTGGAGATATTACCAGGAACTATTAGTCAGTTGTCTGGAGATATTACCAGGAACTAACATTCAGTTGTCTGGAAATATTACCAGGAACTATCAGTTAGTTGTCTGAATATATTACCAGGAACTAATATTCAGTTGTCTAGCGATATTACCAGGAACTAACAATCAGTTGTCTGAAGATATTACTAGGAACTAATATTCAGTTGTCTAGCGATATTACCAGGTACTAACATTCAGTTATCTGGAGATATTACCAGGAACTATCAATCAGTTGCCCGGAGATATTACCAGGAACTAAGACAGTTGTCTGGAGATATTACCAGGAACTAACAGTCAGTTGTCTGGAGATATTACCAGGAACTATCAGTCAGTTGTTTGGAGATATTACCAGGAACTAGCATTCAGTTGTCTGGAGATATTACCAGGAATTAACATTCAGTTGTCTAGCGATATTACCAGGAACTAACAGTCAGTTGTCTGGAGATATTACTAGGAACTAACAATCAGTTGTCTGAAGATATTACCAGGAACTACCAGTCAGTTGTTTGGAAATATTACCAGGAACTAACAGTCAGTTGTCCGGAGATATTACCAGGAATTAACATCAGTTGTTTGACGATATTACCAGGAACTAACAATCAGTTGTATGGAGATATTACCAGGAACTACCAGTCAGTTGTCTGGAGATATAACAAGTATCCACTAGTCAATAGTATACATTTATCTCAGTCAGTACGACGTTAATAAAAGAAAAGGACTATTTAGAATATTGTCCAGTTTATACAGTCGTTTGTTGACAGTAAAACGAAAGAAAGTGGCTGAAAGGATATTTTTGAACCGAAAGTTAGTGTGTGATTTGTGAAAGTAAACAGCTCGTCTTCACTTCCACTGACGTGATGACAGAGTGATGACAGAGTTATGTTGGATACTATAACTATACAAGTACCAGTAATATATGTTGTTGTCTTATACACAGAACAGAGCACTCTAAACGCGAGATAGGCCGTTGTTTCACTCACCCGCCACGGCACACAAACTCAGGACTCCTGCGAATATCGCCTTCATATCTTCGAGTAACAAAATGACGAAAGAGCAGTTTGCGTTTGGTCGGCTGCTTTGGTCTCACTAACACCTTCCAACAATTCCAGGTGTCTTGGTACCTCGGATAGCGCCCTACTGCTTCCTAGCGGTTCAGACTGCAACTAGCAATGCTCCCTTCACTGGTCAGGACGGGGACCTCTGTGGATGAAGAAAACATGGGCAATATTATGTTCAGGTTGGTTTACCAGAACTTGCGGTGCCCGAGACAATATGGGCAATATTATGTTCAGGTTGGTTTACTTGAACTTGCGGTGCCCGAGAGAATGCAGAGGTGCATCTTCCTGAGACACCAAGTTGTGGTTGTCACTGGTGACACAGTGAAGCTGGGAGGTACAACCTCCTGAGACACCAAGTTGTGATTGTCACTGGTGACACAGTGAAGCTGGGAGGTACAACTTCCTGAGACACCAAGTTGTGATTGTCACTGGTGACACAGTGAAGCTGGGAGGTACAACCTCCTGAGACACCAAGTTGTGATTGTCACTGGTGACACAGTGAAGCTGGGAGGTACAACTTCCTGAGACACCAAGTTGTGATTGTCACTGGTGACACAGTGAAGCTGGGAGGTACAACCTCCTGAGACACCAAGTTGTGATTGTCACTGGTGACACAGTGAAGCTGGGAGGTACAACTTCCTGAGACACCAAGTTGTGATTGTCACTGGTGACACAGTGAAGCTGGGAGGTACAACCTCCTGAGACACCAAGTTGTGATTGTCACTGGTGACACTGGTTACACTGTGGAGGTACAACTTTATTTTACTGTCAACAATGATTATATTTAACTATATTAGTATTGTTATTTTATAGGCATTGATAATAGGTTCAGATCGCATGGCTTGACGTATAAATACATGAAAGTAGATCTAGAAACTTTTCTAGTTGTCACATAAGGTTCTTCTCATGAAAACTGGGTTATTGTCACAGTCCAATACCCGTGGGATTGATGATTGTGAGAGGTATTTGGTTCGATCCTACGTGACTGTAGTGGCTTATCAACTGTTTGTCCTGCTACAGTTCTAGAGCTGGGGTTGGTTCTAGCTTTTCAAACAATACAATAATTAATAATCTTACAATGGAACTTGCAACGACTGCAATATTTCCATAGGTACACATCTTTCCTACTTTTAAATCAATAGAAAGCCAATATTCTTAGAACTGTTCTGTGTTATCCATATTTGGTAATAAAATTAGCTCGCTCTCTGCTTGACCTCGGTGGTCTAGGGGTAAAGTGCTTGGCTCAGGACCCGACATTTGTGGGTTCAAACCCAGCTGGGGTCGACCCATTTTTCTTGAGCAATAAAAATCCGTAGCACAACTTCCTTTGGAGCGGGAGCAAAGCCGTCTGCCCCAGTCAATTGTGGTGTGTGAAAGAACCCTGCAAGGTATGGGGAAATACCTTCCATGGAAAAATTGGTAGGCCTTTTCACTCTCACTCATAGAAAGTCTCGTGTGCTGATGTAATTAGTCGGTTCAGAAAGTGCACGTTAAATACCTCAAGTAAAAGGCTTTGTTTTGTTTTTTCAAAGAATACAAATTGACGTTATTAAATTATTGACAATACATTTCCACCATGCATTGCTATAATTACAACCGTTTGGCTTTTTTAAATACTTGTCCTTAAGTCTTTACGCTTAACAATGAAATAGACGCTACCGTACCAAGAGATCTGATAAAATAACGCGCCGAGTATTAACCAGACACGAACATTGACCTCTTAAATGAAAGTGAGAGCCCCTCCCCCTGTACTTGTTTGTGCGTGATTCCCCACTCCCAACAGTCCAGCAGTCTCCACCATTTGCACATTAACGTAACTAGAGCGAGTTCGTGTCTTTCTCCACCGTTTGAGTCTCCGAGTCTTGCTCAACAAGTACCACTACAGTCCTTGGGGACCACTCGAACATACAGGGTGTGCAATAAGCTACCCCTATCTCATTGTTCGTTCCAGTCACTAAACGATATTATTATTAGGTGTTCTGTCTTTAGACAGGTCCGTTACCTTGTCCAAATAGAGTTATCCAGCATGTCCTATCAGCAGCTCCCTTTTCTAAATCCTGAAACTTGATATTGTTTCCTTGTTTGAGGTCATCCATAAGTTGTATTCGTGGTCGTCCTGGTCCCATTTTCTCTTCCACCTTGTGTTCTATGACGTCAATCAATAAGACATTTATTCTCATGATGTAATACAATCACCTGCAGAATGGTTCTATTTTCATTACCTATTCTTAGAAACACTTCATTACTCTTTATACTGTATCCTCTCTATTCACTTCTAGCACCACATCTCAAAGATTTACAAATATGTATTCTCCTTTTTCCTTAGAGTCCATGTTTCAGCTCAATTCAAAGGGATGGTCTACATGTAGCACTTCACAAGTTTCTTCCTCATATCCAGGTTCAGTTTGTTAGTCAGTAGTATCCTCTTCTTGTTGGAAGCAGCCTTGGCCATTGCTCTCTAGGTCCAATCTGTTAGTCAGTAGCATCCTCTTCTTGTTGGAAGCAGCCTTGACCATTGCTCTCTAGGTCCAATCTGTTAGTCAGTAGCATCCTCTTCTTGTTGGAAGCAGCCTTGACCATTGCTCTCCAGGTCCAGTTTGTTAGTCAGTAGCATCTCCTTGTTGTTGGAAGCAGCCTTGACCATTGCTCTTTGGGTCCAGTTTGTTAGTCAGTAGCATCTCCTTGTTGTTGGAAGCAGCCTTGACCATTGCTCTCTGGGTCCAGTTTGTTAGTCAGTAGCATCCTCTTCTTGTTGGAAGTAGCCTTGGCCATTGCTCTCCAGGTCCAGTTTGTTAGTCAGTAGCATCTCCTTGTTGTTGGAAGCAGCCTTGACCATTGCTCTCTAGGTCCAATCTGTTAGTCAGTAGCATCCTCTTCTTGTTGGAAGCAGCCTTGGCCATTGCTAAGAGTATGGTAGGTAGATTACTTATTACAACTTGAGGTTTACTGACGATGAAGGCCTGCCTTGGAGATTGCCAGGCTGGGTCGGGAAGGAATAAGGACATCGGGGCTATGTTGACGATACTTCTCCAGCTTGCACTGTTTCTTACTAAAAGATCATTACTTTAAGAAGTGTGATGCCCGATTAACCAATAAAACTATCCAATGGGTACTTTGGCGTGCCCATTTCAGCAAACAAGGACTGGATGAACCAAACTTTGTAATAACACTCGTTACAACTACACACAAGGAACATGTGATACAATATTCCCTGCAGACAGTTCATAGAACTGAACACTCGTTAGAACTACACACAAGGAACATGTGATACAATATTCTGTGCAGACAGTTCAGAGAACTGAACACTCGTTAGAACTACACATAAGGAACATGTGATACAATATTCCCTGCAGACAGTTCAGAGAACTGAACACTCGTTAGAACTACACACAAGGAACATGTGATACAATATTCCCTGCAGAAAGTTCAGAGAACTGAACACTCGTTAGAACTACACACAAGGAACATGTTATACAATATTCCCTGCAGAAAGTTCAGAGAACTGAACACTCGTTAGAACTACACACAAGGAACATGTGATACAATATTCCCTGCAGACAGTTCAGAGAACTGAACACTCGTTAGAACTACACATAAGGAACATGTGATACAATATTCCCTGCAGACAGTTCAGAGAACTGAACACTCGTTAGAACTACACACAAGGAACATGTGATACAATATTCCCTGCAGAAAGTTCAGAGAACTGAACACTCGTTAGAACTACACACAAGGAACATGTGATACAATATTCCCTGCAGACAGTTCAGAGAACTGAACACTCGTTAGAACTACACACAAGGAACATGTGATACAATATTCCCTGCAGACAGTTCAGAGAACTGAACACTCGTTAGAACTACACACAAGGAACATGTGATACAATATTCCCTGCAGACAGTTCAGAGAACTGAACACTCGTTAGAACTACACACAAGGAACATGTGATACAATATTCCCTGCAGACAGTTCAGAGAACTGAACACTCGTTAGAACTACACACAAGGAACATGTGTGAAAACCAAGTATTTACTAAACTATTTATTCTTATGAAACACGAGTGTGTGTTTGTGTAACTTTGAAAAATATAATCTTTTGTGCATTTTATGTTGTAGGAGAGATACTATCAAATACATTAAATAAAGTATATTAAATAACTGCAGTATATAATCTGTTTATTAACTTTATTCTCGGTTACATAATACAATTAAATATAGTAAAATAAATTAATTTATTAAAACTCGCACAAGTGATCACGCCGACTAAATGTCAAGCTCATTTTGTCTCGAGGTCAAGGCTAGAATATCCTAGTCGGGTGTGACGGAAAGTGGAAAACTATTTAGTAAAAACTACCCTCAACTAGGATTCGAATCCCAATCTCCCCGTATTGTTTATTGATAGAGTGGCGTGATGCTGGTTTGTATCAATACATAACTCAGTTGTAAGAACATGGTATAGAACATACTGGTTGGAAGTTTGATGTTCCTCAAAAATCTGAACATATTTTAACAATTGTTTTTGGTTCGTTGGTTTGTTTCATCGGTCAAAGAATTGGGGTATAACGGACCGGGGGAAAACGATTGGTTGTTAGAATGTGCGCTCTCGTTAGTTTTCAAATGAATGATTGAATGTTCTGTAGCTTGGAGCAGCCTCACATATTTCTGTTAGAGATGACGTCATGACGGGGCACACTGTATAGCAGACCACTGTCACGTTGTTGGACCAGATTACCTCGTTTCAAGGTCACAGGGGAGGGACTGAAACTGTTCCTTCAATCAGAATGGTCCCCTCAGACCAAACACTTCATGGGACCCTGCTTTATCCACAACGTCGGGTCTGCAGTCGACAGGCTAGGGCGTTAGAATAGTCCAGCAGGAACTCACAGACTCCAGAAACCAAGGGAGTTTATAACGTCCCTGGGTGGAGCTGTCTGCCAGTAGGAGAACAAACAGGGGAGGAGGAAAATACTAATGATAATACAATGTGTTGTATTAAATGACATAATTATATTCACAAAGATCCATTATACGCTTCTATAGCAGTTACCTTTCATTTCCTGGACATTTAACTCTTAGTGATCAACCTGGAAATGTGGGCTTTTCAGAGCGGGAAATGTCGACTTTTGAACTACGTTTACAAGACCACAATATATGTACAGGGTTATGGAGGGGTAACACGTGACAGCTACCAGACCTACTCTCCACTGGAGGGGTGATAAGTGACAACTACCAGACCTACTCTCCACTGGAGGGGTGATAAGTGACAACTACCAGACCTACTCTCCACTACAGGGTGATAAGTGACAACTACCAGACCTACTCTCCACTGGAGAGGTGATAAGTGACAACTACCGGACATAATCTTCACTGGAGGGTGATAAGTGACAACTACTAGACCTACTCTCCACTAGAGGGTGATAAGTGACAACTACCAGACCTACTCTCCACTGGAGGGTGATGAGTGACAACTACCAGACCTATTTTCCACTGGAGGGTGATAAGTGACAGCTACCAGACCTACTCTCCACTGGAGGGTGATAAGTGACAGCTACCAGACCTACTCTCCACTGGAGGGGTGATAAGTGACAACTACCAGACCTACTCTCCACTGGAGGGTGATGAGTGACAACTACCAGACCTACTCTCCACTGGAGGGTGATAAGTGACAACTACCAGACCTACTCTCCACTGGAGGGGTGATAAGTGACAACTACCAGACCTACTCTCCACTGGAGGGTGATAAGTGACAACTACTAGACCTACTCTCCACTGGAGAGGTGATAAGTGACAACTACCGGACATAATCTTCACTGGAGGGTGATAAGTGACAACTACTAGACCTACTCTCCACTGGAGGGGTGATAAGTGACAACTACCAGACCTACTCTCCACTGGAGGGTGATAAGTGACCACTACCGGACCTACTCTCCACTGGAGGGTGATAAGTGACAACTACTAGACCTACTCTCCACTGGAGAGGTGATAAGTGACAACTACCAGACCTACTCTCCACTAGAGGGTGATAAGTGACAACTACCAGACCTACTCTCCACTGGAGAGGTGATAAGTGACAACTACCGGACATAATCTTCACTGGAGGGTGATAAGTGACAACTACTAGACCTACTCTCCACTAGAGGGTGATAAGTGACAACTACCAGACCTACTCTCCACTGGAGGGTGATGAGTGACAACTACCAGACCTATTTTCCACTGGAGGGTGATAAGTGACAGCTACCAGACCTACTCTCCACTGGAGGGTGATAAGTGACAGCTACCAGACCTACTCTCCACTGGAGGGGTGATAAGTGACAACTACCAGACCTACTCTCCACTGGAGGGTGATGAGTGACAACTACCAGACCTACTCTCCACTGGAGGGTGATAAGTGACAACTACCAGACCTACTCTCCACTGGAGGGTGATAAGTGACAACTACCAGACCTACTCTCCACTGGAGGGTGATAAGTGACAACTACTAGACCTACTCTCCACTGGAGAGGTGATAAGTGACAACTACCGGACATAATCTTCACTGGAGGGTGATAAGTGACAACTACTAGACCTACTCTCCACTGGAGGGGTGATAAGTGACAACTACCAGACCTACTCTCCACTGGAGGGGTGATAAGTGACAACTACCAGACCTACTCTCCACTGGAGGGGTGATAAGTGACAACTACCAGACCTACTCTCCACTACAGGGTGATAAGTGACAACTACCAGACCTACTCTCCACTGGAGGGGTGATAAGTGACAACTACCAGACCTACTCTCCACTGGAGGGTGATAAGTGACAACTACCAGACCTACTCTCCACTGGAGGGTGATAAGTGACAACTACCAGACCTACTCTCCACTGGAGGGGTGATAAGTGACAACTACTAGACCTACTCTCCACTGGAGGGTGATAAGTGACAACTACCAGACCTACTCTCCACTAGAGGGTGATGAGTGACAACTACCAGACCTACTCTCCATTGGAGGGGTGATAAGTGACAACTACTAGACCTACTCTCCACTGGAGGGTGATGAGTGACAACTACTAGACCTACTCTCCACTAGAGGGTGATAAGTGACAACTACCAGACCTACTCTCCACTACAGGGTGATAAGTGAACACTACTAGACCTACTCTCCACTGGAGGGGTGATAAGTGACAACTACCAGACCTACTCTCCACTACAGGGTGATAAGTGACAACTACCAGACCTACTCTCCACTGGAGGGGTGATAAGTGACAACTACCAGACCTACTCTCCACTGGAGGGTGATAAGTGACAACTACCAGACCTACTCTCCACTGGAGGGTGATAAGTGACAACTACCAGACCTACTCTCCACTGGAGGGTGATAAGTGACAACTACTAGACCTACTCTCCACTGGAGGGTGATAAGTGACAACTACCAGACCTACTCTCCACTAGAGGGTGATGAGTGACAACTACCAGACCTACTCTCCACTGGAGGGGTGATAAGTGACAACTACTAGACCTACTCTCCACTGGAGGGTGATGAGTGACAACTACTAGACCTACTCTCCACTAGAGGGTGATAAGTGACAACTACCAGACCTACTCTCCACTACAGGGTGATAAGTGACAACTACCAGACCTACTCTCCACTGGAGGGTGATAAGTGACAACTACTAGACCTACTCTCCACTGGAGGGTGATAAGTGACAACTACCAGACCTACTCTCCACTAGAGGGTGATGAGTGACAACTACCAGACCTACTCTCCACTGGAGGGTGATAAGTGACAACTACTAGACCTACTCTCCACTGGAGGGTGATGAGTGACAACTACTAGACCTACTCTCCACTAGAGGGTGATAAGTGACAACTACCAGACCTACTCTCCACTACAGGGTGATAAGTGACAACTACCAGACCTACTCTCCACTGGAGGGTGATAAGTGACAACTACTAGACCTACTCTCCACTGGAGGGTGATAAGTGACAACTACTAGACCTACTCTCCACTACAGGGTGATAAGTGACAACTACCAGACCTACTCTCCACTGGAGGGTGATAAGTGACAACTACCAGACCTACTCTCCACTGGAGGGTGATAAGTGACAACTACCAGACCTACTCTCCACTAAGGGTGATAAGTGACAACTACTAGACCTACTCTCCACTGGAGGGGTGATAAGTGACAACTACCAGACCTACTCTCCACTGGAGGGTGATAAGTGACAACTACCAGACCTACTCTCCACTACAGGGTGATAAGTGACAACTACTAGACCTACTCTCCACTGGAGGGTGATAAGTGACAACTACCAGAGCTACTCTCCACTGGAGGGTGATAAGTGACAACTACCAGACCTACTCTCCACTGGATGGTGATAAGTGACAACTACCAGACCTACTCTCCACTGGAGGGTGATAAGTGACAACTACCAGACCTACTCTCCACTGGAGGGTGATAAGTGACAACTACCAGACCTACTCTCCACTGAGGGTGATAAGTGACAACTACCAGACCTACTTCCACTACAGGGTGATAAGTGACAACTACCAGACCTACTCTCCACTGGAGGGTGATAAGTGACAACTACCAGACCTACTCTCAAGTATATATTCCCAAAACCATACTATTGACAAGACAATGTGTTGAGTTGTCACTTTTAGCAGTCGACATTTTCACGACAAACAATTTTTTTTCTTTTAACTGTATCCACATTATTGAAATACGAAAATATGAAAATAACCGTTGAATGTTTATTCTCTGTAGAAGTGGTGTATGTGGTTCTTTAAAAATACTTTAAAAAAAAGAGCTTCAAAAAGGCTACGTTCACTTCATAAATTAAGACGACAAACCAGACAAAAAAATGTAGTTGATGACGTCATAAATTGTATTTTGTTGCATTCCTGCGCTGTTGCTACAAAATAAACTTAGCGTAACGTTTTATTTTGAAACCAACATTTTGTATGGCTTTTTCCTCTAAGTTATAAAAAATATTTATTTATGTTTGTGTCCAGTTATAACAAGATACAGGAGGGAATATAATAGTTTTTATTCTCTTATTTAATGCACTACAAATGTTTATAATATCTTTGTTGCCACAACCATGAAACAAAATATAATATAATAGTTTTATTAATATATTTTGTTCTTCCACTGAGTTACGAAAAAGGCAACTATACATTAACCCGCTCCGGTGGCCGCGTGGTCTAACGCGCTAATCTCGTGTTGGACTAGACTGCCGAAGACGTGGAGATTGGGGTTCGGTCCCGGTCGGGTGCACTGACGGGAGTTTTTCTAAATGGTTTTCCACTTTCCTTTCACGCAAATGCGGGCTCACTTCCTCTTTATTAAACGTTCCTAATTACTGAACCATTCGTGTAATTAGTGCATAAGCGTATAACCTGAACGGGTAGTAAGACGCGGTGCTAAAAAAAACTATTCGGTACTCCAAATAGAAGTATTATAAGAAACGTTTATCAACACTTTTGATTGCTAATATAGTATTACCAACAAAATAATAACTATTTCCACATTAGTGACTTTGAACCAATGTTGGCAGTTACCAACTATTCAGGGCGAATCGACCCAAACTCGTGTACTATTCAGGGTTTGTGTCGATATTTAACCTGATTGTCACTATCTCGGCTACCTAGGCATCCCCCCCCCCCCTTAAAGGAGGTTAAAGTAGTGAAGAGGGTTGGTGGCCACTGAATCCTCTTTCTGGGAAACAATCTGGACCAAATCTGAGGACGGCCACTGTCATTTAAGTTGAGGTTGTAGGAGACCCAATTTAAGATCAGTGTTTTTACAATTTTTACAGCAAAACTTTTTTTTTTGCCAAAATAAATAAAATATTTCTCCAGTAGAAACAAAAAGTTTAGTTTTCCTCCCATGTTGATATCAACAGTTGTTGATTATCTGTCATGATCATAGTGGCAATGGATAAGAAACTTTTTAAATGAAGACAAATAGTTGTAATCAACTTCCAGGACACCATCAACAGATATTCAACAACTGTTGATAGCAACACGGGAGGAAAATTAAACTCTTATGTTTTTACTGGAGAATTATTTGATTTTGTCTGACTCAAGAAAAGTTTTGATACAAAAACAACGTAAACACTGGCCTTAACTCGCGTCCCCTACAACTCCCACCTTAAAGTCACTTTGTTCCCATGTCTCGAGGAGATTAACAAGCATCGCGGCAGAGTTGGCTGAGTGGTTATTACACCTGTCTCTGGCCCTGGTCCTGTCTCGAGGAGATTAACAAGCATCGCGGCAGAGTTGGCTGAGTGGTTATCACACCTGTCTCTGGCCCTGGTCCTGTCTCGAGGAGATTAACAAGCATCGCGGCAGAGTTTGGCTGAGTGGGTATCACACCTGTCTCTGGCCCTGGTCCTGTCTCGAGGAGATTAACAAGCATCGCGGCAGAGTTGGGTGAGTGGTTATCACACCTGTCTCTGACCCTGGCCCTGTCTCGAGGAGATTAACAAGCATCGCGGCAGAGTTGGCTGAGTGGTTATCACATTATCACACCTGTCTCTGGCCCTGATCCTGTCTCGAGGAGATTAACAAGCATCGCGGCAGAGTTGGCTGAGTGGTTATCACACCTGTCTCTGGCCCTGGTCCTGTCTCGAGGAGATTAACAAGCATCGCGGCAGAGTTGGCTGAGTGGTTATCACACCTGTCTCTGACCCTGGCCCTGTCTCGAGGAGATTAACAAGCATAGCGGCAGAGTTGGGTGAGTGGTTATCACATCTGTCTCTGGCCCTGTCTCCAGGTTTTATCTCCCTTCATAGTTTTACAATCTCATTCCAGACAAATGCTGGTGCACAATAGAACCTTTTTATATCGATATATTAGGTTTCCTAATCTAAGTTTTTTCATCGCGTATTACTACTCGTTAGGCCAGCGATTCTTTACATCTTTTCACTAAACCCAGCCTAAAATGGAGTTAAACAAGCTTACATTGGGTATTTCCTAAATATATATATATATATATATATATATACATTATGTGTCCATTCACTGCAGAGTTTAACAAAAATTAGTCAGTTTTGAAACAAAATCTATAAAACTAATAGCTCATCATGTACGGTAGTCAAAATAAAAAGTCAATTTCATACCAACACACTTTATTTACAATTAGTCCACACGAATCCACACAATGATATCAACACACATTATTATACATAGAGTATTTAATTTGTGATAAGTCAAAGTTTGTTAAGTTCACACGTGACATTTTTTGTTAACTCTAAGAATTTGTAAAATCTTGATTTTGATTGCAGAGCTAACAGAAAGATTCACACATTTTCAGATTTTGCACATGTCCCCACCTTATTAACTCCAAAACTAGCTGAAATAGAGCCAAGTCAAACAAAATATCGCAGCTTGCCCACAAATTGAAATGAAGGCAAAACACGAAAACGTTTTTTAATAAACAGTAATGCCCTTTTTAAGATATTCAAAATGACAAATCAAGGAAAGTAATTAGTCTAATATTTGGAGCATTTTATTTTATGTTGTGATGAAAGTTTTCTAATAACAAAACCTGTGCTCTCTTTCTAATATTCTCCTGTTTAAAACTGAGGGACAGTAGTGGAAAGTACTCTCCTGTTTCTAAAACTGAGGGACAGTAGTGGAAAATACTCTCCTGTTTCTAAAACTAAGGGACAGTAGTGGAAAGTACTCTCCTGTTCCTAAAACTGAGGGACAGTAGTGGAAAGTACTCTCCTGTTTCTAAAACTGAGGGACAGTAGTGTAAAGTACTCTCCTGTTCCTAAAACTGAGGGACAGTAGTGGAAAGTACTCTCCTGTTCCTAAAACTGAGGGACAGTAGTGGAAAGTACTCTCCTGTTTCTAAAACTAAGGGACAGTAGTGGAAAGTACTCTCCTGTTCCTAAAACTGAGGGACAGTAGTGGAAAGTACTCTCCTGTTTCTAAAACTAAGGGACAGTAGAGGAAAGTACTCTCATGTTTCTAAAACTGAGGGACAGTAGTGGAAAGTACTCAGAGATGTTCCACGTATGACGTCATGTCTTGACAAAGATAGTCCCAGGTCTAAACAAGATTATCTATGAGCGGCCCCACGAGTGTGTCTGAGGGGTTACACTTGCCGGTGATACAAGAAACACACATTCACCCCTAAACTAGGAATGGCCCCAGACTTGGGCTTGTTTAGTTATTGCCGTTACGTTTGTTCTCTTCGTCAAACCACTTCTCACTGAAACATAGACAAGAACAACCTCATGGAGTGCTAGGAGGCACACTTGAACACATTATAAGAGGCACACTTGAACACACCATAGAAGGCACCTTGTATATTTGCTAGAATATATATTGTATATGTTGTCACATAAAACAACTGATTGATTGTAAGTTTATTTATATGTTAATAGTTACAATCGTAGTGACGTCAATCCTAATTACTACAATCCTAGTGACGTCAATCCTAATTACTACAATCCTAGTGACGTCAATCCTAATGACTACAATCGTAGTGACGTCAATCCTAATGACTACAATCCTAGTGACGTCAATCCTAATGACTACAATCGTAGTGACGTCAATCCTAATGACTACAATCCTAGTGACGTCAATCCTAATGACTACAATCCTAGCTACTCACCACCCAACAACGTTCTCCGGTTCGTCACACTTGAAGCTGACCTCGTTGTAGACAAGTCCTCCAGGACAACTTCCCTTCTGGGGCATAACTCCGTTCCTGCAGATGTAGAACTTCTGGCAGTCCTCAGGGTGGGGGTAGGTGGGGTGGGGCAGAGCCCTACCGGTGGGACCAATCACCTCCCCGTCGGGACAGGAGAAACCATCATCTAGCAAGTCTAGGGACAGAGAAACAAGGGTCAAGGGTTTGACTCCTCTGGAGGGGGAGCGTTCTAGCATAGCACGTGGTTTGTCCTGTACCACTCACCCTTCTTGCTGTTGAAGCAGTTTGTCATGTCAAGGTAACACTCACCCTTATCGCTGTTGAAGCAGTTTGTCATCTCAAGGTAACACTCACCCTTCTTGCTGTTGAAGCAGTTTGTCCTGTCAAGGTAACATTCACCCTTCTTGCTGTTGAAGCAGTTTGTCCTGTCAAGTAACACCCTTCTTGCTGTTGAAGCAGTTTGTCCTGTCAAGGTAACACTCACCTTTCTTGCTGTTGAAGCAGTTTGTCCTGTCAAGTTAACACCCTTTTGCTGTTGAAGCAGTTTGTCATGTCAAGGTAACACTCACCCTTCTTGCTGTTGAAGCAATTTGTCCTGTCAAGTTAACACCCTTTTTGCTGTTGAAGCAGTTTGTCATGTCAAGGTAACACTCACCCTTCTTGCTGTTGAAGCAATTTGTCCTGTCAAGTTAACACCCTTCTTGCTGTTGAAGCATTTTGTCATGTCAAGGTAACACTCACCCTTCTTGCTGTTGAAGCAGTCTGTTCTGTGGCTCTCTGAGGGCCAAGCGCATGTGCTCCTAATATCATCGTAGATGAGTCCTGGGGGACAGGGCAGCTCGTTGGTGACGCCCTCCACGCAGTTGAAGAACTTGTCACACACTTGCGGGTCCGAGTGCCGGAAGTAGCCGTTAGCTCTCGGGCATCCCGGGCTTGGCCTGGGATCCTCTGAGGAGATAAACAGAGCGTCATAGGAGGCACATGCTCTATCATTGAGACACATGCCCTATCATTGATGGCACATGCTCTATCATTGATGGCACATGCTCTATCATTGAGGCACATGTTCTATCATTGAGGCACATGCTCTATCATTGAGACACATGCTCTATCATTGAGGTGCATGCTCTATCATTGAGGCACATACCTTATCATTGATGGTACATGCTTTATCATTGAGGTACATGCTCTATCATTGAGGTACATGCTCTATCATTGAGGTACAGGTTTTGTCAGTGAGATGAGGACTGCACAGTCTATGGTGGACCACTTCACCAAACTCGGTGGTATAGAGTAGTACTCACGTAGTTCCGTCCTGTCTCCACAGTCGATGTTGGCGGGGATGTCGCAGCGAGCAGAGTTGGGGTTCGTGTCGTCGAACACGAGACCATCTGGACAGAGCTTCTCCTCCGGCTGACCTTGGGAGCACTTGTAGTAGAGGTCACACTGGACCGGGTCGGGGAAATATCCGGTCTTCTCTGGACACTTGTCCTCACAGGAGGACCATCTCACTGAGACACAAGGAGTTACATCAGACTAGGACACTCACTGAGACACAAGGAGTTACATCAGACTAGGACACTCACTGAGGCACAATGAGTTACATCAGACTAGGACACTCACTGAGACACAAGGAGGTACATCAGACTAGGGCACTCACTGAGACACAAGGAGTTACATCAAACTAGGACACTCACTGAGACACAAGGAGTTACATCAGACTAGGACACTCACTGAGACACAAGGAGTTACATCAGACTAGGACACTCACTGAGACACAAGGAGTTACATCAACTAGGGCACTCACTGAGACACAAGGAGTTACATCAAACTAGGACACTCACTGAGACACAAGGAGGTACATCAGACTAGGGCACTCACTGAGACACAAGGAGTTACATCATACTAGGACACTCACTGAGACACAAGGAGGTAAATCAGACTAGGACACTCACTGAGACACAAGGAGGTACATTAGACTAGGACACTCACTGAGACACAAGGAGGTACATAAGACTAGGACACTCACTGAGACACAAGGAGTTACATCAGACTAGTACACTCACTGAGACACAAGGAGGTACATCAGACTAGGACACGCACTGAGACACAAGGAGGTACATGTGTTATGATGGTCGTGATAAGTAGGTCGTCCTTAAATACCCGATTATTATACAACCTAGGTTTAGTCCGTGGCTAACAATCCTAGCAGTGTAAAAGGGAACTATCAGAACACGTAACATACTACAGTATACCTGTATTTAAAACAGGTCGAGGAAAGATAGATGTAACGCACGTGAGAGGGGCTAGATGTAAAGCTTGTGAGAAGAGCTAGATGTAAAACTTGTGAGAAGAGCTAGATGTGAAGCTTGTGAGAAGAGCTAGATGTGAAGCTTGTGAGAAGAGCTAGATGTGAAGCTTGTGAGAAGAGATAGATGTGAAGCTTGTGAGAAGGGCTAGAGGTAAAGCTTGTGAGAAGAGCTAGATGTGAAGCTTGTGAGAAGGGCTAGATGTGAAGCTTGAGAGAAGGGCTAGATGAAAGCTTGTGAGAAGGGCTAGATGTGAAGCTTGTAAGAAGAGCTAGATGTGAAGCTTGTGAAAAGGGCTAGATGTAAAGCTTGTGAGAAGGGCTAGATGTGAAGCTTGTGAGAAGGGCTAGATGTAAAGCTTGTGAGAAGGGCTAGATGTGCAGCTTGTGAGAAGGGCTAGAGGTAAAGCTTGTGAGAAGAGCTAGATGTGAAGCTTGTGAGAAGAGCTAGATGTGAAGCTTGAGAGAAGGGCTAGATGAAAGCTTGTGAGAAGGGCTAGATGTGAAGCTTGTGAGAAGGGCTAGAGGTAAAGCTTGTGAGAAAGGCTAGAGGTAAAGCTTGTGAGAAAATCTAGATGTGAAGCTTGTGAGAAGGGCTAGAGGTAAAGCTTGTGAGAAGGGCTAGAGGTAAAGCTTGTGAGAAGAGCTAGATGTGAAGCTTGTGAGAAGAGCTAGATGTGAAGCTTGAGAGAAGGGCTAGATGAAAGCTTGTGAGAAGGGCTAGATGTGAAGCTTGTGAGAAGGGCTAGAGGTAAAGCTTGTGAGAAGGGCTAGAGGTAAAGCTTGTGAGAAGGGCTAGATGAAAGCTTGTGAGAAGGGCTAGATGTGAAGCTTGTGAGAAGGGCTAGAGGTAAAGCTTGTGAGAAGGGCTAGATGTGAAGCTTGTGAGAAGAGCTAGATGTGAAGCTTGAGAGAAGGGCTAGATGAAAGCTTGTGAGAAGGGCTAGAGGTAAAGCTTGTGAGAAGGGCTAGAGGTAAAGCTTGTGAGAAGGGCTAGAGGTAAAGCTTGTGAGAAGAGCTAGAGGTAAAGCTTGTGAGAAGAGCTAGAGGTAAAGCTTGTGAGAGGAGCTAGAGGTTATGCTTATTGATGGCAATCATGTCCTTCACTCTCTATGAACACAATACTCCTAAGATCCCATTAGTGAAAGCTTCTTTGTTGTGTCCAATCGGCAGGAGAGAATGTGTTGGCCTTTCACACTTTCTAGGTGTTGGGCTCACTGGAGTGAATCTCCCTGGGCTCACTGGAGCGAGTCTCCCTGGGCTCAAGAAACCACAAGGTTTGAACATTTCACGGCCTTTTGGGCGGGAATAAGATGACATTGTCAGCCATGTTCGTTGAACACAACAGACAGTGGAGCTCTGATAAACACCTCTAACGTATTGACAGTCTGACACTGTTATATCTAGTAGCAGTCTGTCACTGTTATATCTAGTAGCAGTATATCACTGTTATATCTAGTAGCAGTTTATCACTTATATTTATTAGCAGTATGACACTGTTATATCTAGTAGCAGTCTGTCACTGTTATATCTAGTAGCAGTCTGTCACTGTTGTATCTAGTAGCAGTCTGTCACTGTTATATCTAGTAGCAGTATATCACTGTTATATCTAGTAGCAGTATATCACTGTTATATCTAGTAGCAGTATATCACTGTTATATCTAGTAGCAGTCTGTCACTGTTGTATCTAGTAGCAGTCTGTCACTGTTATATCTAGTAGCAGTCTGTCACTGTTATATCTAGTAGCAGTCTGTCACTGTTATATCTAGTAGCAGTATATCACTGTTATATCTAGTAGCAGTATATCACTGTTATATCTAGTAGCAGTTTATCATTTATATTTATTAGCAGTCTGACACTGTTATATCTAGTAGCAGTCTGTCACTGTTATATCTAGTAGCAGTATAGTACTGTTATATCTAATAGCAGTATATCACTGTTATATCTAATAGCAGTATATCACTGTTATATCTAATAGCAATATATCACTGTTATACCTAGTAGCAGTCTGTCACTGTTATATCTAGTAGCAGTCTGTCACTACCCATTCAAGACAATCACTTTCACTCCTCTGGATCCATAACATTAGCTAATTTATTTGGTCAACACCTAGACTAGACCGGGTTCTATAACCAGTTGGACCACAAACATAATATGATCAATAAAGACCACTTGTTGAAAGTACGCAAGAGCTCTGTCGTAACAAATATATCAGCAGGAGGTGAATGGACCTGTGCTATCGAGAAGTGGGACAAAGAGTGGTTTCCGTGGCCAGTTTCAAGCGAGTGTGATTCACCAGCACTTAGCGCTCTCCTTCTACCACTGGCTGCTTGGTGATATAGACTACCACTGGCTGCTTGGTGATATAGACTACCACTGGCTGCTTGGTGATATAGACTACCACTGGCTGCTTGGTGATATAGACTACCACTGGCTGCTTGGTGATATAGACTACCACTGGCTCCTTGGTGATATAGACTACCACTGGCTGCTTGGTGATATAGACTACCACTGGCTGCTAGGTGATATAGACTACCACTGGTTGCTTGTTGATATAGACTACCAATGGCTGCTTGGTGATATAGACTACCACTGGCTGCTTGGTGATATAGACTACCACTAGCTGCTTGGTGATATAGACTACCACTGGCTGCTTGGTGATATAGACTACCAATGGCTGCTTGGTGATATAGACTACCACTGGCTGCTTGGTGATATAGACTACCCCTAGCTACCACCAGCTCCTTGGTGATATAACTACCTCCAGCTACCACTATCTCTTTGGTGATATAACTACCTCCAGCTACCACTAGCTCCTTGGTGATATAGACTACCACTGGCTGCTTGGTGATATAGACTACCACTGGCTGCTTGGTGATATAGACTACCCCTAGCTACCACCAGCTCCTTGGTGATATAACTACCTCCAGCTACCACTAGCTCTTTGGTGATATAACTACCTCCAGCTACCACTAGCTCCTTGGTGATATAGACTACCACTGGCTGCTTGGTGATATAGACTACCCCTAGCTACCACCAGCTCCTTGGTGATATAACTACCTCCAGCTATCACTAGCTCCTTGAAGATATAGATTACCACCAGCTCCTTGGTGATATAGACTACCTCCAGCTACACTAGCTCCTTGGTGATATAGACTATCTCCAGCTACACTAGCTCCTTGGTGATATAGACTACCTCCAGCTACACTATCTCCTTGGTGATATAGACCATCTCCAGCTACACTAGCTCCTTGGTGATATAGATTCCCAGGCAATGAGCTACTGTAGGACTGTGTTAATGTTGTATGAGTACTTACCAAGCAGTAGAAGGGTCACTAGGGCCAGGGACTGTCTCTGTACAGCCATTGTGAAGTGTCTGTGGGCACGTGTAGCTACTGTATGACTGTATCACCCCCCCTACCCCACAGTTATATACCACCCGCTCCGCTCGTGAATTCCTCCCACTTCTGACGCTATCTCGTTCCAAGCAACAAGGGCCCAAGTCACATGAAGAAAGATCATATCTCGGTAACAGCACTTTGAGTATATGATCGTCACAGTGGTCGTATCCCACAAACTGTCCCACTAGTCCTGGTATATTCACAGTGCCATATCCCACAAACTGTCCCACTTGTCCATGGTATCTTCACAGTGGCCATATCCCACAAACTGTCCCACTAGTCCTGGTATATTCACAGTAGCCATATCCCACAAACTGTCCCACTAGTCCTGGTAGTATTCACAGTGGCCATATCCCACAAACTGTCCCACTAGTCCTGGTATATTCACAGTGGCCATATCCCACAAACTGTCCCACTAGTCCTGGTATATTCACAGTGGATCACTAATGTCCCACTTCACACGGGAACCAACTGTCCCACTAGTCCTGGTATATTCACAGTGGCCATATCCCACAAACTGTTCCCACTAGTCCTGGTATATTCACAGTGGCATATCCCACAAACTGTCCCACTAGTCCTGGTATATTCACAGTGGCCATATCCCACAACTGTCCCACTAGTCCTGGTATATTCACAGTGGTCATATCCCACAAACTGTCCCACTAGTCCAGGTATCTTCACAGTGGCCATATCCCAAAAACTGTCCCACTAGTCCTGGTATATTCACAGTGGCCATATCCCACAAACTGTCCCACTAGTCCTGGTGTATTCACAGTGGCCATATCCCACAAACTGTCCCACTAGTCCTGGTATATTCACAGTGGTCATATCCCACAAACTGTCCCACTAGTCCTGGTGTATTCACAGTGGCCATATCCCACAAACTGTCCCACTAGTCCTGGTAGTATTCACAGTGGCCATATCCCACAAACTGTCCCACTATTCCTGGTATATTCACAGTGGTCATATCCCACAAACTGTCCCACTAGTCCTGGTATATTCACAGTGGTCATATCCCAAAACTGTCCCACTTGTCCTGGTATATTCACAGTGGCCATATCCCACAAACTGTCCCACTAGTCCTGGTATATTCACAGTGGCCATATCCCACAAACTGTCCCACTAGTCCTGGTATATTCACAGTGGCCATATCCCACAAACTGCCCACTAGTCCTGGTATATTCACAGTGGTCATATCCCACAAACTGTCCCACTAGTCCTGGTATATTCACAGTGGTCCATATCCCACAAACTGTCCCACTAGTCCTGGTATATTCACAGTGGCCATATCCCACAAACTGTCCCACTAGTCCTGGTATATTCACAGTGGCATATCCCACAAACTGCCCACTAGTTCTGGTATATTCACAGTGGCCCATATCCCACAAACTGTCCCACTAGTCCTGGTATATTCACAGTGGCCATATCCCACAAACTGTCCCACTAGTCCTGGTATATTCACAGTGGCCATATCCCACAAACTGTCCCACTAGTCCTGGTATATTCACAGTGGCATATCCCACAAACTGCCCACTAGTCCTGGTATATTCACAGTGGTCATATCCCACAAACTGTCCCACTAGTCCTGGTATATTCACAGTGGCCATACCCACAAACTGTCCCACTAGTCCTGGTATATTCACAGTGGCCATATCCCACAAACTGTCCCACTAGTCCTGGTATATTCACAGTGGCATATCCCACAAACTGTCCCACTAGTCCTGGTATATTCACAGTGGCCATATCCCACAAACTGTCCCACTAGTCCTGGTATATTCACAGTGGCCATATCCCACAAACTGTCCCACTAGTCCTGGTATATTCACAGTGGCCATATCCCACAAACTGTCCCACTTGTCCAGGTATCTTCACAGTGGCCATATCCCACAAACTGCCCCACTAGTCCTGGTATATTCACAGTGACCATATCCCACAAACTGTCCCACTAGTCCTGGTATATTCACAGTGACCATATCCCAAAAACTGTCCCACTTGTCCTGGTATATCCACAGTGGCCATATCCCACAAACTGTCCCACTTGTTCCTGTAAAAGATTCACTTGACGTTAAACTCGAGCTTTTGGGGACGGAATGAAGCCAGATAGCTCAGTGGTTTGGAGAGATTAACCAACGTCCCTGAGCCCTGTATTAAACAAGGAGGGATAATATCAGGGACTGTTCCTTGTCCCTAAAATATCTCTGATATTAAACTAAATAGACAATATCCGGTGACGTTTACAGAATGATTTACACAGACTAAACGGTTGTAGTTATAGACATATTGCTATGTTCACTGTTTATTATTCAGAGTAGATCTATGGATGGCTCAAATACCCACACGTGTGGCCACATGGAATGGAGCGTCGGTCTCGTTGGTCTGGTTTGCCGATGAAGGTAAGTCAGGGCTCGACAACAGATTGAATATAGTGGGTTCCAATCAGGAGAACATATTGTGATAGTGGGCTACAAGCGTGTGTGATAGTGGGCTACAAGCGTGTGTGATAGTGGGCTAAAAGCGTGTGTGATAGTGGGCTACAAGCGTGTGTGATAGTGGGCTACAAGCGTGTGTGATAGTGGGCTACAAGCAGGTGTGATAGTGGGCTACAAGCAGGTGTGATGGTGGGCTACAAGCGTGTGTGATAGTGGGCTACAAGCGTGTGTGATAGTGGGCTACAAGCGTGTGTGATAGTGGGCTACAAGCGTGTGTGATGGTGGGCTACAAGCGTGTGTGATAGTGGGCTACAAGCAGGTGTGATGGTGGGCTATAAGCATGTGTGATGGTGGGCTACAAGCATGTGTGATGGTGGGCTACAAGCAGGTGTGATAGTGGGCTACAAGCGTGTGTGATAGTGGGCTACAAGCGTGTGTGATAGTGGGCTACAAGCGTGTGTGATAGTGGGCTACAAGCGTGTGTGATGGTGGGCTACAAGCATGTGTGATGGTGGGCTACAAGCATGTGTGATGGTGGGCTACAAGCAGGTGTGATGGTGGGCTACAAGCGTGTGTGATAGTGGGCTACAAGCGTGTGTGATAGTGGGCTACAAGCGTGTGTGATGGTGGGCTACAAGCGTGTGTGATAGTGGGCTACAAGCAGGTGTGATGGTGGGCTATAAGCATGTGTGATGGTGGGCTACAAGCATGTGTGATGGTGGGCTACAAGCAGGTGTGATAGTGGGCTACAAGCGTGTGTGATAGTGGGCCACAACTCAAGCAGGCGAGCCCGGCTCGTAGCAAACTAAGAGTGCTATGTCACTTGGTCCATTCTAGCACGTACTCACACACCCGGCGGTGAACGAAGACACCGACAAATTAAATGTCGTGATTTGATGTCACTTCCTTGACGAATCTACATAACAGTTGATCAAAACTAATAATTGGTTTGTGTTTGCTGATTGTTCTGACAGCAGATGAGAGAGCGTCAAGTTACAGCTTCACTGTTTTCATGGGAAAGTGGAGAGTTGTCGGGGCGGGAGAAAAATACCAGGAAAACAATTCAAGGTGAAGATGATCTCTAGTCAAGCACTGCCTGCTTACACTGTCCATAGCACTGTGTCTGATACACAAGTCTGCTTACACTGTCCATAGCACTGTGTCTGATGCACAAGTCTGCTTACACTGTCCATACCACTGTGTCTGAAACACAAATCTGCTTACACTGTCCATACCACTGTGCCTGATGCACAAGCCTGCTTACACTGTCCATAACACTGTGTCTGATGCACAAGTCTGCTTACACTGTCCATAGCACTGTGCCTGATGCACAAGTCTGCTTACACTGTCCATAGCACTGTGTCTGATACACAAGTCTGCTTACACTGTCCATAGCACTGTGCCTGATGCACAAGCCTGCTGACACTGTCCATAACACTGTGTCTGATGCACAAGTCTGCTTACACTGTCCATAGCACTGTGCCTGATGCACAAGTCTGCTTACACTGTCCATACCACTGTGTCTGAAACACAAATCTGCTTACACTGTCCATACCACTGTGCCTGATGCACAAGTCTGCTTACACTGTCCATACCACTGTGTCTGAAACACAAATCTGCTTACACTGTCCATACCACTGTGCCTGATGCACAAGTCTGCTTACACTGTCCATACCACTGTCTGATACACAAGTCTGCTTACACTGTCCATACCACTGTGCCTGATGCACAAGTCTGCTTACACTGTCCATAGCACTGTCTGATGCACAAGTCTGCTTACACTGTCCATACCACTGTTCCTGATGCACAAGTCTGCTTACACTGTCCATACCACTGTCTGATGCACAAGTCTGCTTACATTGTCCATACCACTGTGCCTGATACACAAGTCTGCTTACACTGTCCATACCACTGTGCCTGATGCACAAGTCTGCTTACACTGTCCATAGCACTGTGTCTGATACACAAGTCTGCTTATACTGTCCATACCACTGTCTGACGCACAAGCCTGCTTACACTGTCCATACCACTGTGCCTGATACACAAGTCTGCTTACACTGTCCATACCACTGTGCCTGATGCACAAGTCTGCTTACACTGTCCATAGCACTGTGTCTGATACACAAGTCTGCTTATACTGTCCATACCACTGTCTGACGCACAAGCCTGCTTACACTGTTCATAGCACTGTGCCTGATGCACAAGTCTGCTTACACTGTCCATAGCACTGTGTCTGATACACAAGTCTTCTTACACTGTCCATTCCACTGTGTCTGATACACAAGTCTGCTTACACTGTCCATAGCACTGTGCCTGATGCACAAGCCTGCTTACACTGTCCATACCACTGTGCCTGATGCCCAAGCCTGCTTACACGGTCCATACCACTATGCCTGATACACAAGTCTGCTTACACTGTCCATACCACTGTCTGATGGACAAGCCTGCTTACATGGTACATACCACTGTGCCTGATGCACAAGCCTGCTTACACTGTCCATACCACTGTGCCTGATGTCCAAGCCTGCTTACACGGTCCATACCACTATGCCTGATACACAAGTCTGCTTACACTGTCCATACCACTGTCTGATGGACAAGCCTGCTTACATGGTACATACCACTGTGCCTGATGCACAAGTCTGCTTACACTGTCCATACCACTGTGCCTGATGCACAATCCTGCTTACATGGTCCATACCACTGTGCCTGATGCACAAGTCTGCTTACACTGTCCATACCACTGTCTGATGGACAAGCCTGCTTACATGGTCCATACCACTGTGCCTGATGCACAAGTCTGCTTACACTGTCCATACCACTGTCTGATGGACAAGTCTGCTTACACTGTCCATACCACTGTGCCTGATGCACAAGCCTGCTTACACTGTCCATAACACTGTGTCTGATGCACAAGTCTGCTTACACTGTCCATAGCACTGTGCCTGATGCACAAGTCTGCTTACACTGTCCATACCACTGTCTGATACACAAGTCTGCTTACACTGTCCATAGCACTGTGCCTGATGCACAAGTCTGCTTATACTGTCCATACCACTGTGCCTGATACACAAGTCTGCTTACATGGTCCATACCACTGTGCCTGATGCCCAAGCCTGCTTACACTGTCAATAGCACTGTGCCTGATGCCCAAGTCTGCTTACACTGTCCATAGCACTGTGCCTGATGCACAAGTCTACTTATACTGTCCATACCACTGTCTGATGCGCAAGTCTGCTTACACTATCCATACCACTCACTGTGTCTAATGCACAAGCCTGCTTACACTGTCCATGGGTTTGTTTACATGGTCCATATAATTGTGTTTGGGGTACAAACTAGTATCCTGTATCATTGTAGTGTCCTGGAGCTAGGGACAGTGCTAGGGACCTCCTGACTGTAGTATCCTGGAACTAAGGACAGTGCTAGGGACCTCCTGACTGTAGTATCCTGGAACTAAGGACAGTGCTAGGGACCTCCTGACTGTAGTATCCTGGAGCTAAGGACAGTGCTAGGGGCATCCTGACTGTAGTATCCTGGAGCTAAGGACAATGCTAGGGACCTCCTGACTGTAGTAATCTGGAGCTAAGGACAGTGCTAGGGACCTCCTGACTGTAGTAACCTGGAGCTAAGGACAGTGCTAGGGACCTCCTGACTGTAGTAATCTGGAGCTAAGGACAGTGCTAGGGACCTCCTGACTGTAGTAATCTGGAGCTAAGGACAGTGCTAGGGACCTCCTGACTGTAGTAACCTGGAGCTAAGGACAGTGCTAGGGACCTCCTGACTGTAGTAACCTGGAGCTAAGGATAGTGCTAGGGACCTCCTGACTGAAGTAATCTGGAGTTAAGGAGAGTGCTAGGGACCTCCTGACTGAAGTAATTTGGAGCTAAGGACAGTGCTAGGGACCTCCTGACTGTAGTAACCTGGATCTAGGGACAGTGCTAAGGACCTCCTGACTGTAGTATCCTGGAGCTAGGGACAGTTCTAGGGACCTCCTGACTGTTGTAACCTGGAGCTAGGGACAGTGCTAGGGACCTCCTGACTGTATCCTGGAACTAGGGACAGGTGTGTCAACCACAGACCCTTAGAATGGGAATCTGGGAACATCTGTTGAAATACTCAACAAACAACCACTAAATGCTGTCATTGATTTATTCACGACGTCTCACTACCCGTCCGGCTTATATTCGTATGTGCAGTGGCTATTATAATAGTGTACGGATTATGAAGGTACAATTTATAGTAAATGTGCATCTATTTGTATGGAGGGAGAGAGGGAAAACTATTTAGGAAAAAACACTCTCAGTACTTCCAGCTGTGAGTCAAACTAGACCAGTCTAGACCAGGCTAGACCAGACTAGATCAAACTAGATCAGACTAGACCAGACTAGACCAGACCAGACTAAACCAAACTAGACCAGACTAGACCAGACTAGACCAGACCAGACAAGACCAGACTAGACCAGGCTAGACCAGACTAGACCAAACTAGACCAGACTAGACCAGTTTAGACCAGACCAGACAAGACCAGACTAGACCAAACTAGACTAAACTAGACCAGACTAGACCAGACCAGACAAGACCATACTAGATTAGACTAGACCAGACTATACTAGACCATACCAGACTAGATTAGACTATACCAGACCAGACTAGACCACACTAGACTAGACCAGACTAGACCAGATTAGACCAGAATAAAACAGACTAGATCAGACTAGACCATACCAGACAGGACCAAACTAGATTAGACTAGACCAGACTAGACCAGATTACCAGACTAGACGTAGACCAGACTAGACCAGACTAGACCAGACTAGACCAACTAACCGACTACCAGATTAGACCAGACTAGACCAGACTAGGCCAGGCTAGACCAGCCTAGACCAGACTATACCAGATCATACTAGACCAGACCAGACTAGACCAGACTAGATTAGACCAGACCAGACGCTAGACTAGACCAGACTAGACTAGACCATACTAGACTAGATTGACTAAATAGACCAGACTAACGACACCCAGACTAGACCAGACTAGACCAGACTAGACCAACTAGACCAGATTAGATCGGGCTAGACCAGACTATACCAGATTAGACAGACTAAACCAGACTATATCAGAATTAGATCAGACTAAATCAGACTAGATCACTAGATCAGACTAGATCAGACTAGACCAGATAGACTAGACCAGACTAGACAGAGCAGACTAGACTAAGACCAGTCTAGACTAGACCAGACTAGACCAGATTAGATCAGACCAGACTAGACTAGACCAGCTAGAGCAGACTAGACCAGACTAGACCAGACTTAGACAGACCAGACATACTAGACCATACCAGAATAACAGACTAATCAGACTAGACTAACCAGACTAGACTAGACCAGACTAGACCCAGATTAGACCAGAATAAACAGACTAGATCAGACTAGACATCCAGACAAGACCAACTAGATTAGAACTAGTCCTAAGACTTAATCAGATTAACCTAGACTAGACAGTACTAACCAGACTAGACAGTACTAACCTAACTAGCAGATAGTCCCAACTAGACAGACTTGATTCATACACTATTTAGGTCCTAGCTCTAGCAGTTTATCTCCTATTTCTAGCAGTTTATCTCCTAGCTCTAGCAGTTTATCTCCTATTTCTAGCAGTTTTTATCTCCTAACTCTAGCAGTTTATCTCCTAGCGCTAATAGCACTAAGTATTGTTGGAGCCAATTCTCTTACGTGATGCTGTTTGCTTAGGTCACGCCCTGTTAGCACGGCTGGGCTATTAGCGCCGACACTTACTGAGCCGCATGGTATGTAACAATATTATAACCCTCGCTATCTGATGCCAGAGAGTGTTCGGTAACAAACCAGAACTTCTGCCAGCCAACTGGTCCTGTGACCTTTGACCTCAGAGATGAATGAATGACCGGTACTTCCCAGGACTGAGAGAAATGTCGTCATTGCATCAGAACAGATACCAGGATAGCAGGAGTTGACTTCCTGGTTGACTTGATTGCGAGTTTAGTTAGAGAAACAATGATTGGAACTGTGACTTACAGGAGCGAGGGGTCTTGTAGCAACAATTAATAAACCAGGAAAACTGTAATTACATTTGTTTATTAAAGAGATTGCTCAAACTTACATCTCATGTTACAATAAATAAATAACCACAACAAAACTGCAACAAGTCTTACATTGTGTACTCTCTGGCAGATTCTTTAAATATAGAACAGGTTGGGAAGTATGAGAAATAGCACCAGATTTTGCTGAAAACTGCTGTAAATTATGGATTAGAGTATCAGTTATTATGAGTGAAAGACTCTGACCAAGAGACGAACCCGGTTCTTGCAGATTTCGTCCCAAGACTTGGTTCGTGGCAGGAGAATGTGTGTGCAGAGAGTAGCCGACAATAGCCAACAGTACCAGACACGGACGGAAGTAATGGGCGGTGTAATCATGTGGAAAGACGGACATGAGGAGAACCTGATAAAGATGGATAGCTCAGTGGTACAACGCGAACACTGAGAGGTCCCAGGTTCAAGTCCAGTCTCTTATATCGTCAGCATTCAGCTCCTCTTCCTGTTGACGTTCACCTGGTCAAAGATGCGTCGGTCACCAAAGTCCTTCTTTCCATCACCATCAGCGTCTCATAGAGCACCTTGAAGTCCGGGTGGTCTTTGTACCACTCTTCACTGTAACCACACCACAAGTCCATCTGTATCTATGATTGTTAATACCACAAGTCAATCTGTATCTATGATTGTTAATACCACAATTCAATTTGTATCTATGATTGTGAATAGCACCGCAAGTTCATCTGTTTGAGAGCACTCTAGTGTATTTGGTGCCTTCTAGAGTCTATAGATTCGTCAAGCCTCTATATCAGTGGTTCTTAACCTTTTTTTGTTCACGGTACACTATTATTTGTTGTAAGTCCTCGTAGTACTTGGTCACGCACATGCACAAAGACTTATCTAAGTTGAACAGTAAATGTGTGTGTTTGTCTACTTGACCACGAATTGGACTTTTGTCTAAGAACCGAAAAGACTATCAGAAATTACTCAACACTCTGATTGTAAACCATTAAATTCTCTGGAAAATAATTATATCAAAGCTTACTTACTCTATGGCACTAGGAACTCCAATAAAGTTTATTGCCAAACTTACAAAAGTAAGCCACCTATCCCTATCTTGAGCTAGTTATATCCAGTCCACCTCATCATACCCTATCTCTATCCTGAGATAGTTATATCCAATCCACCTCATCACACCCCATCTCTATCCTGAGCTAGTTCTATCCAGTCCAACTCATTATATCTATTTCAGGTCCATTCTAATGTTATCCTCCCATCTGCGTGTAAGTCTTCCCAATGGTCTCTTCCCATTGGGTTTGCCAATCAGTGCCTTGACAAGATTCTAGATTCTTCCATTCGCGCAGCATGTCCTTCCACCTTAATCTACGAGACTTTATTATCCTGACAATGTTCTATTATGAGTACAGTGTATGTAACTCATCACTATTCAACCTCCTCCACCCCCCAGTAGCCTCATCTCCTTGTTTTTCGAGTACCCTAAGTTTTTTTCATTATTTAAGGTAAGAGAACACGTTTCACACCCATAAATGCTTTCGGAACATTTTTATCTAATTTCCTTTGAGAATCAATGTTGAATGATTCAATAACTTTTAACTATTTCTTTACTAACATTAAGATAACGTTGAAAATGTCGTGACACATCCTTTGAGGACCCTCGGTCTAGAACGAAGGAGAGGAAACGACTAAGCCTCTATAAGAAATTAATATAAATTATGTTATCAACGTTTAATGAGATGAAGGTAACTTCTGAAAATAATCTTAACTCAGCTCTAAAAATAAAAAATAAACATAGTTTGGTTCTAGGCTCGCTTGTGAATAGTTTACCTTTTTGGTGGGTTTCTCCAGGGTCCCTTGAATTACATTTCTAGTAGTAATGTGTGATGTTTTAGGTTAAATGAGATCCTTTTATCAAATATGTTCCTTACATTTTAAAATATTTACTCAGGAGGAACTCTTGACATCCTGATTCCCAAACTTTTTGAGAGGTTGTCAGGTTTTGGAGGAGGTATTTTGTTGAGCGGTTGGAATTCATTAATTGAAAACAAATAAATACAAATTTAAGAAAGTTTATTTATTTGACATTTCTTTTCATGCTTACAATTCATCAAAAAACACTTTCTGAATACATGAAACAATAAATAAACTTGTATAAAGATAATAGAGCAATCATTGTTGTACCTGTCAGCAACTTTCAGACAATCCCTGACAAGTATCAGCTGGACATGTTTACACTGACAAGTATCCTGGACATGTTTACACTGACAAGTATCCTAGACATGTTTACACTGGCAAGTTGTCCAGTTAAAGACGTGTCTAATGGACATTATCTTAGACTGAGCTATTACAGTCACTCTTTAGGCATAACAATCAATGGCGTGACACCCAGTCCCGTAGGGGGAATGGGGGGGGGGGGAATGTATAAGGGGGCATCGCGAAAGGGAACTTTAAATTACTATACATTTTGTGGAAATAGTTGTAATCAAATAACTTATGTCCTGATTATTGACAATTTAGATAGTTGAATATGTTTATCATAAAATGTTTAGATTATAACTAAGAGATAGCATTATTTCAACTATTTCATTCTGTTTTGGTGACATTCCAACACAAAACTGAGGCTAAAACAGTCATTAAAAGGTGTTAGTACTTTAATTAGTAATCATTTAGGACTATTAATTATTTCTTATAACATTTATTAAGGTGTTAGATGACTTTGAAAAAGGGGCCTCGAAAATAAATATTGCGGGGGAGAGGGGTGGGGCAAGCTAAATCTGTTACGCCACTGATAACAATCCAAAGCAATAAATCTTAAGTTGACCATTTATTGTTTCAATTAATTGTATTAATCATTATTCTTTAAGCCAATGGAGATAACAATTTTGTACTAAAATAAACCAACCACTGTTAATTGTTCTTATTTCCACCAATGCGGTAATTTACAAGTCTGATAGAAATGATGTTCTCCGAGGCGAATGTGTGAGGTCCAGGGACGAATCCCGGCTGCCTGTGTTGTTGGTTCAGGAGAGCAGCTTGCGATGGATGGAGTCAGCACGTCATGACCTCTGACCTTTGGGTCAACTTACGGCTTCTTAGGCTTGGGCTTGCTGGTAGCCTCTGGCGTGTCTTTGTACCAGTCCTCGCTGAGACCAAACAAACAGAACAAACGTTTCAACACCTTCGTTCAGGAGGATCTGGTTGGAATCCCGGGGGGAAGTGAGGACATGGGTACAAACCGGTTCAAGGAGGTCCGGAACTAGAAGTGTCGCCGAGCTTCGTACATCCGTCAGGAATTATTCTATCAGGCTTTGATAGATTGTACCCGTAACACAATTAGTTGGAGTGTGACGCGGTAATAGAACCAGGGACCTTTGGATGAGTGGGACAGTGCTCTATCGCTGAGCTATCCACAATTTCGTCCGTCATTTGTTTATATATAATCGCGTCTTTACTACCTGTTCGAGTTATACGCCTATGTAATACCTAATTACGTGTCTGTGTTAGGGATGAGGAAGGTTGAAAATAGAGGAAGTGTACCCGCATTTGGATGGAGGGAGAGTGAAAAACTTTTTAAGGGGGGGAAATCGTCAGCACACACTGACGGGATTCGAACCCTGATCTATCGTCGACAGAGAGTGATGCCTTATACCATGTGGTCAGGATAGTTCTTCAATCAAAGCTTAAGGCACGAGTCTAAGATTCACGTATGGAATCATCAGCTACTTGATCTAGCCGTATGAACACATTGAAACGAACGCTACCGATGAATCTGTGTCTTTAGAACACTAGAGCGCCATGTTTGGCGATATTCCTGCGCGCGTCCTGAGTCAATGATTTACTTATCCAAAAAGAGTTTATTAAGAGAATATTAAAAATGATGGAATGATCTTAGGTTACGAATAAAGCCATCCTGGGTTTGATTCCCGTCCAGGTGTCATTTTTAGACAAATTGAAAGGAGGATATTGATAAATGATATGCTTGAAGTACATTACTAAAAGATGCAGTAGGTAAGGGCTGAACTCGGTCTTCCTAGGACAAAGCCACAACGTCACTCTCCTACTGAAGTTCATACAATTGATTAGCAATGATACAACATTGAAGGAAGATACTTAGAATGATAAGATATGCTCATACAAGTACATAATCTACGAAGTGCAGTTTATGTTAGTGATCAGTGCCACTCTTCGAAGGTGACAGTACAAAGCTTAGCAAATACGTCCACTCTCCAGATGACAGTTCATACAACTGCTTAGCAATGATACAACTTAAGGACAGTTCATCATGCTTACTTCAAGTGTCTATAGAGGTGACATTATACATTAGATGATCGTGTCCCTACTTTCTGAGATGGGAAGTTTACAACTGCTTAGCAATGATACAAACTAAACTATTTATTCAAATACAACATTAGCGTTTTGTCACCCGCTTCGATGGTCAGCTGGTCCAAACGTCACTCTCACAATAACGGACTGCCAACGGTGGGAGATCGGTTTCGATTCCTTTCAATGTGTATCTAAAGGGTTTTCCATACGTGTTTTCCCATCTATCTTAACTCAAATGCGGTACACTTGTTCTAAACTCAACCTTCCTCATCCATATTACATAATGTAGCTAGTAGTATAATCCTAACGGTAGGGGACCGAAACGTAATATACCCATTTTTTGTGAAACGTATCTTTGCTCGACATTATCTTCATATTTCCCTTTAGTTATTCGATAAATTTTGCTGTCACAGGTTTATCAATTTCCCAGAATGCCACGTCAAATTACCACGAGCCTAGAAGGGTGGAGACCCCTGAACCACGCGTTTATCCATTCATGAACTTGTTTCAAAAACCAGAGACCATAAAAATAATTGGTCAAACCGTTGAAAACCCTCAAAGGCATCATCGGCCTCCAGTTTTTTTATTTTCGATATCAGAAGATTCAACTGTGTCATTGTGCGTATGAACATATTGTCGTAGAAATAAACTTGTTCATAATGGACGCAAAGCTATTCAAATAACTCCCAGCAATCTGTTTAAAGATTTCAGAGGAATGGAGTTGTTCCTTATTTGCCGCCCGGGTATCGAACCCAGATGTCCTCTCACTGACATACCAGCGTGTCTGGCAACTACAGCTAAAACATTATTTCCCATGTTACGGTTAAAATATGTAAAAAATAAGATAAAAATAATTAATATAAAGTTGAATTGTGACAGAAAATGCTATGTTATGATGTGCTCTGTTTATTTTGAAAGATAGCAGTCTTACCTTGACTGATTACACTATGGTCCTATCTTATAATTACACCATAGTGGACCCAAGCAAGGTAGCAGTCTTACCTTGACTGATTACACTATGGTCCTATTTATAATCTACACCATAGTGGACCCAAGCAAGGTAGCAGTCTTACCTTGACTGATTACACTATGGTCCTATCTTATAATCTACACCCATAGTGGACCCAAGCAAGGTAACAGTCTTACCTGACTGATTACACTATGGTCACTATCTTATAACTCTCACCATAGTGGACCAAGCAAGGTAGCAGTCTTTACCTTGACTGATTACACTATGGTCCTATCTTACAAGTGTGTTTTGTTTGTTTTTCCTTGTGATCGCTGTTCACGGCTCGTTTCCCTGCCTTCTGTATAGTGTCAGTGGCAGTAACGGCCCCATTTGACCTGTGATCATGCTCAACTAAAGACAGTCAGCTGGCGGATGTACTATAACTTCCAACATCCAACTGCTAGTGCCCCCCTCTAATGTAAGGTCAGCCTCACCATCCAGGGACGTTCTCCGGTGCGTCGCACATCTGGGTCACGTCGTTTGTACACCTCTCCGATGGTACAGCCCAGTTCCCGGGGGGTGACGCCGCTCAGACACACGTAGAACTTCTGGCAGTCCTCAGGGTGGGCGTACTTGGGATGGGACACCACCTGTCCCCTCCCGTCAGCCTGCACCTCCTTGGGACACTCGAACCCGTCCTTGAGCTTGTCTGGAAACACAGCACCACCCGATGTTCACTAGCACCCTCTAGATCTATTTCACCCCTCTGACACGGTACAGTTAAAAACAAACTACAGGTAGTTTAAAAGGGATCTAATTAAAAATAATAATCAGCTGAGGATCTAAATAATTTCTAAAAGCAACAAAATCTCAATGTCCAAGCTAGGACTACTCGAAATGGCTTCAATGGCCAATTGTCAAACATTTGCTGGGTAGGGCCCAGACTTAGCCTGGTCCAGTTCCTGTGACTCCCCCTGTCCTGCTACGCAGACCTCACTGCTCCAGTTCCTGTCACTCACCCTGTCCTGCTACGCAGACCTCACTGCTCCAGTTCCTGTCACTCCCCGTGTCCTGCTACCCAGACCTCACTGCTCCAGTTCCTGTCACCCTGTCCTGCTACCCAGACCTCACTGCTCCAGTTCCTGTCATTCACCCTGTCCTGCTACGCAGACCTCACTGCTCCAGTTCCTGTCACTCACTCTGTCCTGCTACCCAGACCTCACTGCTCCAGTTCCTGTCACCCTGTCCTGCTACCCAGACCTCACTGCTCTAGTTCCTGTCACTCCCCGGTCCAGCTACCCAGACCTCACTGCTTCCAGTTCCTGTCACCCTGTTCCTGCTACCCAGACCTCACTGCTCCAGTTCCTGTCACCCTGTCCTGGTACCCAGACCTCACTGCTCTAGTTCCTGTCACTCCCCCGTGTCCTGCTACCCAGACCTCACTGCTCCAGTTCCTGTGACTCACCCTGTCCTGCTACCCAGACCTCACTGCTCTAGTTCCTGTCACTCCCCTGTCCTGCTACCCAGACCTCACTGCTTCCAGTTCCTGTCACTCACTCTGTCCTGCTACCCAGACCTCACTGCTCCCGTTCCTGTGACCACCCTGTCCTGCTACCCAGACCTCACTGCTCCAGTTCCTGTCACCCTGTCCTGCTACCCAGACTTAGCCCGATCCAGTTCCTGTGACTCACCCTCAGTCTTGCCACACCCTGTCCTCCCTGCTGTGTCAGGCCACACACATATCCCCTGGTACTCGTCAAAGTGCAGTCCTGACGTGCAGGCTATCTCCGTGTATTCGCCGCCGATACAGTTGTAGAACACGTGACAGTTGGACGGGTCCGGGTGCGAGAAGAACCCGTTCTTACGAGGACAGTTGTTGTTCCCTTGAGGCGGCTCTGTGGGACAAACAGATGACCACAAGGTTTGAAGGCGTGACCCTTACCTTCATGTCTGAGAGGACACAAGTTTTAAAACTTGTCCAGGTATGGTTCTCTACCTGTGGGGTGCACTTAATATTCCATTTTGAAAGTAGTCATAGCCATTTTATTTAGTACGACATTAAACTTTATAAGTGTTGTTAAAAGCTTTTCATTATGGGGGGGGGGGGGGAAATATTTTCAAGTTACAAAATATGATTACCTATTGACACTAGAGAGAGAGGACACTACAGACAAAGGACACTCACGCAGTTCTATTCTGTCTCCACAGTCCACGTTGAAAGGTTGGTCACACTTGTTTATCTTCCTGATGGTTTCGTCAAACATGAGCCCATCAGGACACAACTTCTCCTTGGCCTTCCCATCCTGACATTCGTAGTACTTGTCACACTGGATAGGATCCTCGTACTGACCATCCTTCTCCGGACACTTGAAGGCTCCATCTAAACAGAACAATATCACTCTCAGTCTTGGACCCTTGCAAACTATACTACCGTTTAGCCACCATTACATCCTTACATCCTTACATCCTCTAAAAACAATCCTTAACACCTTACGTTATGACAACGATACATCTTCACATCCATTCATTCTCATCCTTTTATTTACTAACACATCCTTCCTGGACGCTTAGAGAGGAAGAAATTTGTAGCAACAGACACAAACACAATTATGTACCTTTTGTTCGTATGTTGTGTTTGTGCAAACAGATACTGGTCCGTGAGTGAAGATAGTGCTCACTCATGTTGAGTAACCAGTCACTCGCTCGTGTTGAGTAACCAGTCACTCGCTCGTGTTGAGTAACCAGTCACTCGCTCGTGTTTAGTAACCAGTCACTCGCTCGTGTTGAGTAACCAGTCACTCGTCGTGTTGAGTAACCAGTCACTCGCTCGTGTTGAGTAACAAGTCACTCGCTCGTGTTTAGTAACCAGTCACTCCCTCGTGTTGAGTAACCAGTCACTCGCTCGTGTTGAGTAACCAGTCACTCCCTCGTGTTGAGTAACCAGTCACTCCCTCGTGTTGAGTAACAAGTCACTCGCTCGTGTTGAGTAACAAGTCACTAGCTCGTGTTGAGTAACCAGTCACTCGTGTTGAGTAACCAGTCACTCATGTTGAGTAACCAGTCACTCGCTCGTGTTGAGTAACCAGTCACTCGTGTTGAGTAACCAGTCACTCGCTCGTGTTGAGTAACAAGTTACTCGCTCGTGTTGAGTAACCAGTCACTCGTGTTGAGTAACCAGTCACTCGTGTTGAGTAACCAGTCACTCATGTTGAGTAACCAGTCACTCGCTCGTGTTGAGTAACCAGTCACTCGTGTTGATAACCAGTCACTCGTGTTGAGTAACCAGTCACTCGATCATTACTTCTGTTATATAAATGTTGTGCGCTCTACGTTGGTAGTTTAGCAGAAATGTGCTCGCATTTGTGTGGAGGAAGGGTGGGATTATTAGTAAAAACACCCTCAGAACCCGACCGGGATTTGAACTCCTATCTCCACGTCACAGGAAGTCCAATCTATAACGAGAGTGACGCCTTAGACCCCAGAACCACCGAAGCGGGCGGGACAATGTTGTTCACCTTCTGGCTCATACTGTCCACTGTGGCCGTAGGTTTTGCTAGGGAGTGTACAAGGAAGTGCAAGTGAAGTAGAAAGTTGGGACTGTACTCGAGAGAGCTACAAATAGATGACGTCACAGCCTTCGGAAACACCTAGCTGAGTGGTTCGGGGCGACTGTTGTATCCCAGGGTCTTCAAGTCAAGTGATGTGATACTTTAAGTTAAATATTGTGTAGATATCCTTGATGTTCCCAGCTGCAAAAACATGTGTGTGTGTGTGTGTGTGTGTGTGTGGTGGGCGTGTGTTTGTACCGCGTCTTACTACCCATCTGGGCTATCTGATTATTTACAATAATGGGGTAAGGATGAGAAAGGTAGAATTATTGAGAGGAAATGTAACCGCATTGTCGCGGAGGGAGAGCGGGAAAACTAATAAAGGGAAACCACCCTTACTACACCTGACCGGAATTCAAACCCCGATCTCACCCCCCACCCCACCCAGTCACAGGCAATGCAGTATATTGCGTGATTGACACCTTAGACCACAGAACCACCGGGAGTATTAGCATATCATTTGAAAGATTTAAAACCCAATATTATTTACAAACTTTATAAGCAACCATTTTGAGAACTGGAAATGTATAAATGTAGTGGACGGTTTTTGTTAGGTAAAAAGTGCCACAAGAGGTAGTCAGGAGAAAATAATGCTAGAAGAGGTAGTCAGGAGAATATAATGCTAGAAGAGGTAGTCAGGACAGTATAGTGCTAGAAGAGGTAGTCAGGACAGTATAGTGCTAGAAGAGGTAGTCAGGACAGTATAGTGCTAGAAGAGGTAGTCAGGAGAATATAATGCTAGAAGAGGTAGTCAGGACAATATAATGCTAGAAGAGGTAGTCAGGACAGTATAGTGCTAGAAGAGGTAGTCAGGACAGTATAGTTCTAGAAGAGGTAGTCAGGACAGTATAATGCTAGAAGAGGTAGTCAGGACAGTATAGTTCTAGAAGAGGTAGCCAGGACAGTATAGTGCTAGAAGAGGTAGTCAGGAGAATATAATGCTAGAAGAGGTAGTCAGGACAGTATAGTGCTAGAAGAGGTAGTCAGGACAGTATAATGCTAGAAGAGGTAGTCAGGACAGTATAGTTCTAGAAGAGGTAGCCAGGACAGTATAGTGCTAGAAGAGGTAGTCAGGAGAATATAATGCTAGAAGAGGTAGTCAGGACAGTATAGTGCTAGAAGAGGTAGTCAGGAGAATATAGTGCTAGAAGAGGTAGTCAGGACAGTATAGTGCTAGAAGAGGTAGTCAGGAGAATATAATGCTAGAAGAGGTAGTCAGGACAGTATAGTGCTAGAAGAGGTAGTCAGGACAGTATAGTTCTAGAAGAGGTAGTCAGGACAGTATAATGCTAGAAGAGGTAGTCAGGACAGTATAGTTCTAGAAGAGGTAGCCAGGACAGTATAGTGCTAGAAGAGGTAGTCAGGAGAATATAATGCTAGAAGAGGTAGTCAGGACAGTATAGTGCTAGAAGAGGTAGTCAGGACAATATAGAGCTAGAAGAGGTAGTCAGGACAGTATAATGCTAGAAGAGGTAGTCAGGAGAATATAATGCTAGAAGAGGTAGTCAGGACAGTATAGTTCTAGAAGAGGTACTCCCATCAGAATACTGGGATCCTTGCCAGATCCTAAGCCCCGTTCATGAGGTTTCCTTGAGAAGCCGACATTGGTAATTAATTCTGCAGCCTTGACATTTCCCTCTCATATAACGGGCCAGGGATATTTAGCGGTACCGGGAACCACTCAGCTAGCTCTGTCACTTCTCAGAGTGAAGCGAAAGTTTTGTTCAAACCAAACGAAACAACCGGTTTCACTTCTCGTTACATAAATGCTACTGGTTGTCAGAGCTTGCATTTGCAGACGAGGTTTTTTCAAGCCACCTGGTTCAAAACATATTTATTGCAATAGCATCTTTGCGAAAGTGTAATTTATACAATAGCCTCTTTACATGGACAAATGGCAGCCTTTTCAAGATGGAGAGAAGACACAAGTCACTTCGTGCCAGTTTTAGTTACTCTTTCTGGACCTTTGATCGACCTCATCCATCGCGTCACACAGTTGTCTCATTCTACAAGACAACTTATTAAACCACACACTTTTACCAAACACTCTCCATTTAGGACATTGCCCAATTTTTTAAATGTATGTAATCAAGCTAAAACCAGTTATTGCCGAAATAACTAAGATAGAAAAGTATGTTTTTCTCTCTTGATCCTGATAATGAAACAAGTTGGAACATTAGACCAAGGAGATTAGTTTCAGGTACAGGACTCTGTTCTGTTTAGTATTATTGTTACTTTAATTAGAGGCAAGGACTCTGCTATATTTAGTATTATTGTTACTTTAATTAAATGCAAGGACTTTGCTCCATTTAGTATTATTGTTACTTGAATTAGATGCAAGGACTCTGTTCAGTTTAGTATTATTGTTATTTTAATTAGATGCTAGGACTCTGTTCATTTTAGTATTATTGTTACTTTAATTAGACGCAAGGACTCTGTTCAGTTTAGTATTATTATTACTTTAATTAGATGCAATGACTCTGTTCAGTTTAGTATTATTGTTACTTTAATTATATGCTAGGACTCTGTTCATTTTAGTAATATTGTTACTTTAACTAAAGGCAAGGACTCTGTTCAGTTTAGTATTATTATTACTTTAATTAGATGCAAGGACTCTGTTCAGTTTAGTATTATTCTTACTTTAATTAGACGCAAGGACTCTGTTCAGTTTAGTGTTATTGTTACTTTAATTAGATGCAAGGACTCTGTTCAGTTTAGTATTATTGTTACTTTAATTATATGCTAGGACTCTGTTCATTTTAGTAATATTGTTACTTTAATTAGACGCAAGAACTCTGTTCAGTTTAGTATTATTGTTACTTTAATTATATGCTAGGACTCTGTTCATTTTAGTAATATTGTTACTTTAATTAGACGCAAGAACTCTGTTCAGTTTAGTATTATTGTTACTTTAATTAGAGGCAAGGACGCTGTTCTGTTTAGTATTATTGTTACTTTAACTAAAGGCAAGGACTCTGTTCAGTTTAGTATTATTGTTACTCTAATTAGATGCAAGGACTCTGTTCATATTGTTACTTTAATTAGACGCAAGAAATCTGTTCAGTTTAGTATTATTGATACTTTAATTAGAGGCAAGGACGCTGTTCTGTTTAGTATTATTGTTACTTTAACTAAAGTCAAGGACTCTGTTCAGTTTAGTATTATTGTTACTTTAATTAGATGCAAGGACTCTGTTCATTTTAGTAATATTGTTACTCTAACTAGAGGCAAGGACTATGCTGTTTAGTATTATTGTTACTCTAGCTAGAGGCAATGACTATGCTGTTTAGTATTATTGTTACTCTAACTAGAGGCAAGTACTATGCTCAGTTTAGTATTATTGTTACTCTAGCTAGAGGCAAGGACTATGCTGTTTAGTATTATTGTTACTCTAACTAGAGGCAAGGACTATGCTGTTTAGTATTATTGTTACTCTAACTAGAGGCAAGCACTATGCTGTTTAGTATTATTGTTACTCTAACTAGAGGCAATGACTATACAGTATACTGTTTAGTATTATTTTTACTACTAACTAGAGGCAAGGACTATGCTGTTTAGTATTATTGTTACTCTAGCTAGAGGCAAGGACTATGCTGTTTAGTATTATTGTTACTCTAACTAGAGCCAAGGACTATGCTGTTTAGTATTATTGTTACTCTAGCTAGAGGCAAGGACTATGCTGTTTAGTATTATTGTTAGTACTAACTAGAGGCAAGGACTATGCTATTTAGTATTATTTTTACTACTAACTAGAGGCAAGGACTATGTTGTTTAGTATTATTGTTACTCTAGCTAGAGGCAAGGACTATGCTCAGTTTAGTATTATTGTTACTTTAATTAGAGGCAAGAACTCTGTTCTGTTTAGTATTATTGTTACTCTAACTAGAGGCAAGGATTATGCTCAGTTTAGTATTATTTTTACTTTAATTGGAGGAAAGTACTATGCTCGGTCTAGTATTATTGTTATTTTAATTAGAGAGCAAGGAATCTGTTCTGTTTAGTAATATTGTTACTACTAACTAGAGGAAAGGACTCTGCTCTGTAGCGCTAGTAACAGCTCAGGTCAGAGAACAGCACAAGATCAAGCTAGGAACTCACACGAGAAGTTGATGCAGACTGTCGCCACGAGCAGCAGCACTGTCCACGTTGTCTGCATGTTAGTGTCGGATGAAGAACTGACTCTGGTCTGGGACTCACTGGAAAGACAAGAACTCAGCTTGGACACTAGTCCATCTCCTTCCCCTCTTCTGACCCCACTGCGCATGAGTGAACAGTGACGTCACGGTACCAGGTATCTCACTCCATTCTACTAAATGATTCTATATTGTATAAATAACAAGGAACTGTATAGGGTCAGAACCCGGGACCTCTTGCTCTATGTAACACTACTGTGTTATTTGTCTTTTAAATCGTCTGCAAGGTTTGTTTGGATGTTGGTTACTGGGGTGTATCCCTGGATGTTTGTGTAGCTTATCTACTGGGATGTATCCCTGGATGTTGTGTAGCTTATCTACTGAGATGTATCCCTGGATGTTTGTGTAGCTTATCTACTGAGATGTGTCCCTGGATGTTTGTGTATCTTATCTACTGAGATGTATCCCTGGATGTTTGTGTAGCTTATCTACTGAGATGTGTCCCTGGATGTTTGTGTAGCTTATCTACTGAGATGTGTCCCTGGATGTTTGTGTATCTTATCTACTGAGATGTATCCCTGGATGTTTGTGTATCTTCTCTACTGGGATGTATCCCTGGATGTTTGTGTATCTTCTCTACTTGGATGTATCCCTGGATGTTTGTGTAGCTTATCTACTGAGATGTGTCCCTGGATGTTTGTGTATATTCTCTACTGTGATGTATCCCTGGATGTTTGTGTATCTTATCTACTGAGATGTATCCCTGGATGTTTGTGTAGCTTATCTACTGAGATGTGTCCCTGGATGTTTGTGTATATTCTCTACTGAGATGTATCCCTGGATGTTTGTGTATCTTCTCTACTGGGATGTATCCCTGGATGTTTGTGTATCTTCTCTACTGGGAAGTATCCCTGGATGTTTGTGTATCTTCTCTACTGGGATGTATCCCTGGATGTTTGTGTATCTTCTCTACTGGGAAGTATCCCTGGATGTTTGTGTATCTTCTCTACTGGGAAGTATCCCTGGATGTTTGTGTATCTTCTCTACTGGGGTGTATCCCTGGATGTTTGTGTATCTTATCTACTAGGATGTGTCCCTGGACGTTTGTGTATTCCTGAGTATATTATTTGTAATCTTGAGTGTTTCCCCTTAAGTTTCCCACCTGGTATCCCCCAAATATTCAAACCCAAAACTACTCAAATTGAACTCAAGCAGTCTGCTTCGATCGTCTTCCTACTACTATTTGTCTGTAATATTTAAAGTGCAAAGAAACGTATCTATTTTCTGTTAAGTTGCAAACCTGTCTAGTCAAAATTAATAACTGAATCACAATTACCATTTGCGATATAATTTATTATGTACGAAAACACAAAAATGGCGGTTAGTATAATCATCTAAAGATTTTGACTCCCAATTATCAAGATATTGTTTTGTTGAGAATGCTAACAATTTTTTTTATTAAGTTAAGTTGCCTGTTTAAGCATAACATATGTTTAATTATTGGTGCATCTGTGGTGGGGCGGGGTTAGGGGGAACAAATAGGGCAGTTGCTCCCACCCCAAGACCCAAATTATTTTATTTAAAACTTAAAATACATTAAGTTGAACTATAAAATTTAGCATTGAAGATGTGTTGAATGAAATTAATCTATAATTTTTAGTCTAATAAGCAACTAATTTCAACAATTTGCCAAGCAAAAGTCACTCCAAATAGCTCTTAGGCACAGCTTTTTTTTTTTTACTCGAAAGTGCCCTTGGACTCCCCTTTGGGTTGGAAGGCAAACCTCTCTTGAATGAAATAACTTTATTTTGCTAATCCCCCCTCTCCAACCCCCTTCTCCTCCCGAATTTAATTCTGGTTACAACCTTGATTGTTTGTCCCCCGGTCCCCTCAAAGTAAATTTCTGGGTGCGCCACTGTATTCAATCCACATTTTCTCTAAATTAACGAGTCACACTTCATTTCTTGCGCTAACTTTCTCAAACCAAGGTACAATACAGTGTTGTTGTTTTTTTTAGTATTTACGATCCTTACATGAAGAACTAGCCGTAATTTAAAAGAACAGGACAATTCTTAAAAGATCTCCCAACCCGAGTTGCAGTTTTTTTTAAGTGACAGTGAAAGCGAACTTGGCCGATTTCTTTCCACAAGGGGGCCCTTTTTTAGACCACGGTGAGGGTGCAAGAAGACCTCAAGCCAGAATTCTTCAATAAATGCAACTCTTTTCAAAATATATTAATTTCATGACATGTTCAACATAAATCATATTAAATCTTTCAACAATAAAGTAAAATAGTGACGATATTATTCAAAGAATCAGCGTGGAGGTTGTTGTAATGCTGATCTTACAGGAAGTAAGTTTCCACTATGAGAAATTGGTATGTCAACTTAAAACCAGCTCTAATGGTAGTTATCTCGAAGACTCCTCGAGATATCTCGGTGATGTGTGTGTCCTGCTGCTTGCATTGGCTCGTCTCCATTGCAAACGCAGCGGCCAGGACTGTCAGGTAGAAGATGGTACAAACTCTTCGATTGGTCAAAGATAGCTTTCATCTGGTCAAGGAAGTGAACCAGGACAAGATTGGATAGTTGTGGACTCGACCACGGGGAACGCTCCCCGCTCTATTTGCGACGGGGATTTAGGAGGGTAGACCAAGTGTTCTTCATCACGCAAGATTTCCTGCTGTCATTTCATACTGTCCCCCTCCCCTACCTTTAAATACATTTTACTGAGCTTTGTAAACACTTTTCATTACTATGAAAGGCGGAACGTAAAAAGGGCGTAAGGAAGCAGTCTTACCTTGACTGATTACACTATGACTATCTTATAAACTACACCATAGTGAAACCAAGCAAGGTAGCAGTCTTACCTTGACTGATTACACTATGACCCTATCTTACAAGCTACACCATAGTGGAACCAAGCAAGGTAGCAGTCTTACCTTGACTGATTACACTATGGTCCTATCTTATAATCTACACCATGGTTGAACCAAGCAAGGTAGCAGTCTTACCTTGACTGAATACACTATGACCCTATCTTATAAGCTACACCATAGTGGAACCAAGCAAGGTAGCAGTCATACCTTGACTGATAACACTATGACTATCTTATAAACTACACCATAGTGAAACTAAGCAAGGTAGCAGTCTTACCTTGACTGATTACACTATGACCCTATCTTATAAGCTACACCATAGTGAAACTAAGCAAGGTAGCAGTCTTACCTTGACTGATTACACTATGACCCTATCTTATAAGCTACACCATAGTGGAACCAAGCAAGGTAGCAGTCATACCTTGACTGAATACACTATGACTATCTTATAAACTACACCATAGTGAAACTAAGCAAGGTAGCAGTCTTACCTTGACTGATTACACTATGACCCTATCTTATAAGCTACACCATAGTGGAACCAAGCAAGGTAGCAGTCATACCTTGACTGAATACACTATGACCCTATCTTATAAGCTACACCATAGTGGAACCAAGCAAGGTAGCAGTCTTACCTTGACTGATAACACTATGACTATCTTATAAGCTACACCATAGTGGAACCAAGCAAGGTAGCAGTCATACCTTGACTGATTACACTATGACCCTATCTTATAAGCTACACCATAGTGGAACCAAGCAAGGTAGCAGTCTTACCTTGACTGATTACACTATGACTATCTTATAAACTACACCATAGTGGAACCAAGCAAGGTATCAGTCTTACATTAATAAACTTGTTGAGAATCAATTGAAAGCTATGTTGGATCGCTCCACTGGGCAGAGGTCGTGATGTCAAACCAGCAGGGGGGCCAAGATGGCGTCAGTGACGTCATATACCTCTTAGACGTGTCGTGAAAGTAACTGGAGAGGTCCTGACATTTCAGTCGGCACTTATTGAAGTGTCACTCACTTGTAATGAACTTTACTGGTGTCTGGCAGACACTTTCACTTTTACTGACAGCTTCAACCTGGCTCAGTGGACACCGCGGCTCTGTTGGTTCTGAGCTGTAGACAGGTGGTTGGAACAAGAGACAATGTTCCTCAGTTCTTAGCTGTAGACAGGTGGTTGGAACAAGAGACAATGTTCCTCAGTTCAGACCTGTAGACAGGTGGTTGGAACAAGAGCCAATGTTCCTCAGTTCTGAGCTGTAGACAGGTTGTTGGAACAAGAGACAATGTTCCTCAGTTCAGACCTGTAGACAGGTGGTTGGAACAAGAGACAATGTTCCTCAGTTCAGACCTGTAGACAGGTGGTTGGAACAAGAGTCAATGTTCCTCAGTTCTGAGCTGTAGACAGGTTGTTGGAACAAGAGCCAATGTTCCTCAGTTCAGACCTGTAGACAGGTGGTTGGAACAAGAGACAATGTTCCTCAGTTCAGACCTGTAGACAGGTGGTTGGAACAAGAGCCAATGTTCCTCAGTTCTGAGCTGTAGACAGGTTGTTGGAACAAGAGACAATGTTCCTCAGTTCTGAGCTGTACACAGGTGGTTGGAACAAGAGACAATGTTCCTTAATTCTGAGCTGTAGACAGGTGGTTGGAACAAGAGCCAATGTTCCTCAGTTATATGTCAGTTCTGAGCTGTAGACAGGTGGTTGGAACAAGAGCCAATGTTCCTCAGTTCTGAGCTGTACACAGGTGGTTGGAACAAGAGACAATGTTCCTTAATTCTGAGCTGTAGACAGGTGGTTGGAACAAGAGCCAATGTTACTCAGTTATATGTCAGTTCTGAGCTGTAGACAGGTGGTTGGAACAAGAGCCAATGTTCCTCAGTTCTGAGCTGTAGACAGGCGGTTGGAACAAGAACCAATGTTCAAGGCCGTATCCAAGGGGGGGGGGGTTTCAACCCCCCCCCCCACCGAAATTTAAACCAAAAAACCTACCTTATTTACAGTTTAGACAAAACAATCAAATACGTGTACAAAGCTTGTCACCGCCATTTTAATGTTAAACTGATTTTTTAAAGTAGTTTTTGATTTTAATTAGACAACAAATATAGGTAGATTAAAACAAACTGTTAACAATATTAACAAAGGAAATATGAATTATTAGTGAATGTGGGGAGAACTGTGGAAGGGGGTAAGTCTTCGAGATTAGAGAACAGCAAAACCTTTCAATTTGAAACTATTCGAGAACACACCGTAAATAATGAGTCGGCAAAGAAAGAAGAATCAGAGAGTGAGGAAAAGCTAAGTAAAACAAAAAGGGGGGGGGGGTGGAGATAATAACCCTTAACTGGTTACAGTTTGCAAAATATAAATAGTGTTAGTTTGAGAACAAATCTGTCTGGAGATAAGTTAAAGTGTTATAAATACTGTGCTGTGTGACTGCTTTTAGTTTTGTGAGCTTAGTGTGTAGTGTGGACTAGTGTTAATTAGTGTGTAGTGTGGACTAGTGTTAATTAGTTAGTGTGTAGTGTGGACTAGTGCTAATTAGTGTGTAGTGTGGACTAGTGTTAATTAGTTAGTGTGTAGGTTAAACTGGTTTACTGATCCTGATCATGGATGCTAACTTTTGTTTTTTAAAGTTAGCACAATGAATTCCAGTAAACTAAAGAAACAATAATGTCTACTTTTAGTTTTTAGTAGGAAGAGCCCTTTAGAAAATACAAACATATTTGTTTATGGTAAGAATTGATCATATTGTATTGTATTATTAGGGTTGATTCGAATGGTATTAATAATATATATCAAATGTTAATGGTGCATAGCACACGATTTGACATATGAACACCTATGTGAAAACTGTTTTAAGTTACTTTTGTAACAGTTAAAATAGTATCTTCTTATGTTTATCTGACCGTAGGCAAAGTTGTCGGACAACTGTTCCAACAATTCCCCCTCTCCCCCTGCCATTGTCTACCTTTTCAGTACCGCTTTGTCTCGTAGATGTAAGAGTCGCAGTTTTATATATATTTAGTCAACGTGGAGATGTCTTTATTTGAATAGTGTGGACTATATGAGCAGGGGTGATTAAACCTTTTAACGAGCACTAATTATTGCACCTCTAACCTTATTATAGAAAGAAGAAATCATCTATAAAATTATCCAAGTCGGCGAAACCTTGTTTTATGTAAAGAAGGTGGAGAATGGAGGTTCACCTTGTTTAGCCATAAAAAGGGGGGGAGGGGGGCTGAGGGACTTGCCCTCCTTCTCCCAGAACTAAGGGATTCCAGAGGCCCTTCCCCAGGCCTAAGGGATTCCAGAGGCCCTTCCCCAGGCAAACGTTTGTAAATTGAATGCCACTAGTGGAGAGGTCTTTGCCTGGAATACTTTTGGAAATTATACTTATCGATAATCTATTTGGAATGGTCTTACCTTGGATATTTTAAAATGCAAATTCCCTAGGAGATATTTTGAATGGTCTTCAGCTGATAATTTCTTTTAATTCGATGTCTTTATAAATTATTTGAAGTTTCTTGAACATATTATGTTCGAAAATATTATAAGGGAGGGAAACAAATCTAGAAGAGAGGGGGGATTCATTTCAAGGGAAAAAACCTATTCTATTAGGGCATGGCCCACCTAACACTTATACCTTTGCAACCAATTGTCACTATTTAAGAAGTGTCCCATGTATATTTTCAAAATTTGAGGGAGGAGGGGATAAGTAAGTTTATAAATGTTAAAAAAAAAATTGAGCACTTAAAGTATTTAATCCCGTTCATTAAACTCTAAATAACTCCTTGAGTCATAAAATATTTGAATTTTTTCTTTGCCTTTGGCAGTTGAGAGGCTGAGCCCCCCGAACTAGACACCCCTCACCCCCCTAAAAGTTTGGCCTGGCTATGGCCTTGCCAATGTTCTTCAGCTATCTGCCATTTCAGAGCTGCAAGCAGACAGTTGGAACAAGAGCCAATGTGCCTCAGTTAACTGTCATTTCTGAACTGCAAGCAGACAGTTGGAACAAGAGCCAATGTGCCTCAGTTAACTGTCATTTCTGAACTGCAAGCAGACAGTTGGAACAAGAGCCAATGTTCCTCAGCTATCTGCCATTTCAGAGCTGCAAGCAGACAGTTGGAACAAGAGCCAATGTTCCTCAGCTATCTGTCATTTCTGAGCTGCAAGCAGACAGTTGGAACAAGAGCCAATGTTCCTCAGCTATCTGTAATTTATGAACTGCAAGCAGACAGTTGGAACAAGAGCCAATGTTCCTCAGTTATCTGTCATTTCTGAACTGCAAGCAGACAGTTGGAACAAGAGCCAATGTTCCTCAGTTATCTGTCATTTCTGAACTGCAAGCAGACAGTTGGAACAAGAGCCAATGTTCCTCAGTTATCTGTCATTTCTGAACTGCAAGCAGACAGTTGGAACAAGAGCCAATGTTCCTCAGTTATCTTTCATTTCTGAACTTCAAGCAGACAGTTGGAACAAGAGCCAATGTTCCTCAGTTATCTGTCATTTCTGAACTGCAAGCAGACAGTTGGAACAAGAGCCAATGTTCCTCAGTTATCTGTCATTTCTGAACTGCAAGCAGACAGTTGGAACAAGAGCCAATGTTCCTCAGCTATCTGCCATTTCTGAGCTGCAAGCAGACAGTTGGAACATTAGCCAATGTTACTCAGTTTCAGCCAGTTTAGTTTGTAACAATAATTTAGTTGGTGGGAGTAGGACTTTAATGGTTTGATTTTAAAATAAAGCATTAACATATTCAAGTTATTTAGATAATATTATTTAACTAAAACAACAAAACTTTTTATTTTACAAATATTCAATGTGTCTTAAAATTAATAATTCGTAATAAGTTACAAAAATTGTAGTTCACATAAGATCTAACAACAAAATAAATGGAGACTGTATTACACTATGTGGCGATCTGGCTGTGTTGTACAACTAGCAGGCTGGCGGTGTTGTACAACTAGCAGGCTGGTTGTGTTGTATTACTATTAGGCTGGCTGTGTTGTACAACTAGCAGGGAGATTATAAAGCTCTTGCTCCTTGTTAGAATATTTGATATATTGGTCCTTAAATTGCATACACTGTGGTTGCGCCTGCATGGGCCACACAGGCAACCCGTACCACATCAGCAACAAAAACAGCAATCAGCATATAATATGGTGGCTTAGGGGCGCTATCACTTATAACAATATTGCCCTGGTGCGAAGTTAGTCTGAAGGAACAGATTGATGAGGGTGAAAGTTACAGAACTCGCTTGGACAAAGATGATATGAGAGTCCATTACAGAGCTAGTCAGGAGTGAGAACAGCTCCTCCAAGCTCTGATAGTATGGAATGGTCTTATTGTCCAACTTGTACCACGGGTTGCCGCAACAGGGGCAGGATCACTTGTCTTGTTCCTCCGTGGGTCTCTTTCGACCCCCGTTCCTTGTCTTGTAGGAGGCGCTCGACTTGGGCTTGGCGGGCGGATTCTCCAGGGCTGCCAACTGCTCGTCTGTTAATATTCCCTTGTACCAGTCCACACTGTAACAACACACAGTCATGAAGACAAGGGCTGCCAACTGCTCATCTGTTAATATCAATATCCCCTTGTACTGTAACAACACAGCTTAGAGGCAGAAGTCTATGAAGGAATCAGTAGGGATTAGAACCCAAAGTAAGCCTACACTATTTTATCAGTACAGTCCGGGAACTTCTGGATGGCACCTTTTATTAAGTTTGTGTGTCAGTTTATGTTAAACATGAATGTAAAACTGTATTGGACAGTCTACCGGAGCTACCATGATGTGTTGAACAGATATAATCAGTGAGGAGGGGAAGACCAACCAATCGTCCGAAAGAGACCTCTGCAAAGTGACATCAGGATGAAGATATCCCGGAGGAGGAAGTAAAATGTGCATCACTCACCACTCAGGTACGTTCCTGGGCCAATCGCAGGTCCCCTTGACCTCGTTGAACACCTGCCCCATCTTGCAGCCACTGCGCCGTGGGATCTCGCCGTTGATGCATACGTAGAAGAACTGGCAGTCCTCAGGGTCGGCGTACCTAGGGTGCGTCCCTGCCTCTGCCATGTCCACCTTGGGGCAACTGAAGTTGAACACATCTGGAACAATACAGGGACCACATCAGTCAGCTGGTAGAACTGGGGGACCCCTAGTAACAGGGACCAGGGTCGACACACACGTACAGCTCAATTGATACGATTTATTGAAGTATACTAATAGTGATGTGTTGCTTTGATAAGGAACATTTTGAAGTGAACCTGGTCAACTTTGAGAGGAGGAAAGACTTGAACTGTGTGATCCACCGCATGATTCATCGACAGTTACCTGTGTTCATGGTGGATGATTGGAGACAGGGACAGGACACCACAGGATTACAGGAACAGGACACTACAGGTTGACAGGGACAAGACTCTACAGGATGACAGGGCCAGGACACCACAGGATGACAGGGATAGGACTCTACAGGATGACAGGACTCTACAAGATGACAGGGACAGGACACTACAGGATGACAGGGCCAGGACACCACAGGATGACAGGGATAGGACTCTACAGGATGACAGGACTCTACAAGATGACAGGGACAGGACACTACAGGATGACAGGGCCAGGACACCACAGGATGACAGGGATAGGACACTACAGGATGACAGGGCCAGGACACCACAGGATGACAGGGATAGGACTCTACAGGATGACAGGACTCTACAAGATGACAGGGACAGGACACTACAGGATGACAGGGCCAGGACACCACAGGATGACAGGGATAGGACTCTACAGGATGACAGGACTCTACAAGATGACAGGGACAGGACACTACAGGGTGACATGGACAGGACTCTACAAGATGACAGGGGCGAGACTCTACAGGATGACAGGGACAGGACACTACAGGATGACAAAAACAGGACACTACAGAATGACAGGGACAGGACTACGCAGGATGACAGGGACAGGACTACGCAGGATGACAGGGACAGGACACTACAGGATGACAGGGACAGGACTCTACAGGAAGACAGGGACAGGACTCTACATGATGACAGGGACAGGACACTACAGAATGACAGGGACAGGACTCCACAGGATGACAAAGACAGGACTTGACAGAATGACAAAAACAGGACACTACAGAATGACAGGGACAGGACTCTACAAGTTGACAGGGACAGAACACTACAGGATGACAGGGACAGGACTACGCAGGATGACAAAGACAGGACTCCACAGGATGACAAAGACAGGACTCAACAGAACGACAGGGACAGGACACCACAGGATGACAAAGACAGGACTTGTGCTGGAGGTGGTACCTTTCGAAGAGCACCCCTTCTTCTTGGCCTCATCGGGCCATGTGCATATCCCTGTCTTGTCGTTGTAGACCAGCCCGTCCGGACACGTGATCATGTTGAACTTGCCGTCCACGCAGAAGTAGAACTTGTCGCAGATATCAACGTCTTGGTGAGCGAAGTAGCCGTTCTTCCGAGGACAGTTGAGGGTCGGCTGAGGTTCCTCTGAGGAACAAACGAGGAAATATTACTCAGATCATGACACACATTTACTGTCATACAAGTAAGTAGCTACTCGCTGTTATAATTGAGGCACTCACGTCTCTCAGGCCTATGTGGACAGGCTATATTGAAGGAGGTACTAATACTATTGAGACACTACCAATATTGAGGCACTCACGTCTCTCAGGCCTCTGTGGACAGTCTATATTGAAGGAGGTACTAATACTATTGAGACACTACCAATATTGAGGCACTCACGTCTCTCAGGACTCTGTGAACAGTCTATATTGAAGGAGGTACTAATACTATTGAGACACTACCAATATTGAGGCCCTCACGTCTCTCAGGCCTCTGTGGACAGTATATATTGAAGGAGGCACTACTACTGAGGCACTACCAATATTGAGGCACTCACGTCTCTCAGGCCTATGTGAACAGTCGATGTTGAAGGAGGTACTAATACTATTGAGACACTACCAATATTGAGGCACTCACGTCTCTCAGGCCTCTGTGAACAGTCTATATTGAAGGAGGTACTAATACTATTGAGACACTACCAATATTGAGGCACTCACGTCTCTCAGGCCTCTGTGAACAGTCTATATTGAAGGAGGTACTAATACTATTGAGACACTACCAATATTGAGGCCCTCACGTCTCTCAGGCCTCTGTGGACAGTATATATTGAAGGAGGCACTACTACTGAGGCACTACCAATATTGAGGCACTCACGTCTCTCAGGCCTATGTGAACAGTCGATGTTGAAGGAGGTACTAATACTATTGAGACACTACCAATATTGAGGCAATCACATCTCTCAGACCTCTGTGGACAATCTATTTTGAAGGAGGCACTACTACTGAGACACTACCAATATTGAGGCACTCACGTCTCTCAGGCCTCTGTGAACAGTCGATGTTGAAGGGCAGGTCACACTTCTCGTACTCTGAGCTGAAGTCATTGAAGACCATCCCGTCAGGACAAAGCTTCTCGGTAATGGCTCCGTCCAAGCACTCATAGTATTTGTCGCACTGGAAGGCGTCGGCGAAGTACCCATTGGGCTCCGGGCACTGGTCCGTCGTGTCGGCGTCATCCTCTGGGCTGAGCGTTGTCGTCCTGGGCTGCTGTTTCCTTGTAGAGTGTTGCTTGCGAGTGGAGGACTGGCACAGTGCCAGGCCTGGCAGAAACAACCACAATGTTAGCAACAGGACTGACAACAGTCGCCCACTGCCAGTGTTATTGTATGACAACAATCCTCCACTGCCAGTGTTATTGTATGACAACAATCCTCCACTTCCAGTGTAATTGTATGACAACAATTCCCCACTACCATTATTATTGTATGACAACAATCCTCCACTTCCAGTGTAATTGTATGACAAAACTCCTCCACTGCCAGTGTTATTGTATGGCAACAATCCTCCACTGCCAGTATTATTGTATGGCAACAATTCCCCACTACCATTATTATTGTATGGCAACAATCCTCCACTTCCAGTGTAATTGTATGACAAAACTCCTCCACTGCCAGTGTTATTGTATGGCAACAATCCTCCACTGCCAGTGTTATTGTATGACAGGAATCCTCCACTTCCAGTGTTATTGTATGACAACAATCCTCCACTGCCAGTGTTATTGAGTGGCAACAATCCTCCACTGCCAGTGTAATTGTATGACAACAATCCTCCACTGCCAGTGTTATTGTATGGCAACAATCCTCCACTGCCAGTGTTATTGTATGGCAACAATCCCCCACTGCCTCCCTACATCCATCTCTATACCACCTGGTCCTGTGCTAGTGTCCCTACATCCAGCTCTATACCACCTGGTCTTTTGCTAGTGTCCCTACATCCCAGCTCTATACCACCTGGCCCTGTGCTAGTGTCCCTACATCCAGCTCAATACCACCTGGTCCTGTGCTAGTGTCCCTACATCCCAGCTCTAACCCACCTGGTCCTGTGCTAGTGTCCCTACATCCCAGTTCTATACCACCTGGTCTTTTGCTAGTGTCCCTACATCCAGCTCAATACCACCTGGTCCTGTGCTAGTGTCCCTACATCCCAGCTCTGTACCACCTGGTCCTGTGCTAGTGTCCCTACATCCCTGTGATGTTGGACCCAGTCAGAAGGAACGGAGCTCTCAAGTATTTGGTGGACCCTGTGAGGAGTAAACAACACTTCCTTGTGTAAAGCAGCTTTCTAATAACTGGCTGATTGCAAGACCTCTCCTACTGGTCTTCTGTGACGAAATGGAGGTATAGAACCGATATAACATCAACATTGGAGCTGTAGAGATGAGGTACTAAACCATCCTTGTAGGTCTATTAAATGTGCAATCAACAGACATTGTAATTACCTCCCTGACCAGTCCATGATTGGAGCCAACCACTCCGAAGGTTGCCCTGAGGTAACAGCTATCACTCTAGTTCTCTTCTCAGTGGGAATTCTGGGTAATATTCTCCAGGACAAGATACCGGTAATTACTGGACAGTAAGACAGTGTGCTACAGGGCGGACCAGGAAGTAACCACTCCAAGGTCTTGGGTTCGATTTGGTTACAATGTCACTTCAGATAGGTTCAGATCTAATTACGTCACCTGTTGGTTGAACATTACCTTGAGCTTTAAATCCTCTCATTAAAGAAGTGAAACGTTTAACCGATATTTTCAATCGACTCGAAATGTTGTCAAAGAGTTTGAATGTCTCTAGGAGGTGGGTTTGAAGAACTATAAGAAACATATCGACAGAAAGATGGAGGGAGGGAGAACAATAGTTAGTACAAACATATCCACAGAAATATGGAGGAAAGGAGGACAATTGATAGCACAAACATATCCACCGAAAGATGGAGGGAGGACAATTTGTTAGTACAAACATATCCACAGAAAGATGGAGGAAAGGAGGACAATTGATAGCACAAACATATCCACAGAAAGATGGAGGGAGGACAATTTGTTAATACAAACATATCCACAAAAAGATGGAGGAAAGGAGGACAATTGATAGCACAAACATATCCACAGAAAGATGGAGGGAAGGAGGACAATTGATAGTACAAACGTATCCACAGAAAGATGGAGGAAAGGAGGACAATTGTTAGTACAATCATATCCACAGAAAGATGGAGGGAGGGAGGGCAATTGTTAGTACAATCATATCCACAGAAAGATGGAGGGAGGGAGGACAATAGTTAGTACAAACATATCCACACAAAGATGGAAGGAGGACAATTGATAGTACAAACATATCTTGCTGCGATCAAAATGGATATTGGGTTAATAGTGTAGGAGCTACATCAGTGATATTGATACTATTTCTCGTACACAGTGCAGTCCATGGTGCTAGTGTTGGTTGTTAGTGTTCAGTCTAGTGCTAGTGTTGGTTGTTAGTGTTCAGCCTAGTACTAGTGTTGGTTTCCTCTCCAGTATGTTATTATAAAAGCTTGTATACATGAAAGCCAGTTCCCATCTCACTGTACTGTAAAACCAGCAACGAGCTTTTCAAATTTTGAGAGCGTTGAGGGAATCTTCTTCGGTGGGGAGTTATACAAGTTATTGTACCCTGGAGGTCCGTGTATGTGTCCCTTGTCAGTGTATTTGTTCCTGATTCCAATGTATTTGTCCCTGATGCCAGTGTATGTGTCCCTGATGCCAATGTATTTGTCCCTGATGCCAATGTATGTATACCTTGTCGGTGTATTTGTCCCTGATGCCAGTGTCCGGGACACACTGTCTCCAACTTTCTCCTAGTTTGGACTGTCAACAAAACTTGTCCCACTTTACAAAGATGCTCGTTACAAGCTCACAGATATTGTGCAACACTTTCTAATCACCCTCGGTCCGTGTAAAACAAACTCAAGTGCAAGTTAAGGTCGGGGTTTGTATCCAGGTACTAATCATCCTCCTAGCCCAACACCGACTAACCTAATTGACTGTACATTCTTCCTCGGGCCCATTTGACAGAGGCTGCCAAAATGTCCCTGGCTGATGGTACTGAGAGAACAAGATGGCCGCCGTGCACTCACCTAGACATGCGCAGAGCACCGCGAGTGGGAGGAGAGACTTGAGACCTATCATGGCTGAAGTCTTGCGGGACACTGGAGGAACCGGCGACCTTGTGGGAACTCTTATACTAGAGCCGACACAACCGTTACCTGGGCCTCTCGCAAGGACGACCACTTCCTTTGGCAGAGACGGGGCAGTGCTCTGACCTGGGGGACCGTGGTTACATTCCCTTCAGAGACACATCTCCTTGTGTTTGTTAGAGTCGCTGATAGCAGGTCCTGACAAACAACTCCTTGTATCAGTTGCTGATAGCAGGTCTTCTCCTGACAAACAACTCCTTGTGTGAGTCACTGATAGCAGGTCCTGACAAACAACTCATTGTGTCAGTCACTGATAGCAGGTCCTGACAAACAACTCCTTGTGTGAGTCGCTGATAGCAGGTCCTGACAAACAACTCCTTGTATCAGTCACTGATAGCAGGTCCTGACAAACAACTCCTTGTGTGAGTCACTGGTAGCAGGTCCTGACAAACAACTCATTGTGTCAGTCACTGATAGCAGGTCCTGACAAACAACTCCTTGTATCAGTCACTGAAAGCAGGTCCTGACAAACAACTCCTTGTATCAGTCACTGATAGCAGGTATTCTCCTGACAAACAACTCCTGGTATCAGTCACTTATATCAGGTATTCTCCTGACAAACAACTCCTGGTATCAGTCACTGATAGTAGGTCCTGACAAACAACTTATTATGTCAGTCACTGATAGCAGGTCTTCTCCTGACAAACAACTCATTGTGTCAGTCACTGATAGCAGCTCCTGACAAACAACTCCTTGTATCAGTCGTTGATAGTAGGTCTTCTCCTGACAAACAACTCCTTGTATCAGTCACTGATAGTAGGTCCTGACAAACAACTTATTATGTCAGTCACTGATAGCAGGTCTTCTCCTGACAAACAACTCCTGGTATCAGTCACTGATAGCAGGTCTTCTCCTGACAAACAACTCATTGTATCAGTCACTGATAGCAGGTCCTGACAAACAAATCATTGTGTCAGTCACTGATATCAGGTCCTGACAAACAACTCCTTGTATCAGTCACTGATAGCAGGTCTTCTTCTGACAAACAACTCCTTGTATCAGTCACTTATAGCAGGTCTTCTTCTGACAAACAACTCACTGTATCAGTCACTGATAGCAGGTCCTGACAAACAACTTATTATGTCAGTCACTGATAGCAGGTCTTCTCCTGACAAACAACTCCTGGTATCAGTCACTTATATCAGGTCCTGACAAACAACTCCTTGTATCAGTCACTGATAGCAGGTCCTGACAAACAACTCCTTGTATCAGTCGCTGATAGCAGGTCTTCTCCTGACAACCAACTCCTTGCATCAGTCGCTGATAGCAAGTCCTCTCCTGACAAACAACTCCTTGTATCAGTCACTGATAGCAGGTCTTCTCCTGACAAACAACTCATGTTGTTTCTCAAAGGAAACCCAATATTATGACGTATCTTGAATTAATTATTTGTACATTAATTAGCTCTTATTATGATTACTTGTTGACACCGTCCAGGAGTGAATGTTGGAGGAACATGAGATGCTATGTCAGAGAAACCACTTCCCTCATCAGTCTGGTTTATTTGTCATCTAGTGCATTCATTATAATGACTTCAGTGGAGGATAAAACTTAAAACATAACAAGACATGATCACGCGACAAACAATATAATATAAAGTAGTGGACTGCACATAAAACAGACATAATAGATCGCTGATTGTGGAGCACTTCGTTCTGAGAGAATGGTCGCGTAGAATGAGGCACGTGATGATCCATTAATTAGCGCCTGGCACAATACCAGCATTAGAACTAACAATTGGCCATTGAGCACTCGAGTCACTAACACACAGGTCAGAGGTTTGAATGAAGAATGGTGCTGTTTGAGAGTCACTCGAGTGTCTGCTGAGCAGTTAGGGTAAGTCTACCTCCCATTGTTCATCTCTAGGTCAGGGCTGTTTGAGAGTCACTGAGTGTCTGCTGAGCAGTTAGGGTAAGTCTACCTCCCATTGTTCATCTCCAGGTCAGGGCTGTTTGATAGTCACTGAGTGTCTGCTGAGCAGTTAGGGTAAGTCTACCTCCCATTGTTCATCTCCAGGTCAGGGCTGTTTGAGAGTCACTGAGTGTCTGCTGAGCAGTTAGGGTAAGTCTACCTCCCATTGTTCATCTCCAGGTCAGGGCTGTTTGAGAGTCACTCGAGTGTCTTCTGAGCAGTTAGGGTAAGTCTACCTCCCATTGTTCATCTCCAGGTCAGGGCTGTTCAAGAGTCACTGAGTGTCTGCTGAGCAGTTAGGGTAAGTCTACCTCCCATTGTTCATCTCCAGGTCAGGGCTGTTTGATAGTCACTGAGTGTCTGCTGAGCAGTTAGGGTAAGTCTACCTCCCATTTTTCATCTCCAGGTCAGGGCTGTTTGAGAGTCACTGAGTGTCTGCTGAGCAGTTAGGGTAAGTCTACCTCCCATTTTTCATCTCCAGGTCAGGGCTGTTTGAGAGTCACTGAGTGTCTGCTGAGCAGTTAGGGTAAGTCTACCTCCCATTGTTCATCTCTAGGTCGATGTTTCTCTCGAGGTCCAGGCTAGTTGGGAACTGAGGGTGAAAGTTTGGTCCCGTCTCACGTAGTGCGAGTCTCTGCTTTAGCTTGGGAACACTTGCACGATATGCTCTAGTAGAGAGATGTGTCTATACAAGTGGTTCTCAACCAGGGCTCCACGATATACTTCACAGGGCTCCAAGATATACTTCACAGGGCTCCACGATATATTTCACAAGGCTCCAAGATATACTTCACAGGGCTCCAAGATATACTTCACAGGGCTCCACGATATATTTCACAGGGCTCCAAGATATACTTCACAGGGCTCCAAGATATACTTAACAGGGTTCCAAGATATACTTCACAGGGCTCCAAGATATACTTAACAGGGTTCCAAGATATACTTCACAGGGCTCCACGATATATTTCACAAGGCTCCAAGATATACTTCACAGGGCTCCAAGATATACTTCACAGGGCTCCAAGATATACTTCACAGGGCTCCACGATATATTTCACAAGGCTCCAAGATATACTTCACAGGGCTCCAAGATATACTTCACAGGGCTCCACGATATACTTCACAGGGCTCCAAGATATACTTAACAGGGTTCCAAGATATACTTCACAGGGCTCCACGATATACTTCACAGGGTTCCAAGATATACTTCACAGGGTTCCAAGATATACTTCACAGGGTTCTACGGTATACTTCACAAGGTTCCAAGAGATAATTTACAGGGCTCCATGATATACTTCACAAGGTTCCAAGATATACTTCACAGGGTTCTACGGTATACTTCACAAGGCTCCAACAGATACTTTACAGGGCCCCAAGAAATACTTCGCAGAACTCCAGGAGATACTTCACAGGATTCCGCAAACATTTCAGACTTGTATAAGAATTATATAAACTTCGGGTGCGCTTGGCGAAAATTCATCTAAAAATACAATAAATAGGGCAAAGCTCAAACTTTACGTTGAAGACCTGCCTTTTAATTGATTTTGCCATGTTTAATTTTTATCTTTGGTTTTGTAATGGGGTATTATTATAAGAGCTTTCAAATAATACAATAAAATGTATGTATTCACTCATACATATCTAATCACACCGTTCACTAATGGGCTAGGCTTAAACTGTGCATATATTTTTTTTTTACTTCGTATCTAATCCATATCCCAAGTAAGGTGTTACCCTGAGCACTGTCCCTACAAACCAGGATCCCTACTATAGACTGACCAGTATACCACTAGGAGGTAAGGTAAGGCGGTGCAACGACGCGCCAGGACACGTATGTAGTCAAACAATAATAATTATCTGCATTCTGCCCCGATTAGTTATTTCATCAAATTAGATTTTAAGTTATGGTAGGTACTATGATGGAGTTCAGCAAAAAGTCACAGTAAATTTTTAAGTGTTCCTCAAAACACAAAAGCTGAGACGAGAGCTACTGCTATTGACTTTACTTACATGTGACGTCGCGGTAAGTCAAGATACGATCTCCCATGTTCATGTATTAACGTTTTATTACGCAATTTTTTTAAAAATATGACATTTGAAACAAAAACCACAAATTGTTAAATAATTCTACAAATAGCCCGAAAGTACATTGTCACAAATATTGAAGTAGTTTTTTGGTAAACGTGTTTTTATGTTATCGTTTCCAACTAGGGCTATTTGGTTTATTCACGAAAATGTCCTGTAGGAATCTCCCTTCCAGGCGGTAGATTAAAAATCTTCCTGGAAGCAAATGTATATCCAGAATAAGAAACAAGGAACAGTTTATTTTGAATGCAAGTTAATGTTGTCCAGGAGCAGAGTGGAGTGTTTATACTCTTCAGCGTGTAATGATACTGTTTTGGACCCCTCTAAAATATTCAATAAATCATGGATGAAGTGTAATTTTCTTTAAAGTGCTCTAAGTAAATTATCCTTTTAATACTTCATCCATGGAAAATCACGCATTTTCAGAAATAATTTCAATGTAATACGCTTTAAACTTTTTTTATGAACTCCGTAGTATTTAAAAAATCTTATGACGCTGGCTCACTCTACCCAATAGGAAGCCAGCCTTCACTACATCGTATTCCCAGGAGTTTTTATATTAGTTGGTTTTGACACTGTTGACAAGGGGTCCAAGAGGCAAGGGGTAGGTCATATATAAGCCGCTTGTGTGTATGAACATACATAGTGCCACTAACTTAAATCCATAGAGTACACAGAAAATGTTAGCGAATAAAATTACAGAAAATAATCTGTAGTTCAACGAAAATGGTATCATTTTGTATAATATCTTCGTACCAAAGGTGTAATCGTCTTAATAAACCATGTGCAACATCAAAATTCTTGTTTACTTAATATCGTTACTAATAGTGTTCAATCACAGGGCATTATCACGATTGCAATCTGCACCGCTTTAATTAGTGCTAGATCACGGGGCAAATATCAGCTAATTAAACGGTAACAATTTTAATTGGCGCTCAATCACTGGGATATAAATACCAATATTAAACAGTATCATTTTAATTGGTGCTAGTCGTGGGATAAATAATCCATAGCATTATAAATTGGCGCCCAACGTGGGGCAATTATATCACAATAAATACCGTATCGTTATAAATTTGCGTCCAACGTGGGGCTATAAATACAAATATTAAACCGTATCATTTTAATTGGTGCTAATCACGGGATAAACAATCCGTAGCATTATAAGAGGAATAGAGGAAGTGTTATCAGTAGATAAAGAAGATGCCTCGAGAGTGAAATGTTCATTTTATTCCCTCTCTTTTTATTTATTTCACTCCGTTTACCTTGAAAGGTAACAAGCAAGCTTACCTTACCTTGTTCCACCATGGTTTATCTTGTAGCATAGGGCCATAGAAGTCCGTCAAGCTGGGACTGCTACTTCTCAGGGTTAACGGAGTATACATTGTAGGCTAAGTGTGATAAGAGTGATTAGTGCATCAAGTTAATATGCAACCCACTTTGCAAAATAGTTTCAAATCCACCAAGGTGATCTCGTTAACCAACATATATTTTAAGCTTTGTGGTTTTAAATGGATAATTGAAATAACCAAAATGACTCATTTTCAACATTTTAGGCAAATTATTCAAACTGTTGGATCTACACGAGTTCCTGTATCAGACACTGAGAGTAGTACTCAGAGTGACTCGTCCAACAAGATGATGCACTCTAGAGTGCAGTGGAGTGTCCTTCCTGGTGAGTAGTCCTTGCTTCTGGTCGCACTGTTCACTATTGTTCCGACTAAGCAATGAAACACGAGTCTCGTATTTTTCCGGCAGTAAATCTGTAGGATTCATGCTCTCGAGCCGCACGTAATGCATTGTGGTAAATTTCCGGCGGTCACAAGTACATCATTAGCTGCGAATACTGAATACCTTGAACTTTTTATTAATGGACATTTGAAGACTCCTTTACCAAATACAAACATATTTCTTTGCGGTCAACACTGATATGTCCATTCTTATAAAAAAAAATTGAGGTATACTATAAAATCCGTGTGTTCCAGTGTTTGTGTGTTCTGTCCTAATGTCCTGCTCATCTGACGATCTGTACAACACAACATTGAGAGCCGTCGCTGAGGGCCGATTTGCCACAAACATCTACCAGGTACCTTGCTGTGTTCTGTCAGTCATCTACCAGGTACCTTGCTGTATTATGTCAGACATCTACCAGATACCTTGCTGTGTTCTGTCAGGCATCTACAGCTGGCTATATTCTAATGAAGGTATGTTCTGTGATTGTAGATATTGAGGAAACAGTCGGTAGGTAACCTGATGGTCTCCCCCCTCAGTCTCAAACTGGGTCTAGCCATGCTCTACTTGGGAGCCCGAGGAAGTACAGAGGAGCAGATCAGGCACGTCCTGCACTTGCCACACGACCAGTACCTGGCCAAGATGGGCTTTAGGTCCATGGTGAAGCTCCTAGAGGCGACAAAAAGACAGGTAGGCTGCTCACAGGAACTGCTCTGGCGTCATCTTGACCTGGTAGAGGCTTAGAGCCTCTCTGCTGTGACTGGGGAGGGGGGTGAAGTCTTGATTTAGTCGAGGTTTGTCTGCAGGGAAACACAACCTTGAGGCTCGCCACTCGGCTCTACATAGAGCAGAGACACGTCATTAGCCAGAGGTTCAAGGCCAGAGCACACAAATACTTCTTGTCAGACGTGGTCCACGCTGACTTCAGACACCATCCCGAGGACACCAGGAGGAACATCAATTACTGGGTTCAAAACCAGACTAGGAAACACCATACAGGACCTACTGTCCCCAGGTGCGTGGTTTACAAGGACTTGTTGTCTCTAGGTGCCTGGTCTATAAGGACTTGTCTCCAGGTGCCTGGTCTGCCCGGATCTGAGGCACTTGTCAAGGAGTTAAGGAGTTAGAGAAAAGTTTGTTTATTATTTGGAGTTCAAGTAGAACTAGACCACAAGGTTAGTATCACTGTCTTTATCTGCAGGGACAATCGACTCCAGCTCGGAAATGGTACTGGTGAACACATTGTACATGAAGGCGGCTTGGAAGACCCCCTTCCCACAAGAACTGACCTCCAAGGAACTGTTCCATGTCAGCAGTGATGTCACTAAACAAGTTGATATGATGAAGTGCCCGGATAGAGAGTTCCACTATGCGAACTTCAAGAACCTGGACGCCAGGGTGTTGGAGGTTCCTTATCTGGTAAAGTATTACTTCCTTTGTGAAATGAAGTCTGTCAACTCCACAAGTTAGTGTTGGGTGTGTCCTGTGACAGGACCCTGCCCTGAGTCTGGTGGTCATGCTGCCCAACAAGATGGACGGTCTTTCCACGCTGGAAGACAAGCTGAGCAGAGTCGATCTCGGGAAGGTTGAGTGTCGCAAGAGGGACTTATTGAGGTGTGGCTGCCCAGTTTACAATTCAACAAGCGGTAGACTTCACCGACGTTCTAATCAAGGTGCGTGGGGAGCACGGTTCTGCAATACACACCCTAGTGCTTAGATTAAACTCAGGTACTACAATGCATAGGATTGCTTGCTAAGGGGTTATCCCTAGTCCAGTAATTATAGGTTACCTACTTTGAAAGTTGTAGGGAATTTATATTATTTAACTCTAAGTTTAGAAACTGAACATTAACTATACCATTAAATGAATAAACAAACCAAAATGTCCAAAGTGACTATACCAGATAATATATTAACCTTGCTGTGGTCCCTTGAGTCTGTTAGTTTCCCCCCTTTTCAATGGTCATCCGTGGTATTTGTCGATTAGCTGGGTGTGGTCGACTTGTTCGACGCCGCAGTCAACCTCACCCGTATCTCTCCTTCTAGTCCCATTATGGGTCATGTGGTACAGAAGAGCTTCATTCAAATTGATGAAGAGGGCACATCTGCTGCAGCAGCCACAGGTCAGTACCAATCAGCTATGTAACTATTGGTAGGATGATTGATAAAACATATTTTTAGTTATTCACTATTACAACTATTATATATTTTTCTAAAAGTGAATTTTCTAACATTTTATTTATTCCCCGTGTGATTCAAAATTAGGATAATACTTTCGTCAGGAAGTCAGACACTTTTGAAAACGGAAGACTATATATAAGATGAGAAATGTACCTTACTTTATATTATAGCCCAGGGGTTCTTAATACTGGGGTCCATGGACTCTTAAGGTGTCCGTGGATGGGCTTCAAGGGGTCCGTGAAACGAAGACAAATAATTAGAAACTGCAGATTAAAGCTTGGATTCAATTACAAAATGTCCTGTTTCTTCAACTTGTTCATCACTTGGTGACATCAACACCAAAAATAAAAATAGATAGAATGTCAAAGATGACATGCGCGCTGCACTGTTGAAGATTACTCCACAATTTCAAATTCTTTATCAACCAAACAACAGCAACCTTTTCATTGACTTTTTACTTTGGAACAGTTTCTAAAGCTCACTTTGAAGTTACACACTTTGAATTTATTTATCTTTTCTTCATGAAGCTACCATTCATTTTTGCATAAAAAGGAAAAGTGAGAGATATAATTTGTCGTAAAGATTGTTTTTATATTATGCCCGTGTGAATGTAATAGATTTATACTGCAATAAAGTAAACTATAAATTGCACTATAGTTACGTAAATTCTTTTTCAGTTTCCAATAAAAAAAATTTAGTTTAATCTTTTTGAAAAGTTTTATTATTGGTTAAAAAATTAAAAACGACTTCCGGCTACAAAAAATATATATATAAAATTTTACTAGTCGGTTGCACATATTCAAGTCCATCGCATTGCTATTAAAGTCCTCATTTGTAAATTTTGACCAGTAAAAAGGTCGATATTGGGTTTACACTTTTTTATTAAAGAGATAGTAAGCAAAATTTTCTGAGTGTGTATTTACGTCCATTTTTATGGGAAGGCGGTCCATGGCCTTTTTCAGATTCTCATAGAGGTCCGTAACCCAAAAAAGATTAAGAACCACTGCTATAGACTAAGCCGTCAGGTAACAATCTTACCTTGCTTGGTTCCACTATGGTGTAGCTTATAAGATAGGGTCATAGGGTAATCAGTCAAGGTAAGACCGCTACCTTTCAGGGTAAATGGAATGTACATTTAGTTAAACTGGTGAGTGGCAAATAAATTATCAAAAAAAACTGTTTTTAAGATGGTGTTGATTCCTGATCCAAATTAATGTAAACATCAAATATAAATTAGTTTAATATAATCACCATAACCTGAGCATGTAAAAAGAGTACATTCTAAAAATTACTACCGGGAGAGAAAAGAAAAACCACTTTTTCTATTTAACAATTTTAATTTAAGAAGTCATTATTCTGTGAGTGCAAATATCACATGATTTGGGGGTAAAAATATACGTTAACACAGAAAGTCGACCTCGGTGGTCTGGGTAGAGTGCTCCCTCGATTTTCGTGGGTTCAAACCCAGCCAAGCTCAACGGATTTTTCTTCGAATGATAAAAATCCGTAGCACAACTTCCTACGGAGGGGAGTAAAGCCGTCGCTCCGTGTCGAATGTGGCATGTAAAATAACCCTGGAAGGTATTGAAAATACCTTTCCCGGCAAAATTGGTAGGCCCTTTCACTCTCGCTCATAGAAATTCTCGTGTTCTGATATAATCAGTCGGTTTCGAAAGTGCACGTTAAATACCTCAAATAAATATAAATAAACCAATAAAAAACATCGGAACTTTTTATATTAGTCATTTTAATCAAATGTTATATAAATTAAATAAGTATAAATAAAAGTAATGTTAGGAAAGATAACACTAATATTGGCAATCCTAATCAATCAAAACAATATTTTGTCTTGTTCCGACTTAACCAGCAAAATTAATTTTACACGCAATAATTATGAAATAAGAAACATTCAAATGATTCAAAATTAAATTTACCATTAAAAACACATCTTCTAAAATACTCTTAAAGTATATTTTTCTTCCATTTATATAATGAGCTAAAATTATCTCCATATTTGCGTTGTGGACTGATATAGTAAAGCAAAAACTGCGGATTTTTTAAAAATACGATAATGTTTTGTTAATTCAATTAGAAAAAAACCTTCACCCATTCGTTAGAACAGTGAAAAATTATAACTCCCCTTGATGCTGTATATAAATATAAATTATTCAAAATTAAGATTAAGTTTTGCTCATAAAATGTTTTTGTCAGTTTTTCAAATAAGAATATGTTTGAAATAACTGTAAAGGATGTTCCAGCCGGCCTGGTATTGGAAAGTCTCGTCATGGCAGAGAAATGTTCAAGGCCGATCATCCCTTTCTGTTCTTCATAAGAGAGAACAACTCCAGAGCCATCTTGTTTCTGGGGCGGTATACTAACATAGACTGACCCAACGCCAGCTATATATGTGCACTGCGGTCTAGGTTTTGATTTTATTTTAATGTGTTCTCAGAAAATACTTGTTAAATTATTATATAGCCAAAATAAAATATCTACCCAATTTTAGAAATATTCAATTTAAAAACTATAGTATATAATCAAATTTCTTAAAAATGTATAAATAAGATAAAAATAACAATTAACAAATCACATATTTTTTATGTTTTAAGACTTAACTAAAATAATATTGTATTTGACTACTTTGAGTATATTTAGATAATAAATAGTACCTAGTAATATCTTATGAAACACTGTTTGTTTCATAAACTTTTAAAACACTTTCCTATTATTATTGGGACAAATGAAAAATTCTAAACAAGTAAATATTCTAGCTTTGATAAATTTTGGAAGTACTAAATTTACATTAAAAGAATTTCATACTAGTTATGGATTATGTGAATTACAGTTTTAATAAGTTTTGTTAGTCTTTAAATAATAGAGTATAAAACCATAACCCTGGCTCCTATTAAATAAGATGGTGGTAAATACAAATATGTTAAGCAAGGGTAGGAGGATATAGTACATTGTTAAAAAAGAGAAAAATACAAGTTAACAAATAAGTTTAATTGATATCAAAACAAAAGAGAATAGCTAGTTAGATAGTCACAGATATGAGGGCATTCCACACTTTCCATATTTAATGTTAGGCTAAACAATTTAACAAGAAACATTTTTACCAAATTGCCGTGTTTGGTGTGAGGCACCTTAAATTAACACTTAACCAAGACAACAATGCTTGGGTATGAAGATTGAATAACATGTGACTCCTTAAAGAAGGACATTCTCACTTTCTAAAACGAAAGTGTACAAAACAATAACGATGGCAGCTCTAATCAGAAGGATTTAAATTAATTTATGGCTAAGCAACAATATACTACCCTACTTCAGCCTATACGTCTGTTAGCCTCAAATCTGATAAGTATGGTCAAATAATGACGTTGAACAACTTTTAAAACCAGGGAGTCCGTATTTAACTAAAGATTGATAACAGCCAAAGACCCAATTAGTTCATACAGTAACACCATGGATTAACCTAATCTCTCATTTTTGCCAAACTAAAGGTTAAATCATTAGAGACGTGGTCACATAGAACAGGGTAGCTGACTGTAGCCCAAGAAATTAAGACTAGTCATATGAACATAGTTTAACAATAAATAAGTATGGTCATAAGGACTACACTCTGTTTAAAATTGATGAGTTCAATACATTCAAATACAAGCATACCATCTTTTATTTCTCCACTGTGCTGTTATTTATTTTATCAGCCATTAAACTAGTATATATTACTGATTGAATTTTGCCTAATAACTACCGAAATTAATTAATCACTTTGTAGATCACAAACACACGGACAAACATTACAAGTCTGTTAAACGCAACTGAAAAAAAACCACGCATGCGCAATAACACAATAAACCAGAGACAGGACAACAATTACATACATCTCATCATAATCAAGAACTAAATAATGTCAACAAAAATAAACAGACTCTGGCAGAGAGTATACTACTACACTTAACAAACATTGAAGCTTCTCATATGAAGAAGCCAAAAACTTCAAGTCCGTAACAGACTATAAATATAACTTTAACGGATTTTACATATTTTCTGCTGTGAGATGGAAAGACCAATGAATCGATCATCTTGACCGCTGCTTGTAGGTTAATTGAGCTGGAAGCCTCCTGGATGCTCGTGTAACGAGTTGTTGAATTGGAATACAATAATAGTACGAGAGGCGCCGCATTATATATGAAATGGATCTGACGTCAAAGGAGAGGAGAAGAAGGGAGGCTTACTCAAGCATGATAAAATAATCCAGAAGCACAAACCACAGTTGACCGGAGTCCAAGGACGCGCACAGATCGCTCAGTCTTGTTTTGTTGTGCCAGTTGACTAGATGAGACTGCCACGTCCACTTTTTCTTTTTGGTCATCCAGCCTGTCAGGATTTAAGTGACCCAGTATGCAACAACCACACAGTGAGTTGATATACTGCCATTTATTTTAGTTTCGTTTACTTTTGTATGTATGGGCTAAATTAGCTTAGCCCGTTACAAGTATAGTAATTTACATACTCATAAACGATCAAATAAATTAATCGGGTCTTCTATTCACTGAACAGTATTTAAAGAACGCTCACCGATTACGATAGGTAGCTAATGATTTTTTACTATATTTTTTGTGAACACACTATTAGGTATAGTATTATGCTACCGATTTTGGAGAAATAGTCGTGAACTAGCTATATTTAAATAAGAATGGGCTTATATACATGCATAACGCATATCTAACAGTGAATAGTACAGAACGTATAGTATACAGTTCATAATAAGAATAAATCAATTTGTAATTAGATGTAATTATTGAAGTTTTACTTAAATCGATTACTTTATTCATAAAAATTGGTCTAACTCTCTTGCTATACTAGGTAATGTCTTTAAAAAAATACTTCAATTTAGGGTTCACTCAAAAAACAACATTCATTAAACTATATTTATTTTGGAAAATAAAAATTAACTTAAGTTAAGTGGAGCTTTTACTATTAACATATTTGATTTTAATTTGACTCTAATCTTATTACTGTCATGAATATGATGGTATATCTACTCTTCTAAGGGCGTAGAAAGCTAATTTTTCTACGAAGGGGTCCACTATAAAATGTTACGATAGCGTTAACCAATAAAAATTACTATGCGTACATATGGACCCCTCCCCCCCTTATGGGGGTCCATCAAATTCTGGAAGACTCTGGCACCCCCACCCCCGACCAACACTTTGCTTCTTCTCAATAACAATATCTAAAATGTAATATTTAATCTATATTTTCAATCATATTTACAATCATAGCCATTCAGGCTAAAATAGTGATAAACACCATTTAAATTTAAAATAAAATGATTGTGAAATTATTTAGTAAATATGATCAAAAGTTTTAATATTTTATAGTAAGACATTTTAGTGATTTTTTTTTACATTACATATAATAGAAACTGATTTATCAAACAAAACAACATAAAATAGCTTACAATGTCCTAATGTATCACGTTTATATATTATGTGTAGGAGAAAAAGAGATACCCAAAAGTGTATTTATCTCTTACGCAAAAATATACAGATAACTTCTAGAAAATTTTATTTACATAATTATGCCTGTCAAGTTATTATATAAAAGTCACTACACTACACACAAAAACGCACACACATGTTTAGTAACTATAATTTCCTTTAAAGAAAAAATAAATGTAATTAAGAAATAAACCAAATTTAAACTTTGTAAGGGACTTTTGCATTTGCCGTGTTGGTTTATTGGATAAGTGGAGGTTTTTCTGAACGCTCCTGCCATCTGTGGGAACTTTCACGAGGTTTGGATGGGAGTGAAAAAACGCTGTAAACGAGCACATAATCGCTAGTGATGCAGAAAACTACCTACTGTAACAAGTTACAAATAACAGTTCAATCAAATAACATAATACTCACTCTCCAGCCCAGTTGGACTCCAACTTCTTCACGCCTGGCCGTGACCTCCTTCTAAAACATTATTTGACTGAAAGGAGGTGTGAGCCAGCTGCCTGCAAGTGAAATAGGCCACGCCCAAAAAAACAAGTGAAGGTGGCTCCGCGTACTTAATTATTTCTTCCGCCTGGACTGTTCTAGCTTATCATACTAGTTCACGGAATGCTCACAATTATTTCCACGCGCTTCTCCTCCTCTTCCCTTCCAAGGCCGTAGTCAGGGGGGGGTTTTCGGGGTTCAAACCCCCCCGAAATTTTATGAACAAAATATATATGGCTTTATTTATGGTTCAAACAATATCAAAATTAAGGTACAAGTACAAATTAGGGGGCTGTGTTACCATAAAAAGCACTTCAGAGAGCTTCCAGAGGTGTTTATTATTTATAATTTTTTCTAGCCTCCATAAATTGGGGGGTGGGCCCACCAAACCCCCCCTGAAATTATTGGCTGGCTACGGCCTTGTTCCCTTCCACTCCCTTAGCCCTTTTTCCCTCCCCTACTATCTGTGGATATATGATCTTGTGTAGTCGCTATATATGGCGGTGTTATGTTTGTATCAGTACTCATTGTATCGTTTGGCTTAGCATGGGGTGAGCGACGCTATATAAGCCAGGGCTTAGCTTCCATTTTTCAAAACTCCCTTTTGGCTAATTTATGAAATCTATGCAAAATAATTTATTTGGGCTTATAAATTTAAATCTCTGAAATAAAATGGGAGTGTTTTCTTTTATAAGTGGGCTAATGTGTAGCCACGTTTCTATTAGTATTTTGTCTATTGGGGAAACTTAATTTTTTACACAATCTTAAAGTAACTTCTGCTTTGCCGCTCGGTGGCTAGCGTTTCATTGCGCCCCCACGTAGGCTATATTATTGGCGTCGTTTAACGAGTAATTAATCTTTGGTAGAATCAAATTTAATTACTTTAAATTACATTTTACTCTTATGAGGAAACAGAGCACTTATATATTTACTATTTGGCCTTTCATATTTAATTACTTTCAATTACATTTTGCTGTTAGGAGGAGACAGAGCGCTCATATATTTAGTATTGTTATTAACAAATTTAATTACTTTCAGTTTCATTTTGTTTTTATGAAAAGACAGAGCAATTATATATTTAGTATTGCGCTTTTCAAATTTAATTGCTTTAAATTATATTTTGCTGTCATGAGAAGGCAAAGCACTTAAATATGTATTAGTATACTTTATATATTTAGTCATTTTAAATTACATTTTGTTGTTATGAAGACAATAAATTTTAGTATTGAACCATGTGACCTTAGTTGCATTAGACTATGTTATGATGTTGCGAGATATTACCAAAGATCTACCATTATGTTTCGTAATTTCTCTTACATTATAGTGCGCATAATCGCTGCAAGAAGGCAGGGCTCTTAATAATTTATTATATTTAATAATCTCAAGAACTTTAATTATTTTATAGTGCATATTGTTTCCACAAATTGGCGGAGTTGTTAAAGTTTAATATTTTACTGCGTTATTCTTGAGACCTTTTGAAGGTACATATAAATGTCACCAAGTGGCAGGACATTTATGATTTGAGTTACTTCGAATCTTAACTTTTGAGAAGTGCCTTTGTTGTTTACCTTTTTGGGTGAAATTTATCATTATTTCTCTTGAAAGGCACAAGGTGGCGGGTCTATAGCCTCTATGCACATATGGTTATTGTTAATAAAATTATATATATTGATTCATTGTTTCTTCAATAAATTATTGTTATCTTGTGACTCCTTGACTATTATTTCTCTAAATGGGGGGAGGGTACACTACAATGGTTTTAGCTTGGAGTATCCATAATTTTCTTGAGTAATAAGGTCTGTGGGTAGGGCCATGCAAGAAATATGTACGGAAAGATTTACTCGTGTAGTGGAGTCAATAAAAGTTACTAACAATATCAATCCACCATGTTTGAAAATATAGTGTTGGTTTTGTTTGTTTTATAAATTGAACAGTTTATTATTATTTTATGTAAATACCTATATAATATTTTTGTTTTGCGTTTACCAAGTAATTTTTTATTTAATTTATATTTTTAAATGTTCAATAACCACGTATTTTTTAATGACGTCAACAGCTTTTGGCGCCAACATAGAAAAGGAAACCATGAGATTGAGAGTAGTTGGCCAGGATCGTAGAGCGAGAAAGGTGGTTGAGGATGTCCACCACCAGTTTCTGTCCCGCAGGATATTCAATTTCTACTCTTTATTATTGTATATAGTAATTTAGATATATTTGGCCATTACAAAGTAAATTCTGTGAGTTTGTGTTTAGAAGAGTGTTAATATAGCCAGTCGGGCAACTCGTTCAATTGTGTGAAATTGCGAGCAGTCCACTCGGCGTCACCGCGTGGGTAAAGGTGAGTGCATTCGTATAGTTTACTGAAAATAATTTTATAAGTTTGTGTCCTCCTACCTTTGGATAAGAGGTGAATGTGAGGAAGTGCAAATTAAAGAAGCTAACCATGCTAAGAATATTGGTAGGGCGTATGATAGTAACGGTGCCTGTTATCCCCTCTTTTTTTCCATGTCAACCCAGTGACACAGTGGGAGGACGAGTAAAAGTAACTGTGCCATTCTCCCCATCCTCTGCCCCATTTATCGTGGTGGCCCAGTACGTTGCAACTCCTCCAACTAACAATCCTATAAGATCCCGGCCAGCTCACTCAACTCCGCCAACTGACCAAATGTATCGATGAGCCGAGTCTAGCCTCACAAGAGAGATATCTGAACACAACTGAATGAACTGCCCCAAGGTAAGCTTGGTGTCTTTCAGGACTAGCTTTTCGAGTTCGTTAGGTGGATCGTTAATGAAGGGACCAAAACTTTAAACTTCTTAATTTGAATTTAACATTTTTGAAGAATAAGAACTAAAACATAATCATAATATTCCATTGTAATGCAAATATGGAAAAATAAACCATTTGGTTTGGTATGATTTGGTCTATTAAGTCAAATATTGGTTTTTAAAAGTAAATTCTATATTAGTTACAATGACTTCCTGATAAATGACACTTATGTAGTACATAGTTGGTATAAAGCTGTATCATAATGGCTTCGTGACCAAGATTATTTTTGATAGGTGAGCCTTGATAAAAGATTTAGACATGTGGCAGACCCTTAGAGTAAGCATCTCCGATTTAGATTAGATTTATTATTTTTCTTTAAACTGTTAGTCACAATGACTCGTTTCCATGGTAACACTTAAACTGTTACACATATTTTTGTAGAATTTAGTCTTACAAAAATCAATTCATAAACATTATTTAAATAGTGTTAAAGAGTAATTAATAATTTTAGTAAATATGTCACTGAACAAGAATAGTGATGAAGATGACGATGATCACTCGTTAAAAATGAGGGTAACTTGAAACTTTATGTATTGGAATGAAGTAACATTCTTATCAAAATAGTTAATTGGCAGCAAACAAACACCTACAGTAGGCCTACAAAGAATGCTATTAAAACCAGCCTTAATTACATATTTCTTAATGAGCCTTTTATGACATGTCCGTTCTTAATGACCTGATGGTGTGAGCAAAATGCAGCACTTGTGAATCTTGGTTGGTTCTGTGATTTGAAAGTAGACAAAGTAGCAGTTCACGATATTATTTATTTAACTAAAGGAACTACCTATTACAATGGCATTTTAATTAATAAATATAAAGAATGATTTTAACTATCAAATCAAGCATATAGCCTACAACCCAAACAACTAGTAAGACGCGGGGATTAAAAAACCTATCATATCTATATTTTGGAGAAAGGGAATATTGTATGTATACTGATACCTATGTCAAAAATGTGGAGACAGGAGTTAAATAGTTGTCCAATAAGATATTATTGAACTAAATAGACTTTGAGTGAGGATGTAAAACGAGAAATCTGTACATAGCAGATAGAATATACTTGTGGATATTTTCTGAACGAGCTGTATAGTAGATAGAATATACTTGTGGATATTCTCTGAATGAGCTGTATAATATGCTGTTTTGTGAGGTTCCCATAATGTATTTTTTATTAACTGGGACAGTTCCAAACTTTCACTTTAAAAACCTGGGACATTTTAAAAATTAAGGAAAACCAAATAAAATTCTATAATAAGCTTTAAGATATATGTGTCACTTTAAGATTATTATTATTATTGATATTATTATTCCACTTTGAAAAATAATTATAAATCACAAACCTAGGCCTACTTAATTAGAAAAATTGCACCTTTAAAAAATATACAATAGTTTTGTTAAGTTTGCATTTTAGAAAGATTCATCAGAATATTTATCAGATTTATTTACCTGTTCAAGAAGTTTTATTTCTTCCGATATTTGGATGGCTGTTTTGCAGTCCATGGACTTATAGCTGCTTCCAGTGCTGCCGGTGATAACTGTTTTTCCATTTCCCTTTGGGTTTTCGAATTTAGGAAATTACTTACACTGCTGTTGGAAGCCTGAATTTGAACAGCACCTTTATGTTTTATCGTCTTCAGGTGGTTGACTACGTCTGAAAGACCACCATGTGAAATGCAACATTTAGAGTTGCATGAAGTACATTCCACATTGTCATCTATACTTTTAACGGAGGGAAATTATATTCTAATATTATCACTAACTTGTACTACACTTACATTTCGGCATCATGCGGGTAGAAAAAAGATAAAAATTATAATATTGTACAAACGCTAGCAACCACTGTTATGTATGTAACCGGAAATTGATAAAGTAACACACTGCCAACAGAAGAAAGGGAAAAAAAAGAGCATCACTATGAGTATTGCCAACATTGTAATAGAAATTGGTTAACAATGTTACATGGTTATACTAAAACACAGAATAACATCTGTTACCCACAGATTTTTTTTTTCAGGAAGGACACTTAAAAAGAGGGACATTTGGAATAAAGTTGGGACACTGGAACATTTTATCAAAAAATGGGACTGTCTCAGTAAAAATGGGGCGAATGGGAACCCTATGTTAGTGTAACATAATAAGTTACCTAGTGATAATTTCTCTGACACTAAAGAAGCCATGTTGTTTGGGGCGTAAAAATAAATATTGAAGTAAAAAAAAGTCTGGGTAGTTTACAGTACACTAATTCCTCAAATAATTTACTAACTTTACAGTATATAATAGTAAAATAGGCCTACAATTTACTGAATCATTCTAGTCAATATTTGTACATATCGTTACAACATCAGCAATTCCCCAGCTGTCCGGAACAACTCCAAAAGTTGATTATTTATACAACTAGAGGGCTGTACACCTTTTATAAACAATAGAGGGATTTCATCCAGCCCACAACCTTTCTTGACCTGCTTCAGTGGCCACATGGTCTAAAGTGTCACTCTCGTGTTAGACTAGACTGCAGTTGATGGGGAGATCAGGGTTTAAATCCCGGTCGGGTGTACTAAGAGTGGTTTTTACTCTCTCCCTCCACACAAATGTGGGTACACTTTCTATGAATTACACCTTTCTCATCAGTGTAATTACCTAGTACATATGCGTATAACCTGAACAAGTAGTTACATGCAGTGCTAAAAATAAAATATTTTTTTCTTGATGCACTCTAAACTTATTTTTAAATATTTTAATTAAGTATAATTTTAGTGTTTGTGAATAAAAACGTTTATTAGGCCTTTCTCGTAACTTTCTCGTACCTATCTCAACCCAGGCTTATCTGCCATTGAACCTTGCATCCTGAACATCTGTGCTCTACTACAGGGATTTCCAACTTAGGGCTCCAAGGGCCACAGTAGTATCTACGAGTCTAGTAGCGGGCCGCATCATAATCGGCTAAGGGGTGGAGGAAATAGGACTCAACGCGATACACAGGTTATTATAAAAAATTAAGTTTATTACTGAATTAACATTGGTTGGAGCTTTCATGGATTTTTCCCCCCATAAGTCAAAACTTTACATTTCTCGGCTAAAAACATAAATTTTAAAGAAACTTGGTGGGCCATGGAAAAAAAGTCTTTACAGGCGACAGTTGGAAATCCCTGCTTTCCTACATTGAACACCTTTTTATCAAAATATTAAATTACTTGTTTTCAACCAAATATTATTACTGTATTGTCTCTCGGCTATTAATAAATAGGATTTAAAATGCTTATAAATAATGTCTTCACGTTCTTCAGAGTAAACTAAGCTGGTTGTAAGTTAGTGTGCTGGAGTAAGCCCAGACTACTTCACACAATCACACAGTTAGTGTGCCAAGGCTACTTCACACAATCACACAGTCAGTGTGCCAAGGCTACTGCACACAGTCACACAGTTAGTTTGCCCAGGCTACTGCACACAATCACACAGTTAGTGTGCCCAGGCTACTGCACACAGTCACACAGTTAGTTTGCCCAGGCTACTGCACACAATCACACAGTTAGTGTGCCCAGGCTACTGCACACAGTCACACAGTTAGTTTGCCCAGGCTACTGCACACAGTCACACAGTCAGTGTGCCAAGGCTACTGCACACAATCACACAGTTAGTTTGCCCAGGCTACTGCACACAATCACACAGTTAGTGTGCCCAGGCTACTGCACACAATCACACAGTTAGTGTGCCCAGGCTACTGCACACAGTTAGTTTGCCCAGGCTACTGCACACAATGTCGCTGTTGCTATTTCACTTGTTCGTTACTCGTATCTACCCGTATTAACCAAACAATAGTTGGCCATCTAGCTGCACCTGTGGACAAGGCATCAGACTCGCATTGCACATGGCGGCTGTTGATGAAGAGGTTGGGGTTTGAACCCGGTCAGGTGCACTTGAGGTGGTTGTCTAAATGGTATTTATTGCCATGGATTTTTAATCCTCTCTCCACACAAGTAAGGTTCACTTCCTCTAAATTAGCATCATCATCCTTACCTCCTAGATTGAGGTGTTGATAACCAAACATATCAAGAAGAAGAGAGAGCATTGTTCATAACCATAGCCTGTTCTTGCTGTCCTAGTTGTCAGGCTCACTGCGATATGACGAGATGGTGGGGCCGGAGGAGGGGAGGAGCCCTACTCCTGATAGTAACACGGAGAGACGAGGGTTCAGCTTCCAGCAACTGTCACCAGGGGAACTAGACTACGGAGATCAGGTAGTTGTATGCTCATGTGAGTCAGGCTTGTAGGTGAGCAGTGTTACTGTAACGAACACTTGACGATGTGTTCCCCAGGCCAAGGCAGGGACCTCGACCAGCCTGACTGTGGGGTCCCAACGCGCTCTGTCCCGCATGTCTGCCCGCCGACCTCCTGTCCTGCACAGCTCCGACAACAGCGAGGACGATGATGAGGATGAGGAGGATGAACTGGATGTTCAGGTGGCGGCCGTTGAGGGGTGGGTGGATGTGTTTGGTTCATAGAGCGTGTGCGTACTCTCCATGCTGATGTAGGTGCGCAGGGGCCTCTCACTGTTACTGTATTTGCTTGCTGCCCACAGTTCGTACGATCCTTCAGAGTTCGACCACCTTCAGGTGTCACCAGAAATCAGAGAACTCTTCCAGCACATCACACGGTGAGTGACAGCGAGTGATTGTGAAGAGTGAACCAACTAAAACATAAGTTAAATTATTCTTGCATAGATTTACACCCTAGAAAAATATTTAGTCCCTAAAAGGGAATGAAAGATAATGGAGTGTAGAGGGTGTTACATAATGACGAGTTACATACCCTGTAATCACACGAGACATTGTCAGGGTAATCAAATCTCGTAGATTACGGTGGGCAGGACATGGAGTGTGAATGGGAGAGTCTAGAACCGTGTTCAGAGTATTGACTCGTAAGTTCAATGGGAAGAGACCATTGGGAAGACTCGGACACAGATAGGAGAGTAACATTAGAATGGAGTGGAAAGAGATGGGTGTAATGAGGTGGACTGGATAGAACTAGCTCAAGATAGGGGAATAGGTTGGTACTGGATAAAACTAGCTCAAGATAGGATAGGTGTAATGAGGTGGACTGAATAGATTAGCTCAAGATAAAGATAGGTGTAATGAGGTGACTGGATAGAATTAGCTCAAGATAGGATTAGGGTATGTAATGAGGTGGACTTGCATAGACTAGCTCAAGATAGGGATAGGTGTAATGAGGTGGACTGGATAGGACTAGCTCAAGATAGGGATAGGGTGTACTGGATAAAACTAGCTCAAGATAGACATACTTTAGTAAGTGTGGTAGTAAACTTTAGAGTCCCTAATGTCATACAGTGAGTCAGTGAAGTGTAACTAGACTAAGCTAACATTACACAATCTCAGGATCTGACATCAAGAGAGGAAATCAATCACAAGTAATGAACAACACATTCTCCATTCCAGCCTATTTCAACTGAACATTATTATGTTTCTAGACCAGCTCAACACAAATACAATAATTATTAACACCCTCCTTATAGCCACAGGTTTTCCTGTGAAAATCCACACTCAATTTATATCTAGTTTTCTTTCTGTTTCATCAATAATCCTACTTATCAACTGTTTCCAGCCTGTAGGCCAGGTCACTTTAGTTAAATATCTCGCTCTTCCTTCTTTAATTGTTTCCATTCTTCTCCTCTCACTCACACACTTGCTGTTATATGCTCCTTCCGTTTCTTCCTTCATCTCTCTTGTGGTCTTTTCCTTCCAATCCTCAACTTCTCCACTTTCCATCATCCTCCATCATAATCCTACTACACAGCTCAAAAGAGGAAAAAAAAAAAAACGCTGTACATCAAGTGTTTGTTTGCCATTGCAAAGAATTGATGGTTTGATGTATTTTCACCTCAACCTAGTACAGCATTAGCAATTCTTACTGACCACAATGATAACAGTACCGCTAAAAGTCCCAGCATTGCGTCTCACTACCCGTTAGGATTATACGTTTACATATAATTATGCTAATGGCTTAGGATTGGAAGGTTATCTATAGGAAGTGTTAGTGTACCCTAATTTGCATGGAGGGAGATTGGAAAATCATTTTGGAAAAACCACCCTCAGTACACCCGACTGAGATTCGAACGTCGAGCTCCCTGTCATCAGCAATCTAGTCTACTGGAAGTCAATATATTTATTTTTAATCTCAAGAAAACACACAATTTTGTCAGTAATTTCCCATTTTTTTAAAGGAAAGGGTTAATTTCGTAAATATATGTTAGTTGTGAATGCCTTGGTGTGGCCAAGAGAAGGTGTTGGGGTCGGGCCCTGGTGATATCGATGTAGTCTAGTCGTTGTTGATCGTATCGTCCCTAGGTACACCCCACAGAACATGGAGCTGGAGTTCAAGCTGCGGCCTTTCATCCCGGACTTCATCCCCGCCGTGGGGGACATCGACGCGTTCCTCAAGATCCCACCCCGGATGATCGCCCGGACCAGGCGGGGCTGCAGGTGTTGGATGAGCCGTGCGCCCGACAGAGCGACCCTCACGTGCTGCACCTGCAGCTGCGAGCTGTGGCCAAGCAGTCGTCTGCCAAAACTGTGGTAAGTACTATTCTCTTTCTTACCAGCAGCATATCACTACGCCTTTGGGATGTAAGATAATGTTTTAAGGATGAAAAAGGTTGAGTTTATAGGAAGTGTACCTGCATTTGTGTGGAGAAAGAGTGGGAAACCATTTAGTAAAAAGCATCCTTAGTACAGCTGATCAGAATTCGAGCCTCGATCTTCCTGTCATTGGCAGTCAATCTACTGCAGCAAGATTGACGCCTTACGACTCTTCAACCAAAAAGCAGGTGTGGTACTAATGTGACTGATATCGAGGAGATAGCCCTTGTAACTGATATCACACGCAACTTGAGCTAGTCCTTGTAAACATAACAGCTTGAGCTAGTCTGTAACTGTATTGTATCCACAGGTGATCAAGAAGGTGGAAAGTGCGGAGAAGAATCCCAAGGCCATTGACCGTTGGATCAAGGACATCAGTGACCTTCACCGCAGCAAGCCTCCGCCCACTGTCCACTACACGAGGTCAATATGACTGCCACAACTGCCACTTTGTTGCATTACCTTATAGTTCAACGTCATCCTGTTTCCTTAGAGTATATAGTATATTATGTTAAGGTTGTGAAAAGTACACTTTTTTTTATTCAAAGCAATATTTGAAACAGTGTTTAGATACGATTTAGATAAACACTATTCCATGCAACTAAATATATTTAGTATCCAGTTTACAGAACTTTTATAAAAATAAGGCAAGATAAACTAATTAAGTGAAAACTGAGAGAAGACAGCCGATCATGGGAAAGAGGAAAACTCGCGGGAAAAATCCAATGCACAAAGATGACATCTTCCGGCTTAGTATAAAGCTATATACTCGTTCAAACACAAAGTTTTTCCAATATGTACCAAAATATAAAAAACTTTTGTGTTTGTACACAACTTTCTGCTATAGAAGACACTGTACAGGCATTTAGCTGTCTGTAAGGAAATGTCGATCTGTTTGCAGGTCGATGCCAGACATTGACGGCCTGATGCAGGAGTGGCCCTCAGACCTGGAACAACAACTCCGAGAGGTCGGTCTCCCCACAGACGACCTGGACTGTGACCTCCCGTCCTTTGTCGACATTGTCTGCAGTGAGTCAGCCACCTATTCAAGCGCCGACAGTAGGGCAATAGGGACATAACACACTGGGACCACTCTTCTAGCGACCTCACCTGTTTTTGACCGGTTAAATCCCAGGTCGAGTCGGATTGCTAGGTTATATTTTGTTGTAGTTCTTGGCGTTAGTCACAGGTCACTCAACTTGGTTTATAAGTTGTTTAGAAAGTACACGTTAAATAACACAACCTAAAGTAAGATGTTTCTGTGATCAGGTTTGTTTGATATCCCACCTACGAGTCCAGGATCCAGAGTCTGCATGTTCTCTTTACGCTGTACTCTGCTGTTAAAACCTCGCAACACACCACTGGGACATGAAGCCAGGTCGTCTCCACTCTCTACTCTGCTGTTAAAACCTGCAACACGCCACTGGGACATGAAGCTAGGTTTCCACTCTACACTCTGCTGTTAAAACCTCACAACACACCACTGGGACATGAAGCCAGGTCTCCGTTAAAACCTCACTTCACTCTGACCAGTCTCCTCTCCAACACACAAGTGGGACATGAAGCCAGGTTCCACTCTCCACTATCCATCTGCAACACACCATGGGACATGAAGCCAGGTCTCCACTCTCCACTCTGCTGTTTAAAACCTTGCAACATGTCACTGGGACATGAAGCCAGGTCTCCACTCTCCACTCTGCTGTTAAAACCTGCAACACACCTGGGACATGAAGCCAGTCTCCACTCTCCACTCTGGTGGACATGAAGCCAGGTCTCACTCTCACTCTGCGTTTAAAACCTGCAACACCACTGGGACATGAAGCCAGCTCTCAACTCTCACACCCATGGACATGAAGCAGGTCTCCATCTCCACTCTTTAAACTCACACATGGGACATGAAGCCAGGTCTCCACTCTCCACTCTGCTGTTAAAACCTCAACACACCATGGGACATGAACCCAAGATCTAGTGACAATGGGGTTGTATTTATATATTGTCCCTACTAGAATGCATTTGAAATATAAAACACAACAAAAACAACTTGTAGAATATACTTTTTTCATGTTTTTATTAGTGTTTGGTTTTGAAACTAGGAGCAGTGTTTCATTCTCTATAGTCCGCTTTTTGTGAATATTGTCAGGGTCAGTCGTGGACACATTTATTCTAATATACAGCTCAGTCTTGCTAAGCCAAACCTGATATTGTCAAATGATGTATTAATATATCATTATTCATGACTTGACTTCTTATATGTTTTATTGATTCGGCTTTGAAACATTCCTGTATCTTTGTGGCATTTTTCTTTATCAAAAGTGGTGGACTAGTGCTAAGAATACTACTTAACTAGTTTTATTAATGTATCGTCTTTCTCAAATTTGTCTAAAATCACACATTTTGTTAAGAGTTGACGTGTTAGGTTTTCTTTTGTTCAACATTGTGTAATATATTTACATAAAAATGCTAGCGAGACTAAATGTTGCGTAAGATAAAGAGAACGCATCATTGTGACTGTTAATGAGGCCAGAAGGGTTCATGTTACGTCTTTAGGACAGTGCAGGTTTGGATTAGCAGACTGTGCCGGGTTAGATTCTAGACTGCTCTGTCACACAAATTGTCTCACTTTGCACTTAAAATACCATCAGTTTGGTTGCAATAAAAATATTCTAAATGACACGGCTTGAATGTTCATGAGATGGAACTATTTACAACCACTTGCAGTTCTAGAGCGTCTTGTGTCGAGAACACAATATTGTGTGTACGTTTCATAGCCTATAGCTTCAACCTCTTGATGTCTTCACTGCGGAAATCCGTCCTGAAACAAGACATCGCGTAGTTTGAGTCAGCCTGCCATATTGTTTCCTAGCTTCACGTCACACTGGAATGTATAAGTCGCGAACTAATAGTTCAAGATGAAGCAACATAAAACAATCGGCATTCTTTGGCTGAGCTTTGTCGCAGAAACAAAGTAACAAGTGAAGTTGCCTTCCCTACCACAATGGCGGTAATTTTATAATTATTCAGTTATATCTACTAAACACAGCCGGGCCCGTTGTAAACTAATCTTTTATTTTTGTTTTCATATTAAACTTGACACAACTATTTTGAAAATAGTGTGTTTATATTTTCACAAAAATAGCCCTAATTGAAAACAAATACCTTTACAAACAAATTCAAATATAATATGAGGACTATACTAAAGATTAGTTCATTTAACTTTCAAAACTTCCCCTTGAAGGTAGACCTTTAACTTTGTAACTTGTGATGGGAATAACTTACAACATCATGTAGTTGCCAGACTATTGAACTGGTCTAGCCATCTATATATCACACTCTAGTGGGTGGATAGTTGTACCTGAGCGACATGATCTGTCGGATTTCCGTGGGCGTGAGTCTCCAGGTGAGTGGACTAGAACTATTGCCCCAGTAGTCTGAGATCTCTGTCACTCGCTCCAAGTTGAGGACGGTCGCTATCTGGGTGAGTCGAGCAAACTTGTCCCTGATGGACCACGAGGTGGCGCTGGTGAGGTACCCACAAGGGCTCTTACCTCCTTGTCCAATACAAGTCCTCCCAGCTGAAACAACACAAGCTCTTCTTTCCCCACTGGATCTTGGTACTCGTTGTGTTGCACGCATGATATGATAGGGTGAGGAAGTTATAATTTTAGAGCAAATGCACCCTAATTTGCATGGAGAGTTTAGAACCAACCTCATAGGACTCAACCAGGAATTCCCTGTCACAAGCAAAACACGCGAGAGTGCGCAACCCAACCACTGATGCAGGTTTGTTGGCGTTGTTCATCTTGTTCTGGACAACCTCTCCCTCCGACTCTCTAGTTTGGAGGACTCACCCTGTTGAAGGAGGACTTGAGGACCACCTTCTCCATGTGACTCGTAACCTCCGAGGTGAGGATGCTGACGATCGTGTCGTAGTTCCCCGGAGTGAGTTAGGTTTCAGCGACGTCAGGAGTCCCTGCAGGTTCATGATGAGGTTCTGGATGAACGCTTCGTCTGCTTCATAGCTCGCAAACTCTTCCTGGAATACGTGAATCTCGTCAAGCTTTGGGTTCAGATCAAACAATGTTCATATGTACTAACTATGCTAATGATAAGGAATATCGCGTTTGGGTAAAAGTGTACCTGCATTTGTGTGGAGGGAGAATGTAACATTATTTAGGAAAAGTCACCCAGAGTACACCTGACCATAATCAAACTCTGATCTCACCGTCATCGACCATCGAGCCTTTTGGGAGTGTTTGACCACTAAAACAATGTGTTGTTACCTCTGAGAGCTGGTATTACTTGTGAGAGCATGTGTTGTTACCTGTGAGCATGTGTGTACTGTGAGCATGTGTTGTTACTGTGGCAGGTGCTGTACTGTGAGAGAGAGTGTTGTTACCGCTAAGAGAAAGTGTTGTTACCCGTGAGAGCGGGTGGTTTTACCCTTGAGAGGGTGTGTTTGAGGCGTGTGTTACCCGTGAGAGCGGGTGCTGTTACCCTTGAGAGCGGGTGTGTTACCCGTGAGAGCGGGTGCTGTTACCCTGAGAGCGGGTGCTGTTACCCGTGAGAGCGGGTGCTGTTACCGTGAGAGCAGGTGCTGTTAACTCGTGAGAGTGGGTGTTGTTACCTGTGAGAGCGGTGGTGTTACTGTGAGGCAGTGGTGTTACCGTGAGAGCAGGTGTTGTTACCCTGTGAGAGCGGTGGTGTTACCTCTGAGAGCTGATGACTGACAGCCAAGAAGGAGTCCACCCAGGGGCTGACTCTTGGCTTGATGGCGCTGGCACGTAACTGCTGGATGCCATAGTCCACCACTGCGCGCAAGCTGGCATTCACCGATGCCAGCCCAGACAAGCAGCTCTCCAACTTGTCCCGCTCGTGGGCTTTGAGTGGAGACAGCGCACTGGGGACCTCCTCAGATAGGCTTTGGCGCAGGGTGTCGATGTATTCTGTGCTAACATCAGCGTTGTTCAGGTACGCCTGCAGGACATGAGATAGGTCAAGGATCCTCACTTGTTTGGTAAGGGTCCATTGTTTCCTTCCATTAGTTATTGGTTTCGGTGATAGTTAACATATTTATGGGATTGACAAGTTGTTTCATAATTTATGATTGTTTAAAAAAAATCTTAGGTGATGATAAGACAAGCGAGGTTTCTCTCTCAGTGCGCCTGACTCTACTGGAGAGAATGGCCAGGGTTCCATATCAGCTCAAGTGCACCAATATATTTCTATTTATTTAAGGTATTTAACATGAATGTTCTAAGCCGACTGATTATATAAACACATGAAAATTTCTTTGATCAAAAGGGCCTACCAATTTTGTCGGGAAAGGTATTTTCACAAACCTTCCAGGGTTCTAATTAAGGGCCACAATCAACTTGAAGGTATTTTCACAAACCTTCCAGGGTTCTAATTAAGGGTCACAATCAACTTGAGACTGGCGGATTTACCTACCCTCCGAAGGAAGCAATGCTACATATTTTTATCGCTCAAGAAAAATTCGTCAACCTCGATTGGGTTTGAACCCACGAACATTGAGCCCTGAGGCGAGCACTTTACTCCAAGATCCCCCAGGTCGACTTGCACCGAGATAATTTTACCAAACAAGTGGTCCTCTTATTTCCTCAGTTTAGCAACTATGTGAATATCTGAACCAGGAGCAGTCAAATTACGCAACTACCCTCGTTGACCCAAGGCTGGAGTTATGTGGGGGCGAAGGGAAGGGGGTTGTCCTAGTTTCATAGTTGTTTCTTTATGTCACCACGTCTTACTAGCCGTTTGGGTTATACACATATATTTTATTATGCTTTTGTGTTAAGGGTGAGAAAAGTTGAGACAAGAGTAAGTGTACAAGCATTTGGTTAGAAAAAACACTCGATAAACTCGACCGAGATTCAAACCTCATTCTCCCTGTCATTGGCAGTCCAATGTGGTAACTTGGAGACCATTCGACCAGAGAAGCGTGTGAGATCACAGTTAAAACGACACACACATGTAATCAAATGAGCCGTGGTTCACTCCTCAAGGTGTAGTTGAGGCTGCCGCCGGAATACCTGCCATTGTTTAAAGTTTGTCTACATATCATGTAAGAAACTTTTTTATTCAATTATTATCTATAGCCGAGTTGTCAAAACGTATGACGAGTATTACCAGAAACATGAGCCGCGCCTGCTCCGAGTCAGATGCCTGCAGGCGGCCCTGCTGTATGGTGGAGTGCAACACGTTGTAGGCCTGAGTGAGGTCCAAGTACCCCGAGGGGTAACCCTGCTTGAGCTGTTGACGTAGGACCCCACATAAATCCATCTCAAGGAGACTACAGGCATTGTTGATGACCGCACAGACGCCATCAAGGCTGGCGCTTGAGCTGGCGCGCCTGGGGACAATCACCATCAACATATACACACCTGATGCTCTTCCTGACCATGAAGAACACATCATCCACCATGGTGGATGTCTCACCTGATGCTCTTCCTGACTATGAAGAACACATCATCCACCATGCTGGATGTCTCACCTGATGCTCTTCCTGACTATGAAGAACACATCGTCCACCATGCTGGATGTCTCACCTGATGCTCTTCCTGACTATGAAGAACACATCATCCACCATGCTGGATGTCTCACCTGATGCTCTTCCTGACTATGAAGAACACATCGTCCACCATGCTGGATGTCTCACCTGATGCTCTTCCTGACTATGAAGAACACATCGTCCACCATGCTGGATGTCTCACCTGATGCTCTTCCTGACTATGAAGAACACATCATCCACCATGCTGGATGTCTCACCTGATGCTCTTCCTGACTATGAAGAACACATCATCCACCATGGTGGATGTCTCACCTGATGCTCTTCCTGACTATGAAGAACACATCGTCCACCATGCTGGATGTCTCACCTGATGCTCTTCATGACCATGAAGAACACATCATCCACCATGGTGGATGTCTCACCTGATGCTCTTCCTGACTATGAAGAACACATCGTCCACCATGCTGGATGTCTCACCTGATGCTCTTCCTGACTATGAAGAACACATCGTCCACCATGCTGGATGTCAGAGAGCCCTCCTCAAGGCTGTCCATGTCCACAGCCTTCCTGACGCTGCCCTCCATGAAGTATCTCTCCAGGAGAAAGTAGTGACTCAGCAACTCCTGCATCCGATGACACAGCTCGCTGCCTTGCAGTGTCGTCTCCAGCTCGGTGACCAAAGCGGCGCGGGTCTGCGCATTTGGCACACCCACTTCGAGGTCGTTCTAGAGACATGCCACATTGTTTGATCATTGGACTGTCTTAAGGAACACGACAGGAATAATGAACAGTGCCAACATTCACTATCAACAACTTAATACTACATAATCTAAGGGCACAGAAAGAATCAATAATTGTCCCAGTATTATCCTGAATAGAACTTTAAAGTGTGTGATAAGACTCTCTCTACGGCTGTTTGTTATCATCGCTTCTTACTACCTGTTGGGGTTATACGCTTATGAACATAGTGTGATGTGTTAGGGGTGAGGAAGGTTGAATTTAGGGAAGTGTACCTGTGTTTGTGTGAAAGAAGAGTGGAAACACACATTTATTATACCAGACCAAGATTCGAACCCCGTTCTTCCTGTCATCGGCAGTCCAGTCTATTGCGAGTGTGACGTTTTAGACCATATGACCATCGAAATGGGTTCATACAGTTATTGTTGAATGCTTCCTTCCCTCTGTACATTAAGGAGACCCCTTTCAGGCAGGATGGAACCAGAGTCCTGAGAAATATCAGACTCTAAGGAGGAAAGCCTACATACCATCACTCGCCTGCGCACAAAGCGCACATACAGCTCAGCGCGTGAGTGCATGATAGTGAGTTCTCCCAAGAATAGGTCCAATTCTTTGGGGTCAAGCTTGTCGACTGGGTGTTTGCCATAGACCCCGACAGGGCCTCGATAGTAGTCGTCGACTTGTTGCAGCTTGTGGTCCAACTGGCGGTGCTTGGAGAACTCGGCTAGCACCTTCTTGGTTTGGCGGTCACACTCTCGTTGCAGGTGCGGGATTATACCTATCAGGCGACCTAGACCTACAACATGGCCGCAAGGAGGTAGGAAGCAGTCAGTAAGAATAAGTGAACACAAAGTCTCAAACCTAACAAGGTGAAAATGATGTCTTAAGTTAATTTTACTCAGGAAAAAATTTGTGAATAAATATAAATAATTTTCCAAAATATTAATATGGAGTTGAAGATTTCAATAAGCCACAATATTTACAAGCAACTCTCAGTACAATGAACTTTGTCTATTGCACCCCTAGATTTATTATGTTAGTACTGTAGTACGTCTGTATGAAGGGTTGTAATATTGTACTAACCATAGTATGCCTGTACGAAGGATGTAATGTTGGTACTAACCATAGTAGGCCTGTACAAGGGTTGTAAGGTTGGCACTAACCATAGTATGTCTCTATGAGGGGTTGGTGGATCTCCACCACCCTTGCAATGCCTTCAAACAAAAGGGTGAGTGTGTCAGCGTAGATGACGTTGGCTCGCTTGTCTGTCAGTTTGGTCTCCAAAGCTGTCTTCAAGTTCTTCTGGGCTGTTTCTTGCAACTGAGAGAAACGTTAGGTTAGTTAATGAAACAAGGGCAGGTGAAGTGTGCAAGTTGCGTCCTGTTCCTTGTGTACCTTGGAGCAGAGGTAGTGGGAGAACTTGGCGAGTCCTTGGTCATGTAGCCCCAGCAACGGGAAGATCTTGAAGAACCTCTCGACAGAGGCGAGGTCCTGTGACCTCACAGCCTCGTCAAACTTGGCAGTGACCACTTTACTCAGCCTCGTCGCGGCTTCCTCCAGGAGCGTGGAGGAGTTGGTGACGCTCGTACAGTCTGATGACATGCAAATGAACCACTCAGGGATCAAACTGATCCGTTGGTAGACAGTGGAAAGGTTAGACGTTTAGACTGACACCTTAGTACTCTAGTCACAGCAGCAATTTATACAGGAAGATGACGTATTCGTAGAGGGTTTGAGTATAATATTAGTATCAGTACATGTGTTCTACTGTAGTAGACTCAATGTTGGTGACACATTCAACCACCGAGCGCTGTAGTCTATACTTGAGTGTGAAAGAGAACTGTAATCTCTGTTATCACTTTATTGTAACTCATTTGATAATGTTTCTGGTTTTAACATCTTCCGGAGAAACTAAATTCAAGTGGAAACTTTAGACTATAGATAAGGTATCTTGAGCGTTTTTGTTTTATTTAAATAAGTCAAGAATTTTATTAGAAAAAAATTAAAGTAATGTTTTATAAACCATAAAAATTTCCATCTAAAATTTTTCCCCGCCAGGAAGTACCTTCAGCAACATCATCCGCAGTCTGAATGAGCAAATTTTGATCCATGGACAGAAATCTGTGGACGTGTCCCGCGGCCTTCTCATAGTCTTCTGAGCGCAGCGCTGTCTGGACTCCGTCGCTACACAACTGTAGGTCCAATAGGTCGTGTACCCGCTGCTGACATTCAGAAACTCGGCTCTGCACAAACAAATAAACACAATTCATTATTCAACAATATGGCCGGATGAGTTCCAAACCGCCACAGTAAAGAAGACACACTTTTGTTCACTTTCCAGTTCATATTAATGTCTAAAATCACATTTAATTTCATTTATTAAGTCCGCGACAATGATGTGAAAGTAAAAATAATAAATACAAAAATGCTACAGTATTGTATTGTTAACCTATAAAGCACAAAAAAAAAAAAAAAACCTTGATCAAAGCAAGACAAGAGTACCGGTAAGCGCAAGCACTGATTGAAAAGCGCTGTATTAGTGAAGTGCCCTAAAGCGGGGTACGAAGTCCTGTATTCCTACATATGCCCAGTTAAACCTCTTTTTGCAGTACAGAATGGGCCATTAGACTCCCCATCTTATTTATAAAGAAATACACAGTTATTTGTGTTGTCCTTATACCTGTTTACAATAGCACCCTAAATCTAGTCCCTGGCCCGGTCCAAAAAAACTGAGATTAACTGCCGGAGGACTCGTTATGCTGAGCATATGGCAACCTCTATCCACAAATGTTGGTACTATCATCGCTGACATGCGGCGGCCGCTCAGTTGATTTAGCTTGCTTGAAGGCTAACAACATTGAGATCCCCCCCCCCCCGTATTTTTAATCCTAGCCTGTTTTTTGAAATGGAAAAAGTTAGTAACCGAGCACACGGGCAAAGGAAAGCTATTGTACGTGTTTTGAGCAACATATTCAAAACTACTATTGCCACATTTATTAGAGAAGATGCATACCAGCCTGGGAATACGATTTTTGTGAGCTATTCATCTTGCACTTTCTGAACCGACAGATTATGTCAGCATACAACTTATAAACTAACTTACATCTAGAACAGACACAACATCCAGTCCCCCGACTGTTAGTTCATCACTGTGAAAGGGGAAACCTACATTTCAACAATAATTAATTTTTTAGCGATCTTGTGAATAGAATCTGGGACCCTTAGCTTAGTAGAGACACACGCTAACAACTGATCTGAGGTGTCAATACAACTGACAGTTAGTTCTGCGCTAGAGCGCTTCATTCCGATCCACAAGACTAAGGTCACAGCCCTAAATGGTAGAGGAAAGTTTTGTCCCAATTGTGATGCATGCTGGTGCATTTAATAAAAACATCAAATGTGCAGCGAGAGATATATCGCTGTCTGATGAGCTTACCCTGGCAATGTCCAAATGCCTGACTTTAGCGCTGACGTTCTCGGCTAGCGTGGAGGTGAAGGTGATCATGTCGGTAGCCGGCGAGTGTCGGAGTGAACTATGTGGAGGTTGGGCAGGACTTTGGTGACACCCCGCAGTTTGGCCTCGAGGTGGCATTGTCTCGCCAGGAGTGTCTCCAGGGCATTGTTTACCTCTGACTGGAAGTTGCGGAACAGAACACAACCATAATATCGGTCCGTGTCCCACCATGTGTATCTACAATACGTGGGGGGCTTTCAGCCCTTTCCCCAGGAGCAGTTTCTCGACATAACACACTTGACTAACCTTCCATGTGCATGCAAATAGATTAAAATTTTGATTAATTTAATAAAATAAACAATTTAAAATCTCACATGGTGAAATCATAACATAATGAAATGCACAGAAGCCTATGAGCCACAGATCACAATGGTGAGTTCATAAATATATATTTTCCTGTGAGATTTTGGTGAGTTTTATTTTAATTGTATTTTAGTAGACTATAAAAACAATTGAAACTTAATAAATGTTAGTTTGACTCGATTCTCCGTCTCCCTAAGTGTGAAATAGGGAAAATAGGACATACATTGTAATAAAATAAATAAAATCATTTTATACGCTAAACGTATGTATGTATTTATGTAAATAAAAGATATTATCCCGCCTAATTTTTATCAGAAAGCTATTGAACTTTTTTCGTTTAACTAAAGAAATACAATATGAGAACAGTTAGTTGAGTCAGAGGTTTGTGACTCAAACTGATCAAGGAACAATATGAGGTTCCTCGCAGGAACAAGTGATATGATCTGAGGAGGTTTAGGTAGACAGTGAAGTGAGGTAGGCCAAAGGCTGGTCCATATTTGACTAAAAGGGATCAAGTAATTAGAATGGAGAAGGTAAGGATGCAAGTGAGTGGAAGTGGTCCCAGCCAGACATATTAATCCTAAGGTAGATGTATGGTGTATCCAGACTACCGAGTGCAGGTTCAATTGGGTGGAGCTCTTATAACATTGCCTTTGTACATTATTTATATCACCCCAGCTTACTAATTGTTCAGGTTATACGCCCTTTGCACGTTCCTTTACCTTAGTAAAATCGGTAGATTAACCTTTAACCCTCTTTATACTACACATATAAGACAACTAATAGTGTCCTTACTTCTTGAGCAGACAATTTATCATATGCAAGTCTAATTCCTTCCTCAGAAGACAAATCTTCAGACTTCCCTAATGTTGACGTTGACATTTTCGTCTGCAATCTTTGTCAGGCAACCCGAGTCAAGATATCAAAACTATGAAATTTCATTTAGTGATGATTTTTCATCATGTGACGGATAATAGATAATATATTTTGCTTTATATAAGTTTTATTTATTTTTAAAATAAGATAAAGTTAGCTATAAAATCTATTGATATCAGTATATTCCAATAAAAATAACGTAATGGGAAATTTTAGGGGAAGATTGGAAAGTAATGTCAAATGAAACTGTCATGTTCACGTTTTTTTTATATATTTGTAAATATTAATGTGAACTTGAATGTTAATTGTCCGCAATTAAATAGAAATACAGAGAGATAGGTAAATAAATTGCATTTCTTGTTTGTGTTTTTGTTAACTTTATTATTATTTTGTATACAAACCCAAATTTAAATAAATGAATCATATAATAATGTAGATTCTTTGGACTTTATATAACCTCTATTATTTTGTCATGTGACTAGTTGAATCACACTTTTTTTTTTCAGAGAGCTGTTTATTATCATTAAGTTTGTTTTAATGGTTGGTATATTGTGGTTATATTCTTTTTAACGAGTTTGAAAAGTAAAATTTAGGTCTGTGTTGAGGTTATCCATTTTATAAATAAAAATTTCTTAATATTGTAATCGGCAGGGACATTGGACCTATGCACATGGGTGGTGGTTTTTACATCCTCTTTGAAAGCGAATATTGGTTTGTTCAAATTTCCCAATCCTGTTCAATAAACAAGTGTAACTTGTGAAAAGCCCTTATGTATTCAAGTGGTCCAATGCCCTGTTATTGATATCTCTCAACAACAACAAAACATTATTTTACAGGTTCCCAGCAAATGGAAAACTGAACCATTTGGCTGAAATGGATTCTCAAAACAAGGACGCTCAAGTTTTCAGTAAGTATGGAATTAGAGCTACAGCTTGGTTAGTATTTCATTATTCTAGATCAAAAATGTCCAAATAAGTAGTCGTGCCTGTTTCGAGCTGTGTTCAATTGTTGTCATCGCTTTATACCGCTGCCACTTAGTCTATGAACTGTATTGAATTAGTGCGTCACTAACCTGTCTTACGTATGTAGGAGAGATAAATAAAATTAAAGCACTGACACTTTAAAATAATTTCCTTTAACCCTTTACAAAATATGATAAAACAATCAAAAGTGTTGTAGCTAACGCAGATCATTATACAGCTGGATATACAGTGCATTATGTCAGCATTAAGTTCCTTGTAACGGGCTCAGGGGTGAAGGATCATCAGTCAGCGATACATGGGAAATTTGTTTACTTCCAAGCTTTTCAAGGAGCGCTGCCGCTCCGTTAGTTTTATTGATCATAGTTGGAACATCATCAGTTCTTTGGTTAGGTTTTACAGTAAAATATTTAGTGCTCATAACAATTTAGGTTTTATGACAGTCAGGAAACAGTTAACTTGCTTGGCGCAACTTGTTATTTTGTGTAACCTTGATCTAGATTTGTTGAGTGCACCAACCACCTTGAGTTCTCTGTCAAACCCTCCCACCATGTAATCTGGCGTGTTCGGTTAGTGTGATGTCATTGTAACTGTTGTATCACCTGCTTCATTGGTCAAATGGTCTATGGCGTCACTCTCACATTAGACTGGACTGGCAATGACAGGGAGATTGGAATTCAAATCCCAGTCTAGTGTACTGAGAGGTGTTTTTTTTTAATAAATGGTTTCCCACTCACCACGCAAATGCAGGTACACATCCTCTAAATATGACCTTCCTCATCCTTAGCACATATGAGTTCAACCAAAAGGAGTAGTAAGACCTGTATAGTTGTATGAGTGTCTCTAACGATGCGTGTTTGTCGCTGATCAGTGGTGGTGGTGAAGCTGATTGAAGCAGCCGCTGACAAGGAAGAGACTGTGCGAGAAGCCGTGACGACCTCGCTGCGGAAACTCTCCAAGAAGCACCCGAATGAGGTGCTGCGACATACCGTGGACTACAGGAAAAGGAACGCTAAGGTTTGCTGAGCAGGTTTTCCTGATTGGTCCATTGTTTATTTCAGGCATCAAGTTCAAGTCCTGCTAGGTAGGTTTGCGACTCATTGGCGATCGTTCGCTGAAATATAAAAAGACAGAAATGCTTTTGGTGGAAAAAATCTTGGGTATTGATTTACTTTTAACCAATATACATCTCTCACTGCTGTCTGAGTTTGTTGACGACAACTCGCCCCTCCCTTTACTAGGCTAGTCTCAATACAGCTCGATGGTACATTTGGTATGACCGTGGCTGAGCTGTAAGGGAGAGGGGCTCATTTTTATCTCGAGGACTTGAACATGGATGTCCTGCTAGTAGACTGTCCTCAGACATCAGCAAGGCCCCAGCTGTGGCAGTTCTTTTCACTACAGTGTCTGTATTACTTGGTGCTGGGCTCCACACTAACCAAGGACCACAACGTGAGATCAGAGCTGAGCTAAGCTAATGTTATACATGAAGTGAATAAACACCAGCTCTAAACACGTTGTTCTTGTGACTAGTCTATGTGAAAATCACACCACAGCGAAGCTCCACAAACTCTAGGAGAGGGTGTGGGGAAGGCACAAAATGGCCATCCAGAGGTTCTCGGGACTATCAAAGCATATAATATGTGTATATATATTTTTAGCACCTCATCTTACTACCTATTTGGTCTGTGTACTAATCACACTAATGTGTTAGGTATGAATATTATTGAATTTAGAAGAATCAACTCTCGTTTGTGGGGAGGGAGTGAAAAACCATTTAGGAAAAAACTTCCCCTCAGTAAACACGACCGGGATTTGAACTTGAGCTACCCATAATTGGCAGTCCAGTCCACTGTGGGCGTGACGTATTGGACCATGCGACCACCGAAGTAGGCATCGAAGAATAGAAGCTTATGATGGTAACCTCAACAAGAGCAGGGGTTCTGAAGTTAATCAGTGGCAGCAACATGGAGGTCGAGCTCAAGATAAAGACCGAGGAGCCCATGAGAATCGTGATGTCATGGTCATGGTTCCTTGACTCCCCCTCCACTTAGTTTGTAGGCACAGTACTACAAGAGTGCGACCATTGTGTCAGCCATGTTGTCGCAAAGGCTTGATTTGACAGGCTACAGAGGGGTTGCATTAACTCAGGGCATGAGCTCAACGGAGAAAGGTTGGGCTACATGGACGTCAAGAAATATAAGCATGAGGGGCCAACATTCAACTAGAGAGGCTACACTTTCCGACAAACATTCCCCATTTAACTTTGTACAATTCTCCCAAATCCTCTCTCCTCGCTAGCCCTCCTAATGGCCCACATGTGTGTATGTACAGATCTCGGTCCACCACCAAGCAGCTCTCCTCCACACCATGGAACACATCTGTCTGGACCACTTGTCGGAAGTGGATGGAGATGTTGTGTGCTGCTACTGGTACAGTTCAGTGTCGAGGAGATGACCCGCAGCCCGGACTATTTGCCCGCCGTACAAATGCCCGCGTCTGGCATACTGGTGGCTCTTGGCAAGGCCCACTGCAATGAGGTAACTTCATATCTCTCTACATTCTTCTTTTGTGTGTCGCATATTCCTCATCCCATCCAGGCATGTGTACTATTTAGGGATGAAGAAGGTTGAATTTGAAACTTTGCATGGAAGGAGCGTGGAAAACCACTCTCACTTCACTCGACCAGGATTCAAACCTTATCTCCCTGTCATTGGTTGACTCATGTACTGCCCTGTGTTATGCACCTGTCTCGCAGGTGATGGAGGGACTACTGAAACACCTGCAGCCAGGCGTTGTCCCTCACTACTCCATCCTGCACACTATGGGCTCCTTGGCGGCGGCCAATGTTTTTGGGATTGTGCCCTTTGTGAAGGCCACGCTGGGCACGCTGCTGCCCATGATGGGCGGGCTGAGGAGTGATGCCCTTCGGCAGGTCTTCTCATACAGTGAGTATGTGTGAGTGTGTGTGTGGATATATATACCTTCTAGTATATTTAATGTGGAAGAAAATGTTGATAAATACAAAGATTACATATTTTAATGTAATAGTGAATATCTCCCAGCAAGACAGCTACTCCTAGGGAATGTAACCAAGTGTCCATTCTTTTATCTAGTGTGTGTGTGTGTGTGTGGTGTGTAGCGCTTCGGCAAGTTCAGCGAAGCGGTGGCCGACTACCTCGTCAACATCGACCACGCGCCTGACCCCACGGTCAAGTTGGGGGCCTTCTCCACCGAGATGGGGATAGCGTACGATGTCTTGGCCAGCTCTTGGCTCCAGTCGCGGGACCCCAAGGTACACCAGCCCCTTATTTTGTTCCTTTTGTGTGATTTTATCGAAATATTACTGCATAAACAGATAATAAACTTATATAATTCTCCGGTAAATTCTGGAGAAATTTATAGAAGATTATTTCTTCAAATTTTGATTTTCTTATTCACCCCACACTTCCTGGATGAATCTATATATCACACTTATTATTATGTAAATTTAAACCAATTTTAGTGTAAAATATTGGGTTTCAATAATAACAACATAACTACACAATAAAAAAAAAACTATTTTCATCAAATACATTTCAAGATTAAAAAAATTATTCTCAAATTGTTTCACAAACTAAAAAACACTTTTTGTGTGATACATCTCAAAGCATGGAGCAACGCAAAGTCCAACATCAAAGTCTGGACAGTAGTATCGGCTTTCCCTCCTGATCTTCTTTCTTTTCCATCTCTTTGACCACTGCATACTGCACATTGACCTTCTTCTCAGTTGGCGGGGAAGTGACGTGACGTCAAACAAAGTGGATTTACTGTTCTCCAGGACATCCTTTTGATGAAAAATGAGATGAGTGATACTTTTCGATCTTTTCAACTATCAATATTCTACATTCTAAATGACTACTTTGGCCTCCTGATTTAGAATATAAAATGTATTAGTTCAAAAATGCCTTGTTCTAACAGGTGAAAAAAAAAATCTTTTTGTAATACTTCTTGCCCCACCTCCTTGGAATAGGATAGTCTGACAAATGTTGATCTACTTTGTCGACAGCACCCATTGTGTTATTATAATCTAAAACCACTTTTGGCTTATTCTTCACCTTGCTTCTTTCCTCAACATTCACTCTTTCAGAATTGTGTATAGTTGAGAGCAAGTTGACGTCTTTCTTGTCCTTCCATCGAATAGCAGAAATTTTTCCACCTGGAACGTCACTCTTTCTCCCCTTTTCAAATCTGGAGGCACATTCTTCTTTGAAAGTCTCACTGTTCCATATATATCTGTTGTTTGAGATATAAGTAAGTCTGTCCAGCTGTGGAGAAGTGTAAAAATTGTCAGTTGTCAAAAAATACCCTTTATTGAGCAAAGGTTTTATTAGTGACATCACAATCTGTGAAGAGACAGAAAGGTCTTTGTAGTTTTGATCAAAACGTTCCCTTTCCTGTATAAATAATGGTTGACCAAATGTATCCTGACTTTATTCACAAAGCTTGTAAGTCTTGATACCAAAACGAGCCCTTTTCAAAGGAATAAATTGCACCCAACCAAGTCGTCTTTTGTAAAGCATGAAGCTTTAATCTAAGGGTGTAAACACTTGTAAATTTGCTGTTCAGAAGCTTCAAAAATAGTCCATACTTTATTTAGTTCTGGGTTTGGGTTTTCGGGATCGTAAATTAATTGTTTGAAAAATTAAGGTATTTTTTCAGTAGAACAAATCTGCGATAAGACATCGTTCTCGGGAAAAATGTGCGACAATCATAGGATTTTAAACAAGAATAGTTGTTGTTCAGGTTAGGTTACAATACTTTGTAAAATGGTAAGAACGTATGTATTTCATCATTTTTTGTAGGATTCCACTGTACACTGCGAGACTGCGAATCTCATTGTATTCCCCTGAATACATGTTCTATAGCGATTGTTTTCTGTTGTTATTATGTTTACAAGTTCATCATCAAAAAGTAGATTGAATTTTTTTTATATATATAGGGCAACCTCAAAATTTAAAGATGAAGCTCCTTGAAATAGAAATCTAGCCGGAGATACAGGAAGCTGCAATGTTGTGTTTACATTACACCACTGTCGGGCTACAGACAAGTCAATAGACTCGTTTTCTGAAATACTGGACACCTCGGATACACTTGTATCACTACCCGATACATCAACATTCGATTTCATCCAAGTTGCTAAACTCTTCATCACTTTATTAAACATTTTAAAATATCTAAAATAATTTAAAAAAAAGTGGCAAAACATTACGAGGAACACAAACAAAGTTAGACTGTAACTTACTATAAGTAGTGTAGAAATTTGCTGCAAGAGTTTGTAATGATACTGTTTTGGACCCCTCTCATATATTCAAAAAGTCATGGATGAAGTGTATTTTTCTTTAAAGAACTGTATATAAAGTTTCCTTTTTATACATCATCCATGGAGAATCATGCGTTTTCAGAAGTAATTTCAATACAATACGTTTTAAAACTTTGTTTTTTAAAAAAAACTCCCTCCCTTCTATTTGAAAATTGGGTGATGGATGAGCTGGCTGCCTTACCCAATAGGAAGCTAGCCTTCACAACATCAGTTGCCAGGAGTTCTTCCTATTAGTTTGTTTAACACTGGTGACAAGGGGTCACAAGAAGCAAGGGGTAGATCATATTTAAGCAGCTTGTGCGTATGAATACAGACACAAACCTAGTAATATCAAACAGAATATAGTAATCCAGAGAGGGAAAACTCAGTTTGTACCAGCACTAGCTCTGGCTCTCCGCGTCAATTCGTAAATGAACAAAAATGGTATCATTTTAATGTCAATTTTATAATAGTGAAAGTGGAATTAATAAAAATAAGTCGTGTACAATGTTAAATCTCTACTAATTTCGACAATTAACCAATCAGTAATCCTACAGTGAGAAACACTAAAATCAGATGTCATGGCGTGTGATAACAAGTGCGTAATAAGGCAGCACGCGTCGTCATCCTCATAAAACCCGTGTCGTTATAATTACTGTTCAACTCGTAAGGCATACACAGGTCCACATCCACATCACAACATCAGTATAGAAACCGGTATCACTATAAATTCAGTGTAAACAACAACTTTATCTTACTGCGATCTAGCGGTCTTTTGCTGTACTTTTTGTAAACAAATATATCGGCTAATATATTTTTACAGTGCAAGATTCATCTTGGCCACAATAATTCGGGCAAATAATTTCCTGCACAAACAAGCTGTCCGTAATAATACGTAAATCAGGAAGCAGTTAATAACTCTAAATGTGTTAGGGAGGAAGAACATTGAATTTAGAGAATTGTACCCACCTTTGCATGGAGAGGGAGGAAGAAGGGAGAGAAAGAAAGATATAAAAAGTCATTCTCTGTACACCCGACTGAGATTCAAACCCCAATATCCCTTGTCATCATTGACAGTCCATTTTATTGCGAGCATAATGCCTTAGATCATTAGACCATCAAAGCGGGTGGTCTACAATTAAAAGCGGATTGTTTCGAGTCTTTTTAAGGGTGGAATACTTATGTAATTGTTAAATTTCGAATGACTTGAACATCTGTGTTATTAAATGACTGCGGAATAACACATTTGTGAGATATTGCTGTGTTGGTAGTGCTTGGATATATCACATTGTCCCCAGGTGTGCGAGACATTGCTATGTTGGTAGTGCTTGGATATATCACATTGTCCCCAGGTGTGCGAGACAGTCCTAGGAGCATTGGGTCCCATGTTTGCCCTCCTCCCCGCTGATAAGGTAGCGGAGCAAGTCCCTCGTCTTGTCCCCGCTCTCCTGGCCCTCTATCGTCGCAACATGGACCCTCACCCTGTCACCCAGTGTCTGGCAGCCGTACTCCTGGTGGTTATCTCCAGTACCAAGACCAGTCTGGAGCCACACCTCGATAACCTCCTCAACGTCATGTTCGACCTGGTGAGAGAATATGTGTGACAGTTACTAGTCTAGGTGGAGCGTTACCACCTGTGGAACTTAGCCACCAGGTGGAGTGTTACCACTGCAGAACATTAGCCACCAGGTGGAGTGTTACCACCTGTGGAACATTAGCCACCAGGTGGAGTGCTACCACCTGCAGAACATTAACAACCAGGTGGATCGTTACCACCTGCTGGAGTGTCACCACCTGCAGAACATTAGCCACCAGGTGGAGTGTTAGCACCTGCAGAACATGAACCACCAGGTGGAGTGTTACCACCTGTGGAACATTAGCCACCAGGTGCTACCACCTGCAGAACATTAACCACCAGGTGGATCGTTAACACCAGGTGGAGTGTCACACCTGCAGAACATTAGCCACCAGTGAGTGTTAGCACCTGCAGAACATTAGCCACCAGGTAGAGCGTTACCACCTGCAGAATATTAGCCACCAGGGGTCTGCAACCTCAAGTTTTTCAATTCCGAGTGAAGCTTCTCATAAAGCTCCCAAGATTGATCCGAGCTTGAATTCAATGAATATACAGTTTTAAAACTTAGCTATTACTCTTTGAGGAAAACCTCTTCACTTTTTTTAGGTATTTTGTTATATTTGGAATAAGGTGCAGGAAAGGTGGATAGAAACATATAAAAGGAACGAACACAATATGGCTTTTACAATGGAAAGAAGAACACAGTTCACACTTTACACTGCTGACACTGGACAAAGAGGTAATGGCTGCCTCTTCAAGAAAATAGATTACTACCACCCAATCTCCCGACCTAGGTTTCATTCTATCTGAACTCACTTGGAGGGAGTGTGAAGCGCGCAACGCAACTTCCTAAAAGAAGAGGAAACAATCACAAAAAGGGACTTGGTAAAGAATGAAAGGACACTTAGATAGGAATATGTAAAAGGAAGAATTAACATGAACTATTTAAAGTGTGAACTGTGTTGTTGTTATCGTTGTAACAGCCATATTGTGTTTGTTCCCTTGTACCTTCTGTCACATTCAACCAAATGTACCCCAAATAGTTAAGAGAGGTTTTACTCAAAGAGGTACATTAGTTATTCTCATCCGACGTCCATTACCTAGGTCAACTTTGTGACATGGCCGCTACAACAGTCATTTATTTCCTGGTTTTAGGTGTGCACTTCCCCGGACTATGTTCAACCGTTGACTGTGAAGAACCATTATGAGGTCCTGCGGTGTTTCGACAGGATAGGTTGGTACTAAGGTGTCACTCTCGCAATAGACTGGACTGCTGATGATGGGGAGATCAGGGTTGGAATCCCAGTTGAGACTATATTTCCCTAAATGATTTTCCACTCTTTAACCATACAAATGAGGGTACATTTCCTCTAAATTCTACCATGCTCATCCCTAACACATTGCCTTAATTAACATATATGTGGATAATCCTAACAGGTAGTGCTGGGCGGGTACTAATCTCTTAAAAAACCAACAAATGAAGATATTGTGTTGGTGTTACTGACATAATGCCTGTGTCGTGTTGTCAGCCCTGCATTTCACGGACAGGCTGGTCGAGTTGTTGGTGCAGCAGCTCAAGAACAACAACGACCGCGAGCGTATCAAGGCCCTGTTTGTCATCACCCACCTGGTCAACTCCTCGGAGAACAGGGTTAACTCGCGACTGACAGACCTGGTCTTTGGTCTGCGGGGGATGCTGGGAGAGCACAACTGCAGGGTAGGTCTCTAGTACACTACTCTAGCAAACTGTACTAAATACCCCTGATATGCTATTATATATTCTCTCTTAGTCATGTTTTTCTAAATGACAAACCCAGCAATGCTATGATATATTCTCTCTAAATTTCATGTTACAAATGACACACACCCAGCAATGCTATGATATATTCTCTCTAGCCATGTTACAAGTGACACACCCAGCAATGCTATGATATATTCTCTCTAGCCATGTTACAAATGACACACCCAGCAATGCTATGATATATTCTCTCTAGCCATGTTACAAGTGACACACCCAGCAATATTGTTATGTTCCAGGTGAAGAAAGTGTTGCTGAAGACCATCGTAGCGCTTGCATACCGCGGGTACTTATCTGACACAGAGGGTCGAGAGTTTGTGGAGTTCATCGTGAGGCAGTGCTGCCCCTCAACCCTACCAGTATGTAATTTCTTACATTGGTGCCAACATCACAGTGTGTTGGCTACTAGTGGCTTCTCCCAGCTTAACAACAACCAGAGCCCAGAATGTTAGTTTACCTTGTACAAGCACAATATGAACCCGGGAAGTCCAGTAAAGGTATAATATCCTCTCTCAAGATTACAACCGAAGATTAGAGCCTGATAGACTTATAAACTCATAAACTCATCCAAGCTCTTGTGATCACCTAGCGTTTCTACTTTTGATACTCTTTGTCCATACATCTTATATTTATTCCTTAAAATCAAACTTTCTCAAATAATTATTCCTCCACCCTTCCTCAACAAAATATTGAATAACTAAAATTACATTTTCAAATAAAAGAATTTCATCTTCTTATAACATTACTGACCGACCGATCAATTTAATGAGAACTATTTCTTTTCTTTTAAAAGGTTTGTAATTTAACGCTGCTCTGCTCATGATAGATAATCAACAAGTGTTGATTGATATCAACATGGGAAGGAAACTAAACTCTATGTTTATACTGGAGCAATATTTTATATATTTTGGCCAAAAAAAAATGTTTTGCCATAAAAACCGCAAAAAACACTGGCCTTTTCTTGCAGCCCCCTCCATCCCACCTTAAAGCATGAGTTAATAAATTAAAAAAAGCTATTTTATCGTAACCTATTGATAAGATTCTTATTATTAATCTTAATTGACTTAAAGTAGATGAAGCAATGAGCCCTTCAACTAGAATTATAAACCTATCATTTAATTAAACAGGAATGATAGTTGTATTAACCTTATTCTCTTTAATATTATGAATAAATTCATAATTAAAACCGGTTCACCAAAAATTTTTAAATCTACAGCCCACGAGTTAGAGCATGCAGATAACATTCAGTTAAACAGTAAATTAATGCTCCGAGGTCTGGTCGTTGGGTTTGGCCTGGAGATGTTGACTGTCTGCTGCATGACAAATATTCTGACAATAGTGACTTGTCTGCCACAGGGCAAAGAATCTGACAATAGTGACTTGTCTGCCACAGCGCAAAGAGACTGACAATAGGGACTTAACTGACACAGGGCAAAGAGACTGACAATAGGGACTTATCTGACACAGGGCAACTATTCTAACAATAGTGACTTGTTTGCTACAGGGCAAAGGGACTGACAATAGTGACTTGTCTGCCACAGGGCAAAGAGACTGACAATAGTGACTTGAGGTGACCTGGTGGTCTAGGGGTAAGGTGTCGGACTTCTGTGCTGAGGGTCCGGGGTTCAATCCTCGGTCCCGGCACAGATTTATCTGATTGCCAAACCCTTCCTTCACCTCTGACAAGATGTGTATTAATCACAACTTGAGAATGTGAGGAATGCCAGGCCTCCACCGTGGTTCGGATTCCATGTTAAACTGTAGGCCCTCCATTTCATCTCACAATCACCCTACCATTGCACATTAGCGTAAGTGCGTATAACCCGAACGGGTAGTAAGACGCGGTGCTAATAATAATAATAGTGACTTGTCTGCCACAGGGCAAAGAGTCTGACAATTATGACTTGTTTGCTACGGGTAAAGAGTCTGATAATACAGACTTGTCTGCCACAGGGCAAAGAGACTGACAATAGTGACTTGTCTGCCACAGGACAAAGAGACTGACAATAGTGACTTGTCTGCCACAGGACAAAGAGATTGACAATAGTGACTTGTCTGCCAATGGGCAAATAGACTGACAATTATGACTTGTTTGCTACGGGTAAAGAGTCTGACAATACAGACTTGTCTGCCACAGGACAAAGAGACTGACAATAGTGACTTGTCTGCCACAGGACAAAGAGTCTGACAATTGTGACTTGTCTGCCACAGGGCAAAGAGACTGACAATAGTGACTTGTCTGCCACAGGACAAAGAGACTGACAATAGTGACTTGTCTGCCACAGGACAAAGAGACTGACAATAGTGACTTGTCTGCCACAGGACAAAGAGACTGACAATAGTGACTTGTCTGCCACAGGACAAATAGACTGACAATAGTGACTTTGCTGCCACAGGACAAAGAGACTGACAATAGTGACTTGTCTGCCACAGGACAAAGAGACTGACAATAGTGACTTGTCTGCCACAGGACAAAGAGACTGACAATAGGGACTTGTCTGCCACAGGGCAAAGAGTCTGACAATAGTGACTCGTCTGCTACATGGCAAAGAGACTGACAATAGTGACTTGTCTGCCACAGGGAAAAGAGTCTGACAATTGTGACTTGTCTGCCACAGGGCAAAGAGACTGACAGACTGACAATAGTGACTTGTCTGCCACAGGGCAAAGAGACTGACAGACTGACAATAGTGACTTGTCTGCCACAGGACAAAGAGTCTGACAATTGTGACTTGTCTGCCACAGGGCAAAGAGACTGACAATAGTGACTTGTCTGCCAATGGGCAAATAGACTGACAATAGTGACTTGTCTGCTACAGGGCAAAGAGTCTGACAATTGTGACCTGTCTGCCACAGGGCAAAGAGACTGACAATAGTGACTTGTCTGCCACAGGACAAAGAGACTGACAATAGGGACTAGTCTGCCACAGGGCAAAGAGTCTGACAATAGTGACTTGTCTGCCACAGGGCAAAGAGACTGACAATAGTGACTTATCTACCAATAGTGACTTGTCTGCCACAGGGCAAAGAGACTGACAATAGTGACTTATCTGCCAATAGTGACTTGTCTGCTACAGGGTGACTTGTCTGCTACAGGGTAAAGAGTCTGACAATGCTGCTCTAAGTGAAGAACTGAGGTCCACATGCTGCAACACACTCTATCTCTTGGCAACGACTGTACCTCAAGTGGAGGACCTCCTTTGGACACTCCTTCTGCAACTGCTACCGGTGGCACAGTACACGCCAGCCACTGGCATCATCACTCGCTGCCTCACTCACCTCGCCGCAAAGAAGCGAGAAGAACCAAGCACCAATGACAACACAGGTGAGTGTTTTAACTGTGCACATCAAATAACAGGGTGTGATATAGTTTGACATTCTTGATACTTTACACACCCTGGTACAGCGGTTCTTAATATTGGTCAGGTCACACCCCTTTGATACATTACACACCCTGGTACAGCGGTTCTTAATATTGGTCAGGTCACACCCCTTTGATACATTACGCACCCTGGTACAGCGGTTCTTAATATCGGTCAGGTCACACCCCTTTGATACATTACGCACCCTGATACAGCGGTTCTTAATATCGGTCAGGTCACACACCTTTGATACATTACGCACCCTGATACAGGTCAGGTCACACCCCTTTGACAAGCTGACAAAGGCCTTCAACACTTTCCCCATAAAAATGCACTTAATACAATCACACAAAATTTTGCATTCAATACTTTACTTTATTGCAAGGGAAATTGATTACCCTCACATGGACATAATATAAAAATAATATTTAGGAGTCTTGCCCATCACTTTATCTTTTTTGAATCTATGCAGAAATTAGTGGTCACATCTCGGATAAAAGTGAAATGAATCCAAATTGTGCAACTAAATAGTGAAGTTTAGTTCTGCTCCAAAGTAAAAGTTAATTAGAATGGTGCTTTTTTTTTAGTGAGAAGTTGAAATTATGGCGTAGTCTTTGATATTTAATATATTTTTGATGGCAACAAGTGCTGAAAACCCTCCCTAACAAAGCAGACTCAGAGCTACCAATGCAAAAACAAATACTTCACTGGAAAACCCATTTGCAAAGCTGTCAGCAAGCTTTGTGACCACAATGCTAGGTTTTTATAACTCTGAGAGTGGGCCGAGTGTGACACGAGGGCAATAACAAGGAAAGTAAAGCTATAAGGTAGGATGGAGTAGAGCTGAGAAAATTACAGAACGGAAAATTTTTTGGAATCATGGTTGAGGAGAAAGGTGAGAGTAGAGAGGATTTAATGAGAAGAGGACAGCAGGGAGAGTTGTTCTATAGATGTGTAAGAGACCTGCTATAGAAAGTTGTTCTATAGGTGTGTAAGAGACCTGCTATGGAGAGTTGTTCTATAGGTGTGTAAGAGACCTGCTATGGAGAGTTGTTCTATAGGTGTGTAAGAGACCTGCTATGGAGAGTTGTTCTATAGGTGTGTAGGAGACCTGCTATGGAGAATTGTTATATAGGTGTGTAAGAGACCTGCTATGGAGAGTTGTTCTATAGGTGTGTAAGAGACCTGCTATGGAGAGTTGTCCTATAGGTGTGTAAGAGACCTGCTATGGAGAGTTGTTCTATAGGTGTGTAAGAGACCTGCTATGGAGAGTTGTTCTATAAGTGTGTAAGAGACCTGCTATGGAGAGTTGTTCTATAAGTGTGTAAGAGACCTGCTATGGAGAGTTGTTCTATAGGTGTGTAAGATACCTGCTTTGGAGAGTTGTTCTATAGGTGTGTAAAATACCTGCTTTGGAAAATTGTTCTCTAGGTGTGTAAGAGACCTGCTATGGAGAGTTTTTCTCTAGGTGTGTAAGATACCTGCTTTGGAGAGTTGTTCTATAGGTGTGTAAGATACCTGCTTTGGAGAATTGTTATATAGGTGTGTAAGATACCTGCTTTGGAGAATTGTTCTCTATGTGTGTAAGAGACCTGCTAGGGAGAGTTTTTCTATAGGTGTGTAAGAGACCTGTTATAAGGAGTTGTTCTATAGGTGTGTAAGAGACCTGCTATGGAGAGTTGTTTTATAGATGTGTAAGAGACCTGCTGTGGAGAGTTGTTCTATAGATGTGTAAGAGACCTGCTGTGGAGAGTTGTTCTATAGATGTGTAAGAGACCTGCTGTGGAGAGTTGTTCTATAGGTGTGTAAGAGACCTGCACTTGAATAAGAAAGCGACAGCGGTGGTGACAAAGTTATAAAAAAGACTATATTTAAGCTTTAGCACCTTAAATGTTATTCTACTACTTAAGATCTGCATTCTTATTATTTATATATATATATCTTTAATAACTAAAATTAGATTTTAAAAAATTGGTTAAGTAAGGAATAACTAACCAAACTAATAATGTTATAAACAAATTAAGATTATGGGGAAAATAATAAGGTAAATAATCTGTCAATTCAGGTATAGCACTCGAGATGCCCTTACGTGGTAGCTACGTTTGTATGTTTATTGCGCATGCTTCATAAACCCTGTGAAGCCCCGTCCATGGACCCAGTTTGAGCGCCCTTGCACTATTAGAACATTCAACCATAGTTGTGGAGGTGTGCATTGTATGCTGACATGTGATTGATGTGGCTGTGTCCCCAGTAGAGCTTCCTGGGCCCCACGTGGTGTTTGCCAGATGTCTGGCGCTGCTGGGCAGTCCCCTCGAGTCCAACAGAGGAGTACATATCCTCGGGTTCCTCAAGAACTACGCCAATATCCTCAACTCGCACTTGCAACAGGTCTGGAACCAGAGACTGTCCATGCTGGTGGCTCGTATTGAAGGTGAGTAGACTCTGTGCTGGTGACTCGTATTGAAGGTGAGTAGAGGCACATTGAATCTGACGAGTCTTGTTCTCTTGCAGACACAACAGACTTGTGGCGAGATGAGGTCTGGGAGGATCTAGTCCTGGAGTTTCTCTCGGTCACGCTCACCGAGCTGGCCGACGAGAAGTGGTCTCGCCAGGTGGGTGACAGTTTGACAGGCCAGATTCCTCTCTATGTTGACCACCCGCTGGAAAAGGCCATGCTCTACAAGTGTCTGGCAGTGGTCATCGTCCATTCCACGGACAAGGAGTTTGTCAATCAACAGTTGGAGGTTCTGGTGGGGGCCTTGAAACAAGCCTCACCACAGGAGAGCAAGGTGAGTAGATTTAATGTCAGCACTCCTTGCTCAGGACTGTTCTTGCTCCATCTCTTGTCCTCAGATCTTGCAACCCCTTGTGTCCTCAGGGTGTGGCTCGAGCTCTGGGTCTGTGCGCCAGAGAACACCTTCACCCCTTGCTGGCTCGACTGGAGCGTCTCGCCACAGAGGAACTGGCGCGCAAGTCATCTCGTCTTCTTGGGTTCATGAAGGACTCTCGTCACGAACTCGAGCTGGAACGATTAAAAACCTCGCTACTCCTGTGCTACGGGGAGGTGGCTCTAGAAGCGCCAGGGACTCAGTTGTTGCCCCGACTGGAGCACGGACCGGCCGCCTGGGTACTGGCGCAGCTGCGAGGGGCTAAGGGTCCTCGCACCAAGGAGGCTGCCCTTGAGACGGTGGGGAACATTGCAGAGTCATTCCATCCCAACCGCAATAGCCTCCACATCCCACTGCAAGGCCGGTCCGAAATCCTAGCGACGGTACTGGATCAGTTTCAAGCACAGAGTGCAGATTTGCACACTACCGTACTTAAGGTGGTCACCGCTCTGGTGAGGTTGCCTCCACCCCTCACCCCTGAGGAGAGGGTGGTTGTGCTCAAGGCCTGTTTCACGCAGGTGTACCAGGGGATAGGAGGGAGAGGGGATGTCCTGTCTTCCTTGGGCTCCCTGGTGAGACAGATCCTGCTGGATTCGGTGAGCCCCGCGACTTTGGACGAGATGTTCACACTCCTGGAGCCGTGGTTAGTTAGCGGTGATGCTCACCAGAGAGAAGCAGCGGTCACTACCCTCTCCATGGTGTTGAGATGCTACCTGGACAATCTCCAGCTAGGGTACGAGTCCCCAAGCAAGTTCACGCAGACGGGCCTGCTCCTGGGACGACTGGTCCCCCGATGCACCGACCCCTGTCTCCCTGTGAGGCCCCTGGCAGTGGAGTGCGTGTGCCTTGTCCTGCAGCTAGCCTCGCGCTATGAGGGTCACCTAGCGGACCATGACAACGACACGACTGGAGCACTGGAGACGATTCGACAGCAGATTGTGACTGAGGACCCATCAGCTCTGTTCAAGGTCAGAGTTTAACACATGGGGTCAGTGACTCTGGGGATACAAAGCTTGGACAATTACCAAGCTTAAACAATAAAAATATTGACGATTGAAATACTCACTTATCTTTATGTACATTATCAGCTTCTGTGGTCAAATAGTCCAAGGTGTCACACTCGCAATATTCTGGACTGCCAATGACAGGGGATAGAGGTTTGAACCTCGGTCAGGTCGGCTGGGGGAGATTTGTTTCTAAATTGTCTTTCTTTTTTCCTGAACACAAATGCTGGTATATTGCTAAAATTATATCTCCTTCATCCATATTCCTTCGGTGTAGTTAATATATGGGTACTAAGGCACGGGGCTAGCAAATATACATAGAATTAAATAATTTGAAGTAATTGAATTGTGTGTTGTAGTAATAACTTTATTAATCAAATTAAGATTAAATATACAAGAAACTGTGCAATAAAACAAATAACAAGTAATTTCATTTCATAAAGAAATGTAAACAAGCACAATATAACATTTCACAGGCATAAAAACAATTAACAAATTATATTAAAACAACTCAGCTTGTCGACATTATTTACTTTCATGGTGTCCTGGGTAAAGAACACTTACACTACACTACCACGGTCAATTTGATTGTGCTGGCCAATATCACTACATTACCACGGTCAGTTTGATTGTGCTGGTCAGTATCACTACATTACCACGATCAGTTTGATTGTTTTCCAGGTTACAGGTGAGCTGGCCAGAATCATCTGCGGGAAACTCCCACACTTCCAACTGATGCACTTCTCGGAGAGTCTTCAGGAGGGTCTGCTAGACCCGGAGACCACCAGTTCCAGTGGAGCCAGTGTTGTTCTCAACATTCTGCTCAAGGCCAAAGGAGGAGAGCTCTACCACCAGGTCCACGACATCCTGGCCGGTCTGCTCCAGCAGTTGGCCCACATACACTGCCCCCAGACCCGTACAGGCACCATCAGGGCGGTGCTGGCCCTCGCGGGGCATCACCCCAAGGCTGTGGTGTCGGCGCTCCTGCACCGCCCCCTGCCCTTTAACCTGGCGGTCACAGAGTGCTGGGAGGGCTTGACCCAGGACCCCGAGCTCTGCGCCGACATAATCGACCAGTTTCTGCGGCTCGTGGCGACCACGCCCCCTTACGAGGAGGAGGGGAAAGGGAACTCCGAAACAAAGATCGCGTCCCTGCAACCGCTCGCCGCGATCAGCGCCATGAAGGAGATGTTCCGCGTTGGCGGCACGATGCGAGAACTCGCTATCGGTAGGTTTGCTGACCTCTTCTCGTGTTTCCTGGTCTCTGTGGGTGGCTATGTTGGTGTATCACCCCCCATATACACTCCACAGCAATCGTCTACTGGCGGCAGCAAGTTCTCCTTCATCCCCAACCGGGGTGCTTACAAGCTGAACCCAGCTCGAGTCGCAAGAGAGGCTTTCGAGGCATTCCTGCTGTGTGCGGGTTGCGAGAGCATAGCAGGCGCACTGTCCCGGTGTGACTATACCGAGGCTGGGGACAGTCTCGCGTCCTTTGTGGACATGGTGCCTGGGATCACGCGGGCCGTCTGTACGAACATCCCGCATGCCCTTCCTAAACTGATCACAGCATTGAGTCAGCATGCAACCAGCACACACGAGTCACGGAGAGTCACAGTCGCAGCATTCTACTCTGAGCTGGTGAAGCTCAAGTTGAACGGTCAAGTGGTGTTGTTAGAGAGCGTGATCAACAACTTGCTCAACTGTCCTGGAGACCCTTCAAGCGAGGTACGAAGACTTTGTCTGGGGGGTCTGGCCGCTGTGGCAAGCCTTGACCCGGAGCAGAGGGCACGGTACTCAGGGCCCGTCGTGTCGGCGCTGGTGCAGGGTTTAGACGACCAAGGCAGAATCCCACTAGCGGCCATCTTGGGATTTTCAGATATGCTGCCTGCAATGGACCAGGAACATGTTCGCAGCGTACAAACATCGGTAGCTTTGCGGATAAAACCATACTTTCAGAGGGAAGACGCGGTGATGCGCGCAGCTGCGATCAGAATGTTTGGGGACCTCGCCAAGTTTGGTGGAGCAAACTCTACAAGTGCTTTCATAGAGCAGGTCCAGGGGAACTTTGTGAGTTTGCTGCTGCATCTCAGCGACTGTGACGATCAAGTGGTGAAGGCGTGCAAGTACTCGCTGCGGCAAACCACTCCTCTGCTTCGAGCCGCTCGGGTCAACGCAATGGTGCAGGACCATCTGATAGATGGCGCACACCTGCACTACACTCACTTCATGGCAGACCTCGCCAAAGTGGTCGCCGAGGAGCTGGTCGAGCTTGTCCCAGGGCTTGTCATTGGTGCATTGGCTCACATTAAAAGTCCATGGCCAGCCCTAAGAGGTAATGCGGCCACGTTCGCAGGATCACTGTGCGGCCACTTGGCGCCAAGCGATGACATCAACAGCTCGGTGCAGCTGGACACTGTGTGCGCACGACTCGTGTTGCTACTGAGGGATGAGGATGCGAGCGTTCGGGCCAAGACGGCCCGGGCAATGAGTTCTATCTTTGTGACATAAGTGATATAGCGTTGAATCTCCTTGCTTGGCTAGACCCATCTTACTCACCGCTATCGTTGTATTGGCTTATAATAGCCACAAACCCCTCGCCAATCAGAGTCAAGAAAGTTGGGTGAGCCTGTAAATGTAAAGATGAGGTTTCTGACCAGCTGCACTCGCCACCACCCTTAGAGACGCTGTTACATTCCCAGAACAATCCTTTCAGGTTAAGTGCATGTAAACAAAACACTAGATGCAATTTCTCTAATGTGTAAAGATAAACAATTGCTTTTCAGTGGCTTATTAACTTGTGTAAAAGTGATTTCTAGTTTGCACTTCTGAATAAATGTGATATTAATATAAATCTGATCACTGGGGTTCTGTGAGCTCAAATGTTTAGATTGGAGTAAAGCTCGAGTGGGCTACTCAAATAACTTTCAGATCAACATCATCATCAACTGTTTCCCGACTGTGACTGGGTCAGTTTAGTAAAATGCCCCCATCTTCCTCCACCATCCCTCTCCTCTCACTTGCACACTTGCTATTATCTGCTCCTGCTGTCTCTTCCTTATATAGTTCATCTTCATCATCCTTCTTCCTTTTCCCCTCCTTCTTGTTCTCACTTGACTGTATATACTCTCTTCTACATCTGTCTGCAGCACTTGACAATTAATACAGTTTGTTGACAACTAATACAGTGTTGTATAGATCTCTTGTATATTGTATTATATATTAGTGCCTCGCTTAATGTGATACAAAATAAAATATAATAATATATGTGTCTTAAAGTTGGAGGAGCTCAAGTTTGTTCTTAAACCAAGGACCATATTTAACAGTTGGCACAACTGTGCGTTATTCTATCTTCTTCTTTATTAGTAAAATGAAGAGTTTGTCTGTCGTGAGCGTTGTGCGATATCTACCCCATTTAGCGAGCTGACATTTTAAAATTTTGATTTGATTTTTTTTTTAATTAATTAAAAACTGGTTCGGAAAACATTTTTTTTTTTTTGTCTGTTTGAAGCAAAGAAAAACAGGTACTTCTGCTCGTTAGAAATAAATCAAACACAATCTGTGTTCAAATTTTTACTTTGCCATGAAATTTTATTTTATTTTGTGTGTAAAAAAAACAGCATGCAAAACATTTCTGAACCTGCATTTTATTGATATAAGGGCAAACGCACACGATGGTCCGAGGCTGACATCTAGCGGCCGCACACGCAACTGACCGTCGGTGGTACATTCCATGGAAGATTCAGTGTTGTTGCATTTCCAAGGACTGAGATGGTCGGTGATATTGATAAGAAATCACAAATATGGTACATCAGAAGTATTGGGTTCACCCTATAAACATTCAACGCTTGTTAAAAGGGTGGCATCACTGGGGACATGTAAGGTCACTAAATCAATTGAATTATCACAATCTCCATTGAACAACAGCTTTGAATGTTGGAAATAGAGTTTACACACCCTGTGGGGCTACAAGCGCAAGCACAGTCGATGTGTGCATCCAATGCTTGGATACGAGATTCCCATTCCATCGCCGACAGGCAACAGACAATGGGCTCTGTGTAAAGTCGGTTGAAAACTGGAACATGTCACATCTATTTAGTCTGTCATGTGCAAAGCCCCATTTGAATCTAAAGTGAATTGTCTGTCGTGTGTGGTCGCCCCTATTTATAAAATAAATAAATGTTTGGGAATTGTTCGACTAATTTTTTTTTTATCCACTTTAAAATTCAGTAAGATACAAATGGCAATTTTCATAAAATTATTAATGCTTCGCAACAGATTGGAAGAATTTTACATTTGAAATGTTACTAATGGTTCCTCAGATTTATCATGGGTTTTAAAATTATTAAATTGCAATTTACTTTTTGCTCCTTTTAGAAAATGTTCAATCCTTAATGATAAACTATTTAATTTTACAAAAGATATTTTTTGCATACTTGAATCAAATAATTTACAAACTATTTGTAATGTTTTCTAGTTGGTAGTCGTGTTTTGTTGTTAGCGTTGATTAATAAAATGTTGGGTTTGTGTAGGATGTATCTACATGTCATGTCAAATTAATTTGCATGTGCATTTACTATTATTATTAGTAAGTTCGTAAGGTTTTCCTTTTTTTTTTTTTTTTGTAACCTTTTTATTTTGTATCTGTTTTTAATTTTTTACTGCACTGTTTTTTTTTTCTTGTTATTTGTAAAGTTTTCGTTACGTTGCTGAAGTCTTGTTTTCATGATACTTGATGTGAGCAGCTAGGACCAGTCGACGTCTTTGATTGCTTATTTTAGACCAAGATGTAATGTTGGTAACCATGCCACTGTATTGTATGTATTATGTATGTTTATTAAACTGACGACTGACACAACATTCCTCTCAAAGATACATTCTTCTAGTTATTATTAGTTGCAGATTGTAGGGCACGAATGGAGTTCTGAGTGCCGATAACCCTAAAACAATCAAACTCCAGGAATCAGAGTACCACAGGCCTGCTACGAGTGGGTACCATGCTACCAGATCCGGTACATTTAGGGTATTGAGGTCCAAACTTATTTTAAAGTAGTGGTAAAATCTGAATGCCAAACAATAAAATGTCCATCCATACTAAGTTTTAGTGCAAACCTGCGCACTCAGTGGGGCTTCCTCCCGGGGGACTTACCATTATACACCAGGATATTCATTGAGAACTATTCTCAACTGTACTTTCCTATAGCACTGCGTCTTACTACCCAGCCAGGTTATTCGCTGATGTGTTAGGGGTGAGGCAGGTTGAACATTGACTGAGTGCACAAACATTTCTCACAATGATATCACTAGATTGGTCCAGTCTTGTCCTCTGCTTCGACAGGTTTGGAAGCTTCAAGCAGTGATTCAAGGTCAAGCTAAACAAGTGACATAAAAATATGTAGAAACCAAGTGGACTAGTGTCAAATAGAGGAAGGCCGGTTTGAACTCCTGGCGGGCCTGTGCTACCATTTGTTAAGAGATGTATCTGGCTTTCCCCTGTGTGTTATGTAAACTGCAGCACTAGGATAGTATTGGTAGACAAGAGTTGCCGTCTAGCAAACAAGTGTAGAGGGCTTGTCTGAGCCTGCAGTCTAGACTACCTCCCTGACTCACCAATCAATTGTACCCCCTGAATCAGGCAATTTATTGTTTTATATATAGAGCAATCTTTATTCTGTTGACTGATTACTAACGTGATATATTGTACAATTAATAAACATTGATCATTGAACAGTTTTGTTTCATTCAATCTTGTGCGCTTGTTTGGGCTGTGCCGAGTCCCAGTGTCGAGCCTCTTCATATCGCCTGGAAACACAATTATTGTGCACTTGAAAACATTCTGTTACGGTCTGGCCCAGTGGTTCCCAACCTGAGGCCGGTGAAACCCTATCAGTGTGTCTGAACTATACAAATAAACTTGTTAAATTAAGATTGAGAGTTTGCAGCTCGAGGGTTGGTTTGAGGTGCTTTCTCATCCATCCGGGGCAGAGCCCTTGTACCCTAGAATAATTGTCTGCCCTGAATTTCTACGAGTGAGCAAGAAAGTGCTACAAATGTTTCTGGAAAGTGTATCATATCATGCCTTCCAGGGATCTTTCACAAGTCTCAGTCGACATAGGACCGACGTATCTACTCCCCATACAAAGATAGTTGTGCTATGGCCGGGTCAGAACCGATCAACATGAGGGCATGCACTTTACCTCGTCCACCATTTACATAAATAACAATAAACATGAAACTAGTTTTATTTATTTACTTGCTATTCATATTATCATAACGTGTAGGTCCTATATACTCATATGTACTAATTACACTAATGTGTAAGGGGTCAGGAAGGTTGAATTTTAGTAGAAGTGTACCCATATTTTAGTGGTTCTCAAACCGTGGTTCAAAGATACCTAGGAGGTTTGGTAATAATAACACTAGTCTGCATTTTTAATTTTTTCTCAGATGATTTCTCAGAAGTTGGTGTTCTTGAATCTATTTTTCATGCTGATTCTAGAAATGACTTTCATTTTTTCCCATCACGTCAGATTTTTACACAAATTGAGAGGTTATGTTTTCAAGATTTTACCTAATTTAAGCACAAATATATTCAAAGACAAGACTTTTTTTTTACAAACACATTTTTTAAATACTGTAGAGACCTGTCCTAATACTGTAAAGAATCCTTAATATTTTGGTGAAAGCGTTCACCTTCCTTTTCACCAGATTTTCCGGAAAGTAGTCGATATGGGAGTGTAGAAAGTGTACTTTTACACTCACGTTACAACCCAACTTCTTGAAGTTTTCCAACATTGTTTCAACAATGTTCCTGTAATTTGGATCTTTGTTATTCTCTAGAAAGTTTTCGCTAACAGATTGGAAGGCGGTCCATGCGTCTATTTCTCTCTCATTCATCGTTTTCTCAAAATCTTCGTCCTTCATCAGTTTGCGGATTTGTGGACCAACGAAAACTCCAGCTTTCAATTTTTCTTGTGTGTTGAAGGGAAATTTCATAGAAAGGCCCTTGAAGCAGGGCCCATCTTGTGGTAGAACCCTTACAAACTGCTTCATCAAGCCCAATTTGATCTGTATTGGTGGAAGCAAGACTTTTTGGGGGTCTACAAACGGTTCAATCAAGATATTTTTAGTTCCAGGCACATAATTCCTCCGCTCTGGCCAAACTCTAACACTCCAATCCGTCTGCTTTGCCCGACTGTCCCATTCATATAGAAAGCAAGGCAGTTTCTTGTACCCAGCTTGTTGTCCTAATAGAATTCCTATAACTTTGAAGTCACCAAAGATTAGCCCTTTGTGTTCCACATACTGGATACTTGTTAACAGTAACTTCATGTTCTCGAATGTCTCTTTCATTTCAACTGAATGGGCCATAGGAAGAGACCCATCCACATTCCCATTCCCATTGTGCAGTAACACGCCTTTGAGGCTCCTCATAGATGAGCCAATAAAAATTCTCCACTGATTAGAATCATGTTCAATGCCATAAAAGTTCATTGACTCGTTTGTGTTACTGCAGTAAACCAAGGAATCGTTCTTTGAGAATAAAGGAACTAGTTCTTGTCCTCTGTGTCTATACCATGAAAAATTTGTTCCTGGTGCCAGAAGATTCTTATTTTTAAGCTGGGAGCCAAGTAGTTCTGCAGATTCCTTAGGCAAACTCAGATCACGTACTAAATCAATAAGTTCCCTCTGAGAGAACCTTTGTGGAGTAAAGTTGTCTTCAGGCTTGTAGACATCATCACTATCGGCTTCAGAGATTACATCACGCTCACTTCCAACATCATCTTTTGCCATGTTCTCTAAAATAACTAGAGAAAGAGGGGCAGGCAGGTCTTCTCCATGTGGAACTGGCCTAATAACTTAAGGAATGTTTGGATACACAATTTGCTTCTTATTTTTTGAATTGCACCTCTGAACATTAATCAAACAGAAGTAACAGTCCTTAAGGTGGTATCTAGGCTCACTCCAAACCATAGGAAATGCAAACGGCATGCACGTCTTCTTAACTTTTGCCCATAGCCTTAACTTATCAACACAATAGCTGTAAACTGTTTGTCCATTATTTATCCGGGTCACCAAGCTTCACTTAAAATAAGCATAGTAAACTTTCTTCACAAAGTCTGTTATGTCCGTTTTTTGCTTAAGCACTACATACTTTTCAGAAATGTAACAAAAAACATTTGGATTGTTCACACACTTGCATGTAGACATTGTGAGACTACTACTATAACTGCAATCACAATAGGGAAATCAACTGAGAGCAGCGTTGGAAATGCAAACACAATATGAAATACAATGAGAACATTTATGGAAATGCAAGCGTCTCAGAGTCACAACACTTCCAAGGTCAGACAAGGACATCTAGCAGCAGCAGTTGTGCCAACCTAAAGGCTTACCGGTTTGTATTGCGAAATTTTCCTCCAACACTATGCATTACCTACTGGCACATATAATGAATGCTCTCAGTGATAAATGTTGGAAATCAACTTAGGTCCATTGTGAAAAAACTGTACGTGATAGAAGAAAATTAAGTACATTTTTGGAATCAGCATCAAAAAGTGAGCCAAAAACACATATTAGTTTTCAATCATCTGATATCATGCAGACTAGTGTAATCACATACAAACATTAGAAACATCAAATGGCCAAACGATGGTGTATGTATTTCCTCGATAGACAAGTCAAAGAGAAGGAGGTCTGTCTGTTCCTTTTAACAGTTATTTATCAAGTTATGAGCTCTAGAATTTGGACATATCCAAGCAACTATCGCTTACTTATTCAATGTAATTATTTGACACACAGGTATGTATATTTTCTTAAACATTTCATTTACTACTTTAATTTTTGTCTTGTATTTTTAGTCGCAAAATGGAATTGCCTAAAAATAATGTTTCTTCTTGATAACTCTCAACCTCCACACCCCGAAACACTGGCTTAGACCATTTTGCCACCGAAGTGGGTGTTGTAAAACTAATCTGTAGCTTGTTTAAGGTTTGTCCGCAACTTGGTTGTGAGCCACTGATCCAGACCATCTCTGAGTCTGTTCGTCCTAACAGATGACACACGAGTTAGCCAGACCCTCGGTTTGTGTCAAACATGTCACAGAAACAAGAGCTCATGTTGGTGTCACCAGTCACAGAAACAAGAGCTCATTTAGTTGTCCCAGACACTCACGCGGCGGCGATGGCCTGAGAAGAGCTGAGTCTTGGGTCAGCCGGAGGGAACAACCTCCTCTCCATGGGCACCCCCACGGGCCACTCGGGTCTATACCCGCAGTACCCTGGCGCGGTCTTGTCATACGGAAGTCTCAGCCGGTCGGCGCACAGGAGCCGGTGGATCTCCCGCCTTGTGACCTCGTCCACCAGGTCCTCTGTGGGGTCCACGCAAGGACATCTACGTGCGAAACATCCCAGTCACTCTCAAGAGCTGTCATTCATAACCTCACCACTAGCATTCGTTTGTCTAAAAAACATTCCAAGATACCCTCCAGCGAGATGGGATGGCTCGAACAATAGCAAAAACCTGGGAGGAAACAAGAATCGAACCCAGTACACATGGTCGTGCTCTCATATTCCCGGGTACTCGCCATGTTGCCCCCACCCGAGGGATGACAACCAGGTCCGGTGTGATCCGAGAGGAAAACAAACCGTCCTCACCTCACCCTAGGGGCGTTATCTAGCCAGAAGGCCCGAGTGGGGTCCCCCAAGAAATGACTCTGTATCCTATCCCAGCTGTTGGCCGCATATGACCATCCTGGGGGCAGCGACTTGGACACGTGTCGGAACCTGACCTGGATTCAGATACAGCCGAGTGTGATAATGTACAGTCAAGACGAGGCGTTGTGGCTACTAATTAATAAGAGTATTTGGTTCGATAAAAGCCAAGCTAATGCCATAATTACTGTCTGTAATGGGATATTATTTAACACTGCACCTTCAGTTCAATCAATCAACCAGATTGGGAACTAACAGTTGATTAAACGAGTATGGGTACAACACATTAATAATAATATCATCTTTATTCAAGTGAAGTTAAGATCAGCGTCTTTTCTTATGCCTAACCACAAACCATGATCATACTTGTACATATGTACTACAGTATTAATACTATGATTAAAATCTAATTCATAAAAGCTCTACAAAAATATAATTAGATATCGAACACATAGCTCTTCACAGAATTGTACCCTTCGTCTATCCTGTAAGGTAACAAGCTTACCTTCCATTATTTCACTATGGTGTAGCTTATAAGATAGGGTCATAGTGTAGTCAGTCAAGGTAAGACTGTAAGCTTTCAGTGTAAATGGAGAGTACATTATAGAATATTAAAATGAAATAAACTAAGTAAGCAAAACTAACTAAAGGACTAAGAAAAAGATACATTAGCACAAAGACACAACATACCACAAACCTTCATATGTCATACATACTATGCATTTTAATATAGGCCTATATATAAAACATGATGTAGATAGCAAATAATTTTACAAAAAAGATATTCATAGATACACATACACATACATGTGTCTGGGCTCCATAACTCGTAGCCCAGTTTGTGGAAAACTTGGCCAGTACTAATGTACCATTTCCCAGGGGACGCCCAAATGTACTAATCGAATATCCTTGTCCGATGAGATGAGGTGATAGAGAGTATGATGGAGAGTGAGTATGATAGAGAGTATGATGGAGAGTGAGTATGATAGAGAGTATGAGGGTGTGGAACCAGTGGACTCAAACCTAGCTTAAATCTAACCAACGAAATCTCGGTGACCTTAGGAATAATTCCCCTTTCAGGAAAATTACCCATGGTACCAACCAGGAATCGAACCCAGGACCCCTAGGTTGGTAGCCAGGTGCACCCGCCACTACACCACAGGGACAGTAACAATACTCATAATGTTTAGTAACTATAATAATAGTAGTAATTTAATATCAATCTGTGTTTACTTTCAAAGAATGTGGAGGTTAGATTTTTGTTTGTTACCAAGAGATCTTAGAATTCTACAAGTATGTGAGTATGGGAACATGTGTGATCAAGCGTGGGGTGTACCGGGTCTGCGTGAGTCTCCAAGGTCCTAGCTGACACTTGTTGGGGCGAGACGGGCAGGGCCCCTTCCCGACCAGCTTGTCCTGTGGTGGTGGTGTAGGTGTGTTGGACAAGGAGTCCCCTTGCTGTGGGGTCTGTCTCCTCCAGGGACACAGCAGGGGACATGACCTCATGAGGGCGCACGCCAGGCTGCAACACAAGCTATTGAGCTCCTCACTATGGCTCATAGAGCGCTCGTCAAACTTCCTGTTTCAGATGCACGATTAAATACCTTACAGTGCACCCTCAATGTCCTCGAGCTTAACTTTTGTATTATGACCTTGAAAGGAAATCGTTACAAGACAGAAATTCATGGGTGTCCCTGTCCGTTTGTTTGCTTTGATATTACTAATCGAATTTTCATGCAAATTATAAAAACTACCCTTCGTGAGTGTCTATCTCTTAAATAGTTTTGGTTTTATAAAATGTTGAAACTGTCTATTTTATTCGTTATAACCCTATAAAAGAAAAATTTATCACCCTGTGTTTAACTACTTATTTGTGTTCTACACATAACTATTAATAACACTAATATGTTAGGGATAAGAAAGGTTGAATTTAGAATAAGTGTTCCGCACTAGCGACACCAGCTGCTAGTGTGCGAGTTGGTGTGATAAGGGAGTCTGTCCTGAGCATTAGTTGCTCACCAGCGCACTCAGTTCCGTTCACCACTCACCACGAGCAGTGTGTGTCTTACATCCGGTACAAGAGAGCTGTACATTAGTAAAGTTGTGTACGACGCCAGACTAGCCACCACAGCACGAAATGTGCCACAGACATATCAGTCCTACCAGTGACATAAGTTGTACTCAAACATTGAAGGAAATTACTAAAGTATCATATATGTCTGAACAGTTTATGTGCACTTTTATTGGTTTGATGTGCTTCCTCATCTATCAGAGCACAGCAAGCACTCAGCCCTTCGGCGGGTTAGTGTCGCCCACCCACTTCATCTGGGGGCAAGAACATGTACTCACTCATATTCTACCTTCCAAGGATCTTTCACAAGTTTGTCGACATGGGACCGATGGATTTACTTCCCATACAAATAATCAAGCTAGGGATTTTTATCACTCGGTAAAAACCTTATGGCCTCAGCCGGGTCTGAATCCATGAACCTTGAGTTTTGATGTGAGTACTTTACCTCGTATATCACCGAGGTCAAAGGACTTACAATATAAAAATAGTTATAAGTTTAGTTTTTGCTAAGGTTCACCCTTCCCCCCTAAGCCCATCATGTTGAGTTTGGTAATGCGCTGGCACGATTCACCCTCATCATCCTTGTCTCTTAAAGAGGTTGTCCCAATAAGTAACAGGCAGACATTCCGGTCAAACGATATTGAAAAATACAGCCCCTGAACTGCTGCGACAGTAGTGGACCAGTTCTACCAAACATGGTCGGTTCTGGCGAGGAATAAACAGTTTAATTTCTTAAGAACAAGTTTAATTCTGTGCCAACGTTCTTTGACCTCCAAGTTGACTTTGGTGCAGGGTAGCCCCTGTGGGGTGATAGGGCTCGGTCTGGTCGTCAGCGTCTCATTGTCTCGTACAAGCACTCGACTGGGGTGCTCTGTCCTTGGCTCTTCCACACGTGGCCAGACGTACTGTGCATGACTACCAACTTTAGGATACTTGTAGTCATTTGTGTAAGTTGTCTGCTTGTCATAAATATTAAACTGCATTTTAACAGCCATTTTAAGATTTTATTGCATGGAGACATCCAACAATGGATCATAAACTGAAACAGCTATTTGATTGTTTTTTCAGTTTCCAAGCACATTCAATTGTTTGTCACATTCTGTGCGCAAGCAACTAAAATTACCTACATTCTTCACTAGCCTAATGAAAACGTTTACAACCTGGGCAGGTAGCGAGACGCAATGGAAAATTAAGTTGTCGCTTTTTCCAACTATCATGAGGGTCATCCCAGACACCTTGTGCAGTGGGTAGAACATTCTTATGATAATTTGATGGATTATTACACTTTTATCTACTATTTAGTTTGACAAACCATGTCCATAGTCTGGTCGTCAGAACTAGGGACAGCAATTTTTACTAGTACATCAATATATTTATCATTCAATATATCGAAAGATACAATACATCAATATTTCATACATCATGATACATTGAATTCAACCGGTTCGGACGAACTGGAAAGACCATTTTTAAGATGGTTGCTATTCTGTTCTTCCCTGCTTTTCCTCCCTTTTGGTTTTATTTAGATGTTTAAAAAATGAACAAGTTTAATTAGAAAATATTGTTTGATTTTTTGAGTAAACAAGCTTTAAAGCGTAGTTTGATACATCGGAGACTAGAATACCGCCTGTATATAATTATCCTCCTGTTGTAAATACAGACAACTCAATAAGGCAGGAATCAGGCAAAGGGAAATAAAAACCAATGATTGTATTTGATAGTTTATTTGCTTGCTATGCAAGAAGGAAGTTCACAAGAATTATCACAGACAACAAACGTTACTCATCTCATGTTTGTAACAAACACGGGACAGTCCCAAACAGGAATAAAACCCTAAAAAAATAAAACTTACTAAAAATACATCAGGGTATAGAATTTCCTTCAAATGTAACCCATTTCTGTCCCACCCCTAGTTTTTTTGTCTGAGGCTGATGCATAGGACATAACAATAAGGAATAAAATACAACTGTTGCTCGACAGCAGAGGTACATTACAACTGTTGCTCGACAGCAGAGGTACATTACAACTGTTGCTCGACAGCAGACACATGTACATTACAAATGTTGCTCGACAGCATACACATGTACATTACAAATGTTGCTCGACAGCAGACAGAGGTACATTACAACTGTTGCCCTTTGTCGTCGTCGAGCAAACTGACACATTACACTTTACAGCTATAAATTGATTTGTAGTTTCAAATAACAAAATATACATAACTCTAGTCAATAATGTTATAGTTTAATGACAGTCTTAATATTTATTGAAATTAATATGCGTATGAGTAAATCCATTTCTAAACATAATGTCATGGGGGATCTTAGTTTAAAATACTGCTAGTTTGTGGACACTTTATTAGTTCACATACCGATATGTGGTCATCTTAACATGACGTTATGGAGTAAACTGCCGATTAAAAACTATTTTATCAAACCGTGTAAAACTTGTATAAACCATGCAACGTAGCAACATATCAGGTATCATTTGGTGTAATTTATTGCAGTGACATGTGCTATCACACCATTGCTCTACCACTTGGTATACCCAGACAATACCGACGCTAGTGTCAGTCCATGCCTGGACTGTACAATAAGTGTCGCCAACTTGGCAAGTTCAAGATATTCTCATCTAAAAACATACAAACAAATTAGATAATTTTCAAATATGAAGGTAATCCTCGGTAAAATGATTCTCAAAGTGGCCGGCCCTCTTGAAAAAAATCTCCAGTGGTTAACCACACAGAACTCAATAAATAAGTTGAAGTTTAGCTGATAAACTTCACATGATCCAAATTACATAAAAATAAAATATTATATAATAATTATCTAGTATTAGCTTACAATAGTCAAAGTGAATCAACAAACTGTCGCTGGACAATTAAGTGAAAGAATAAGTGATTAAACATTGAATGAAGTGTTCCTTCAGGACAAACATAGGAAATGCACCAGTTAATATTGGTCTAAGAAATGTTACATCTAATACACAGCTCTTAGAGGTGGCTGTCAAATGAGGCAGTGGAAATAACTCAAGAAAACAATGATATGAATGATCAAGATATCGCAAGAAAACAGTGATAAGAACGATCAAGATACTGCAAGATAACAGTGATATGAATGATCAAGATATCGCAAGAAAACAGTGATATGAATGATCAAGATATTGCAAAAAAACAGTGATATGAATGATCAAGATATCGCAAGAAAACAGTGATATGAATGATCAAGATATTGCAAGAAAACAGTGATATGAATGATCAAGATATCGCAAGAAAACAGTGATATGAATGATCAAGATACTACAAGATAACAGTGATATGAATGATCAAGATACTACAAGATAACAGTGATATGATCAAGATATTGCAAGATAACAGTGATATGAAGGATCAACATATCAGGCATTAGTGAACGTTTTTCTTTAAGAAACAGATATTAACTAGTTGTCAAGTGATAGCAGTGTAAAGTGTGAGCTATGTTCCTAGTTACATTGAAGTATTATTGTGACTGTACCCACCATTCTCGCCTACATGTATAAATACCCGGTATCGTGTACTTGACCAACGTCTCATGAACACGATATTTTCCAGTTCACCACGAGATGTGTGTTCATACAAGCGCTACAACCACTAACCTCGCACAACCATACCCCCCTCCCCCCTTTCATATCCAACAATTAAATCAAAGTTTTGGTTAATGTTCTTGTCTCTATGTCCAACTGTCATTGACATGCGCCATCAGAAAAAACAAACAAGTCACACTTGTGATGTACGGTAAAACCAAGATCATGTACTGTCCATTGAATTACTGACAATATTAAGATGAAGCGTGAACAAACCTTTTAAAACTTTGGCTTCACTTTGAATATTTGTCAGCTTTGATTTTACTTTTATAAAAACAAAAACATAGTTTTCAAAATACACATTGCCCATATGACAAACATATGTAGTAAGAGAAATGGATGTTACGACAATGTGATTCATCAGCAGCTTGCGACAGTTGTTTATACTACATTTTCTAAATAATAATTTGAGTCTAAATAGCTCATAAAAACATGCAAAATATTATATATTTTTTTCAAATGAAAACTTATTTATATACAGTCAAACATCAATTAGAGTTAGAGAATATTTCATACATTCAATTCAGCTTCGCTGTGAATTGAAAAGTGGGCTAAGTACACCCTGTAAAATAGTGACTTTCACTTATGTCATTTCTTACAATTTAAATTAACACTTTTAATTCCTTTCTTTTCTAAAACAATATATACCGAATGATAAGTTAAACTATACAAACAACATTTGAATAAAGTGAATATACAAAGAGACTCAGTCACAACTCCTGCCAAACAATCGATAAAATAATCAATTTCAAGAGCCATTAAACAAAATTCTCTAGTAAATACAATGTCCATAAACACAGCCATCTTGTCTATAAAAAAGACAAATTATTAATTTTATCTTTGACAAAAACTGTTTTAATAGTTAATGACATTGACCGGTATTAAATGGTATCAACCAATCATCAGAGTGATCGGACTTGCACAACTGGTGCCGTATTTAAATAAAACTTCGGCTACAAGAGTTTAAATGACAATCTTGGACTGAAATGAATTGGAATAATATTACCTAATATGCATTTTATAAAAACTTGTTTTATGGTTTAAATTATCAAAAACTATATTTTTTAAACATAGGCACTACAATATATTGCATAAAATCTGGTTCATATAAGTACTAATGAAAAAAAAAGTCAAGTTTCTAGAAATATCCTCTTGTTGCTTCTGAAATAAAACGCTTCAACATTCTGAAATGGTTTGCAAGTGGTTCTTTCTAATATTCATGTTCAACATTTCTTTGGCTTGACTTGAATTGTACGACAACAAATTGTTTTCAAGAGTTCTTCTTTAACCAAACTTGTTCAAGTTTTATTGGACCGCACCGTACAAGCAGTACAGACATAGATCAGCCAACAAATGCAGGTTACCAGGTATTGGGTTAGCCTGCTTTGCCTATGAACTCCTAATGGCAAGAAATAGCTACTCCACGACGTGACCTTGAACCTGATCAATACAAAATGGACAAACAAGAATTCTATCTGATATGTAATCGCTGGATAGCAAAGCAAACAATTTAATGAAAAAAAATATATATTTTTGGTGATTACTAAATGACCCATTTTATAATCCGACTACTAGCTAATAATATGTATCAGTGGTATGTCACGAAGTGTTGCCAGAGTAAGCAGAGCATGGAGAGAACATATCCTAGGAACAGACCCAGGCAAAACACCACGATGCACTACTGAGCGCCAGTTATGTTTTCATAGCTGGATACAGGAATTGAACAGCTGACCCTTTAGCTCATGTGCTGATACTGAGCTATCGAGGGCTTGATACAATGTTTGACTGTGTGAAAACATTGCGATGGTTCCCACCAAGCTGCTATAACAGACAGGTCGTAACGTCGCAGGTTGATAGCAGCTAGGAATGTACTATAAACTTTGTTTGGTTATTCCCATCCTCTAGTTTCAACATGGCTGACCTATCTTAGGTTTATTTAAATTATCACAACTATATCATATTTTATATCACAGCCTCTGACTCCAAATAGGAATAAGACATCAACGTCTGAAAGAGTCCGAGTGGTTTGTAAGAGAGAAACTACCGTCTAGATGTATAAATGTGGGTGCATACCAGAGAAACGACTAACCTTAGTTGTTCAATGTTACAACACATCCCAAGTTTACAACACGCCGTTAAACCAAATGAAAAACATTACGTGTCTATCTAAAATAGAGCCCCACAAAGGGCTACAAATACCTTTCTGCAACTATTTTTCGACCATTTGCTTGCACCCCCTTATTATGAGTTCAGTCGGGTAACTCTTCCGACCCAAGCATCAGCTTAAATTGATCATTTCCTTGTCCTGGCCAATCTTATGCTCCCTCAAGGGTCTTGTAACAAAGTCAGTGTTTACTCGATGTATGGGGCATTGCTTGATGGCAGGGTTTTGTCGAGGGGTCTATTCAATATGAGGGCCTCCATTGGGCACAACTTTTTCAGCCAGTAATGGCTCGGTGTACACCTCACACCAGACGGGGCAGTGCTCACTGGCGGGGCCCCCCCATGCCCAGCCCCGGGGGATGGCGAGATGGGTGAGTCCTTGACGCACCACTCCACACATGCCTGCCAACATAGAACTCAGTCTTACTACACAACGTCATTGCCAACTTACAAGCTCAGTACTCCAAACTAGTGCCTTAGCGCTCTCAATAAAGGCAGAACTTTGATTGGTATTCCAAAGATATCTCCTGAGGACCCTCAATGGGCCGATATTCCAACCCAACCGCCCAGACTAGAGCTTGAGTGACTGGTCAGCATACCTGTAAACTGAAGCTGCATCTCCGTGTTGAGGAAGATGTTGTCAGCAAAGACAGTGGAAGCGCGAGGAACACTGCTCGTGGTGACAGTCAATGGGACAATATTCTTGTACCTCAACCGCTGCACTTCACTGTCTCCTGAACATCATCACAGTATTATTATATTGTGTTAAACATGGATGCAGGTACAAAATAAACACAACATGCTTTTATGCTGAAAAGAGGAACACAATTCACATGAATATATCAAATTAGATCCCGCAATCCTTACTGTCCGCTCAGGCTGCATCCATATGTACTAATTATGCTAATGAGCTAGGAATGGGGGAGGTTGAATTTAGAGGAAGCGTACCCATATTTCCGTGGCTGTAGAGTGGAAAACTGAGCCACCCGACTGAGATTCAAACCCTGATCTCTCTGTAATCAGTATCAGTCTATTGCAAGAGTAGCACCTTATACCATGAGGCCATCGAAGCAGGTTTTACTAAACGCCTTTAAAAACATTATTATAGGTGTTTATTGTGGTGGGCTCACCCTTGCTGTTAGCGAGCCCAGTGAAGTCCCGAGGATTACAAACATGTCTGTCTGTCTGACATGGCCCTCCATTACTTTCTCCAGACTAGCGATGCAGCGAGCGTCGCTGTTGTGGAGATATACGTTCAACAAACACACATTCAGCTCGGCTAGCTGGAAAACAAGATGACAGATCATAGGGTCGTGTTGGTAGTACCTCATGTTATAGAGACAGTATAGGATCGTGTTGGCAGTACCTCCTGTTATTCAGACACTATAGGGTCGTGTTGGCAGTACCTCATGTTATACAGATACTATAGGGTCGTGTTGCCAGTACCTCATGTTATTCAGACACTATAGGGTCGTGTTGGCAGTACCTCATGTTATACAGACACTATAGGATCGTGTTGGCAATATCTCATGTTATACAGACACTATAGGGTCGTGTTGGCAGTACCTCATGTTATACAGACACTATAGGGTCGTGTTGGCAGTATCTCATGTTATACAGACACTATAGGGTCGTGTTGGCAGTATCTCATGTTATACAGACACTATAGGGTCGTGTTGGCAGTACCTCATGTTATACAGACACTATAGGGTCATGTTGCCAGTACCTCATGTTATACAGACACTATAGGGTCGTGTTGGTAGTACCTCATGTTATACAGACACTATAGGGTCGTGTTGGCAGTACCTCATGTATACAGAACTATAGGTCGTTGTTGGCAGTACCTCATGTTATACAGACACTATAGGGTCGTGTTGGCAGTACCTCATGTTATACAGACACTATAGGTCGTGTTGGCAGTAACTCATGTTATACAGACATATAGGTCGTGTGTTGGCAGTATCTCATGTTATACAGACACTATAGGTCGTGTTGGCAGTACCTCATGTTATACAGACACTATAGGGTCGTGTTGGCAGTATCTCATGTTATACAGACACTATAGGTCGTGTTGGCAGTACCTCATGTTATACAGACACTATAGGGTCGTTTGGCAGTACCTCGTGTTATACAGACACTATAGGGTCGTGTTGGCAGTATCTCATGTTATACAGACACTATAGGGTCGTGTTGGCAGTACCTCATGTTATACAGACACTATAGGGTCGTGTTGGCAGTACCTGTGTTATACAGACACTTAGGTCGTGTTGGCAGTACCTCATGTTATACAGACACTATAGGGTCGTGTTGGCAGTACCTCATGTTATACAGACACTATAGGGTCGTGTTGGCAGTACCTCGTGTTATACAGACACTATAGGGTCGTGTTGGCAGTACCTCATGTTATACAGACACTATAGGGTCGTGTTGCCAGTACCTCATGTTATACAGACATTATAGGGTCATGTTGCCAGTACCTCATGTTATACAGACACTATAGGGTCGTGTTGGTAGTACCTCATGTTATACAGACACTATAGGGTCGTGTTGGCAGTACCTCATGTTATACAGACACTATAGGGTCGTGTTGGCAGTACCTCGTGTTATACAGACACTATAGGGTCGTGTTGGCAGTACTCATGTTATACAGACACTATAGGGTCGTGTTGGCAGTACCTCCTGTTATTCAAGCACTAAAGGCTCCTACCTTGAAGGTTGGCGAGTACAGCCTCTATAGGCAATGAAGAGGAAGCCCCGGCCACTGTTATAAACAGTTCCTTCTGCCCCAGGAGCTCAACATCGCAGCTCGAGTCGTAGAGAAACCCCAGACCATGTCCGCTCTATAACAGGAGACCATCAACTGCATGACACACAACATAGTCTAAAGAAGGAGTCGTCACAATCGCCGTTCAATCTCCAGGGAATGTTGATAGATTGTGTGAGAAACTACATTGTTGTTAAAAGTAGATCTTTGAGTCGTATAAACCCACAATTACATCAAGTATTCTCAAATAATATCCGAGTGTTAGCAGAATAATGTTGATCAGTCATAATCAGTAATGTTATAAGAACAATTAAATAGTTTAATATCAAAATATATACAGTTTATTTATTCTATATTTTTTCTATAAATTATTTGAGGAAGGTTGATTTAGTATAGTAGATATAAGTTGTATGAACACACACAAAATGAGTGAAAATAGAGTGTATAAGTGTTTGGTTGATTGCGGATATTTGACAAGTTGATATAAGTATCTCAGGGCTGAGAAAGGTCAGTTTTTGAGAATATTAGGGCCGCTGAGAAGTAGTAAATACCGGACCAATCATCAATGTGCAGGTTTGAATGTTCATCACTAAGGTTTGATGATGTATTGATGTACAGTTCCTACTACAGGATAAATTGATATATAGTTCCAACTACAGGATGTATTGATATACAGTTCCAACTACAGGATGTATTGATGTACAGTTCCTACTCCAGGATGTATTAATATATAGTTCCTACTCCAGGATATGCTACATGAGGGCGAATGTTGTACTTACAGCACTGATGGAGAATTTCCATTCTCGTTCGTTCCCCTTCCATTCTGCAACCCGGCGCAGCGTGGGGTAGTTGAGCTCTTCACACACCTGGGACAAAACAACAGTCCATTAGGACATTGGGGTACACACTACTAGCGGGGCAGAGTTTTGGAGAGGGAGGCATCAACAAAGATTGGAATGCTGTATATGTTTGTCATTCACATCTATCAAAGGTACATCTGTCTCTATAAGAGGTACATCTGTCTATCAAAGGCACATCTGTCTATGAGATGCCCTCACAATCATTGTTCAAGATAAACCCATGTTAAAGAGCTACTAAGATGTCCATGGCATGTAATTTTTTGTTGGCGCTAAATAAGAAATAAAGTAACAGAAAAGCATCAGCTTTAGCGCAGTGCTAATGTGCCTGACTCTAGGTCACAATGTCAATATGCGGTTAGACAAGGTGTAGCTCGACGTGCAGTTAGACAAGGTGTAGCTCGACGTGCAGTTAGACAATGTGTAGCTCAACGTGCAGTTAGACAAGATTAGTGTGTGCCGAGACTGTACCTTCCTGAGCGCTAGCTCGTCCACCACTTCTTGCACGGCAACCAGCGCCAACCTAAGAGGAAGACAAGTGTTAGCTATTTACTATCATGTGATACAGGTGTTGCCAACCTGACAGAGAGAAAGATAATTTTCCCCAGTCAACTTTACTACAGAGCAGCCTCATTAATAAATACAAGCAAGAGAATAACAAAACTACAAGTGAAGGGCTGAGCGTTATCATCGACAAGACACTCATCTCACTCCATACAGCCCATGATTGCTCTACACAGCCCAGCTCTAGAGAGAAGTACCCATTTTCCAAGATGGTCCTGCAGATCGTCTCCCTCACTCCTGCGTTCTCGACCTTTTCCACGGTCAGCTGGTGCAGGTTCCACGTTCCTAGGCGCAAAGCAGGCTTCTCATTCCTCAGGCGGTAAGATTCTTCTCGCGCCACCGGACGGTGCGAGTATGCCGACAACAGTTCAAAGACATCCACCGCAGGGGAAAACCCATTTCCTATGTGGGTACTCTGGGACGACACCATCCGCTTACTACCTGCACCAAAATACACCATTTAGAACAAATGTTACTTCTTACTACCTGTTCAGGTTATGTGCATATGTATTAGCTAATTATACTAATTTGTTAGTAAGTGTACCCACATATGTGTGGAAAACCACTCTGAAGTACACCCAACCGGGATATGAACCCCGAGCTCCCCACCATCGACAGTCTATTCTAGCCTTAGCCTATGCGACCAATGAAGTGGGTACATTAAAAATTAATTCCATTCATAAGCTTGCAGTCAGTATTTTTTTTAGAGAAGGACTATGAAAGTTATAATCCACTTTTTAAAAGAGAACATAAAACAAAGCTCTATTGTTTCGATTGAATGGACTTATTTGGCTGTTGGACACCAACCGTTTCGTGTTCAGTAAAATTTAATTTTAAATTGGCGAAAATGGCGGCATGGCTATAACCAACCTGTTATATCCCCGTTTGGTAGGGGGTTGATCCCAACTGGTTGGATAGTCGGTGGAGCCTCGACCAATAGCTGACTTCGGACAGCTCCCAGCCGCCATTGATTGATGCCTTTCACCTTCACAAACACAAACACCTCAGGTATTAATAAATGTTACAAACAAGTTCCCATAAATACAACATTTAGAAAACAAATCTATTGATGTGTGCTCTATCAACACCTCTTGCCATGTCCTCTATCTGAATGTCTACATGTGCTACGTCTCAACTACTTTGACAAGTGCCAAATCAAGCTCCTGTCCCAAATAATATAAAAGAGAAAATGAGCCCCGGAACATTTTAAGTGTCTCCTCACCTTGAGTAGGTCCTCGATGGTGGAGAAAGGACCTCTTCTCTCCCTGTGATGCACGACGTTGGCCGCTAGCTCCTGGTTCAGACCGTGCACTGTCATCAGCTCAAACACAGAGGCGGTGTTGGCGTTGACAGACCGGCCATAGGAGCGAGGAGAGTTCTTGGTGGTAACACGGACGTTGGCGGAGCTTGCCGTCTCTGTGACAGAGCTGGGGAGGCTGTCGAACGATTGTGTTCGGGACGAGGCACAGCTGCGGTGAGAACACAACAGAAGATATTACAGTCACTGCCATCATGTGGGGAAAGTGATCTTTTCATCCACTTGTTCAACAACGTTTGTGCGACAATTCAGTTTTACGACAGCATTTACAAGTATGGCGGCAGAGCTATGACAGGTCTCGTGGCTATGACCTTGCATTCCTGCGGCGACCGACGCAAATCTCCGGCCGGATCAGGTCCAGTTTCTCGGCTCCGATGCCCGACACCAGCGCCAAGTCCTCCACTTTCTTGAACCTGCCGATGGCTTGACGGTACTCCACGATGTTCTGCGCGATGGCCCGAGTGATGCCAGATAGAGTCATCAGCTCCTCCTCACTGGCAGAGTTCACATTGAGCTGGTCCACCTGAAACATGTCTCCTGGTGAGGTCACAAGGTTGTGGTGAGCATCACAAAGTCTTGTTACATTAATGGCAACAGCAACTTTGGTCCACCCATCTAAATCCCGACTTGGCAACCTCATTACAGCGTTTTTAGTGCGGTGTCCAGCTCACAAGTGTGGCCGCCATGCCGAGTCACAGCATTGTCATGTATTTATAAAGCTATCTATCTATTTTAGGATGCCAACATTTATTTACTATTGTTTTAACCTATCTTTTCTATAACTGTGGTGTGATGACTGTTTGGTGATGGACTCTAGTAGCGAAAGATGGAAACTACTTCATTTGTTTATTGTTATATTTATTAATATTTAGTGACCGCCTCTGTGGTCTAGTGGCCAGATGTCCTGGATACAGATACAGAGATCCCAGGTTTGATCTCCAGCACTTCCAGATTGTTCTGTGAAGCAGTTGGTCAGGAACAGGATAGACTCCCCATTGTGAGGAAAGATGAGGAGATGCTTCAACAACAAAAAATTAGCGGCTTCGGTCTAAAAACTGAAATTAATGACCTGAAATTTCCCCACATGACACCCTCTATAGGCTAAAGTTGGCACTATCATCACCAACAGGCGGCAGCCGGTTAATACTTAGTTGCTAAGCTAACAAGTGTTTCATTTTAATTAATGAAAGGATGTGTAATTGTCTTAGCTCGTTGACAACTTCTTGCCATTGGCTAAGCAAAGTTTGCATAAAAGCCCCCTTTCTTCATATTGGTTTCCCTTTAGCTACTGCCTTGGGTGCAAAAACTCCCTATAATTTAATTCACTGTTTCGTAACTTCTTTCTTATCCCCCCAAAAAGTATGGAAGAGGGAACAAATTGTGATTGTTTTGGCTTTGTTGTTTTTACGTCTGTCGTTTCAATGTCCTTTAATTCCAGCCCTGATGACCCTTCAACAAGGTAATGTTCCGTTTGTGCGTTTCTTAAATTTTGTTGGCAACAGTTATCACTTTTTGGATGCACCTAGTTCTAAATTATTATGTCCCCCAACCCATTGCTGGCTACGAGTCGTTAACCTTTTATTTTATCTTTTAAACACCGTTGAATGTAAATTAAAATGTAATTTTTCTAGTGTTCTTGTAACCTAAATGTATGTTTGGTGTAGCTAGGATTTCCTCATTAATTTGGCCCCTGTCTTTGTAAATTTGTTTTTAATGCAAGATTTAGTATGGAGATGGGTTAGTTTGTTAATTAGTTGCTTTGTGCTTTAATTTCCTCACAGTGCTGTTAGTGTTGAGAGAAGATAGTTTAGTTTTGAGTATTAGAAGCTCATTGTTATAATGTTGTAATGTCGCAGCCAGAGTTTTCCTGAACAGTATTTTTCCTTGTTACGATATTCTAAGACGACTGTTGCGAGCATATAAATAATATTGAGTCTAACGAACCCTGATTGTAATTTTACTCCCCCCTCCTTTTTTCAACTGTTAAAACTAGGCTAAACTCGAAGGGTTAAGATGCGTCAAATATTATGATTATTATATTTGTTAAAACTATGTTAGTATCCTTTTAAACTTCCTTTTATTTATGTAATGTATTAGGTATGTTTTATGTTTCTCCAGAATAATCTGTATTTTGTGTTTTGCTACTGTAACTTACTATCTCATTGAGGTAATAAATTTGTTTGATTTTTAATTTCTTTAACACCTATCATTAAATATATATTGTTACGGTACCTTAATTTTGCAACCCAATAGTCCTACAATATTTTTTAATGTTTTAACAAAGTGATAAATTAACATCTGGGGGCTGGATGATGTGGTTGTTCTAGATTTTAGTTTATAAGTGTGTGTTGATACAACCAGTCAGCTCAGAGAGTGCATGTTAAATACCACAAATAAATAGATAAAATGTTCTCCATTCACATTATTATTTTTATTTAGTTGGTACACCTGGTGATACCGTTCACCCTCTCCCCCACTGGGGTCCTTGAATTGTGCTGCAACGCAGTGAGGGCAGTAAAACATAGCTAAAACAATAAAGTAATGAGTGCTATAAATATTATTTTAGCGCCGCGCCTCACAACACGTTCAGGCTGTTCACGCTTAGATACTAGTTACGCCAATGTGTTAGGGATGAGGAAAGATGAATTCAGAGGAATTGTACCAGAATTTGTGTGTAGAGAGAGTGAGGCAAAACATTTAGGTAAAAATATGTGAACCTTGATCTCCGTGGCATCGGCCAGTCTCGTCTAATGTGAGTGTGGCGCCTTGGACCAATGTTATTGTTATAAACTTTAATCTTTACTTTTGACATTAATTTTAATAAGCTGCCTCATCCTAACCTCAAATATTGCAATCCATTGAGGTTAGGAGGATGGATAAGTTTCATACATTGCACACGGAGAGTTGGCAATGGGCATGCTCCATACAGAGAGTTGTTATAAGGTCTGTGCAGACCCCATAGTAATTTGCTTGCCTTCAAGCCAACATCATTGAAATTGAAAGTTGCGCTGAAGGGTCCTTGATGCGTTTGTGCTCTTCGAGGAAAGGCACGCCACGAATGACGGAAAGACTTCCTTCTATCATTAAGATGGTCTACGCTGACACTAGGATTCTGCCCCATCTTCATAGGTAGATCAATGTCATAACAGCATGGAGTTTGTTAAACACTGCAAATACATTTTAAAATGTAGACATAAAGCTCCTATGATTGAGGATATCTACCTATGTTATGTTTTTATTAAATTAATAACTTTACGAAAAGTAAAAATCATTTAACACATATCCCAACTCCAAATTAAATATTTATGATAAGTTTTAGAAAATTGTGTCTGATAGGAATGATACTTTTTTTAAATAAATAAAGTACGTCTGTTTGATGAAGTCATAAACGTCAAAAAGTAACACGTCAATGATTTGTAGATTATGGAAAAAAAACCAAGATATTTAACAGTAAGCTTTAGCGAAATTAATTCTAGAAATAGGTTCACAATTAAGAAAGACAAACTTACATAATTAATATTCATTAAAGCCTTTAAAATTACAAACATTCAATGAAAGGTTTTAACGTCTTGTGTCTCATTAAAATTAAGATTATAGTTCTGTTCGCGTCGACTTTTGAGACCAGTCATACACAATCTCTGGTCCTACTAGTGATGGGCACTATCGAGTAAAAATAATCGAGTAACTCGATTGTGTTGTGTAATCGGGAGTACTCGATTCTTCCGGGATTACTCGAGTAACTTTACTCGGACCGTGTTATTCTTTTATTTTCTCTTTTCTTACCAGATAAGTAAGAATCGACCTTATTGGCTAGACTGTTTACCACGCTATTTCCATTTAAAAGGTATATTCCCTTAGAGCTCATTTTTGATGAGAGTGCAAGGTCTCGTCCTGCCTTCCTCACGTGTTCCAGTGCTCCAGGTGGTAGCCTGGCGCAAGCAAATTGTCGGACGATCGTCTTTCACCCTCCGGGGAACCCGCACACTCAAGAACTAAACTCGGGACGGACGTTTCGGTGGTAGTTCCTGTGGTTGATACCTAACGGTGCCAACGAAGCCACAGCAGGCCGTAAAGCGTGACCGGCTGCGAAGCAATACCTCGCAGTCGGAGTCCGTCCTCCGGGACACCACACAACACCACTAACCCACCCACACTGCACAGAGGGGGGCACCACAGCCTCTCCACACTGGCCACTAGCCTGCCCTTTTCAGGGTTGTGCGAAATGGCCGACCAAAAGACTACCGACAAGGAACTGATTTTCATCAAGCCGAGGTCAAGCAGGAACGCCGACTTCTCCAACTCCGAGACCAACATGGACACGACCGACATGGAGACCGACCACGACGGAAACGGCGCGTTCACACTTGTGGACAAACTCAAGAGGAAACGCAAAATCAAGACCACCGGCAAGACACAGTCCAAGAGAACAATCACGACGGTCGACAATAAATTCGAACCACTTGTCAATGAGACAAACACAAACAACGACGCACCCCCGACACAGACTGACACCAACAAGAAGGAGAGACTACCCCCGATTGTGACGGTAGGGATACACAACTATAAAAAAAATCACAGAGATAGCAAAAGACACAGAATCCTCAACAACAGTCAGTTACATAACAGGATGGACTAAAGATACAAACCACCTCCGCACACGACTTCAAACACGTACAAAGCCTCCTCAAGGAACTGAAACAAGAGTTCTACACATATTCACTCCCACGAGACAAACCAGTGAAGGTAGTCATAAAGGGACTGCCGCCCAATATGGACCCCGAGAGTATCCGAACTGAGCTTACAGATTTAGGGTACCCAGTTACTGACGTGCGCCAGTTTAGCCGCAAGGCAGAGGCCACCAGCACTACCAGACTGTGACACTTCTCCCGACATTCTTAGTCACACTAGCTAAGTCTCAAACGCAAACCACTATCTTTGAAGTTAGGCACCTCAACCACACACGAGTTAAGGTAGAACATTACATCCCTCCCCGGAACACAATTGTGCAATGTCACAAGTATCAGCGTCATGGGCATACTAAGAACAACTGTTCAAACTTGCCCAGATGCGTGAAGTGTATCGGAGCACACCTCACCCCCAGTTGCCCCAAAAAAGACAACACAACACCGGCCAGATGCGTCAACTGCAAGGGCCCACACACGGCCAACTACAGCAAGTGCCCGGTCATACGTGCAACTGTTGGAGGCCAGACAAAATCAGACCACACACGTCAGACACGAACACCACGTACGACGCCCCCACCTACCACCGGTATCAACTTTCCCCCTATCCCGCGCTCCCGTCAAACTATCCCTCCGTCCGACCGCCAAACCTCGGGCCCATCAGCGAAACCAACCGCAGATGCCGCATCCCGTTACCGCTCCTATACCGATGTTACGGTGGGGCGTAACAGGCGACCACAACAAGAGAACACATCTTCCCCACTTACTGATCTAAAAGACATCATTAACCTTCTCAAGGAACTAAACATTTTCAAAATACTTACTCATTTCAGACCCTACCCTCACTAGACTCAGGGAGGCCACCGACAAGACTGACAAAATAATGATACTGCTAGAGGGAGTGACCGAATACTTCTCGACCGACTATGACTAATACAAACGTGACTGTGACGAAAGACATACGTCGGGTTTTTATATGGAACGCGAACGGGATACTCACGCAAGCTAAGGAGCTAGAAGACCTTTTTAAAACTTATTCTATAGATATTGCCCTAATCAATGAGACTCATCTAAACCCCGAGAAAAATATTCACTTTTACGGCTACACAATTTACAGAACCGACAGGCCTCGAGGAAGGGGAGGGGGCACGGCTGTCCTTATCAGGACCCATCTACCTCACTACCCACACCATTTTCAAAATCTACAGAACTTAGAAGCCACCGGAATAATGTAAATACTAGCGGTGGGAGTGTCCGGTTCGCGGCCATATACAGACCCCCGACAAAGACGCTACTACCACAAGACTTAGACATAATCACTGACGCAGATAAACTGTTTTTGGCGGGTGACCTCAACTCGAAAAACACCATCTGGAACAGCCGAGTAACCACCGTGAACGGCAGAGTACTAGCGGACCACGCAGACACACACGACTACGTAGTAGTTGCCCCGGATGAACCTACCTTTTACCCTTCCAACTATCAACATAGACCCGACATCATAGACGTGGCACTTACCAACATTGGCGTAACCACGGATGGACATGTTGAGGTCAAATTAAACACTAACTTCAGGATAAGGGGACTCAATTTAACAAAAGAAACCTGCGACTGGGACGAGTTTAGGCGATCATTAGAGGACACCTACCAGAAATACGGGATGTAGATACAATATAACAGGCAGACGCCGCGTTACAACTCTTCTCAACCACAGTGCAAGAAGCCTACAGGGTAAACACCACTAGAACACCCATACAACACGACTTCCGGCAAGACTACCCAGATCTGGACTTTCATATTGCCCAGAAACGGGAAGCGAGAAGAGACTGGCAGACCTACAGGACTCCTAATCATAGGACTACCTACAACCGACTCATAGCCCAAGTGAGGAGGAGAGTCAAGGACATCAGACAAAATAAATGGGGCGCATACGTCACCGAGGCCGCACTCGACAGAACCAAGTTGTGGAAAGTAACACGACAACTTAAGGGGACCACCAAAAGAAAGACAGTACCAGCCATACACGGGGAACACGGCCTGGTTTATGACAGCACAGAGATGGCGTAAGCCATAGCCGTGGTACTAGAGAAACAATTCACACCCAACGACGAGCCACAACACCACGACTTTACCAGAGACGTGACTAGAACAGTCAGGGAGTATCTGGAAGGACCGAACGACACTAGGGCAGAGGTAATTACTCTGGACGAGCTCACCACCACTATTAAGCGCACACCCAGGAACAAAGCACCCGGACACGACCACATCACCAACGAGATACTAAAACAAATGCCAGGCAGAGCGGTATTAGTACTACTGGCCCTCCTTAACTCTCTACTGACGCTCTGCTATTTCCCGGAGGTCTGGAAGCTGGCTAGAGTAATAACAATCCCCAAACCCGGAAAGGACCCGATGTTCCCTCAGAACAGAAGGCCGATAAGTTTACTCGCGACCCTCAGTAAAGTTTACGAAAGGCTAATACTTAAAAGATTTAAAAAAATAAACGATAGACTAGGTGTTATCCCAGACATTCGGTTTGGATTTCAAGCCCACCACTCCACCACCCATCCCACAATAAACATAATATAAGACGTAACAAATGCATTTAAAAAAAAAAATACGTAATTGCTGTTTTCCTAGACGTCGAGAAAGCTTTCGACAAAGTTTGGCACACTGGACTCGTTCAAAAATTAATCAAATTCAACTATCCAAAATGGTCAATCTTCTTGATAGCCAGCTTCCTCAGACGGCGTACGTTCCAGGTGGTTATGGACGGCAAGAGGTCACAGACACATACCATTAAAGCAGGGGTTCCGCAGGGTTCATCACTAGCACCACACTTGTATAACATTTATGTAGCAGACATCCCCACCGACGATCACGTCAAGGTTAGACTCTTCACCGACGATACCATGCTATACGCAACCAATAAAAACATAAATTATGCATCACTTGCTATGCAAAGATACCTCCTACTCCTCCAGGATTGGCTCTCCAACTGGAGAATTAAAGTAAATCCAATTAAATCAGCCGTCATAATCTTGTCCAAAGGTAGAAAACCACTCCCCGCCCCGCTTACACTTTTTGACACAGCTATCCCACTCCAAGACGAAGTCAAGTACCTTGCGATCACAATAGATAAGAAACTTACCTGGAGGAGTCATATAGATAAGACCAACGGTAAAGTATGGTAGATACATTCAACTGTTCTCACTGTTCAAAGGGGGCAACTAGAAATTCCCACTAAAATATTACTATACAAACAAATAATTCAACCCATAATACTTTATAACTGTGTAGTATGGAGTTATGCCTCCAAAACAAACACTAGCAAACTTCAGGTAACTCAAAACAGGATATTACGTACGATTACGGGGGCAGACAGGGGCACTAGAATAGCAGACTTACACACGATGACAAACTGCCGCCAACTACAGGAAATCTACCAGGATAGGAACAAAAAATTCTACGACAAGACTGAGACACACGAGAACGAGATAGTTAGAGGACTCGGACAATACGACCCCGACTGAACCACGACATAAACGACCCAGGCTGGCGTAGTTGAGTCTATTGTAATCTAAAATTTAAAAAATAATAATAAAAAATAAAACCAAAAATAAAATATAAAAAATCCATAAAATCCCTAGTAGAAAATACTAGTTGAAAAAAAAAACACCTAGATGTAGCATTCCTATTAGAATAAAGATTAATTAATACTGGACAATCAACTACGCCAGTCGGAACGACGACAACCTCACCTACCAAACATCCCATCCCCTTCCTACCCAACCCGACTATCACACTATCGCTCATTTCATGCCATTACTACCTTATTCGGCCGACGCCACTGGACAACCGACTAGGTTTTCTACTAGTCAGGAATCGGCCGGGTCGGCCCAATGGTGATGAAGTATCCTCACCAATTCAGAAAAGAATTCCAAGCATCTTATTACCTTTGCACCACGGACTCACAGGACACGACTGTTTTTTACGAGCCAGAGGATAATCCTGGCGCCGCTGTCGGCCCCTGATGGGGAATGGATATGTAACCATCCGCGTCAAACCAAATCCCTACGTCAATCAACCTTTCGATCCTCCTCCGGAAATCGACTCATGGATCATCAACATCTCATCATCATACCTTATAACCACCTTCCCCATCCCAGTAATCCTCCCCAAATCTCGAAACCAAGCGCAGACATTCACTATCACCATCTCACCTCTCAATTAGCATTAATTAGCATTAGTCACATGTGTTAAACAAGGTATAATATTCATACACGAGGTTCAGGAGTCACGGAAGTGACTTTACACTCGAACAGAAGATCAGCCCTTTCACAGGTGACCTAGCTTGTCGTTTCTGTCAAGGTGGATATCTTGCGTCGGGCAACACAATCGACCACCTGTAGTGTTCTGCAGGCTCATTTCACCGGTTTCACATCATCAGGTATTAAATTTCATTCACGAGGTTAAGAGTCACGACAGTGACTCGGTACTCAAACAACAAATCAGCTCTTTCTAAGATGACCTAGATTGGCGCTTCTGTCAATTTGGATATTCTTAGTCGGGCAACAGCCATACGGCAGCTCATTTTTCATCAAAAGTTTCCGCTGCCACGCAAAAATGACCCTTTATGGTTTAAATGTTGTACATGTATTCTCAATACAAATTACTCGCAGATGTAAAGTACACAATTGAAAAGCATGCTACTAGCTAAGTGTATCACATTTCCGATTCTTTTCATTCTTTTCAAAAGTACTCGATGAAAGTTACTAGATTCTTTTTACTCGGCACCTCGGCAGTCTTATTTTCACAATCACATTGACGAAACTAGATATTGTCTTTCTTAATTATTTTAATTTCTCCTTAGTAAAATATGATTATTTATAAATTGAAACTAATTATAGTAAGATACAAAAAAAAATTTTCACTTTTAAAAAGGTACAATTATTATCAATTTCTTTAACATGAACGTTTAAAGAAAAGTTTATTTTTATTAAAAAGAGCACAAAACAATTTTTATTTGTGAGACATTTCTTAAAATGCATACTTTCATACTGACTGTAGATGTAAAGTGAAACATGAAAATAAGGGGGTGGAGGTCAGTGTCGAGTGCCTACTACAGGAAGAGATTATGGACTTGTTATTAGTATCGAATTCCATTGCAAGACTTCCGAGTAATATTGTCCAACCGATTGCCACGGGACGATTCGAGTAGATGATTTGCTAAAAATTACTCGAGTAATTTTACTCGATTACTCGATTCTTTAAAAAGATCGAGTAATTACTCGATTCTTAGAATTACTCGATTGTGCCCATCACTAGGTTCTACACCTGTACCGAGAACAGTTGGGCGTAAGTTCGAATCAGCTGGAACAAGCTGTTCCCTCTGATACGACACGAACAGCTTTTTACTCATTTCCGTTCTCTGTGTTTAAATGGTGGAAGCAAACTTTGTTTGTGATCATCTGATAAACCCAGTACTAATGATGATTATGTCGCTATTCAGTCCACTTAAAACATAAGTTTATACTTTCTACTGAGATGCGCGAAAATACTTTAAAATGGTTAAACAATAGCTGGGAGTAGGCCTATATTTTTGAAATATTTAATATTCCAACACTTGCAGTTGCTAGATTGCAAAGATGAGCGTTTATACTATCAGCTTCTATAAAGTGAAATATCGAAACAATGTCAAGAATGCGGATATGCTATCAAGACTACCCCTTGAAGAAGCTTTTCTAGATGAAGGAGAGATTTGTGCTATTTCCCCTCCAATAATAGTGGAAAAAGTAGTGAAGGAAAGAGCAAAAGACAACATTCTAGTTGATAACGAGAGATGTCAAATAGGGGATGGCCAAATAAAATGGTGCTTTATTTTAAGAGACGAGAAGAAATTTCCACAGTTGAAGGTGTACTTGTATCGGGATCTCGTATAATTGTGTAACTATTCCTAGAGTTTAAGACATGATGTTCTTAAAGAATTCCATGATCATCATCCCAGCATTGTGAAAGTAAAATTGTTAGCTCTAGATCAATATGCTAGTGGCCTAGGATAGATACAGTAGCCCATGGCTTCTTTGGTGCTGACTGAGAGTTCACAGCTGACTTCTGACATCAACAGTTAGGTATATACCTAAATTTTGAATGTCAGAAGTGACAGCTGCTAAACAAATGTTTTTGCAGATCATATGGTTTGACGTAGGGATACATAATTTGGTCTGGTAACTTTTCAAAGCCGTCAGCTCTCAGCTGTGAGCTGTCACTCAGCACCAAAGAAGCCATGGGGCTACTGTACCAACATTGAATATACTGTAAAAGGCTATGAAACGTGTCAGTTTACTGAAAACCTAGGACAGTACAAGTATTTTGACACCATGGTCTATCACAAATAAGACATTTGAAAGGGTGCATATAGTTTACGTGAAATATAAAAATGCACAAACAACTCATCAATGTTCACTTGAAAATAAAACTAGATTTTCTTACACACAAAAATATTAATTAAAAACAAAAACCAATCAACTGGAATTTCAAAACAATTTTATTGAATTACAGTGAGTTCATATTTATAAGCTATAAATATACATCAATCTAATTTATAATATTTTATTTCTACAACCAAACAAATACAATATTAATTTCATTCAAAAGTTACAACATTTTTGTCCACATTTTATCATGTACTTGACTACATTATACAATTTTTTTGAGAAAACATATGCAATAATTTAAATATTGCTTTAAATACAAAAATTTTCAAATATAAGTGCACAGTAAAACGAGTTAAATTATTTTATATCAACAATTTGAAAAAATATATACTATAAAATAGTTTTAATATTAAAAATGGATAAATTTAAGAAAATCTGTTTTTTTAGATCTTATTTGTTTTATTAATAATTGGTGTTATCGGAAAATTCAAGCTAGGATCGAATCTGTCAATTTCGTCAACAAAATTAATTTGTCAGCATTCCTGATTAAGAAATTAATTTCGCTCATCAAGGCAATTAATAAATATCAATTTAGAAAGTTTTAATAGTTACAAGAAATATGAGAAAAATAAACATAAAATTAGAATAACATTATAAGCATATAAACATTATTATTCCAAATGTGTGTAAGACAATGTATAAAAATATGACACTAAAATAAATAGTACCAGTAATTATTTTAAAATAAACCTTATGACATAAATCTGATATCCTACTTATTACAAACTTTCTTTGTGATAAAGGATTACAAGACACTAATATTAGTTATTGCGACAAATAGGTCCCACGATTACAACATTTCATTAGGAGAGCAGGTTACAAAGAGAAAGTGTGTGTTTCTGTATATACACACATGTACGATAGTATTTAGAATGGGTTTAAGGTTGATTCAAAATTACACTTAAGAAATGTCTCAGCATCTACTCAACTATCAACCAGGTCAACAAACATAGCAGCAACAAATATGTTAACAAAATGGTGTATTTGTTTAACTTAGTTATGTCTCCAACATCCTGGCAGTAACAGCAACAGCTCAACAATATTATAAACACCAACATCGTCAACAAACATAACTATTGCTCAGCAAAAACTGTATAACTTTGGTTTTTAAATGGTACCATATTAAATATGTGATATAACAGACAGAGGTTTTCTTAAAATTTCAAATATTTTTTCTCAAACATCAAAACATTTTGGGGGCACTAGGGAGGAACTAGCAATATTTCAAGAGTTGGTTTATAAAAAATAGACTGGCAAAAGGAAATCGCATGCAATAATACTATGGTGTAGTTTTAAGAATGTTTATAAAAACAATGCTTTGTAACTTTGTGATATTATATTACCAACACATGTTTATACAAACATGTTTAATAGGCATGTCTGTAGTGATATGTCAACATATTTTGTTTATACAAACATGTTTTAATGTAGTGATATGTTAACATATTTTGTTTATATAAACATGCTCTGATGGGAATGTCTGTAGTGATATAAACATATGTTAATATTAAAAATTATAGACTTTCTATATTTTGGTGAGAATTTAAAAAAATAATTATTTCTATTTGACACAACAAAATGCCAACAACACAGTCCAGTCAATCTTGCAAGTAAACTAACATCTTTATTAAAATTCAAATCTATTGAGTATACTATACATGTAAACGTACAAAGTATTTTCAAATAATGTTATTGTGACCAAAATAAACTTGACCATTCATAATCGGTAATGTTATAGGAAAACAAAGCAATTTAATATGAAATATGTATTTTCTGTAATTTTTTTTCCTATAAGTATCGGGACGTAAATATTTGAGGAAGGTTGGTGATGTTTTATAGAAATAAAAATTATTGTCTGGAAACCCTGGGTGATCACAGGGCCTTTGATATGTTTATAAGTCTACCGGGCCCCAAAAAGGATGTCGACCCTTGGTCTAGGGTGCTATTTAGACTTTTACCGCTAGAAAATAATTGGTGAGCCTAAATGTGAAATAAAGATAGTTAAATGCCCTGGTTCATGTGGATATGATCAACATATGTGACAAGTTTCTGAAGGACCATATATCGAACAGGCACGCTCACTTGGTTAACATACTTTATTGGTGGCAACAAATAATCTTTCTAACTATTTTATTTATTTTGAAACATTTCTAAAAATATATCTGCTGTCAGTTTTCTATCCTCCACTTGAGTATATATGTTGTGCAACATATAATCCACACATGGGTCACTGTGTCAGAGGTCGCCATGACAAATACAATGTTAGAACTGCTATTGCTGTGGTTTCTTTGTTTCAACTTTGCTCCAAATCCAACCATAGCCAAGACTGTCTCATTCATATCATGATTCACAACATAACTTGTGACCTCGACTGACAACCATAGATTAGTAACAACAGCTAACAACCTTATTGTCCAATCATCATTAGGTGCATAGATAGTAGTAGTACGACAAGAAGTAAAGTGTGCTACTGTTTGTCCAGTGGCAGCAGTGTTAAATGTATTTGTTTCTGCAATTTGTTAAATTGCAATTGCCTTCAAATAAAATTTAACACTATATATTATAGAATATTGTCAATAAATTTGATAATAAAATCATAGCATTACCCAAGCAGATGACATATATATATATATATTAATGGTTTACCTCTTGCCTGCCATTGCTCTATCACCTGAGCTAACCAGGTTATCATTGGCCAAGAGATGTGATTAAACAAAACATGGTGCCTTTGGATGAAAGCCTGGGTAGCTCAGTTGGTAGAGCAGTGGCATGTCAAGTCAACTTAAAACTAGACATATTTGATTATTTTTACTATCCGCAGATATATTTGCCGTTGTTTCTTGAACTTAATTAACGCATGCCTGGATCCAACCTAACATGAAAGAATGGAAATGCCACTACAATCAAAATAAATACTTTCCTTTACCAAAACACATGCATTATATTTACCATTAAGTTTGGTTTTCATTTACTCAACTTGGTACATGCGCCAACTTATGAACAATAGCTAGCATCATTTAACTCTTGAAATTAAAAAATAAGAAATCAAAGTAAACAATGTTAGTAAAGAGTAGTTTATTTACATCAAGAACATGCATCAACAAATGAAATTATAAAAAAAATAAGTTTTGCAGCAACAAGACTAAATTATACAATTCATCCAATCATAACTGCAGGTAACAAAGTTATGTACAAAAATATTCAACCGATACAAAGATTGCACAAACAAGTTATTATCAAGTAAACAATATCAAAACAAAAGTGGAAGTAATAAAAAATAAGCAGATCTTTCCCAAGTTTGCAACTTACAATAATATTTTTACAAAAGGCATTCAACTTAATATCAACCCAATAATAATAAAAATATAAATAACTAATTTACAGGTGTCCTATATTCAAAATTTCTTCAAGGATGAAGAGGAAACTGCAGTTAAAAAAAAATTAACATTTATAAATCAAACTAATTCTTGATGCATCTATTTTAAGGTAGTCGGTTTGGTTAAAATGTCTCCTGGACAATTCCTTGGTTTTACCGATACTTTGAACTGTAAAATTATCAAGTTTTCAGAAAGACCACATCCAGGACAGGGCAGAGTCCAAGACGCGAGTAACTCCAGAGGAGAGAGCAGCCCGAGAGGATTGCCCAACTAGCAGTGTCCTTTGAGGGTAAATCAAGGACCCTTTATAAGGACATGAGTGTGTGATGCAAACAAGAAGAAACAACAGAGTTTATGACAAGAAATTCGACAAGCAATAGCTAGGGTAAAAAAGTTAAATGGGGCACTTATTTAAAGATTTAACATTTTTTTAGATAAGCAAAAAACTCGAGTATTTTTAAAGACACCGTAAGTCCTTGAAAATGAATGTCTTGGAACACAAATGCAAGGCCTGTATTTTCTACAGGAAAAAAAGAACTTTCCTAGTTTGTAGGAGTCAACGTCTACAAATGTCTGATCATTTGACAACTATAACAAGCAAGAAGGAGCATGAAAAAAACATGAGTTAAATGAATACACAAGAATATGATCAGGGTATGATCAATACTACAGCAAAGGAGGGTTCATAATAGTTGGTGAAATCTTGTGTTTAGTAGCGTTTGCACAATTCCTACCCCAATATCCCTCACTTTGAGCCGTGAGTTGGAGATAAGAAGAACATGCAATAAAGGGGACAGCACTAAATAGCTCAAGTTACTGGGAATTCCCACTTGTAGGAGTGGAATCATTGACTGCTTTGACAGTTGATACTTTATCAACCAGGTCAACAGTCGATTCAACTGTGACACGAACATTATCATATGTTAGCAAAAAAAAAGTCATTTTTTGTTAAATGAAACTTGTACTGCAATGAAACGGTAGAAATACTACATAAATACAGTTGGTTTTTTTTACTTTTGAGATATTGTTTATGTGTGAGCATATTTATTTTTGCGGGAGACTAAAGTTTAGTTTTATAGTGGATGCTAAAAAAAACTAAAAACAATAGCATTCTCGCAGATTGTTTTAAAGAAATGGAGGAAGGAAACAGAAAGATGGAGGCACGCTACTAAACTGACCCGACTACAACCAGGAAACAGTTGATGATAATAGTTCCCAGACGTACCAAGTCACCCCTTACACTATTATTTACCATCGGCAGCAGTGCGCGCCAATCTTAAATATTTCCCTATACAGTCAAGCAAGGAACTATCTCCTAACTTTAGTTTCATGAACATAAAAAAAATTAGTGGAAACTAATAGACATAAATAATTCAAGAAATGCATGGTCATTAAGCCCAAAATCACATCTTTACACATGTGTCACCGACCTTTATGACCTCTCATGTACTTAATAATACCACATAGAAATAACTTGAGTAAAATCAATGTTAACAAAGAACGTTGGATGGGGGGTGATTAGTAAGCAGGGGATGTCACCGTGCTGCTGGTGGACTTGGTCACAACACGGTCCCCTTGGGCAAGTGCACCGGAGCGTACGCCGTTAAACTTGAGGAACGCGTCGTAGCCATATACCACCATCGCGCAGAAACCAAAGAACTGGAAACAAAATTGATTAAATAGGATAATTAGCACCTTGGATCACACAGATAGCCATTTCATAGAACACAAACAATAAGAGCCCGACACAAGATATGAGTGAACTACTCTCGGAGATGGTCGGTCAACATCTGGATAAATAACGCCTCTGAGCACTAGGACATGCTCAAACACTATCATCTAGGTAACATGCTTATCAAGCAATAAAAACCTCTACTTTTAACAACAAATATGATCCTCATTAGATATCCCAGATATATTTTTTAAATTTAACTTTAGATTAATTTGTCAAACACTAGATTTAGATTTAAACCACACATTAACCAATCGACAGCTTGTTAGTATTTGCAATGGCTGTACCCAGTCCACTGTTTTGTTTTGAAGCAAGCTGAATTGAATTTCCTGAAATTGCAATGAAGTTTAAATATTTTTTTTACCATTTTATGTATCAAAAAACCACTATTCTGTGGATATTAATAAAACACAACAAATATAATTTACAAAATGTATTGCCCCAAATGTTTAACATCTTTTCATCTTAGCTGATAAATCACAATATCACTAATTCAAATTAATTGCCGGTACAGAAGATCTTTGTGGTGCGAGTATTAACTGTGATACCGTGAATGTGAGCAGACACCCTGACTATCTTACCTTGTCTGATTGCACCATGACTATCTTACCTCGCTTGATTACACCATGACTATTTTACCTCGCTTGATTGCACCATGACTATCTTACCTTGCCTGATTACACCATGACTATCATATAAGTTGTACCATAATGGAACCTAGCAAGGTAAGCTGGTTATCTTTCAGGGAAAAGTGAGTTCATAGATAATAGAGCAAAATGAACAAAATGTAACATTAACAGTTATTTTAGCTGTTAATATTTCTATTCTCAAGATTTTGTATTTGTCAAAGCCAGAATTATTCTTCAAAGAGAAGTAGAACTTTTAAAATCTTCGCATACCCCTAATATTTATATTTCTTAATAGGCCTAATGCCAACTAAAACAAGATATCATGAGTGTTATCTCACCGCAGCAGCTCCGAACGCCTCATCAGCCTTCCCGTAGTCCGCAGCAAGTGACGCAGCCAGCAGGTAGAAGAACACCCACAGCGCACAGAACACAAACTCCTGAAACATCAAGTAAAGTGGAATATCACCGATTGAACAGCAGTGGTGTGGGTAAATCTACATCAGCGCAAAAAACTGATATACTAACTAGTTTGATAATATGATTAGCCAAGACAGACATGTCTAACTAGTTTGATAATATGATGAGCCAAGACAGACATGTCTAACTAGTTTGATGATATGATGAGCCAAGACAGACATGTCTAACTAGTTTGATAATATGATGAGCCAAGACAGACATGTCTAACTAGTTTGATAATATGATGAGCCAAGACAGACATGTCTAACTAGTTTGATAATATGATGAGTCAAGACAGACATGTCTAACTAGTTTGATGATATGATGAGCCAAGACAGACATGTCTAACTAGTTTGATAATATGAGCCAAGACAGACATGTCTAGCTAGTTTGATGATATGATGAGCCAAGACAGACATGTCTAACTAGTTTGATAATATGAGCCAAGACAGACATGTCTAACTAGTTTGATGATATAGATCATATTGGGAATTGAAATGACTAAAGGACTCAATGTAGAACAATTCAATATTCCTATATAGAGTATTATTAATAAAAATAATGCCATCTTAAAACCTTATTATTAAGGGCATATAAAGCTATTTTTTAAGGAACCTTACATTTTCAGCGATGTTTTGAATGTTGGTTTTTAAATCTTGTAGTGAAGACAATTTCATAATATATTGACAAATATGTGTCCAAAAGCCAAGACTTAACGTGTGTTTTTTTTTACCTTTTCATATGAGAAAACAAGTGTTAACATATGTATGTGCATATAATTAGGACTCCAATTCAATAACTTTAGGGAATGGATGATCCGTGTTTAAATAAAGTACAAATGAGGGGCGTAAACCTCCTCAAACGTGGCCAAGCCCCAATATATTGTATCTATATTGTGTTTCAAACACAAGAATAGGTTGCTTTGTACGTCGGCTCATTATATGATCCGAGAGCCGCAACCAGTCAGAAGAAAGTTTGGCATCCTCATACCAAGAGGTGGTGATGATATGTCAAGAGGTGATGATGATATGTTAAGAGGTGATGGATGATACACCAAAAGATGATGATATGCCAAGAGGTGATGATATGTCAAGAGATGTTGATATGTCAGGAGGTGATAATGATATGTCAGGAAGTGGTGATGATATGTCAAGAGATGATGATATGCCAAGAGGTGATGATGATATGTCAAGAGGTGATGGATGATACACCAAAAGATGATGATATGCCAAGAGGTGATGATATGTCAAGAGATGTTGATATGTCAGGAGGTGATAATGATATGTCAGGAAGTGGTGATGATATGTCAAGAGATGATGATATGCCAAGAGGTGATGATGATATGTCAAGAGGTGATGGATGATACACCAAAAGATGATGATATGCCAAGAGGTGATGATATGTCAAGAGATGATGATATGCCAAGAGGTGATGATATGTCAAGAGAATCCATCTTACGATCTTGAGCCAGGGGATCTTGTAGAACTTCTCGACCACATGGAAGAGGTAGAGGGCCAGCATGATGCCGGTGAACCAGAAACCTGTCATAGCAACCGTGTTGAACCAGCTGCCCCTGGAACTGGTCGCCCCCCAAGACACCGAGATGCAGATGAATCCCAGCAGGTTCAATACCTGGAACAATCACACATGTAGTCTTACAAACTGTCTATGGGAAGAGGGGGAACCTTTGTACCGGTCCCTGACTATTTATCAATGTGACAGTGGCTGTCAATGGCACCACTTACAATCTGCACCACCTTCAGGATCCCTGGGATGGTGCGAATGTACAGAGGGTCAAACCTCAAGTTGGTCTGCACGGTCGTATTGGAGGCTGTGACCGTTGTGGTCGTTACATGTTGGTTCGGAAATCCTTGTTCAGCCATCTTGAGTTGCTTCTCTGGAACAAGGTAATAATATACAAGGAATGGTTAGCGCTAATAAGGTAATCATATACAAGGAATGGTTAGCGCTAATAAGGTAATCATATACAAGGAATGGTTAGCGCTAATAAGGTAATCATATACAAGGAATGGTTAGCGCTAATAAGGTAATATAATAGTTACAAGAATAATGGTTTAGCGCTAAAAGGTAATAATATATAAGGAATGGTTAGCGCTAACAAGTAATAATATACAAGGAATGGTTAGTGCTAATAAGGTAATCATATACAAGGAATGGTTAGCACTAAAAGGTAATCATATACAAGGAATGGTTAGCACTAATAAGGTAATAATATAATGGAATGGTTAGCGCTAACAAGGTAATAATATACAAGGAATGGTTAGAGCTAATAAGGTAATAATATACAAGTATGGTTAACACTCCAGAAATTAAGCGTCAACATCTTTTCATATAATACACTGTATTTTACTTAATAGCCTACTTAGCAAATCATTAAAATTAATATTTAACAAGCACAGGGAAATGGTGAATTTAGTGTTTACTATAATTATATTTAGGTATTTGAAATTATTTCATTTTTACAACATTAAGGGCTGGTCTTTTGAATACCGGATAAATATTGCTATTGGGAGGTTAAAGTTAGCGACCAGATAAAGTTATCAGCCACTTTAATATTTTACGCTATTATGAACGTATGAATTTATCTGCCGGATAGCTATAAGTAGATAAATATATTTTCATGCAGAAGATGCAAGGTTGGTACTGGTTTTACTGGTGCGCCCATGTGTATAAACCCTGCTAGCTACAGTTACTACCTGGCTAGTGGCCACAACACTCAACATTTGTTAAGTAATGGCGGCTAAACGAGTGCGAGGAAACAGATGGTGTCACGTGGCGCAGAAGGTTCCATGTTCTGATTTTCGGTGCCTACCAAAATGTGTTTGATATTTGGTAAAATGTTCACAAAATTTCATTTATTTTACTTGCATTTAAATATTTGTTCTTATATAACTATAACTCTACAAATGGCTTGTTAGTTTTTATAAAGGTGTGATTTAAATGTTCTAACTTTATATATAGTTAAGAGTCTGGTGCCTACTAAATACGTGAACCATGATTTTAACCTAAAAACGATTTTGAAAGGTAAAACCTCATGAAAAACAACACATCACTATGGCAACGCTCATTTTAACTTTCGGATAGAAGTTATCAGGTATTTAAACCTCTCGATAAAAATGTGATGGATAAATACAATTTAAACCCAGTCCAAACGTAGACATTACTAGACCAACAAACTGTTTGATCCAATTCATATATTACTACCTGCCAGTAACCATATGTTAATAGGTGAAGGTTGACCTGTTGGTCTGAGGGGTAAGATGTCAGACTTCTGTGCTGGGGTCGGGGTTCAATCCTCAGTCCCGGCACAGATTTATCTGATTACCAATCCCTCCTTCACCTCTAACAAGACGTGTATTAATCACAACTGTGATGGAATGCCGGCTCCACGTGGTTTGTATTCCACGTTAAACTTAGGTCCTCCATTTTATCTCACAATCACCTAACCATTACACATACGTAAGTTCATAACCCAAAAGGGTAGTAAGACGTGGTGCTAATAATAGTAATAGGGGGGGCCTACATTATTTAGCCTTAAAATGTGCATTGTACTTTATTTTGATATTTGACTTCTGGTAAATGTGTCTGTTCAGATCCTAACCAGGTTTTCAGTTTGGTTATAAATGACCTTGGTGTATGTGCAAGAGTATTTTCAATTAGATAAGAAAAGCAAAGGTTTTTTTTAGCATCGTGTCTTTCTACCCATTAGGACTATCCACTTATGTACTAATTATGCTAATTTTTTTTAGGGATCAGGAAGTTATATTTGTAGTATGTTTACCCACATTTGTGTGATGGGAGAGTGGAGCAGTCTTATCTATTGAAAGAGTGATGGCTTGACCATGTTTTTTTGAGAATATTCATTTGCTGGTTTGTACTGTGTTTGATTCATTATGGTTCTGGTGTCATCAGATCTCAAGTTGCTCTGTTAAGCTCCAGGCCTGTGGTATCATGTACATAAAGCTTCTGGCATGCAATTTTATATAAGTTGTGTTTCAACAATATTTGTTCCTTAGCTTGGTGAGAATGATTTGATCTGTTCATTATAACAAAGTTTTTTAATAACCTTCAATTAAGTAGCCCTATCATTGGTTACCTGCATTTTTGTGAGTGTATAAAATTAAATAATTTTTGTTTTAAAATAGACTGGCCTAAAATGTACGGTTCTTGGGTTTCATCACTACGCTACCTATAATACATCTTTGTCCCAAAATGAGTCATGGCAGAAAGCGCTTAAATGTTAATCCAGGGCACTGTTAGTAACCGCTGGGGCCTCCAGAGATGTAGCGCTATATGGTATCAGTTAGCCAGGTGCTAACAACATGACAGGGTTTTAAACTCATTTCTATATATTTTCAATCATTCCATCAGAATGTAATCTATAAAGTTTGTTTAAATGTTGGTGTTGTATTGACATGATTTTAAAAATTCAATCATATAGATCAGTTCTTAAAGAACCATTGCTTCAACATTCCTTGGCACAATGAGCTACATGTTTGAATTCTATTTCTTCAATTAAATAACAACATTAACTGATGGATAACAGATTTTTGTGGTTTTTAGTTATGACATATCAATAACAGCACATCTACGTCATAAAGCACTACGTCACCGAATGACGTAATGAAAGTTCCGACTAAACGCCCCCATTATACGACCTACCTACCGGCTATAGATAAAATGAACTGTACATTTGGGTCAGCTTGACAAAACAACCATTGCCTTTTAATACCATAATGTAAACATTTAAAAAAAATTCCGTCCAATACAAACTTATACTATTAATATGCTATCATTCATGTTTGTAAAACGAATCATGACAAGTCATCTCAGTTATTAGGACAATAAATTAGCAAGGATACTTCATCGCTGTAAATAGGAAAAACGCCTCCTCTTCATGGGAGGGGCAGAGAGTTCCCATTCTACACTTGCAGAGAAACAAACGTGAAATAAGAGGAAAATACACAGGCTCATAACTGAGAATAGAGAATTAAATCTAAAGTACTTACATTCTATTTCACTTAGAACTTTAATTTATTCCCAATAACATAAAACATCAACCCACAACTCAAACCTATCAGATTTCAGCGTTAGCAGACAAGTGGTTACTGTTGTTGCAGAGTAGCCAACTTTGACAATATAAGAGCTATTTTAAACCTCAGATTAATTGAACAGCCCAACTTGCTTCAAACCATAGACTTAATACTACTAGAATCTAATATAAATAAACTCACAAGCACAATCGGATATTCTCGACTCTGTTGGTAGTATTTACGAGCTATAGGCCCTATAAAACGGTAATGATGTCTAGATTTGTTATGTTTATAATATGTTGAATGTGTCTACTTTATGCAGAAGTTTGAAAAAATATAAATAATAATTCCTATTATAGCATGGTTAAATAATATTGGTGGAATTAAGAGAGTTTATCGGAATGAAACACGTTAGTGCGTCTGAGAAAAGGAGTCAAATACTGTATGTTTATTATTAAATGTAAGCTTGTACGTTAATAATACACATGTGTTATAAAAACTTATATCATCGTATTACATCAACTTTTTAGTGGATCGTCCCAATAAATGCTAGCTTCTTATGCCTTTAATGATTTTATTATATTTTGTAGTGGTTGTTAATTACAATAGAGAGCGCTAGTGCTAATAATAAATCAAATATTAAACATACGCCTAGTTTTATAATCTTTGAATAAAAGTTGATTTGTTTGTGTATTTTTTGAATGTTAATAGGGGGGGGAAAAGTTCTAAACGATCGTGATTTGATCTCTTGTCGGTCACTTTTTTATTCAAATGTTATTTTACAAAATTCAACATTTTATTATTTGCCACAGTACAACTATTTTAATTTCCACATGGGAAAACAATATGAAGAATGTTTTTATGCGACAGTGTGTCATGTATGTAAAACTATGGCGAATGTCAAAGTGTGTGGAGGCTGCAAAATGATATCTTACTGTAGTTCGATACATCAAAAAACTCATTGGCCATTTCACAAGAAACTTTGCCACTGCATAAAGTCTATGAACGCCGGGACAGACAATATATTCAAAAACGTATGCACAGATAGGGATCCTAAGTCTAAAAGCTGGGCCACCATAAGGTCTGCGGCCATGATGGTAATAGAACTGTCCTTAGGACGACAATTGTCAATTTCCGAGAGACAATTGTTTATGTTTCCAAAGGTGTGCGAATTTTGCCGGGAACACGATCACCACAAATTAATGGATTGTGACTTGTGTTTCTGTGTTTCTTATTGTTCACTGGATCACAAAGAAAATGTTTCCAAAATACACAGTGAAGTGTGTCCCTCCTTAAAACTTTGTCATCAATTGGATATTCTCTTCTCGACCAACGACATTCAATATCCCATTTTAAATGTGACGTACCAAACATTTAATCAAAATCTCCCAAAAAATATGAGCACATTCATAGCAAACTTCTATAAGGAACAAACAATCCAAGTAGCATTGTTGTCTGAAACCCTAACCTGTCCATTAACATTGCTCTATGGCTTGGAGAAAACATTGTTGAACTGCAGAGAGGAGTTGGTTGTCCACATCATTGGAGCGAGTAGTTTGGAATGTGAATTCCTCGACGGATGGGAGCTACTGCCGCACTGGCTGCCAAATGTTGGATCTGTTAGTATTGTTTTCATCGGTCCAAACGTCCCAAAGAGCTGTCCACGGGAGCGTATCACCTACCCGGTGTGTAACGGGAGGAATGTTGAGTTTGGTCTGTACTTTCATCGCGTGCTGTACCACGAATACGTTCATTCCTCAGACTTGAAGACGAGTGACGTTGCCGTGCTCTTCAATAGCGGTCTCCATGAGAATGAAGGCCAAGAGGGTGACCTATGGTCGCAGTCTTTGCCCCACCTGCTGTGCAAGAATGTCCCGCTGTTACTAACGTCCTACACAAGGGAGGAGGCCATTAAGGACAAAGCGAGAGTAATTAAACTAAACAACTCAAACTTGAAACTTTCAATGAATTGCGAAGTGAATCCTTTCTCCAGCCTGCGGCCGTATCGAGATTGGGGCAGCGACTACACCAGTGTGTTCTTTCAAAATAGTTTCATGTCAATACTCAAATGGGGTTGATCATGTTTTTCATTTAAAGGGGAAGAACAAATAGCTAAAAAAAAAGTTAAGTGAAACTGGAGGGATGGGGCTGTTAGCAGGGACAGGCCTGCACCAGTAAACTCTTACCTCTCACCCAATATCAACATTCTTTCATTACATTATTGTGTGCGTGGGTAGTTGATCAAATCTGTTTGGAAGGGTAGGGAACACTTTACTAGTACAGTCCCAAAAGCAGAGCTAGCAGTTCACTGGTACAGTCCCAACAAGCAGAGCTAGCAGTTCACTGGTACAGTCCCAACAAGCAGAGCTAGCAGTTCACTGGTACAGTCCCATCAAGGAGAGCTAGCAGTTCACTGGTACATTCCCAACAAGCAGAGCTAGTAGTTCACTGGTACAGTCCCATCAAGGAGAGCTAGCAGTTCACTGGTACATTCCCAACAAGCAGAGCTAGTAGTTCACTGGTACAGTCCCAACAAGCAGAGCTAGCAGTTCACTGGTACATTCCCAAAAAGCAGAGCTAGCAGTTCACTGGTACATTCCCAACAAGCAGAGCTAGCAGTTCACTGGTACATTCCCAACAAGCAGAGCTAGTTCACTAGTACAGTCCCAACAAGCAGAGCTAGCAGTTCACTAGTACAGTCTCATCAAGGAGAGCTAGCAGTTAACTGGTACAGTCCCAACAAGCAGAGCTAGTTCACTAGTACAGTCTCATCAAGGAGAGCTAGCAGTTCACTAGTACAGTCCCAACAAGCAGAGCTAGCAGTTCACTAGTACAGTCCCAACAAGCAGAGCTAGCAGTTTCACTGGTACATTCCCAACAAGCAGAGCTAGCAGTTCACTGGTACATTCCCAACAAGCAGAGCTAGCAGTTCACTGGTACATTCCCAACAAGCAGAGCTAGTAGTTCACTGGTACAGTCCCAACAAGCAGAGCTAGCAGTTCACTAGTACAGTCCCAACAAGCAGAGCTAGCAGTTCACTAGTACAGTCCCAACAAGCAGAGCTAGCAGTTCACTGGTACAGTCCCAACAAGCAGAGCTAGCAGTTCACTGGTACATTCCCAACAAGCAGAGCTAGTAGTTCACTGGTACAGTCCCAACAAGCAGAGCTAGCAGTTCACTGGTACATTCCCAACAAGCAGAGTTCACTAGTACAGTCCCATTAAGAAGTATTGCTAACAATAAATGTGAAAGTTTTTTTTTTTTTTAAGTTTTACCTTAAGTAAAAATGCAAATTATCTTTCAAATCACATTAGTGGATGTGCAGTCTAAGGTGTTATAGACTCATACCATACTTGGTAATTATTGTTGGGAGGGGGAGGGGAGGGGAGTCGACTGCCGTAACTAACTTCTCATGTGCCCTGTGCAAGGTTTTATTTCTAGGCCCCCTTAATTGGGGGGCGGGGGAGTAATAGTAAAACCAATACAATGTAACAAATTGTTTAAAATCATTTTTGTGTACTCGCATGCATTTATAAATAAATATATTTTTGTAATTGCACTTTTCTGGATTTAATTACAGTAAATTCATTGATTATATTATCATAGTTAATATTTTTAATGATTTATATTCAATCAAAACCATTCTTGTCCAATAGTCAATCTTAATTAATTTGAACTCGTTAAAACCTCTCTTACTTGAAGCAGTAGAAATGGGAAGAGGATATTTGAATATGACTCGATCAATACAAAGTGACGAGTATGTAGAATATTAAGGGGAGGAGAGAGGAGAAGACTGGGATAAGGTGGAGGGAGAGAGGTGGTTGGAGGGATGGAGGTGGTGGAGAGGCTTATGTTCCTGACAAACACAGCCAGTGGCTGGAAGATGTTCATCATGATGATTAGTGTCAAACTTAAAGCTTAGAATGTCACATGTGAGCTTGTACACATTTAAATCTTTGTTATGCTTAGTAATAGCGATACCTGCAGCTGATTTTTGTAAACCAGCAACATTCATCGATTCTCAAGACCAGCCATAGAGAAAGTAAAAATTGTCACAGACAGCTCTAAATCACTCGTAGTGCCAATCTATTTGAGACAATTAGAGTGTCCAAAATGTTGTAAATTTTCATTTAAAATAATTGTTGAGGTGTCATTCTACTTCCTTCATCTGATGCTTCACCTCTTTCCATTTTCTTAACTTTTCTGTTCCGTTTAGTAGGAAGTACAATCTCTGTAACCATTCTTTCAACCAAATCTTTTTATTTCGGTACATTTTGTTTGAAACCTGTTTCTCGTAGTCCTTGTAAAGTACCATGTAGTCCATAAGTTAATTTTGTTGAATCTCGCTCAGGTGTACTGGGTGAGATTTTTCCCATGTGGTTTTCCACTCTCCCTCCACATAAATGTGGGTTCACTTCCTCTATATTCAACCTTCTCAATTTTTAACCCCATTAGTGTACTTAGTATTTAAGCGGATAATCTAAACGGGTAGTAAGACGCGGTGCTAAGTATTATGTTAGATGGTCTATCGATACATCTTTCCTTTGTGATGCTTTATTTGTTTGTTCAAAACAATGTAGAATTTTATTTCACACAGAAAGAGTACAGATAAATCGACAACTAATTTTTAACAACAAACATTCTGCATTTGATACAGCTTCCAGATTTGATAAATCATTTGCATTCGTTTCCAATCTTATCTTTACTTCGGTTGATTGTTAACATTTAGTGACTATTACATTGGCCTTTGATGACCACCTTGTATCAAAAATACTTTTAAGTAAGAATTTTAAAAAATTCATTCAAATCTACCAAGTTGTTGAGGTTGAGGAAAAAATTGAATGATCCTTGCACAGTATCAAAATAAGTGATCATTTCTGGCGTTGTTGATGTAGCTTGGACACCATAATACGTATCACAAGTCGAAGTCAGACTAGTTAACAAACAGTGTAAACAATATTAATTCCAGCTCTCGTTGTTGAGTAAAAAGTGGCATAAACCACGACATGAGCATTCGCTACAGTCGCGTGTCAAGACTGAGCGACACAATGACCACTCGCAAAATAACACGATAGGCTGCTTGGGACGAATCAACACACTTGGTTCACTGACATTTGAACCACACAACAGAGAACAATTACAACTGTTGCACCAGCCTGGTTATGGCTCTGCTGAGACTAAGTTGTTAATGACCAGCTAATATTCTATTGTGAGGGAAAACTGGCAACATATCTATTGGTTATCGTTAGAACTAAGCCGGTCACCTTGGAGCTAATGAATGTTGTGTTAGACCAGGAAATACTGGAACTACTACTTGTTTTAACACTCATGAGTGTGAGTGACATGAGTCAGACAGGTTGTCTTACTAGCATGAATTATTCTGAGGCACATAAGGTAGTATTCATGGCTCTGAGATACAGGAGGTTATATTCCTGGCTCTGAGATACAAGAGGTAGTATTCCTAGCTCTGAGACACAAGAGGTAGTATTCCTGGCTCTGAGGCACAAGAGGTAGTATTCCTAGTTCTGCGACACAAGAGGTAGTATTCCTGGCTCTGAGACACAAGAGGTAGTATTCCTGGCTCTGAGACACAGAAGGTTATATTCCTGGCTCTGAGATACAAGAGGTAGTATTCCTGGCTCTGAGACACAAGAGGTAGTATTCCTAGCTCTGCGACACAAGAGGTAGTATTCCTAGCTCTGAGGCACAAGAGGTAGTATTCCTGGTTCTGAGACACAAGAGGTAGTATTCCTGGCTCTGAGACACAGGAGGTTATATTCCTGGCTCTGAGACACAGGAGGCTATATTTCTGGCTCTGAGACACAAGAGGTAGTATTCCTAACTCTGAGACATAAGAGGTAGTATTCCTAGCTCTGAGACACAAGAGGTAGTATTCCTGGCTCTGAGACACAGGAGGTTATATTCCTGGCTCTGAGACACAAGAGGTAGTATTCCTGGCTCTGAGACACAAGAGGTAGTATTCCTGGCTCTGACACACATGAAGTATATTCCTGGATCTGAGACATAAGAGGTAGTATTCCTAGCTCTGAGACACAAGAGGTAGTATTCCTGGCTCTTGAGACACAGGAGGTTATATTCCTGGCTCTAAAACACAAGAGGTAGTATTCCTGGCTCTGAGACACAAGAGGTTATATTACTGGCTCTTAGGCATAAGAAGTAGTATTCCTGGCTCTGAGACACAAGAGGTAGTATTCCTGGCTCTGAGACACAAGAAGTAGTATTCCTGGCTCTGAGACACAAGAGGTAGTATCCCTGGCTCTGAGACACAAGAGGTAATATTCCTAGCTCTGAGACACAAGAGGTAGTATTCCTGGCTCTGAGGCACAGGAGGTTATATTCCTGGCTCTCAGACACAAGAGGTAGTATTCCTGCTCTGAGACACAAGAGGTAGTATTCCTAGCTCTGAGACACAAGAGGTAGTATTCCTAGCTCTGAGACACAAGAGGTAGTATTCCTGGCTCTGAGACACAAGAGGTAGTATTCCTGGCTCTGAGACACAAGAGATTATATTACTGGCTCTGAGACACAAGAGGTAGTATTCCTAGCTCTGAGACACAAGAGGTAGTATTCCTGGCTCTGAGGCACAAGAGGCAGTATTCCTAGATTTGAGGCACAATAGGCAGTATTCCTGTACCTGAGGCTATTTACTAGTATCCAAACTCACCCTAGTTTCTATGAATTGTTCTGTTCCTACGACACAAACATGTATTAAAAGTAGCCTAGTAAAATAGTTTCCCCAAGGAGTTAATTTGTGTTTATTTTTGATATATTTTCCCTGAATATAAATTGTTAAATGTTTTTGTCAGTTTGTTTTGTCAACAGTTAAAATGAAATCAACATGGCCTAAAAAATAAAAAAGCCTATAAATGATATATTTTAGCATTGCGTCTTACTTCCGGTTTATGCTATACACATATGTACTAACTACGCTAATGATTTATGGATGAGTAAAATTGAATTTAGGGGAAGTGTACCCGTATTTGCGTGGAGGGAGAGTGAAACACCATTTTGTGAAAATCACCCTCAGTACACTTGACCGGGATTCGAACACGTATCGCCCTGTCATTGGCAGACTACACTAATACGAGAGTGGCGCCTTAAAGTAACATTAAAATGTTCGCATAGGGAATGCCAGGCAGACAATGACAGGCAGGCTGATGAACCAGACAAAATGGGTGTATCCATAGCTTAGCCACAGAAAATGGGTTTTCTGCAGCGTAACCAGAGGAAACGTTTGTATCCGCAGTTTAACCAGAGGAAACGTGTGTATCCGCAGTTTAACCAGAGGAAATGTGTGTATCCGCAGCGCAACCAGAGGAAATGTCCAGAGCCTTTTCAACAAAATGCAGGGTTTTTGTGGATACAGACTAGCTGGTGTATTTATGACGTCCTATGCCTTTGTATATCCTATGTTCTAGCGTTCTATGTCCCCGCATCCTCCTATGCCCTTATTTCTTATGTCTTGCATGCTATGTCCTTGCGCAGGTGCGGATTCGGGAGGAGGGGTGTCAAAGGGTCAGTTGACACCCCTGTGAAAGTTAGAAAAATTAATACAAAAAACAAAATGAAAGTTCAATTTTAGAAATAAAATACAACACAGATAAATTATAGACTTTTTTTAATCTGTTTACGCGCAGACACCTCTTAAGCCGGGTCCACACGTGCATTATTCGTCGATGATTAATCAACGTACTATATGACTCACACAAGTGCGGAAAAAACATTCGTTTTCATGTAAGAATATTTGTCGTGGATAGCGAGTAACATTGTTCCAAGGGGTATGGTGTCAGACTTCTGTGTTGGGGGTCCGGGGTTAAATCCTAGGTCCCGGCACAAATTTATCTGATTGCCAAACCCTTCCTTCACCTCTGACAAGACGTGTATTAATCACAACTTGTGAATGTGAGGAATGCCAGGCCTCCACCGTGGTTCGGATTCCACGTTAAACTGTAGGTCCTCCATTTCATCTCACAATCACCCTACCATTACACATTAGCGTGAGTGCGTATAACCCGAACGGGTAGTAAGACGCCGTGATGATAATAATAATAATGATAGTAACATTGTTCCGCATAGAGACGGTAGACTATACCTCAGTTTTAGCTTATGTGGTGCTGACTGACAGTTCACAGCTGACTTCTGACAGTCAACATTTAGGTATATACCTAAATTTTGACTGTCAGAAGTGACAACTGCTAAGGACATGTTTTTTGCAGATCATATGGTTCGGCGTAGGGATACATAATTTGGTCTGGTAGCTTTTCAAAGCCGTCAGAAGTCAGCTGTGAGCTGTCAGTCAGCACCACATAAGCTAAAACTGAGGTATACAACACATCAAAGAAGACTAATCATCGCCTTAGAGCAGTTCATCCTCGAATACTGAATATAGAGTATGTGTGGACAGCAGGAGCGGGGGAACTGTGAACCCCTGAAATACCCCCCCCCCTCCCCAGATATATTTCAAATCTTCTGATATTATCGAATATGAAGCAGAAAGATCGCCTTAAATCAAACTCCAAATGAATTCTAGATGCATTCTATTATCAAACATTTGCCGGAGAGGACCGCTTTAAATAACTACTAGACTAGAGGCATCTAACTGGTAGAAAAATTTAGGGGAGGAAAGCTCTAAATAGCTTCCAAGGTCATTTGGACAACTCCAAATAGCATGTCATTTTGAAGAGTTTTCAGGCTAGGACCACCCCAAATAGCCTAGTTTTTGAAATAATTCAATTTTCAAAAATTTGTCGGTGTAGACCACTTCAAAGATTATCTTCTAGAGGTATCTAACTATCCTAAAAAATTAAGGTGAGGATCACTCTAAAAAGCTTCGAAGGGCATTCAAATTTCAAAAATTTCTAGGGGAGGAACACTTTAAATGGTGGCTTATAATTGATAAAAAACTAATTTAAAAAAAATCAAGGCAAAGACTACTCATAGCTTCTAGAGTGAACCACTTTAAAAAAAGTTTAGAGGAAGGGCCACAACAAATAGTTTATAAAAATATCTAATTTTAAAAAATTGGAGAGGATGACCACAGTTTAAAACATGCATAAGATCAAATATGAATGAGAAACTATTAAATGGCTTTAAACAGAAATCTAACACTAGAAGTAACTATGATATTTATAACTATGACCCCCCCCCTCCCTTATGAAAATGATCTGGATCCGCCCCTGTCCTTGCGTCCTAAGCGAAGTCTATGCTTCTACGAGCCAATTTCATGACTAACCAGAATAGCCAAAGCTGTGGACAGTTAAATAAGTTTGAGATTAAACTATTTCGAGATATTATTTAATATTTACGACGTTGTAAGACAAGTTTTTTAATTAGTTGAGGGCCCCATCTGTTTTGTCAATTATTGACCTAGTATGGAAAGCGCTCCCTAGAAAAAGAGAAGTGAATTTCACGCTGACGTGTGGCGCCGTGAGGGGTAGGCAACAGTGTGTTGCTATATATTGTTGCAATAATGACATGCTATAACTCTGAGCTAGGAATAAAGCTCTTCTTTTCGAACATTATCAGGAAATAAATAAAATGTTGGTAGGAGCGATATTGAAGGTGCTCGTGTTTGAATCTTTTTTAACAGTAATATAATCTTATTTGAGAACATACAATTAGTGTTAACGCAAAATGGCTCCGATCAAATCTATCGCCGGTTGTTGAAATTAATTTTTAACTGTGACGTCACCGTTAAACAATGATTCAGCAGAATATTTGTCAACAGAAAAAAACAACAAAAGGTAATTTTTTGGAGGCCATTGTTGATATTATAAATGATGATAGTAATTTATTGTTTGCCTGTGAAGAGCGTATTGACGCCTGAAGGTTGTACCGCCCACCCCCCTCTCAATTCGCCATTCTGACAAGAGATGTAAAAACCGGGCGCTTCAGTCGGGAGGTGAACATTCAGTTGTCTGCAGTCGGCCGAAGACGATCACTTCAGACAGGTTAGAATTTAATTACAAATACTAGCAAAATCCTCGGTCCAGGCCAGTTACTAATACTAGCACTATGCTCGGTCCGGACCAGTTACTTACAATAGCATTATGCTCGGTCCAGGGCAGTAACCTATACTAACACTATGCTTTATCGGGGCCGGTGCAGTTACTTAAACTACTAGCACTATGCTCAATCCTATTCTGCAAAAGTTTTATAGGTACTTTTGAAACGTCCACTTTTTGAGCAGTAGCATTTTTAATCGATAGTGACGCAATTAAAAGAATCAAACCTTTATTTATCAAGGTTGATCACGAATACGTTTTAATCATATTGTTTTCTGAAAATGTGCTCACAACCAACAATTGTCACTCGAATAATTGAAAAGACTCCAATGATATCCATTAATAACTGTATTCTGAAATTAATTTGTTTTCAAATACTGTGCTGTAACATTTTAAATATCGTCTGAAAGTAATGGTTTGATCGGAAGGCCAGTTCCAACATTGTATGCATTATTTCAATTTGTAAGCATAAATTGTATCTAAGCACTTGCCAATTTTTTCAATCAAATAAAGCTCCTTAGTATTGTTCTAAGTCTTTAGTTTGTTCAAAACGTGATAAGAGAAGCGCGTTATCAAGAATCTTATAGAACATCTCAATTTTGAAACCTGGTCGGAATCGATGATAAGATGTGTTGTGACTCTTAAACCAATTATTGGTTCAACATACAATTCTTTGGCGTCCAACAAAGGTCTCAGAGGGCAAAATACAACAACTCTGCTTGTAATAAATATGCAATAAATCATTATAATTCATGGCGCTATGCAACAATCTGCTGAAAGTAACTACGTCACATAATTAGTGAAAGCAATTTTATATATAATATACATACACACACGTCCGGGCTAACTGTATATTAACAATAATATTAATAAACAGTTATAATAGTCTCGTGAAGGATAGGGTCAACAAAATCAGTTTCTTATGTTTGTGTTCCAAATGGCCACTATTTGCGCCATTCAAATAATAACAGTTGTGTTGTAAAGCGACTTTAGAAATGCATTTAGTTTTTGAGGAGCTCGCATTTAAAAACTAGTTTTGAGTAAAGCGCGTCTAAAAAATCTTCTTGTCGGTTGTTGAGAGCTACCGAGATGTAATTTCTTGTTCAAATAGCGTATGTTCCATAAAACTAAACTCTAACAATTATTGAGCTTAGAAAAAACATTAAAAAAACTTTACTTTTGAAAGATAACGCAAACTATTTATACTCTGTTCAATATTGTAGTGGCATGTACACCTCACGAACTTCCAAAAAACATTATTCTCACAAAGTCCCGTCATGCCACTGGGCCCGGAAATACATAACAGTTGAGGAGCATTTCAAAATGAGAACGTTGAGTTTCCCTCGAAACTGTTAAGCCAATCAGCGTCTACGTTACGAAACACCGCGAGGAACGCGTTCTATATAGGTGCTTGAGCTCTATGAACTTAAGTTCAAACCACTTCAGTCGGGAGATCGCTTAAGGCAAACTGTCAATTATATAAATGACGTAACAGCTTAGTTCTATGACCCAATCATCTGCCTGTCTCACTTTCAAACTAGTTTGCTTGTTTATTACCGGGAAATGTAGTTCTTCAAAGGTAACGTGTTCGAAACTTTTTATTTGCTTCACTCTTGGTAGTTAGAATAAGAAAATGATACCTTTATTGAAATATTTCACATAAATTTTCAACATTTTTAACGTAAGTTGTCATGAATTATATATTGTCGCGATTGTTCAATGTACTGCATAATATCTATTCCGAGATATTATTTGGTGTAAGATATCATATTGTAAATGAATGTTATTAATCTAGGGCCGAGTGTAACATAATTATTCCCACCCGGATTCGAAAACAAGCTCGCGGGTATAGAACAGCGACACGCACTTCTGCCTAATTAGGCCCCGTTTGAAAGTGGCGTGCGAGTAGAAAGCTCCGCAGATTAAATCAAGGCAACAATACGAAGGTGATTTTCATGGACGAAGTAAACAACACGACTTCCTCGTGATAGTAATATTATGAACAGTTGGGAAAAAGAAATCAAGGTTTTGTTCAAATTTCAAATAATTGATATTTATGTAGTTTGATATTCAAATATTAGGCTAAAGTTCTTTAGGATTTAATCAAATTATAGTGTTATAAAAAGCTAAATATTTTTATTTAAACATTAAAAATTACTGCTGAAATATAATTTTAATAATTAAAGTTTTCACATAAAAGACAAATTCGAAAGCGCTAACATATGACATGTTAATTTGCCACGAACCTTGAAACCGGTGGGTTCATTATACAAAAAACAGGTTATGGGATAAAAGTTAGCTTGGTGGTGAAAGCAGGGTGGGGCACTCATTCAACGACTGTCTTGGACGTTGCGTCTAGTGTTTAACACTCTACTGTCAATATTAATAATGTTAAACGTTACGAAACTCAAGCATCTAGCCTTCGCCATGATTAAAAGGCAACCCTAAGCATTGGGTAACTTATGTCCCTCCTCAGAACCAATGATACCATCAAACTATTCCCATGGGAAATATAACTTTTTAAATTAAATACGTTAGCCTTTATCAATTTATATGAGAACAAATGTCGTCTGGAATAATTATTATGCGAGCAATGTTATTTTTTCTAATTAAGTTTAAATATTAATACCATTTCATTTACGTGAAAATGGCGGAACTTACTTGGCAATAAATACACGCTAAGTACCTGAAATAAAAACAACACTAAATAGTATTGTTCTATAAACATGTTTGTTATATCTGCCTACGAACATACATCTAGTAATATTACCTCATATTATATCTGCTACGGACAAACATCTAGTAATATTACCTCATATTATATCTGCTACGGACCTACGTCTAGTAATATTACCTCACATTATATCTGCTACGGACATACCTAGTAAATTACCTCACATTATATCTGCTACGGACATACATCTAGTAATATTACCTCATATTATATCTGCTACGGACATACATCTAGTAATATTACCTCACATTATATCTGCTACGGACATACGTCTAAAGGACAGTTCACTATCTATTGATGTGTTGCAGAACAATGACATCTAAAGACAGTTCACTATCTATTTGTGTTGTAGAACAATGGCATCATAAAGGCCCAGTTCACTGTCTATTGTTTGTTGTAGAACAATGGCATCATAAAGGACAGTTCCTCACTATCATATTGTTGTTGTAACAATTACGTCATAAAGGACAGTTCACATTTTATTGTTGTGTATATAGAACAATGACGTCATAAGGACAGTTCACTATCTTATTGTTGAGTTGTAGAACAATGAGTCTCAAAGGACAGTTCACTGTCTATTGTTGTGTTGTAGAACAATGACATATAAAAGACATTAACTATCTATTGTTGTGTTGTAGAACAATGACGTCTCAAAGGACAGTTCACTATCTATTGTTGTGTTGTAGAACAATGACGTATAAAGGACAGTTCACTGTCTATTGTTGTGTTGTAGAACAATGCCATCATAAAGAACAGTTCACTATTTATTGTTGTGTTGTAGAACAATGCCATCATAAAGGACAGTTCACTATTATTGTTGTGTTGTAGAACAATGACGTCTCAAAGGACAGTTCACATTTATTGTTGTGTTGTAGAACAATGACATCTTAAAGGACAGTTCACTATCTATTGTTGTGTTGTAGAACAATGACGTCTCAAAGGACAGTTCACTATTATTGTTGTTAGAACAATGACTTAAGACAGTCACTTCTATTGTTGTGGAGAACAATGCATCATAAAGACAGTTCACTATTATTGTTGTGTTGTAGAACAATGCGTCTAAAGGACAGTACTATATTGTTGTGTTGTAGAACAATGACTCTCAAAGGACAGTTCACTATCTATTGTTGTGTTGTAGAACAATGACATCATAAAGGACAGTTCACTATCTATTGTTGTGTTGTAGAACAATGACGTCTCAAAGGACAGTTCACTATTTATTGTTGAGTTGTAGAACAATGACATCTCAAAGGACAGTTCACTATCTATTGTTGTGTTGTAGAACAATGACATCATAAAGGACAGTTCACTATCTATTGTTGTGTTGTAGAACAATGACGTCTCAAAGGACAGTTCACTATTATTGTTGTGTTGTAGAACAATGACATACTAAAGGACAGTTCACTATCTATTGTTGTGTTGTAGAACAATGACGTCATAAAGGACAGTTCACTATCTATTGTTTGTGTTGTAGAACAATGAGTCTCAAAGGCGTCAACAGGTTTGTCAACTTATACTATATTGTTGTGTTGTAGAACAATGACGTCTCATAAGGACAGTTCACTATCTATTGTTGTGTTGTAGAACAATGATACTAAAGGACAGTTCACTATCTATTGTTGTGTTGTAGAACAATGACATCATAAAGGACAGTTCACTATTATTGTTGTGTTGTAGAACAATGACTCTCAAAGGACAGTTCACTATCTATTGTTGTGTTGTAGAACAATGACATCATAAAGGACAGTTCACTATCTATTGTTGTGTTGTAGAACAATGACTCATCAAAGGACAGTTCACTATATATTTGTTGTGTTGTAGAACAATGACGTCATAAAGGACAGTTCACTATATATTGTTGTGTTGTAGAACAATGACATTCAAAGGACAGTTCACTATATTGTTGTGTTGTAGAACAATGACGTCTCAAAGGACAGTTCACTATCTATTGTTGTGTTGTAGAACAATGACATCTCAAAGGACAGTAAACTATCTATTGTTGTGTTGTAGAACAATGACATCTCAAAGGACAGTTCACTATCTATTGTTGTGTTGTAGAACAATGACATCTAAAGGACAGTTCACTATCTATTGTTGTGTTGTAGAACAATGACATCTCAAAGGACAGTTCACTATCTATTGTTGTGTTGTAGAACAATGGCGTCTAAAGGACAGTTCACTATCTATTGTTGTGTTGTAGAACAATGACTCATAAAGGACAGTTTCACTATCTATTGTTGTGTGTAGAACAATGACGTCATCAAAGGACAGTTCACTATCTATTGTTGTGTTGTAGAACAATGACTCTCAAAGGACAGTTCACTATCTATTGTTGTGTTGTAGAACAATGACATCATAAAGGACAGTTCACTATCTATTGTTGTGTTGTAGAACAATGACGTCTCAAAGGACAGTTCACTATCTATTGTTGTGTTGTAGAACAATGACATCTCAAAGGACAGTTCACTATCTATTGTTGTGTTGTAGAACAATGGCGTCATAAAGGACAGTTCACTATCTATTGTTGTGTTGTAGAACAATGACATTCAAAGGACAGTTCACTAATCTATTGTTGTGTTGTAGAACAATGACGTCATAAAGGACAGTTCACTATCTATTGTTGTGTTGTAGAACAATGACATCTCAAAGGACAGTTCACTATTATTGTTGTGTTGTAGAACAATGGCGTCATAAAGGACAGTTCACTATCTATTGTTGTGTTGTAGAACAATGACATCATAAAGGACAGTTCACTATCTATTGTTGTGTTGTAGAACAATGACGTCTCAAAGGACAGTTCACTAATCTATTGTTGTGTTGTAGAACAATGACATCATCAAAGGACAGTAAACTATCTATTGTTGTGTTGTAGAACAATGACATCTCAAAGGACAGTTCACTATTATTGTTGTGTTGTAGAACAATGACGTCATAAAGGACAGTTAACTATCTATTGTTGTGTTGTAGAACAATGACGTCTCAAAGGACAGTTCACTATATTGTTGTGTTGTAGAACAATGACGTCATAAAGGACAGTTCACTATCTATTGTTGTGTTGTAGAACAATGACGTCATAAAGGACAGTTCACTATCTATTGTTGTGTTGTAGAACAATGACGTTATAAAGGACAGTTCACTATCTATTGTTGTGTTGTAGAACAATGACGTCTCAAAGGACAGTTCACTAACTATTGTTGTGTTGTAGAACAATGACATCTCAAAGGACAGTTCACTATATATTGTTGTGTTGTAGAACAATGGCGTCATAAAGGACAGTTCACTATCTATTGTTGTGTTGTAGAACAATTACGTCATAAAGGACAGTTCACTATCTATTGTTGTGTTGTAGAACAATGACGTCTCAAAGGACAGTTCACTATCTATTGTTGTGTTGTTGAACAATTACGTCATAAAGGACAGTTCACTATCTATTATTGTGTTGTAGAACAATGACATCTCAAAGGACAGTTCACTATCTATTGTTGTGTTGTATAACAATGGCGTCATAAAGGACAGTTCACTATTTATTGTTGTGTTGTAGAACAATTACGTCATAAAGGACAGTTCACTATCTATTGTTGTGTTGTAGAACAATGACGTCTCAAAGGACAGTTCACTATTTATTGTGTTGTAGAACAATGACATCTCAAAGGACAGTTCACTATTTATTGTGTTGTAGAACAATGACATCTCAAAGGACAGTTCACTGTCTATTGTTGTGTTGTAGAACAATGACATCTCAAAGGACAGTTCACTGTCTATTGTTGTGTTGTAGAACAATGACATCTCAAAGGACAGTTCACTATATATTGTTGTGTTGTAGAACAATGGCGTCATAAAGGACAGTTCACTATCTATTGTTGTGTTGTAGAACAATTACGTCATAAAGGACAGTTCACTATCTATTGTTGTGTTGTAGAACAATGACGTCTCAAAGGACAGTTCACTATTTATTGTGTTGTAGAACAATGACATCTCAAAGGACAGTTCACTATTTATTGTGTTGTAGAACAATGACATCATAAAGGACAGTTCACTATCTAGTGCTGTGTTGCAGAACAATTACGTCATAAAGGACAGTTCACTATCTATTGTTGTGTTGTTGAACAATTACGTCATAAAGGACAGTTCACTATCTATTATTGTGTTGTAGAAAAATGACATCTCAAAGGACAGTTCACTATCTATTGTTGTGTTGTAGAACAATTACGTCATAAAGGACAGTTCACTATCTATTATTGTGTTGTAGAACAATGACATCTCAAAGGACAGTTCACTATCTATTGTTGTGTTGTAGAACAATTACGTCATAAAGGACAGTTCACTATCTATTGTTGTGTTGTAGAACAATGACGTCTCAAAGGACAGTTCACTATTTATTGTGTTGTAGAACAATGACATCATAAAGGAGAGTTCACTATCTAGTGCTGTGTTGCAGAACAATGAACCCCAGAGTATTGGTGCTAGTGGTACTAGCGGCTGTCCTAGGGACAAGCCATGGCTTCAAGAGCGGAGCCCCCCTAAAGGCCTGCGAGAGCATGCGCCCAGAACACGGAGCTCCTGACCAGGACCTCGCCACGTTCCCCTTTACAGTCACCCTGGACACGCTCAAGATCAGTCCCGGTGGGACAGTCAAGGTGACCATCGCGGGGCCCCCCAAATTCAAGGGCTACTTCGTGCAAGCACGATTGGGAGATACCATCATGGGACAGTTCGAGGCCAGTTCGGAAACCAAACTCATTGACTGCCTCAACGGAAAACAGGTAGATTTGGGCACTTCCTGTCTGAGTTGTAGTAGTGATATCACTTCCTGTATGAGTTGTAGTAGTGGTATCACTTCCTGTATGAGTTGTAGTAGTGGTAACACTTCCTGTCTGAGCTATAGTTGGTAACATTTCCTGTATAAGTTGTAGTAGTGGTATCACTTCCTGTATGAGTTGTAGTGATATCACTTCCTGTATGAGTTGTAGTAGTGGTATCACTTCCTGTATGAGTTGTAGTAGTGGTAACACTTCCTGTCTGAGCTATAGTTGGTAACATTTCCTGTATGAGTTGTAGTAGTGGTATTACTTCCTGTATGAGTTGTAGTAGTGGTAACACTTCCTGTCTGAGCTATAGTTGGTAACATTTCCTGTATGAGTTGTAGTAGTGGTATCACTTCCTGTATGAGTTGTAGTAGTAGTAACACTTCCTGTCTGAGCTATAGTTGGTAACATTTCCTGTATGAGTTGTAGTAGTGGTATCACTTCCTGTATGAGTTGTAGTAGTGGTAACACTTCCTGTCTGAGCTATAGTTGGTAACATTTCCTGTATGAGTTGTAGTAGTGGTATCACATCCTGTATGAGTTGTAGTAGTGGTATCACATCCTGTATGAGTTGTAGTAGTGGTAACACATCTTCTCTGACCTGTAGTTGTGGTAACACTGATAACGTTGTTCCAGAATGCTGCTACTCATGTCAATGAGAAGGAAAAGGATGCAGTTACTCTGACATGGAGGGCACCCAAGGACCTCCAAGAGAACATTCGCTTCAGGTGAGAGGAGGACATTAGATAATTGTGTCACTCTGAGAAGGTTGTTAAGACCAGGGAGTGGAACCGGAATCAAAATTAACATTTATTTTTAAGGAACTAGAATCAGAACCGGAACCCTAAAAGCACTATTCTGAAGAATTGGAACCGTTAAATAAGTTTTAGGTGCTTAAAGGTTCTAAAAGGGTCTTTAAGGTTCCTAGTTTTACAGAATTGTATATAATTTTGATAAGGTGCACACATTTTTTTTCTTTTCTAAGCTTAGTTTAATTTTTAAATGTTGTTTTTCCCCTTTCTTCGTAAGTTCTGAAAGGGCTCGATATATTTTAGTTTACTACTTTGTTTGAAACCTCTTTTCTAAGGTGATTAGCAATACACACTGATGAGTTTAGATTCCAGAGGAATGTCGTGACTGTCACATTGTTAGCTGTTTTCTCACTTTAATGTTTAAACTAGAGGTTTAATAAGATCTATTTAGCTTTGCTAGACAACAGATAACACCACATCCCTTAGAAGTTGAAATACTGAAATTAAGAAATCATCTCTTCTGTACAAGAAGTCTAAGACTATTGTACTTAGTACCTCCTGGAAGTTAAAACTGATAATCCGGTGTTGGTTGAACAGCTCTTAGTATAGCGGGTGAAGGAAGATGGAGGGTGGCAAAATGCAGAATTTAAATTCTTTCACTCAAGTTTAAATTAGGAAGTAGCTCAGTGAATGTGTTCCTTGTGTACAGTGCGGAGGTGATTATTGTTGTCAGTAAGTGGTTTAAATAATATTATTGATGGGGTGCGTTAGAGAAAACCCAGCTCAGAAGTTTTTTGACTATGAGATTGACAGTGACAGATCAAGATGCAAATTAGAAGGATGCACTATTGTTATTAAGGTATGTTATAATATATTTTTTTTAATCTAGCAAAACTTTTGATCCAGAATGTTATTTCCTAAGTGGTTTTCCACTCTCCCTCCACACAAATGTGGATACACTTCCGCTAAATATAAAAATATAACCTTCCTTACTCATTAAAAAGCCATAAATCTAATCTAGTAGCCTACATTGACGTAGCCCGAATTGATAGAAAGACCCTGTGTTAAGATTTAAATTTTTTTAAAGAACCTGAACCAGAGCCGGAACACTACCAGGAACCGAAAAGAACCAGAAACTTTATTATGTTCTAACCGTAACCTTTAAAATGTTTGTTTAGAGAACAGGAACCGGAACCAGAACCGATAAAAGTTTCTGTTCAACTCCCTGATTAAGACTGTCACTCAGAGGAAGGTGCTAGGAGTATTTCAGATGCACATATTGATCGAGACTCCATTATTTCCAGTACATTCAGTTTTGTCTGTTTCAGAGTGACCGTGGCCAAGAACGGAGGAGAATACTGGGTGGGCTATCTCACAGACACTGTCACAGTAGCTTGATGGTGAGTACAAGGTGGACAATCTCACAGACACTGTCACAGTAGCTTGATGGTGAGTACAAGGTGGACTATCTCACAGACACTGTCACAGTAGCTTGATGGTGAGTACAAGGTGGACTATCTCACAGACACTGTCACTGTAGCTTGATGGTGAGTACAAGGTGGGCTATCTCACAGACACTGTCACAGTAGCTTGATGATGAGTACAAGGTGGGCTATCTCACAGACACTGTCACTGTAGCTTGATGGTGAGTACAAGGTGGGCTATCTCACAGACACTGTCACAGTAGCTTGATGGTGAGTACAAGGTGGACTATCTCACAGACACTGTCACAGTAGCTTGATGGTGAGTACAAGTGGACTATCTCACAGACACTGTACCAGTAACTTGATGGTGATACAAGGTGGACTATCTCACAGACACTGTCACTGTAGCTTGATGGTGAGTACAAGGTGGGCTATCTCACAGACACTGTCACAGTAGCTTGATGGTGAGTACAAGGTGGGCTATCTCACAGACACTGTCGCTTGATGGTGAGTACAAGGTGGGCTATCTCACAGACACTGTCACAGTAGCTTGATGATGAGTACAAGGGGCTATCTCACAGACACTGTCACTGTAGCTTGATGGTATTGGGTTGTAACACATGTAATTGACTATCCAGAATCTAACGAAAATGAAATATTCTGTTTCAGAAACAACGAAATTGAAACATTTCCAAGATTTTGAATGCTTGCAGTATTCATTATGAAGTTTATTTAATGTGGAAAATATAAATTTTATTTATTTTAGAAAATAAAATCTCAGTTTGAAATGGTTTTCTTTTTTGTATTTTGATGATGGGAAGAGTAAAAAAACCCCATATTTGTTAGTATACAGATCTAGGAATAGTTACACTATTTATTTGGATAAGTTTTTTTATAGTTGTGTACAGTTGTTCAAGAAACTAGGCCATAATATTTTAGGGTGCATAGCAACAAACACAAACAAGCAACAAGTTGCAAGATATTGGGGCTGTGAGATATCTGCAAGATAGGTCTGGTGGGCCACACAGAGGCTTCACACAATGCGGTGAGTGGTTTGTTACCGGCACTCGTGTTTGAAGGAAATGATACATTTAATTTATAGGCTACTGACGTCCAAGTTCACAGACCCCTGGTGTGGAGCAGAGTTTGCCTAACTGGAGTACGTGAGGCATTCCTGACTTTTATCTATCATAGACTATGTTTTAAAAATAGCAAGCCAGATAAACAAACTAATTCTATAATCCTTTCTTTCCCTTCGTCGAAGCTTTGTTTAGCTTACCAATGAAACTTTAATAAAATTTGAAACAACCGTTTATGTTTTACAAAATAAAAAGTAGGTATTTGTTGACTTTATTTTTTTGTAAAGATCTGGAAGTGGATAAATGGTATGTTGATTAGGCCGTGGCCCAAACGGGGTACACGAGTGGCGAACATTTGGAAAACACTGGTCTAGAGGCTGCCTCGGCTGTGCGTATGTTTGTTGATTCGCTACAGCTTCAATCTTTGGATCTCTTCCTCTAAAATGCTTTGGTTTATATCTCTTAAGATACAATGATTTGGAGTTCACTAGAAGTGCAGTCCACAGCAAACAAATCCTCCCTGGCCTAAACCCCCCGGTTGTGTCGATGTCCATGTCCTCCCTTTAAAACCAGTCATAGCATAAGGAGAATGAAGAAGGATGGAGATGAAGTATACAGAGGAAAGACCGCAAGGGAGGCCAAGAAAGAGATGGAAAGAGCAGATAACAGAAAGTGTGTGAGTGAGAGGAGAAGAAGAGTGGAAGTAAAGATGGAGAGTGATAGGAAGGATAAAGGAAGATGGAGGCATTTATTAAACTGACCTAGCCATAGGCTGGAAACATGATGATTTAAAATACATACATACCAAATCACGCAGGTCCCTTATAGGGTTGACAAGAAACTATGGATATAGAAAAAAAAACAAAAAATCCATTCTTAATCCATCCTCACTAACTTTCTCTGCACTTCCCTATCCTTGCATACTCCCTTCACTTCAACAACATCCATACACCGAGTCATATATGCTATTTTATTTTAAAAAACTCTAAATGTTCCTCTTTTTCACACATTCATCTACAAAATTTAGCCAAGTCTTACATCGCCTACCCCTTTTTTAAATCCATACACTCTACCTTCATATATTTTCTACATCACTCGATCCACATTTATCCGCTCAACATGCCCAAACAAACTTCTGACGCTTCTTTTACATTGACCTACTAGATTCCCTTTCAAACCTCACTCCTTCACCACTCATTCATTACTGACTCTGTCCATACGAGTTTCTCCCCATACATATCTTAGATATCTCATTACAACTGTATTTACCTTGATCTTATGTTTCTAATGACAAGCCAACGCTTCACATTCATAGAACAATGTTGATGTCAACACATATTTATAAACCGCCATCTTTGCCTCTTTCTATATGTCTTCATTCTCTGTGAATAGTCCACCCGTTTGTCAATTTCACCATCCATCCTTCCATTTTTACAGAACACACCGCCCAGATACAAATAAATAAAATAAAAATCATTCAGTTGTTTTAACAGCCATCCTTATCAAAAACTATCAGCTTATTTTTGGAGACATTTATATGATGATCCATTCTGCCTCTCACCACATTCAAAGGATTAATTGCATTCTGCAAGTTACTTTCATTCTCAGCCATTAATACGGCATCACCTGCTTATAGTATCACTCTCACATTCACATTGTCTATTTGTACACCAACCACATCCTCACAAGCATCCCTCATACATTTCTCAATCACTTGTTGCAATGCAAATATCTCATTCATGCAACCTCTACTGGCACAAAACCACAATCCACACCCCAAATCTTGTCTGCAGTTTTTTCATGCACCCTCGCAATTAAAACTATTCCAAAAACTTAGCCTGGAATACTCAACAAACTAATTGCCCTATAATTCTTACATTCACTCTTACTCCCTTTAAACAAAGGAACAATGACGGCATTCTTGCAGTCATTAGGAACATTCGCAATCCCAGCACAAACATTGCACAACTCACACAATCTGGCAAGTAGTACCGCACCCCCACATTTAAACATTTCACTTGTGAACCCATCTACGGCCGCTGCTTTGCCATTCTTTTAACAATGTCGTAGCTCTAAACAGCTCAGCCTCATTAATTCTTTCACTCCTTATAGCATTCTCCCTATTTTCTGTTTCCTTCATACAATTGCTTGAAATACTCCCTTTTCATTCCAGATCATCTCACCACATTCATTCTAATGCCGTAGGTCTTTCTTTTCCTTTCACTCTCATTTGATTTTTTCTTTCCTTTACTACTTTCTTTGCATTTATCTTTTTTCTTTTCATATATGTCTCACAACTTCAAACCATTCTGTTTCACTCTTAACAGCAATCATTTGTTTGAATGCTTCTCTCACCTGTCCATTCCACCACACACATCTTTAACACCCTCAACTACGGCATCTTTTATTCTGTTCCGAGTACTTTCGGTATCATTTGCATCCATGCTCTTGTAAAGTTCATTTTTTGCCCACCAATACTTCATATTGTATTCACACTTTTATCCTGAAATTTTTCCACTTTCACTCTTATTTGATTACTACTCTTGTGCTGCTTCCTCACAAAACTCCTGCCTAATTCAACTACTTAGTACTAGGAAGTGATCCATTTCACGCTCAGCCTTAGTATTCTTTGCTGAGCTTCTAAGTGATGACGATGTACTGGTGTGTCAATGCGTCACCTTACCTCCTAGTGGTTGATGTACTGTGTGTCAATGTGTCATCTTACCTCCTAGTGTTGATGTACTGTGTCAATGCATCATCTTACCTCCTATGGTTGATGTATGGTGTCAATGTGTATCTTACCTCCTAGTGGTTGATGTACTGTGTCAATGCGTCACCTTACCTCCTAGTGGTTGATGTACTGGTGTCAATGTGTCATCTTACCTCCTAGTGGTTGATGTACTGGTGTCAATGCGTCATCTTACCTCCTAGTGGTTGATGTACTGGTGTCAATGTGTCACCTTACCTCCTAGTGGTTGATGTACTGGTGTCAATGTGTCATCTTACCTCCTAGTGGTTGATGTACTGGTGTCAATGTGTCATCTTACCTCCTAGTGGTTGATGTACTGGTGTCAATGTGTCACCTTACCTCCTAGTGGTTGATGTACTGGTGTCAATGTGTCACCTTACCTCCTAGTGGTTGATGTACTGGTGTCAATGCGTCACCTTACCTCCTAGTGGTAGTAACACGGGCAACGGGATACCGGTCGGCAGTCTCTATCGTAGGGATACTGGTTTGTAGGAACAGTGCCCAGGGTAAGACTTTACTTGGGATATACTGGCTAAAATGTGCCAACACAGATAAAGTACAGCATCCTTACCGTAATCAGTGGATACTGCGAAGGGTGCAGGTGTGATCAAGGCTAGTAGCCTGGTCTACCCTAAACAATTACTAAAAGAAACTGAAACTATGTATAATTTATAATAACTAAGACAAGTTTGAGACATGGAGAGGTTTATTGATATTTGTGAAGTTTTACATTGACAACAGTAGACTCGCCTATGCTGGTCTTGACAGGCACGTCAACAAATTGACTTTCTCAAACTTATTTTATATACAGAGCTACACAGAGGTCAAATGATTGCTTGAGTCATCATTGAACTGATTCTCTGATAATGATTCCATTATTTATTTTTATTTGTACATTTTATTTTACAGATAAACCTTACATTTATTTTAAAATATAACTTAATTATACAGACAACCACCAAGTATGCCAACGATAAGTTCCAAGTCTCCAGGATTGCGCCAGACATGGCATAATCCTTGAAACAAGGAAATATCAATTCATCAGAAGAGAAACACAAAACACACATTTCAATATTTAGACTCGGGGAGGGAGAGGGTGCCAATTTGATCTATTCCTGGAACGGGGAAAAAAATGTACACATTGCACGGCCATTAGACATCTGCAAGGCGGTTTTTTGAGTTTGAATCAGGCAAATATTATTCTCCGGCCAAAAATTAATAATTATTTACTTTACCTCGCAAGAATTGTGATTAAAAATAATTAACGTGTTTTGGGCACATTGTAAAATTTGCAATGGCAGATAAAATTCATCATTTTTTTTTCTAATATGGTTTGATTCGAGTTATCAAATCAAATAATATAAAATTCGAATCATATCAATATTATGAAGTTTTGCAGACCTCTAATGACTACATAAATTTAGTTTTTAAGTAATGATTTACAGAATGTTATATTGCAAACATGATTAGAATGTTTCATCCTTAGCTGATAGATTAGGTTATAATCACAAAATGATGTTTAATTATTTTTTAAGTGAACATTAATTTGTGACAAAAGTGGTACCAAAAAACGACCAAAAATGAACAGAGATAGGTGTGTGGTTTGACTTTAAATATATTTTTATTGGTGATGCTTCATAAATTGTCTAATCTGGAATTTAGAATCAAAGCTGAGGAATATTCAAACTTCGCACCCCCCGCGGGGTCATGGCTAGAGATGGGCTAAACAGTGATTTTATATCAGTGAATACAGTGACTGTGATTTTAAAATATCAGTGATTTATACCAGTGATTTTTCACTGTGACTGGTATTCACAGTGTCTTATGGATCGATATTTTTTTCAATTTCCAACCACGGTCAAAGCTAGTATTTAGCTGCTGTCCGAGTAGGCAAGTACAATCGAGTATGGAGAATTTCTGAGTACTGGGTTAATTTACTCGAATAGTCCCATGACAATCAGTTGGAAGGAAAACTAATTACTCGGGTGTTTGGCGGCTTTCAATGTAATTCGATACTTAAAAGCCTAACACAAACTCATCCTGTTTGGCACTGACATTGACAGTTGACATACAGCTACCTAATTTTCAGGTTTAATCTGGGTTTCATGTTGCCTGACTAATGTACAGTCAATACAAAAGTAGGCGTTTTAAGATTTCATACAGTTGATAAAAAGAGAAAGCAAAAAATGTTATTTAATATTTTATAGTGAAATGTTATGTAATTTGGGCAAAATTAGTGGTCCAACAAATATTATGTTAAAATTGAGTACCAATATTAAAACTTATTTGAGGTACTATGAGAAACTCTTGTAATTGTGTAATTTATTTATGATCTATTTCACTACAATTAAAATTTAAGTGACATTAAAAATGAACATAACATAATGGCGATTGGTTTAGAAAATGTTGTTTGGAATTGCAGGTCATATATTATATTATTTTAGTGTTATTATATTTTAAATACCGTACAGCTAATATTAGATGAACTATACATATATTAGAAGCAAATAAAATAGTTTAAATAGAAATAACATGTAAAACATGCCAGTCAATAAGGTCAATTCTCAATTAGCCGCTAGAAAATAAAAAAATAAAAGAATAACAAGGCTGCGAAGCAAGTATTTACTCGAGTGTCTAGAAGAAGCAATAATAGCTCCGAAGCTCGAGTAGCTGTTGCCATCTGATGCAAGTATCTTCGATCACTGATATCTCAATCACCGATACTTTTGAGATTGAGTCACTGAGAGTAACGGTGAAAAATTCACAGTCAGTGATTTATTGCCCATCTCTAGTCAGGGCAAAATGAGGGGATCAATATAAATAAGTATAAAAGCTCAATTTGTACATCAAGACACGATCATTGGTGACAACCACAGAAGGGAGAGTTTACTGAGTGGTGATGGTGTGTCCAGAGGCAGCAGTGTACATTAGTGGAGAGAAAGAGAGTGTAAAAACCACCCTCAGTAACCCAAACTAGATTGAACCTCGATCTCCCCGTCAACTAGTCTAATATGAGAGTAACGTGTTAGACCATGCAGCCACCTAAGCGAGTTAGGAAGCAGTCAAAGTGATAAAAACTGTAAGTTACTGTTTAGATTCCTTTGGTTGAAACTCAAGTTCGACAGTTCCTTGCTGGTCTGTTTACTCTAACAGTCTCGTTTTTAGGACAAGTGGTGCTGCTAGCATACCTTCCAGCTTCGTTGATTCTCTTTTGAGATAACCTAGTCGCAATCATATATTATTAATTATATTATTATTATTATTATTATTATTTATTATTATTATATTATTATTATATATATATAAGCAATTTATAATAATTAAATCACGCACAGGGATTAACTCATTTGGTTTGTCGGCGACAGTGGAGGTCAAGATTAAAATTCTATCTAGTATGCTGGGGTTGATTTTTTCTGAAAGATTTCCCCTCCTCCCTCTATGCAAATAAAGGTAAATTTGTTCTAAATTCTACCTATCCCACAAGTGTAATTAAATGCAGATATCCCGGATGGGTAGTAATATTCAGTGTAAATAATTTAAAAAATAGGATATGAATGCTTGTAGTTTATCAATGGGTCACGATGCTCTCAAAATGTGGGAAATCCCTGGTGTAGTGTGATGTGGAGTCCCCTCAAAGCAAAGCTGCCAGAGTCAATACATTTCAAAGGAGACTTTAAATCAAAGCCGTGTTTAAATCACGGCCCCCATTTCAAATAGAAACAAGTAGTGCCAAGTTTTACACAAAATTATTTATTTTTCAAATGTTTTTTAATTCTTGTATAATGTGTGCATATGTATTTGTTAAGAATAAATAATTATTCATTTCTGTTATTTCATTTGGGAGCTAGGCCTGGCCTTCACTCGGGGCGAAGGTTGGACACGTCTGATTTATATAATGAACAAAGTAATCAGGATATAGATTGGTCAGTGTTCAACAAGCCTGACCTTGTCCTGGTGTCCTTGGTTCATGTTTGTCATGAAATCTGGATATAGATTGGTCAGTGTTCAACAAGCCTGACCTTGTCCTGGTGTCCTTGGTTCATGTTTGTCATGAAATCAGACCGAAAGTTTCAGCCAAGAGGCAAAATTACCGATACATCATGTAATGTAATTTATATTAGTTGGACACAGGAATCGAACCCCGGACCTTTGGCTTAGCGCACCAATCCTATCCAGGATTTGTCTCATACTCCTAGTTTCAAGCAGAGTCTGTGATGGACGTGTGGAAATTGTCAGCGACCAATGGTATACAATACAAGGTTGCGAATGAAGCGAGTTCGATGATTAATTTAAATTAATTGAATCCCATGATTACAACGATTTGAAACCTGTGTGTTGATATTCACATTATGTAATGTAATATATTAAGCAAAAAAAAACTGAAGCAGATTTATCAAAAAATACCAGCTTGAAATATAATTTTAATACATAATGTTTTGACCTCTGTTTCGGCAATAGCTGTCAACTAAACTGCCCACAGGTCAACAAAGTTCACACTAGTTTTAGTTAACATGAAGGTCAGACTATTGGAGCTCAATGGAACAATTTACAAAATAAATAAAACATTCCCCAAATTTATAAGAGCTCAATAAATTACTGTTTGAAACCACTAAATCACAACACTCAGCGACAAATAACGCCAGGTCTGTAGCTCTACAGTTGACAGTGAACACGAGTCCTGTAACAGAGAGATAAGAGATTAGGGAACACCCTCTTACCCTCCATCAAATATGTTGGGGTTGTTTCGTCAGACATAGACATAGATATAAACATCTTGTGCAGTGGCGGCTTGTGGTTCATTAAGTGAAGGGATGAGGTACCTACAGACTATTAACACACACACATATATAAAATAGAGGGTTGGGGGAACAAGTGGGAAGATGGGGGAAGTTGTTAGCAAATACTTAAGACAATTTAAAAATGATTTTAATTATCTTATTGATTAGGGGTGTGCAAAGTCCATTTTTTCAATTCGAAGGGAACTCGAATCGAATATATGAAATATTTCAAAGTCAAATCGAAGTTCGAATATTTTGTATTGGTTGTTTTATGCTTAAAAAAATATTATAATTTGGTTATTCATAAAACTTTATGTACTAAAATTACTGGGAAAACATCTTATTGCACAAATGTTTCTAATATTTAGTTTAAAATTTGAATTATTCAAATTACAAATAAATTACTTAAGATTTTTTCCATATGAATATTGTCTTGTACGGTACAAAAGAGTTCAAAATGGCAATAATTGACTATTATTGGCGGAGATTATGAACGGTCAAAGCCAAATTTTTTTTTAAGTGCAGTCGACGCTTATGTGTGTTTCGAAGTCAATTAGAAGTTTTGAAGCTTCGCACACCCCTATAATATTGATGATAAACTAAAAATTAAACACAAACAAATAATCAAAGTTAGAGATGAAAGATTTCCAGTAAGTTATTTATAGAGGAAGGAGATGAATTCATAAGGACTTTGATTCATATCTAGTCTACAGCTGACTCGACGTTAATTACCACATTCAACTATCGAGCACTGAAGTCGATCAGATAAAGTAACAACACTGGTAAAAAATATGTAAACATCTTAAGGAAGTCACTGCCAACACGAAATAATACAAAAAATGCAGCAAGTGTAATTTGGTGCAACTTGTGTTGACCCTAATTATCAGAGTCCGGATTTGAATGCAGAATCAAATAGTAAAACATGCACAAAAATATAAAAAATATGGACCACAATATGCAAAAACAAATTATCAGAAATCAAATAAACTATTTTTGTGGAAAATCTTACTTTATTCATGGCTGTTACAGTATAAAAGGAAAGTCAGCTCGAGACTTTCTTCCGTGAAGCTCCTACGTAACTGAAGAATGTTTTATACAATGAAAATGTCCTTTCGACATCACATGATATCAAAGGGGTGTGAAAAATCCCACAATTATTCTTCTTTAGTGAATTCCTATTGTATTTCAGTTTTTTCACTAAGCAACTTTATGCTAATTTGACAGAATGTTTTTTAACCAGGATTTTTATTCAATATCCGACTAAGCTTATTGAATGCAATTTAGCACTACCGTGAGTTTCTGGAGAGAACGGTACTGAAATTTGATCTATCAGAGAATGTGAGTACTGTAAGGTATTACTTTGAGCCTCCAACTTGTGTTATAATTACAGGTAATTTAGGAAAGCGGTATAGAAGTACCAGATCTTTTCCTTGATGCCATCTTCAAATAAACATTCCTGAACTATCGCAATGCTGGCTGCATCTTCCGTATTTAAGGAATCTGACAGTTTTAAGTTCACTGAAATGTTTCACAGCCTCTACCCATGAACCCCATCGAGTTAAAACTGTCTGAGGTGGTAAAGGCAGAGTTGGGATTAGTTCACAAAATTTTTTAATTCTAATGTGTGCCTTCATAAATACTTTCTTTGCATTGAAGACAAGACAATACATGTCTTGATGCTGGCCTTTATTAGTTTCAGATGTATGCCGTGAGCGAGGCACCTCAGATGAATTAATTTGGGATGGAGGAAGTTTTAACCCAGCTGCCGCTTTAACAATATATGGAGCAGCATCACTGATAAAAAATAATACACTGTCATACTGTACCCCATGACCACAAGACAAGTAACTAGTCATTGACAAATTCTGCAACTGTAGAATGAGTTACCTGGTAGAATATTGCTACCGGCTTCATTGCGCCAAATACAGTATTACATACACATTGTCCTGTTGAGTCTGTTGTCTCATTTATTGAAACCCAGATATTTTCGTGTTTCAATGTGTCGTGTATATTACAAATCACAACATGAAAACACTGTGGCACATATTTTTGCGTAATGTAGACTCGACCAGAACCATTTTGTTTGTGTATTCTTCTAAGAAAACCCCTAAGATGCATACTATTTAGTTTCCACAATGAAATGTTAGAGCTCACTAAAAGCTAAACACAAGTCTTTAGAGAAATCATCACTTGAACTTGAGTGTTCACCTAGTTTGCTTGTAATCAATTGTTGATTTCTTCTGAACCCTGTCCTTGTATTAATACGTTGCACAATATCAAATTTTGTCTTTGCAGAAAATCTCTTTTCGCAAACCTGATAAAACTATACTTTGGCGTCTTCACTAAAAACATTACTTAAATTCATTTACATATTTATGTAACTAAGCAGTTTGTAGCTTCAGAATTTAAAGAGTTGGAAGGATGCTTGGGGACCAACCTGCAAGTAGCGGCCAAATACGTCATTCTCTCTGCCTGTATTTTGGTCAAAGCTTGCAAGAATAGGGTACCTTTTCGACTTCATCAGACCCTATTGTGGGGACATCAGTTTCCCCAGAGCCCCTCCCCCCCTCCGCTTCTCTCTCTCTCACTTCACAAACCAAACACCGTCAAGGAGCTGTAATGGCCGACCTTACCCAAGCTAAATGTTCTGAGATTACGCGTGTGGAAACAATAGCGCTATTAAATGAGTATGCGTATTGTGGCACAAGATGAATCTGAGTGTGGTCGTTTCAAACATAACATATCATCAAATAGAAACGGGTGAGGCTAGACCAGTAAAGTAACATCCACGTCGCGTTGCGTATAAATACCGGGAATATATTCGTAAGGACATCAGTGACATGGAGAAACAAGGTAAGGTGAGTCCCTCTACTTCCCCATGGGTATCACCTATAGTCCTTACAACAAAGAAAGATGGTGGTGTGCGCTTCTGTTGTGACTACAGAAAGCTTAATGAACTGACTGGTATACATGCCACGTATGGATGACATACTTGAGGGTTTGTTAGAAGCAACATTATTCTCATCTCTTGACATGGCAGCCGCCTGTCATCAAGTCGAGATAGCACCAGAAGATAGTCACCAAACAGCGTTCATAACAGCAGATGGCCTCTACGAATTTAACATAATGAACTATGGCCTATGTAATGTGCCGGCTACCTTCCACCGCCCCATGGATTTGATGTTAACAGGTATAAAGTGGGAAACCTGCATGGCCTACCTAGATGATGTGGTAATATGGAGTCAGGATGAGAAACAACAGGTGGGAAGTTTGTGTCAAGTTTTTACACAAATACGTGATGCTGGCCTCAAAATAAAACTTCGTTAATGTCAGATTATGTGTGACAAGATTACTTTCCTGGGGCACAGAATACCAGCGCAAGGGATCGCTACATCAGAAGATAAAGTAAATAAGGTTCAATCTTGGCTCATTCCCATAACTGCGGAAGAAGTTAACTTTTTCCTTTTTTTTTTGTTGGGTGGAAGCGTATGCTCTGCCAAACCAGAAGGCAGTCCCAGTCGCAAGAGTCCTGGTGGACGAATTTATTAGCAGATTTGGTATCTCTACTGAACTTCACACCAACCAAGGAAGAAATTTCAATGAGACAGTAATCAGACACTTGTGTGATTTATTACAGATTGCGAAAACGCAAACAACAGCTTACCAGCCAATGTCAGATGGCTTAGTGGAACAATTTAATCGTAGGTTACTGGACATTATGCCCCAGTGGGTGAGCGAAAACAAAAATGACTGGGACGTAAAGTTGCCTCAACTAATGATGGCATATCGTACAAGTGTACATGAAAACACTAAACACACCCCTTTTTAAGTTATGTTTGGAAGAAGTTACACCCATTTCGTATACAATGGATCTTCGTAATCGCCTAGAATCTGCATATGAACAAGTCCGAAAAAATCTTAAAGTGGGACAAAAAAAGACATATATGACCGCCGCTGCTCCAGGAAAGCATATGAATTAAGTGATAAAGTCTGGTTATACACACCAGCAATAAGGGAAGGCTTAACTCCTAAGTTGCACAAACCATGGCAGGGTCCCTATGTCGTCAGAAGAGATTATCGGATGTGATGTACCGTATTCAATACACACTTAACCCAAGAAAACGCCCTGTGGTTCACTTCAACAGACTTAAACCATACTCAGCTCCAGATCCACCGCGAGAAGCTGTTGACCCGTCACCGAATGGTCAGAATAGAGGTGAAGATACAAGGCTGGTGACGAATCTCAAGCAACTGAAACCATTCCCACGAGTGAACGTTGGCAGCTGCTGGAAATTCCACAGGCTCTTCACAATAATGCAGTGGATGTCAACATAGATGAAGAAGTACAGACAATGCCATTTCAAGCTGGCATCATGAAGAAAAGTGTAAATAAACATTTTAATTTTTAAGGTAGTTTTGTTCTGTAGATATGTATATACCAGTATGTTGGTGTTTACAAGCTATTGTGTTTTAATATTAAATTGTGGGTTTTGAATAAGGGAAGGAATAGTGTAGTGACAAGGGCTGACTGTAAACACGCAGTAAGGGGGGGAATTACCCTTACAGTTACAACGGGACAAGTCACCCTCCTCTAGTGTTCCGTCAAGACAGAAGGGTTGGTGGCAAAGTAGTGTGAGCTCTGGCCTTGGAGTGGTGACTAGGCTGGTACTGTATGTCTTGTACGTGAGTGAAGACTAAAGTAATATTACAAGAGCAACAGTGGCGGTCAGGATTCACATTTCAGCCTGGTGATCTTTCCTTATCTCTCCATGCAAATGAAGCTGTATTTCCTCTAAATTCTACCTACCCCACAAGTGTAAGTGAATGCAGATTTCTGGATGTGTATTAAGATTCAGTGAAAATAATGATTTAAAAGTTACTGTACCTTGTTGTAGAACATAGAACAAGCAGGACCCTGGTGGCCACTAGCAGAACTTCCATCGGTTACCGCATTCGTTGCACATCACAAACGTGGTCATGGGTTCATCAGCGCTTCTTGTTTGGATCTGGAGGAGAAAAACATTGAATAGGGGGGTAATATGGTGTGTAGTATGGTACTACGGTGTGTAGTACAGTACTATGGTGTGTAGTGAGGTACTACGGTATGTAGTGAGGTAATATGGTGTGTAATGAGGTAATATGGTGTGTAGTGAGGTACTACGGTGTGTAGTGAGGTACTACGGTGTGTAGTAAGGTACTATGGTGTGTAGTAAGGTACTACGGTGTGTAGTGAGGTACTACGGTGTGTAGTGAGGTACTACGGTGTGTAGTGAGGTACTACGGTGTGTAGTGAGGTACTACGGTGTGTAGTAAGGTACTACGGTGTGTAGTAAGGTACTACGGTGTGTAGTAAGGTACTACGGTGTGTAGTAAGGTACTACGTGTGTAGTAAGGTACTACGGTGTGTAGTAAGGTACTACGGTGTGTAGTATGGTACTACGGTGTGTAGTAAGGTACTATGTGTGTAGTGAGGTACTATGGTGTGTAGTGAGGTACTACGGTGTGTAGTGAGTATATGGTGTGTAGTAAGGTACTATGGTGTGTAGTAAGGTACTACGGTGTGTAGTAAGGTACTACGGTGTGTAGTAAGGTACTACGGGTGTAGTAAGGTACTATGGTGTGTAGTAAGGTACTATGGTGTGTAGTGAGGTACTACGGTGTGTAGTGAGGTAATATGGTGTGTAGTAAGGTACTAGGTGTGTAGTAAGGTACTACGGTGTGTAGTAAGGTACTACGGTGTGTAGTAAGGTACTACGGTGTGTAGTAAGGTACTACGGTGTGTAGTAAGGTACTACGGTGTGTAGTAAGGTACTACGGTGTGTAGTAAGGTACTACGGTGTGTAGTAAGGTACTACGGTGTGTAGTAAGGTACTACGGTGTGTAGTATGGTACTACGGTGTGTAGTACAGTAATATGGTGTGTAGTAAGGTACTACGGTGTAAAGAAGGGACTACTCACCTGGTTATAAGTGCAGTTCCTCTTCTTGCACTTGCCACACTTGAGCAAGTCTGTTGATGTGCCCTGCACTGTGGCCAGCTGTGCATCGTCGATGGCTTCCTTCAGGAACTTGTTTCGAATGGCCTTCATCTCATCACTGGCCATCTCCTGGAATACAAACAACACATACAACCTTGTATACAGGAGTAGGTGAGTGGATAGCATGCCTAACTTAGAGGTCTGGTGTTTGACTCTGTCTAGTTGGAATGGTGGCTGGTTTTTCTCTCTTCTCTCCAGGCAAATGGTCTAGTGTATTTAATTGAAACACCCTGCTCAATTCAGCTGTCATAACAGGCTAAACACCCCTCAGCTGTCATAATACGCTCAACACCACTCAGCTGTCATAACACGCTCAACACCACTCAGCTGTCATAGCACACTCAAAACCCCTCAGCTGTCATAACATGCTCAACTAACCTCAGCTGTCATGACAGCCAGCTTAGTAGCAGGAATGGCGCCCACCAGAAAGTTCATTCGGAACCCCGGGTTCTTGGTGTCCTTAAGGTTGGCCACCCTTGACCGTACCCTGTTCTTGTAGCGCATGTCTGTATTGCGGAACTCCTGGAAGATGGCTTCCTCCAACTCTTCAGCGAGATCCTCGGGAGACGCGCACCCCTCAGGGACCTCTGGAAACACACAGACACAATCAGTGACCCTTACAAGTCTCTCTCCTCATCCCTTTTCCTTGGATTTGATTATGTTTGTTCATATTCTTATTTACCATCAAGAATTTCTAGCCCTGTGTCTCACTAACTGTTCAGGTTTATTCCATTCTGGCTCATTAGGCTTATGTGTTAGGGATGGTTAAGGCTGTATTTAGAGTAAGTGTACCCTCATATGCGTGGAGGTAATGTGGAAAACCATTTAGACAAAACCACACTCAGCAAATCCAACTGAGACTCAAACCCCATTCTCCCTGTCATTGGTAGCCTATCCTATAACGAGTGTAACACCTTGGATCACTCAAGCCCCGCAGGGGCTAATATGTGAGATAGATGATACGGTGTTCCTAGTAGTTCAGTCATTGTCCAATAGATGATATGGTGTTCTGAGTAGTTCAGTCACTGTCCAATAGATGATACGGTGTTCCGAGTAGTTCAGTCACTGTCCAATAGATGATACGTTGTTCTGAGTAGTTCGTCACTGTCCAATAAATGATACGGTGTTCCTAGTAGTTCGTCACTGTCCAATAAATGATACGGTGTTCCTAGTAGTTCGTCACTGTCCAATAAATTACGATCCGGTGTTCAGAGTAGTTCATTGTTCAATAAATGATATGGTGTTCCTAGTAGTTCAGTCATTGTCCAATAGATGATACGGTGTTCTTAGTAGTTCAGTCATTATCCAATAGATGATACGATGTTCTTAGTAGTTCAGTCACTGTCCAATAAATGATACAGTGTTATGAGTAGTTCAATCACTGTCCAAGTTGTGCATTTCAAAATGTATAAGACACCGGCAGAGCCAATATCTAGGCAAACCTACCCAGGTTAACTGCTGAACCCAACCACCTGCTTCGGTGGCCTCAGTGGCCACGTGATCTAATATGCTACTCTTGCAGTAGAATAGACTGCCAATAACAGAGAGATCAAGGTTTGAATCTCGATCAGGTGTATGAAGGATGCTTTTTTCAAAATGGTTTTTCACACTCCCTACACACAAATACAGGTTATTAATAGGTGTTCTGTCTCATGACAGGTCCAATCCCTTTGTCAGTGAAACTAGACTGCCAATGCGCTGTGTCCTCTGCCTCCTCCTTCAGCTCCCAGAGTTTTCTTCTTCCCTCCAAGTCATCCAATATTTGAATTCTTTTTCCCTCAGCCTTTCTTTCTATGAAATTGTGCAGAAGATAGGTTCCTCCTAGGGATGTAGGAATGCAGGTGCACAGCATATAAATATAACCCTCTTGATCCCTAAAAACATTAGAGTAATTAGCACATAGGCGCATATCCCACACGGATGGCAAGAGATGATGCTAGAAAAACAAAACAAAAAACAAAACTGCTGAACCAAAATGTCTCCAGATAAAGCAAGCTTCAGTACAATGCCCTCAGTGGGGCCCTTACCTCCGTCCAACTGGATAGCATTGGCCAGCAGCTCCCGACACTTCAAGCGTACAGCGTCCGTTGTGTTGGATGAAGCGGGGGGGAACGACGTCTGTGACCTTCTGTCTCTCTCTTTCTCCTTGACATCAGACTCCTTTGCTTTGTCTTCCTTCTCTTTGCTGGGTTTCTTGGAGGAGTTTCCAGTTTCCTTACTGGGAGTGTTGCAGCCTGGGGACAAGTGGAAACTTTCTACAAGGACATCTACATTTAGTTACCAAGGAATTTTCAACATGTAACCTAAATCCAGGTAGAGGTTTCAAGGCGGTGTAAAACCTTACATCTTTGAACTTAAATAGTTAACTATTCACAACTAAACATAAACATAATTATGAAATAACGAACATGTTTTCCCTGCCCCTCCCTTCCAACTAATCTTTGGAATGTCAGTGCAGCTGAGCCTCGATAAGGTGAGAGAGGATGTTTTTATAAATTTGATAAAATGACACATGGACACAGGAAACAAACCTGCGACTCTTGAATTAGCATGGACTAAGGGTCATGGGTTTTATTCCTGTGTCCAGGTGTCATTTTTAAAATTTATGAATATGATAGGCCTACTTGGTGTGGCTATATATGCACAGCTTAAGATAATTTATATCATCCAAGCTTCGCTATTCATGTGCAACTGACTTTATAAGTCTTAGATGTCTTATAAAATAAGTAGGTATTGGTGGAAGTTCGAGCTTCCCGAAGCCTGACTGATTCTAATTGTTCGAGAAATATGAGTCTAGAAAAACAAATCATCATAACTCAAATCACTTGAACCTCCCAGGGTAGCCAATGTTCCCAGTCAGGCGGTATTACCACAGCCCCGGCTACCCTTGGTTCTCTTCACCACGGCAGGATATCGCTGTATTTGTGCCAAGGAGTTGAGGTGTAACGCACCTGAAAGGAATTTTTTCCAGTTCTTGATCAATGTTTTGGACAGACTTATCACCTCATCATCAGAAGTCGACTTGCGCAGGGCATTGACAGTCATGCCGATTCTGGTCTTGGTGAGGACTTCAAGATTCACAGGCATTGTCTGCAGCGCTTTCAAGAGCTCCAGCGCCTGCTCCTGGCCCTACGCAATAACTTACATTATACAGCAACATGAGGATGATTCAAGGCGGGTGCAGGTTACTATAAGTGGCCCAAATAACAGACAAATAAGGATTGGAGGTCATGTTCTTGCTAGAGCACAAGCTCAATTAACCTATATATATATATATAATATATTATTATCAAATAAATCTTGTATAGTGCAGTGTCTCTTAGGTTTAACGTGTCATATATGCAATACTATAGCTTGTGTATATTATCAACATCATTTGATGTTGTGTTGGAATCGTCAGCCGCATTACAGAATACCAAGATATAAAATTAAAAATTAAATTAGGCCTACAAGATAGCTTGAATGTTAAATAGGTATAAATTTCAAATTAAATATATAAGCTTTCCAAGCGGAATCAAGCAATCATAAAAGTGAAGAACCATCAAAAGAAGATAAAGTGTAAAGGAAAAGTGTTTTCCCCCTTAATTTTAAAAACAAATTTAGCAACTATCAAATTAAATAGCTATCAAACTAAAACCTACAGTTCCATCTCCCGATGACATTTTATTAAGTTTCTTCTGTATTTTCATAACTTCTTCTTCAACGCTCATTGTTAAGTGGCTATATGAAGGAAGGACAATTAAAATAAATTTTTGTCAAGCGATAAAAACATTAAAACGTTGAATCTATTGCCAGCGTCCTTATAAAGTCACAGATTATAAAACTTAAAGTAATAATGATCACAACGTAGCATAGAAACTTAAATCGGTATTTTTAATTATTAATGTAGATAGATAGGTATTTACTAACAAGAAATTTACATTAAAACAAAAATTGAAAAAAACTAGAACAGAATTCTATTTAAAATTAATACTGAGTGAAATTTTATTAATTTTAAATAATTTCTGAACTAAGATTTTTTTTAAATTTGTGATTATTAAAATAAATTACAAAATATAATATAGCTCGTCACAATTTTTTATGGTTTTCCTTCCATTCCCTTGGAAAAGGCTACTAATTCAACATCACATTTTAACTAACTTTTATTATTTTTACTACTCTAGTATACCCTGGGTCACATACAAGTAAGAAACAGACTCTCAACCTTATAGGAGTTTCGTTGCGCTCCTTTTGCCAGCTTGAGTACTTCAAAACTGGGTGATGATAGTACCAACTGCAGCGATCTTAGTGTTGAAGGATTCAAGCTGCCTAAAGGGACGCAACGAAACATCTGTCGATAGCACAAATGACGTATATGGTAATGCTAAATGTGTAGCAACCAGAAATGAACAGTGCATTGTAAAACCAACAAAATATTGATAAGGGGGTGTTGCTATAAGTACTGTACCAGGGAAGATAATGTATGTTGGGTTGGTAGCACCAAGGTTATCATTTAGCTCTAAAATGAAAATGTAATCTGTAGTTAGTAGTTATGATCTGTGCGTGAAACAATGTGGTTATGATACAAGTCGTTAATAAAATAACTATGGGAGTCTAAAGTTCATTATTATTATGTCTTTCAACTAACACATAGTAGCCCACAAAAATTAGGTTTTAGGAAATATTACTATACCCTTATTTTGGTAGGAAGCCTGTTCCTAAATACCTTATTTCGTACTAGAATCCTACTGTATTGTAGTATTTTGTTAAAATAAATGGTCTTCTATGACAGTAGTATAAAGTTACTTCTTTAAGGTCTTTTATCCTACCAAAATACTAACAAACAGTAGATTTCTGTTAAGAAATAAGGCCTTCCAAACTGGACTTCATTTCAAAATCATGATATGTATTAGTCTACATCAACTTATTTAAAGAATCAAGTATTCATTTTATAGCTTAGTAATTATGCTTTAAAATCTTTTATTAACACTTTTATTTAAGTATCACATAATTATATTAATGTAATTTAATATGTGTAAAAAAGATAGATATACCCGAAAGCTTCCTTACATAATCGAGAGCAGAAAACGGCTTGAAAATTTTAGCTTCATATTTTCCATCGAGTTATATTATAGAGCTCAATGGACTTTATACACTTCTACGTTTAATTAAGAACCGTTGCATTTTTCTATGAATTATTCACTAAATACTATGCACTATTTAATATTAGCAATACGTTTCTCATGAATATAAACTCAGCTGAACGTTTGATTAAAAACTCTTCTGTATAATTTACATTTTGGGTAAATTTGTTATTTTTGAAATTATTTTCTAATGTTATTTTATCATCATCATCATCATCATCATCATCATCATCATCATCAACAACAATTTCCAGCTTGTGACTGGGTTTTGTAAATTACCTCCATCTTCCTCTATTCTTCTAACATTTTTCCTCCTTTAATTTCTTTTATTCTTCTCCTCTCAAATATTATATCTTAAGTATTTAAGTGCTAAAAAACGCCCAGATAATGTTAATTTGTATTTATTCCAAATGATGTCACCAGCTTGTAAAAGATAAAAAATTGTCCGATTATAACATTAAATTTTTAGCAGATTCTAAATATCTGAAAGAAAAGAACATAAATAATTGAATTTGAATAGTTTTATAGATGCAAGGAGTTTATTGACAAATTAAATCCCCTAGCTAAATATAAATTCTTTTTGTTCACAGGCTCGTTGTCTCACTCTAGTTGGTAAAAAAGATAGGAGTAGTACTATTTTTGGTTGTATCCCAACCTGTATTTATAAATTCGTGTCACAAACACTAGGATAATTGATAAATTTAGTATCTACCATTTGCCGCAATATGACAGTGGCGCTGGACTAGTTAAAATATCAAATATGGTGGATTAATGGTAAGTCTATTGTATTATTACTTATTTCACTTAGTTAATTGGGAATATTTGAGATTAGTCTTAAGATTGTTTACGTGGTTGTGTACAATCTAGAGATAAAGTATTAACACTTCTTTATTATTATGTGCTCTTTCTTGTACAATAGATTTAACGTCAAATCTCTATTCTTTATTAATTTCAGTTTGGCGGCATTGCTTGAAGCCAATGTATTGAACATTTTCAAACGTACAGGGTTTGACGTGGAAGATATTATATTGTTAATTTATAATCCATCATTAAAACTCTCCACGTTAACACTAATTTGATCCCGTCAAGATTCTTTGACAATATTGGCGGGTGCCTGTATAAACCACCAACCCCTCGATTAATTTACATTTTGGCAAAGTCACATTCAAACAATATTTAGTGGTTCGAATCTTTGCAAGCGTCCTTCCTTTAGTTGCAAACATAATACAATTCGGGTATAGTACGCACAAAAAAAAAGTCCTATAAACATATATTCCCAAAATTAACATTATCGGCACCAGACAATATTGTTAATTACTTATGGCACAGTTAAGGAAAATAAAGTCTGTTCAGAGTAGGAATTGTTTTCTGAAAGGCCTTTTTCCTACTAGAACTCTATTATATTGTAGGATATTGGTAGGAAAAAAGACCTTTCACAGAGTAATTCCTACCGTGAATAGAGTATATGTCAACTGTTAAGATGATTAAAGTCTAAGTTTAGACAATAACTAGGCCTCGGCTTTTTCACAGGGTATTATTTGGTCACATTCCTCAGCTTTTCCTGAAATACTTCAACCTCTGAACCCAGCACCCACATAAAACTATCTGAGCCATAATATTTCTTTGTAATTGAAAAATACAAATTGCACATCTTTTAACGTGATGATGTATCATTAGCTTGCTTAAACATTCATACTTAACTTCAATAATGGAAGACGGAACACATCACTATTATTATTATTATTATTAATAATAGAACCGCGTCTTACTACCTGTTCGGGTTATACATACGTACGCTAATGTGTAATGGTAGAGTGATTTTGAGAAAAAATGGTGGACCAGTTTAACGTGTAATTCGAACCATGGCGGAGGCCTGGCTTTCCACACATTCACAAGTTGTGATTAATACATGCCTTGTCAGAGGTGAAGGAAGGGGTTGGCAATCAGATAAATCTGTTCCCGGACCAAGGATTGAACCCCGGACCCCCAGTACAGAAGTCTGACACCTCACTTCTAGACCGCCAGGTCACCCAACACAACACTAAATAGTACAGTAAAACATAATAAAATAATATTAACAGAATGGTCAACTTAAACTATGATAAGCCCCTTCTTAATAACATATATTTTATTTAATAATATAATTCATTTATAGTAGGCCTAATCGTTAACATGTTTCAAGTTTTATAGTTTATGACGAGTAGTGTACTAACTGAAAACTTAATGAAATAGTGAAGCTACATGGTGTTATATTTGATTTGTTACACCCTGGCTGCAAAAATATAGGAAAGAAAGATAAAATCTGGAATGAAATAGACATCTTGAGGAAAATCATGTTAATTGTGTGAATCTACAGTTTATTTTTTTCTGTATAAAAAAAGAAATTGAGTTTTTTGTCTTGATGTCTTCATTTTTTTTACAATCCAAAACTATCCGACTTGCTGATCATTTTCAATGACTGTTGCCAGAAGTAAGACTTCTCCTAGTTGTGTTAAATTTCAATGCTTTTCTATAAAGGGCGTGATGTATTTACAGGCTCTGAGCCACAAACTGATCGCCCCTGTGTGTGTTACTCACCAGAGATTGATTCCCCCAGATAGTTTACTGACCATATCCAATGTTTGTCAGCACACAATTGTGTAACTAACGGCTGTTTTCTCTTGTGTAAAGGACCAGACACCCGAGAGATCATGGCTTACGAAACACACGTTTGTCATTGATTATGAAAGGGAATTCACTTCACCCTAACACTTGATGCAAAAAAAAAATCTAGGGAAAAAATAGAGTAAACAGGGTGTCTACCATCAGGGAAAACTGGAATTAGCCTGGAATTTGAAGTAGTCGGGGAAAAAACGGAAATAAGTCTGAAATTTAGTGGATTAAAAAAAATATCTGGGAAAATGTTGTTTTACACAAAATATGAAATATAATAATCATTAAATCAGTGGGGGTGGGCTACATTACAATTTGAGTCAAACTGTCTTTTTTGTTTGTAGCTGTGTAATATATTTTATAATTCCTAGTAGACTATGTTAATACAAATAAAAAACTGTTTATTTAAATTTTAAAACTTATTAAATATTATTCATAAAAAAAGACTGTGGTAATAAAACTACAGGAGGAGGGATAGAAGGGTGTGGCATACTTTTGTGTTGGGAATTTTAGGAAATGATCAGGGGAAATCAGGGGAAAAGTCAGGAATTTCATTAGTCAAGTTGAGTAGACACCATGGTAAATCATAATATTTTATATATACTTAATTTTCTTTTTGTACGTCTTATAGTTAGAATTTTAAAATGTAAGTTTTTTTGGCAACATTTAGGAGATGTTAGAAACGTGATTAGCAGATATGATACACAATTACTCCCGAAGAAACTCCCCCGCCTTCTCCCTGCTTCTACACTCATTGTTTTTTGTCTTGGATGTGTATTTATGAACTAGCTTGTCTCTTATTTAAATACATATTAAATATGCTACCCACTGCCTTTTTATTCTCTTTTGGAGATATACAGGGCCAGAGATTACATTTGTTACTTTAGGTGGTGACAATGAATTTTCCAAAATGTGACCCTCTCAGTATTTTCAATTTTCAATGAGGCCCTGTTGTCCGAACAAGTTTAGCACGCCTGTTTTAGGGAAAGATATTTTAGAAATAAAGTTTTATTGCTGCAGGGAAGGTTAGGTTTTGTTAGGTTGGGGAAGAAATAAACATAATTGATCACATATTAAAATACTTTTATTGACATGTTAGGACATTTTTATTCCCATTCAGTGTAAGAAAATGTGGTATTTAGCCTTAACTTTGCAATTAAAGTTGATTATTATTATTCAGTTTTACTTCTTTCTGTGATCTAGGCGAGTGTGTGTTTTTAATTATTAATTCGATTCATAGTAGTCTTGTTGTTTTTATAAAATTAAGAAGTTTCTTATGGTACCTATATGACAAAGTAATATTTTTTTTAAACACTCTTAAATTGCGTAATACCATCTCCCAAAAGTACATTAACATAAAAAACCATTAGATACAAAGTAACCCCCAGGGAAGATCTTATCCCCATTTGTAATTAATGCAAAAATTATATAAAAGCCTATGTTAATACATTTAGGTTGAAAAATTGAACCACGCCACACAAAGTTCACTAGCGTTAAATATTCTTAGTCATGTTTATCTCTTTTCTAGTACAAATTTATATTTAAACTAAACAAGAAAATAATGGGTATGTTTACTACATTGGCCAGGTTTTGAATATTAATGAATAAAAACAGGCCATCTTGTAAAACTGGTGAAAAACACTAGGTCTAATTGAATGTTAAGAAACAGATTGTTGCCAGATTCTGAGGGCGGAGATTGTACAAAAGGTTATAACCCTGGCCTGAACATCACACATGCTTACCAACAACTATAGTCTAAATAAGTCACTTTTACCGGTGAATGTATGAATTGGAAATATTCCACTTTAAATTCTACTAGTCAAGTTTATCTCAGTCTGTGGTTTTTACAAAAGGAAGAGAATCGAGTTCAATGTCCTTAAATACTTAGTGTTGGTAAAGTACTACTTTTTCAACGAAGACCCATTAATCATATTTTCCTCTACTTTCAGGCCTTTCTACTTTATTTTTCTATATTTACTTTGGCTTGAATCTTTGCACAAAAAAAAACACCACTTCATGTTATAGCTTTTGTTGAATAGCCACACTTTTGATCATCATCCTCAAACGCCTTCTAAAAGTGTTGGGAAATTAAGGTAAAAATTGGGCGTGTATTTTACGCAAGGATTTCTGTGATTATCCAAAAATATACTGTATTTATGATGGAAAATATTTGGGTGATAAGAGAAAAAACTGCTCCTCCAAAGTGGGGGTGTGCCTTGGAGCGTTGCTGTGTGTTGCGGCTGGGTTGGCGTTGCTGTGTGCCTGGAACACACAAGCTCTTTGCGTCATGTCACTCGTACCCCTCCCCCTTTGGAATATTGAGATGAGCAGCCGATAGTCACAAAAGTCGAGAGATCTTGTTTCTCCAGACAACTCTCTAAACCAGGTGTCGACAACAGGTCGATCATGCGTCATTTTCAGTCGATTGTGTGAGAAAACTACATAAAGTTGAGCTTTGGGTCATTTAACAGGGGGTCTACCATCCGGGAAAACAGGAATTTGAAGTGGTCTGGAAAAAGTAGGGAATTTGGTAGTTTACAAAAACCAAAAAATTTGGGAAAATGTTGTTTTACTCAAAATATGAAATATAATAATCATTAAATCAAAAAATGTGATCCATCCAAACTGTGTTTTTTTGTTTTAGATATATAATATATTTTATAATTTTATAATTCCTAGTAGACTATGTTAATACAAATAAAAAAACATGCTTATTTAAATTTTAAAACTTATTATTATTCGTAAAAAAGATTAATACAAAGATGTGGGGGGAGAGGTAGGGGGTAGAAGGGTGTGACATACCGTTGAGTTGGGAATTTTAGGAAATGATCAGGGAAAAACGTTGGTAATTCCATTGGTCAAGATGAGTAGACACCATGACAAGTACTTTGAAATACTAATATTTGAGTGTAACCAAAATTACCCTGATTGGTCATAAGCTATGTCATCACAACTATAAAACTTAAACAAGTTGCACCATCATATTATTTGCATTTTAAAACCTTAATCACACATTATCTTCCATTTTGGGGTATATTATTAATGTAAGTATTAAATGGATGTAATGTTTCCACCCCCAAAGTTACCCACAATCCCCCCCAGATAACACCTAACTTAGGGAGATAATAGTTTCTATTGTACATCACATCGAGGTGTGGTTTTATGTAGTTCCCAACAGAAAACAGAGGAATGGAGTGCAGCGAAGCCATTCAGCCATATTAAAACGCAACTGAGGCCGAGTATGTTGTTTGTCAGGACCTGCTGATGTCTACTGACCATGGGCTGAACGCAGGTCTCCAAGCAGACGATGGAGCCACGACAGTGACTAAGTGGTCAGTAACACTCGCTAGTTCAGACAGGACTGGACTTTCACAAGCGGTAACAAAATTGCACCTTTTAAGAAAAGTTGAGAAATTTTTACAAAATCCAACCAATAATCTGATAATGAAATCACAAGCTTTCAATAACACCGTCAAGTACAGTTTCCTGTCAATGTTTGGAACATTATATTTACTCCTCTCCCACACTCCCTTTATCCATCCGTCCCTGGGTCTTCTTCCTCTTGGGCACTTGGCCACCTTCATCTCGAGCATTCTCCTAGGAAGCCTTTCCTCTTCAATCCTCTTCACATGTCCACCACCTCAATCTCCCCTTGCAGAGTCCTCCTCTTTCCACACCACTGTCCATCCTGTCACCCAGCCTGTATCCTGCTCTTGTCTCTGTCCTTATCACCAGGTTCCGACGTTACGCATATTTGAGTCTCTACTCCAACCACATTCTGATGCTTTTGTAACACCTCTACTTGCTCCTCTCTCCATTCCCTCGCCTTTCTCCAACTCTAGCTTGTAAACAATTACTTGCTCCTCTCCTCAATTTCCCCCGTATCCTCCACACTTCTGATGCTTTTGTAAAACACCTCTACTTGCCTCACTCATTCCATATTGTACTGCACCCCATTCCTACATCCAACTGCTCCTGCGCTCCTAGTTCCTCCACACCATCAGGTACTATATGTAAGTTAGATCTTAGTGCCCAGACATTTTGTTTGGGTGACCACATTTAAATACCTGCTTAACCACAACATTTTATAACTCCCCCTATCATTAACTACGTTAATTCTAATACCTGATCTATTTTGAATAGCTATGTGTGTTCTACAATACCTTTGTTTTGGTTTACTTATGTTTAGGAATCCCGGTAAACACTTTAACAATTCAAATTTTATCAACGAATAGCGGATTTTTAAGAATACTGAGACTAGAAGCAAAGTTTGTAAATAAATAGTCGGTAAATAATAAAAAAGAGTGTATTTATTTTAACTCTTTGGTAAATGTTCTATAAACTTCAGCTCAGATCTTTACAGCTAAGGTAACTTACGGATCTCTGGACCACATATGACTTAATTAGCTCTAGAGTCTGTGTTTGGAGTTATTCTCCCCTTGGGGAACAATCTGAATAGCAAGATGGTTCAGGTATTTCTGAACCATTGTTGATCTCAGGTAGGTTTTGAGTATTCTCAGGCTTGGAAATGATCTCTCTGCTGTGGAACTTGACACAGGGATCGTCAGGATAAGTTGGACGAACTTCACCAGCGTTGGAAACATGTCCTTCATTTGCGGGTTTTTCTGAAGAGAGTCAACCACAGATGTCACGCTGCCAAGCCTTTCCTTCCTGGTTTTCAAGATAACAATGAGCATATGTGTGAAACCACTCTTTCTCCGTCAATGTCATCTTTAAAATGTTCACTGAACTCCTAAAACTCATTTACCATGCGGTGAGAAAGTGTTTGGAGTTAACCACGAAGTCAATAAGCTTTGACTGGAATCGGGTGCTGATAATATAGCGCTACCAGAATACTCCGGTATAGATAGATAGATAGCAATAAGTTGATATTCAACAGAACCTAACTAGCGCTACCGGAATACTTCGGTATAGAAAGATAGCAATAAGTTGATATTCAACAGAATCACACACGAATACTTGTATAGAAGTACAAGTTGATCACAAAAATTACATCTTCTAGTTTGCACCCGTAAGTTCTTGTGTGCAGTGGACTCTACTACTAGCACTCCTGCTGGTTACTACTTATGCTTCTCTTGGCGGGTTATTTTTAAACTAAACAGTCTTTTCATCCATCATTTAATTTTGGTTTGGTTTTGTCAAAACGCTCTATTTTATGAAAGATCTGTATTTCTTGTACTTTTTATCTTTCACTTTTGGGGAAGCCAGTGCGCCTTGATTTTTTTGTTGGGGGTGACCGGGGGGAGGGGGTGGGCGGCAATAGGCTCGAATCACATAGAGTTGGTGCCTATGTCACTGCAGGGGCTAAATTACGCAATTTCTAACTTCTACAAAATTCCTCCAGTTTGTTTAAGACATGTTTCTTCTAGTTTAATGACTGCAGAAGTTGTCGGTTCACTACAGACCTGTTTATTTATTTATTTACCCCGCTGCCCCCTAGGCGTGCTACTGTCACCCCTCCCTAGGTGTGACATATATATTCCAAGCTTTTATTTCAAATGTAGACAAGGAAGTAAACATTGCTCTCCTCATGTATAGCTCATTGCTATTAATTTAAATGTTTGTTTTCCTCTGAAGCACTACAAGTGTCTTGACTCTGAGCTATGGTCTGGTTACAGCAAAGTGTGAATCCTGCCAAGGATGGATACCATGCCAGGCTGCTCTTACGACTCTCTCAAGGATCTCAACACAAGGATATCACATTCCCACAGCAAGAAGGTGATCAAGCACGCCCTGCGCCAACAGGCCAAGCGGCGGCGCAACAGTACCACCATCGCCAGCTCTGGGGCTTTGCCCCGTATTGTGGTCACCAGTCTTCCTCCGCAAATAGAAGGTACACCTGAAACACCCTCCCATCTCTAGGTGCTCTCTACCATGGCAGGTTCTTCTGATTCTAGTAGAGCATAAACCAGTGGGAAGATTGCCAGGGGCTGAATGTTGGTTGTAGAGTCGTGGTTGGATACTGTTCATATGGTTAGAATTATACCACAACTGTTTCTCATTGTTCCAGCCCCAACGAAAGCGTCCACAATGCGCGAGGTGTTGGCGTCATTGCCTGGGTTTAGCGTGAAGCCAAGGAGGCGCTCGAGCAAGAAGCTCTCTGCCGCGGCTCAGCTAGAGCAGACCAAGGAAGGTTGTATTGACCTGGAGACTCCAGACAGTATTCTGGTTAACACTAACCTCCGAGCGTTCCTCAACAAACACACATTCTCCAGTCTACCGTCTCTTTACCAGTACAAGCTAATACAACTGCTACCGGGGGTGGATCGGCAGAGCGCCACGCACGCCGACGCGGCCATTAGGTACCATACTCAGCTTTGGTTGTTGTCATGTATTTTGCTTGATATACTATATCCAAGAGCAATTGTTTGAAAAAACAAATTTAACTGCCATCTAAGAAATAAGAAATTACAATTGAGCCGTCTAAAGGCTGAAAACCAATGAAATAATGATTTGTTCATTTGTAGTGATTGCTCTTGTCACTACATGCTTTAATTTCACATGTCAAATAATACATGATAGACAGCACCATTGCTGGTACAGGAGGATGTTTGGAGTTGGAGTGATGGTACACGTGAGGATGTTGGAGTGTGAATTGGGTACGTACGTGAGGATGTTGGAGTGATGGTACGTGAGGATGTTGGAGTGATGGTACAGTGAGGATGTTGGAGTGATGGTACAGTGAGGATGTTGGAGTGTAGAGTGAGATGTGAGGAGTGTGGATGTGATGGTACAGTGAGGATGGAGTTGGATGGATGAGTGGTACAGTGAGGATGTTGGAGTGATGGTACAGTGAGGATGTTGGAGTGATGGTACAGTGAGGATGTTGGAGTGATGGTACAGTGAGGATGTGGTGGAGTGAGTGGGTGAGGCAGTGAGGATGTTGGAGTGATGGTACAGTGAGGATGTTGAGTGTTGGTACAGTGAGGATGTTGGAGTGTCGGTACAGTGAGGATGTTGGAGTGTCGGTACAGTGAGGATGTTGGAATGATGGTACAGTGAGGATGTTGGAGTGACGGTACAGTGAGGATGTTGGAGTGCGGTACAGTGAGGATTGGAGTATGGTACAGTGAGATGTGATGATGTACAGTGAGGATGTTGGAGTGATGGTACAGTGAGGATGTTGGAATGATGGTACAGTGAGGATGTTGGAATGAGATACAGTGAGGATGTTGGAGTGACGGTACAGTGAGGATGTTGGAGTGATGGTACGTGAGGATGTTGGGAAATGAATGGATACACGTGAGGATGTTGGAGTGACGGTACAGTGAGGATTGTTGGAGTGATGGTGCAGTGAGGATGTTGAGTGTTGGTACAGTGAGGATGTTGGTTGTCTTCTTGATTGTTGCAACAAATATTGTGTCTTGCTGCTAGACTGAGTGGTTCGGGCCTGAACAATGAGTTCTTTGCGCGGCGTGTCACGAGTGGCGCGAGAGGCTGGCAGAGGGCGAGTTCACGCCAGAGAACCAGCAGAAACTCAAGGCTGAGGCAGAGAAGGAGATGAGTCGTTTGGACCCTTGGAAGGTGAGTCACCAACACAACCACCACAGCCCAGACACTCCATTTACCACATAACTCAATGCTAGTATGGAGGAACTATTTCTACACACATTTAGGAATGGCAGTAAAACAACGCCACAAGTGTTTTCTTTCTATGGTTCGCAGCTTAGATGTGCATTTTTAAGAAGAATATGTTTAGGCTAATTCCTTGAATCCTTGAGGAGATTCAAGAATTTAAGAAAATTTTAGATTCAAGAGTCAAATATTTTTTTTTTCAATTTTAATTAGTTTTTTAGCTTAATTCTGCCTATTGATTGTTCAGAACAAATTATAATTATAGGATGAACTCAACAACCAGACTCCAGACCAGTAATTTAACACTTAACTGAACGTATGAATGTTATAGTAATGAATTATAAGAAATAATGTTAACATTTGGTTAATATTTCTATTTTATATTATTATATTTATATCTCCTCTTAGGTTCATAATTATTCCAAGATTCAAATTTGTAAAATAGTAGATTTGACCCAACTCTAGTTAAGACCCACATTTACTTATGTTTGTCAAAATAAAGAAAAAAATGTACATTTAATCATCACAAAATGAAAACTAGTGATCTTTGAGATGAATAATATTTGTATGATCCGTGTTCTATTTACCCTTTGTGTTGATTACAGCTAAAACACTTTGAGCCCATCTGGGGCGATAAATCGGGCCCTCCGCCAGACCACGCCCCTTTCTTGTTGACAGGCCCCCGCTCAAGACCACCATCAAGCTGCGACAAGCCCCCTCCAGACACCCCTCCAAACCTGTCCCACGGCGCCTCAGGACTGTCGGCGCAGTCACTCGAGCTATCACCAGTACAGGGAGGAGGTAGCGGGCGCGGCGCGGAGAAGCGGGGCGTTTGATGATCTGGACGACGAGTGCCACAAGAAGCTCAAAGTGGCGCAAGGTACTCTCCCTAGTCTGGGGGTAATAAGGGTACAAGCATAAAATACCTGAATCCTGAAGGTGGTTGCAGATTCACGATTAATTTATTTATCTCTTATGATATTTACTAGACATTTAGACAAACCTAACAACCCCACCCCAGGCCTGTAATTTAACTCTTTACTGGATACATGTACTTTTAAATACTGTATTATTAGCAAAGGATGTAAACATTTAGTTATTATTTTTATTTTCTACTCATCATCACATCATCACCACCAACTATTTCCAGCCTGTGGCCGGGTCAGTTTAGTAAAATGCCTCCATCTTTCACCTCTCCTCCCATCTCTTTCTTGGTCTCCCTTGCGGTATTTCTCTTACATACTTCATTTCAAACATTTTCTTTGGCATCCTCTTCCTCTCCGTCCTCAGTAACAGTAAGGCTGTTTTAAGAAAATGTGAGGCACCACCCCTTTGTACGGCAGTTTTTCAGTTTTAGCACAAAGCCATTTTAATATATTAATACGTACGCGATACGTAGCCTATGTTACTTAATAATTTCTCATGTTTTATGGAATATTGACCAACCCATTAAATTACTGTACTTTATTAAATGAAAACAAATTAAGTTAGCAAAAGTGAATTCCTCTTTATACCATTGCACTGTTAGTTTTCTGTGGACCGATGTGGTAGCACAATGGTGGCGTATTCTACTTTACTGCAGCACATTACTTGAATAACGTAAATCTTAAATTACATAAAGTTAGGATTTTCAGGAATCTGGAATAGAATCCTGTCGCTAAGCGAATACTTATTGCTGTTAATTATCTGTGACACTAATTGATGCAAAATTTAGAGTAAAAACTATAGTTGAATTTAATTATTCTGGGGGGAAATGTGGCCCCCTGAATGTGAGGCCCGGGGCAATTGCTCCCCCCCCTTTGCTCCCCAGATGCGACCTTACATCTCAGTTTTGCTTCCTCTACTATCTCATGTACTCCCTGTACTCCTACTTTTTCCCGGATAACTTCAATCCTAATCCTGTTTCTGCTCGTGACAGCTAACATGCTCCTCACAAACTTCATTCTTATCACCTGCTTACCGTAGTCTCTCTTACATTGAATGTCCTTGTTTCTGCTGCATGTGTAACAATAGGTACAAAGTACACCCTGTACAATACTTCCTTACACTCCTCTTCTCCCTAGCAGGTCTCTTACACACCTATAGAACAACTCTCCATAGCAGGCCTCTTACACACCTATAGAACAACTCTCCATAGCAGGTCTCTTACACACTATAGCAGCCTAACACTACACTCCTAGCTAGGTCACTCTCCATAGCAGGTCTCTTAGCAGTCACTACCACCTATAGAACAACTCTCCCTAGCAGGTCTCTTACACACCTATAGAACAACTCTCTGTCTTAACACAACTCCTGTTATTCTTAATTTTAGTACAGTGGCACACCAGCGTTATCCCCCTATAATTTGTACACCTCTTCTTGTCTCTGGTACCTTGTTCTCCCTCCAAACCACTCTCAGCTCCCTGTGTGACCATTGTATACCTGCTTCACCTGCAACTATTATCATTTCCTTCAGTTCGTCTACACCCAGTGTTTTTCCTTGTTTCATCCTCTTTAATGCGTCCTCCAACCCTTTCTTTGTGGAACCTCTTTCCTCCTCTTCTGCTCTTTCTTTCTGCTCCTCTGTTTCACTCTCATCCCAATCCTCTTCCGGGTTGAATATAGTTTCAAATATCTCATCCATAGTTCCTTTTCTCCCTCCTGTCTTTAGTGTTTTTTTTTCTTCATCCATACTTCTAACTTCTTGTCTTTTTATCTTCTTTTTTATTACCTGACTAGACAGCACCTTACTTCTACGTCCCATTCTAGCATTTGTCTAGTTTTGAATCCATTCATTTCTGGCTTCTCTTACCACTCGATTCGCTCTTTACCCTGTTTTCCCTCATTCCTATTTTTAAAACTCCTTTTGAATGCTTTATCCTTCTCCACTGCTTCCTTCGCCCTGTTGTTCTACCAGGATGTCTTCTTCCACTTCCTCTTATTACTTGTCCTCCCACCTTTCCCATTCCACCTCTACACTTTGCGGCTCATCCTTGGGTAAGTACAGCTCACTTACTTTCTACTACTCCACTGTATTTATATCTTTTGTTTCTTCTTCTTTCCAAAGATCTGCTATTTCAAGACTAATGATTTGTAGATAAAATAAAGTTTTGGATTTGTAAAATAGTGGATTTGACCCAACTCTAATGTTAATGTTTCGGAATATTAAAATAATATTCAACGCTTCAAGTACAAATAGTTCTTCGTTCCAATCCAATCGCAAAAGTCAAACTATTGAGTAATTTAGCTTTTAATAATAGACAAACATTACTCTGTTATTTACTCTATCCAACAATTTTATAATGTTATTCCTTCTAGTACACCCAAAATTACCTGAACCCAACAAAACTTCTACTTCTTCCAACATATTAAAAGGTTGTTTGAAACAACGCTTCAACACCTTCAGTAGTAAGAACATATCCAAGGTCACTTTTACTGCAACACGCCCAACTTCAATGAACAATCGCTGTATTGATACCAACCAGTTCCTTCCCATGGACTTTGACTTCCTACGACACCTCCAGAGTACTCGGAGCATTATTTACAACAATGGGAACTGGCACATCAACGACCATCCTTGGTTCAAACCTGGGATAGAATGTTTTCAGCTATATATATAGGATGGGGCAGAAAGTGTTGACACATTTAATAACACAATAGTTTTATTTTTTTAAACTATTAAATGCTTCAAATATAACTTAAAACAAAAACAAAAGATTCACCATTTTCTACATGCCCTTGAAGTATTCATTAGTAAAAAGTCCTTAAGATGGCCATCATTATATGCATAGTATTGTTGTGTGCGCTTCTCAAAACTTGACACAACTTTGTGCAATGTTGCTTCAACCATCTATATTGGGAAACCATGAAATCCAAGGAAGTGCAAGCAACTTCCCTTCACCCTGTAAAAGTGTGAGTGTGGTGTGTTCCATCTTTTGGCATCTCGGGGACCGACTTGTTGGAAAATGAACCTTATAAGGCAGTAACAATAACATCTGATCAGTACCGCCACATGCTGGAAAGCTTTCTGACTCCTGACCTGCAACTTAAGGGCACGAATAACAACCTGTGGTTCCAACAAGCTGAAGTACATCAATGGAGGTGCTTCACAAAATGTTTCATGGTTGAGAGATTGCCTGGCCACCACACCCCCCAGACTAACAGCTCTGACTTCTTCTTTTTGTGGGGCATTTTAAAGAGTCTTGTTCACATAACTTGCCCAAGGACAATTTATGGATACTTAAAAGAATTATATTTGGAAGAAGGAAAGGTAGATAGAAACTAGAGATGTCACAATACCTGTTCTTCTCGATTCCGATTCGCAAGTTCAACCTCGATTATATGATTCCGATTCTTGAATATTTCCTTTTTCTTTATTTTTCCAAGCACTATATACATAAAAAATCTAATGTGCCTGACACACTACTCCCCCTCAATATGAAACTGGGACTCCATTACAACACATGTGGTTTGAAACTTTAATCTCACAACCTAATAGATATTACTAAACACACTAAAAGTCTTCAAAACTAAAAATTCAAATAAACTCAAAATTAATTCAATAAATTGCGGATTTTTTAACGGAAAGAACATATTTCACACGTTACAAATATTTCAAGTCGTCCACCATAACTGATCCTACGCACGTTAGCTCGCCAGAAATTAGAGATTAAGTTTTGGCAACGATATATCGATAATCTATTGAATTAAATTAAATATAATGTTTTGTTGCACCATTTTTATTAACTATGTCGATTTTTGTTTTATTTTTATTAAACTTGTTTTATTCAAAGAGCTAAATAAAATGTTAAAAATTGAAAAGCGACAAATAATATAATTACAGGAGAGCGGCCTTTTTAATTTGATAGGAATATTTTAGCTTTCGATGTACATGTTCTTATATATCAATTAATGATAGATATATCGATATATAACGAAAAGTGTCATCCTTAGTCTACATATTATATATTAATTGTTTGTTTAGAATCGATTCATATATTCTGACAGTCTCACTTAACTTTTACTTAAAAAAAAAGCGTGTCAAAGTTGTTGGCCTGATACTGTCATAATGTCAGGTCGTATTATATTCGGGATCGTACTATATTCAGGCCATTACGATATATTTACAATTTTCCGGCATTTAAGTGACACAGCAACCAAACTAATATGAGGAATAGTCGATTATTACCTATTCCGAATGTTGCCGTTTTGTTTAGCTGCCAGTTTTATTGAAAGCTAAGAATTGAGTAGCGAGGATTGTAATATTAATATCGATTCTCAAGTCTTTCAATACCAGTAAGAATCAAGGGTATCAAGGAATTGAGTTTGATAGCTCTAATAGAAACATATAAAAGAAACAAACAAAATATGGCTTTTACAGTGAAATGAACACAGTTTACGCTTTACACTGCTGCCACTGGACAAGGAGGTAATGGGTGCAGTGTGAAGTGTGAACTATGTTCTTCTTTTCATTGTATTTGTCCCCTTTTATATGTTTCCATCCACCTTTCCTGTACCTTCTTACTTGACGAGAGAAGTGTGTTTGTTCTTATCTAGACCTAACTTAACTCTCCTTTCAGGTTGTCTTCCTTCACTATCACTTACTATTTATCATCTAAAATTATTCTGAAGTGTCATTCTTTATAATTTCTTGTTCCCATCTCGATCTCGATATTTTTACCCATTTCCCGTCCCGCAGTAAAAATGTCATTCTTGTCCATCTCTAGCTAACATAAATATAATTTTTAATTGAATTCAATAAAAAAAATAAGGTCGATAGATCAAGTTAAATAATGGTTCAATGATAACTTCTTTAAAAATATAAATTATTCAAATGATTGACTTTTAGATTTGAATTTAAAATTAAATTCAAATATGGAATTTTTGATATGAAATTTTCAAATTCGATACGAATCTTACAACAACAAAATTTCCTTATAAATTGGATTTGAATCCTAACAAATTAAGATTTGTATTAAAAATTTCAAATCTTATATCCATGCAAACTTAATATAACTTTTTCTATAGTCACTTTTGAATTAGTAAAATATTTTAATTATTGTTGTTGTTGTTGTTTCCAGAGTCCAGTGTATGTGCGCAAGTGGAAAGTGGTGAGGAGAGAGTTATTGAAATACCTGACGGTCAAGGTGAGTGCTTGGACGGTGAATTGCGGTCTGCGGCTTCGCAGGAGGACAATAATAATGTGGAGTTGGCTTTCGAGTGCATCGATAAACCAGCGTCGATCCCCGACTGTGGGCCAGAGGATGTCTCGGAAGACTTGTGTCATAGGTCCGAGGACGAGGTTACGACTTATACCGGTGCAGTGTGTGTTGACGAGCAGGCGAGTGTAAAGACCGATGCGCCGGCGGTAGAAGACGAGCCGGGTAGAGTGCATGATGTGGAAGTGATCGAAGTGATAACTAAAGAAGATAACGACGAAGAAATGGACGGATGTGAACTAACAGCGGAGAACTATTATGTAACCGCAGCCTCTGACGTTTCGGAACAATGCCAAGACTATAACGAGACTCAAGACTATAACGAGGCTTTTCAGGGCGAGTCTGACTGTTATGTTGAGATAAGTGATTGTGTCGCCGATAAACAGTGTAATGACGAACCTAATGTAGAAACCATTGTTGACAACAATATTCAAGATTTGGTCGTCACAGAAGTAGAATTCAAAGATGACTGCTACGCTTATAACTGTGTCGAAAAGGAAGAGGAGGAAGTGAGCCTGGTGAAGGATCCTTCAAATGAGAGGAGGGAGGAAGAGCTTAGTGAGGCTATTAGCCCTGCCAAGATGGACGTGGGGACAAGCTACGAACAGGAACAAGATGATCTGAATGTCAGCTTCAAGAGCGAAGGGACCGACCCAGACCACATGGCGTACGAACCGAACGTGGAGCACAAAGACGATGTTATTCACGAGAGTGCAATACTGACTACAACACAGTTCCTCCTAGAAGAGGACGAATGCAAGTTAGAGACGGAGGAGGATCCTCTAAAGCAAGTGGACGAGGATGACTACGAGGTGGTAGATGAAGGGGACGACTATGACGAGCCGTTATATGTCCCCGGGGACACCTGGGACACAGCAGACTCAGACAAGCTGCCGGGGGAGCATGTCGACGTTGAGGTGATTCCGATGCAAGAGGAACTAGAAGTGCGGCTGGAAGAAGGGACGTTCCCCGTAGCAGAGGAGGCCTCTCCATGGACTGGCCGTACACTGTCAAGATGAGCCCCGAGGGGGGTTCAGGGCTGACACTGAATGAAGAAGAGAACAAGACAACGTCTCAAGCTCAGTATCCAGAGTACTCTACTAGCCAGGGTGTGAAGCTGGAGCTGGAAGGTTGGTACATGGGCTGTGCAAAACACTTTAATTAAGTTTTAGTAGTTTTTTATGTACTTGGAATTCTTGATTTATCTTTAAAATTACAACTTTAATTGATTTGATCCTTTTCATTATTATTTTATTTATTTCATAGTAAATGGAGTCCCTCGCTATTTTTTTTGTTTGATTAAAAATATAATAACTTCTACAACTGTATTAAATTTATTTAAACATCTGAATTTGTGGGACTATAACATTTTTCACAAAAATAAATTCTAAAAAAATCAAATATATAATATATATATATATATGTTATATAGGGCACCCACGACAGGAGAAGGGGTATATGGCAGCCAGGAAAAGTTACCATATAATTATTGGTCAAACCATATGTTGGATTGTTGGTACTTTTGCAATCAGAACATTCACACAAACAATTTTTTTTAAAATTATCAACTGTTTTTACATTATTGAAACATGAACTTATAAAAATAACAGTTTGGGGGTTTTTTTTTTTTTAAAAGCGGTGTCTGTGGTTCATTTAAAAATGTTTTTAAACAAGAGTTTCTAAAATGTGGCATACTCTTTGAAATAAGCTGGCGAACCGGCCGGAACAAGGGCGGGGGATGACTTCATTCAAACCGTCCTCAAACGTGTTCACGCAATGTTTACAATTGTTTTACTTTGAAACATATTTTGTATTGCTCTCTCTCTTTCTGAGTTATAAAAGACAATTATTTTGTCGGCCATTTATAACAAGATAAAAGTGTGGAGTATAAAGCTTTTTTATTTATTATTTATTGCATTATAATCTTTTTACCACAATCACAAAACAAAAAAAAAATAGTCTTATTAATATTTGGTTCTTTAAATGAATTATGAAAACTCCAAAGTAATCCTTAGGGAAGTATTATTGGACTGTTTGATACAACTTTTTATTGATAATATAGAACTAGTAAACAAATAAAAATCATTTCTCATTAGGTTGACATTAGTCACTGTCAGTCAATGTTTGGCAGCTGTCACAATCCCTTCTTTTAATGACATTGATTTTTCCGTCTTCTTTAATATTTAAAATCATATTTTAACAAATATTTTAATTTATCTTATTTTCAGTTATTTTAAATTAAATTCATCTTTTCTAAACGACAGTCGTGTTTCTATTTTTCTTTCTTTTAGCTACACTCGTCAGAAGCGTGGTTTTATTTCTGGGTTGTATTAGGCAGCATTTAAGAGCAGGCACATAGTTAAGCCATGCCTATTTTTAGTTTTCACGATCAGATAGAATAACCCCATTAGTAGTTGGAAAGAAATCAAGTAGTGACCTGGGTTTGAGAGTACAAAACTATGAGGAATACAGACCAAGCTTTGAAAGACAGCATTGTTTTAGAACTAATTTTACCTGCTGAATCGTCATTTGGAACAGACATGTTTTGAACTATCGTTATAAAATGTATATTATCAACATGTGATACAAGTGATTTTCTTTAATAAATACAATTCTATTCACAACGCAGTTCAATATGACATAGCTAAAAGACGATCGACGAGAGTTTTCCAGATGACACCCTTACGTAAGATAAGAACCGAGGATGGCGAACGGCTCGCAACAAAAGGAGCCCAACCTGTGGTTCGTTACATCTTGTCATGGATGCCCTAAATGTTGGTGTTATGGTTTAGAACAAACACAATATGACTGTTACAGCATTGTAAAAGCAGTTTGTGTTTGTTCTTTGAGGTTTTCCTAATAGAGATCAAATTTAACTTGACATATTCCTTGTAAAAATATTACTCAATCTTGAACAAAAATTTAAGGTTTTCTTTCAAACTCTGCTCAAAGTGAAAATCACCTTCTCTCACACCACTAACATATCTTTGTGTAGGTGAGAATTGTCATGTTGGAAACCATGGTTTGTGGGAAATAACATGATTGGATCTCATAAAATAGAAAGTTGTTTTTTCGAGGACCGCATCTTACTACCAATTTGAGTTACTAACTCTACTAACTACGCTAAATGGGCTAGGGATGAGGCAGGTTGGATTTAGAGGAAGTGTACCTGCATTTGTTTGCAGAGAGAGTGGGAAACCATTTTTAGGGAAACCACCCTCAGTTTGAGTAACTTTAATTTACAAATTTTTAATATCTAAATCCAACTTTTCATTTTAAAAAATCCAAAGATTTGATCCACCATAAATCAGGGTCTCGATTTAAATTATATTTCTAGATTTGTTATATTTTTACTTAAAATGATGAAAATATTGTATATTCTTAATTTGACCTGCTCAGTATTTTCAATTCGATCAAACAAGATTAACACACGATCTCTGGGGTGAATATTGACCCTCACTAAGCTTGGATTAGTGATTTGTACAGAACCTGTCCCACACCTCGCAGCAAGGTCTGTCATTCCTGCTACCAGTGCAATTTATGTTTGATTTTATTACAGATTTTTTCTATTTATTTTTGAAAATTTTACTGCTAATTCAGTGGGTTGGACTAAATGTGTAAAAGAAAATAGAAGCAAAAAAAGCACAGCATCTGTCAAGGCATAGGAAACCATTAATTCTCTTCACACCCGCATAGTCCAAGGCTGCTACTCTTGCAGTAGACTAGACTGTCGATAATGGGGAGATCATTGTTCAAATCTTGGTCGGGTGTACTGAGGGTGGATTTTCCTAAAAGGTTCTTCATGCAATATGTGGGTACTCTTCCAATAAATATAACCTCACTAGTCTCTAAAACCATTAGTATAATTAGTAAATAAGCTTATAGGACTCAAACGAGTATTAAGACGTGGTGCTAATATATATAGTCATACATGTCTTGTTCCAGTGACTCTCACGCCCGAGGCAGTGTCGGGCGCAGAGAGCCTGGTGACCAGCACGGTTGGAGGAGGCCCCTATTCTTCCACCCCGCCCACGGTGTCCAAGGCGAGTGCGGTGGCGGTGATCCCCCCGACGACCATTGTCTGCCTTCCCTCGGCGGTGTCAGCCCCCAGCCTGCTGCACCGACAGAGCCCGCCGATGGCGAGCAATGTGGTGAGCGCCGCCGGTATGGCCAAGACCGCTGTGGTGGCGAGCTCGAGTGCGGTGCCGTATCTGGCTGTGAATAGCACCACTCCTATTCGGGCACTACCGGCGCAGATGCCTAAAAGTCAAGCCAAACCCAAATCTGCCAGAGATAATCCTCAGGTCAACCATATTAATTTTATTCCGATGCAAAGCTTTTTCCGTGTGTAGTTTTAACACACACGTTCGTTTGTAATTGAAACTATTTAGTTAAAATGGCAGTTGATGATCTTTATTTGTGCATTTTTGCTGGTCTGTATTTGGTACGGTCGATCGTTTCCATTTGCAATCTTCCCCATACAAATATCATTCATTTTTTAAATTTTTTTTACTCATATTTATCAACATAATTTTAGTAAATATTTTGTATATTTGACTGAGAGTAAAATGTATGTAAGTGTTTTCATTAAAGTGTATATTCTTATTTTAATTCCATCTCCCACATCTCCCCTTGAAATCAAATTGCCAGAGGGGTTGGTTTTATGAAAATTGAATCATTTGTTACTCTAAACTCGCTTCATAGACCAAAATAATGTTTTTATATTTGGAATTATAGAAGAAGAATGACTCGCTAATCTGCAATAACACTAACAACTATGCTCAAGAAGAATGTTCAACAATTCTTGAACTGTATCAAATTTTATCTCGCACTCGATAACCTAACCAATAAAAATATTTATTGAAGATGATGTTTTAAGATTCAAAGATTTGAATAATGTTTGTATTTTATAACGTATAAAGATAACATAGAACTTATCAATGGACTTTGTCAGTTTAATTTTAGGACAAACTCAAACCACACCCCAGATCATTAATGTATCGTCTTTATAAAGAAGACTATCCAACTTGGGTCCCTAGAATGTGTGTACCCCGGCAACTCCTGAACTAAGGAAACATTCGTATTGCAGTTTGTTCTAAGCTCGAGGCTGAGGAGCTGTACTAATTTATAAGTATAGTATTTTTGCAAATATAGTCTGACTTGGTTATAGCATGAAACATTTAGTGCTGCTAATTACATCTCCATGAAACATGCCTGGCCTGCGTCAACGGAATGTCTGGCATGATTGCCCCACACGAGGGGAGCCACTTAACCTGCGTGTCAAACAAGTGTCCTTGGGTATTTTAACTTCTCAATTCCCTCGGAGAATGTATCGAAAGAGCTTCAGTTAAAAATGGTCTTTGAAAGCAGAAATAATGGGAGAGGGTACAAACAGAAATATTAAATGTGGAGAAAAACTCGAGTGTGATAAGACAAATTGAGAACGTAAAGAAGAAAGATGATGTGTGTCGATAATTAATTTAGCTAATATCACAATTCAAACCTTGGAAAAAAAAGATAGAATTGTTGAGTGTTTTTGAAAAAAAAATTGTATCACAAATTAAATATTACGGAAGCCAGAATGAAATGACGTGAACGAAGCGTTGTTCAAATGGTTTGAACAAATAAGAAGTAACGTGTGGCCAAGGCTGATAAACTCTTGAATATCGAAGACTGTGTGTGCTCAACTGGCTGGAATACTTTGTGCACACAACTGGTTGAAAGACTTTGTACGCTCAACTGGTTGGAAGACTTTGTATGCACAACTGGCTGGAATTCTTTGTGCACACAACTGGTTGGAAAACTTTGTACGCTCAACTGGCTGGAATACTTTGTGCACACAACTGGTTGAAAGACTTTGTACGCTCAACTGGCTGGAATACTTTGTGCACACAACTGGTTGAAAGACTTTGTACGCTCAACTGGCTGGAATACTTTGTGCACACAACTAGTTGTAATACTTTTGCACACAACTGGTTGTAATACTTTGTGCACACAACTGGCTGGAATACTTTGTGCACACAACTGGTTGTAATACTTTGTGCACACAACTGGTTGTAATACTTTGTGCACACAACTGGCTGGAATACTTTGTGCACACAACTGGTTGAAAGACTTTGTACACATCAACTGGCTGGAATACTTTGTGCACACAACTGGTTGTAATACTTTATGCGACACAACTGGCTGGAATACTTTGTGCACACAACTGGTTGAAAGACTTTGTACGCTCAACTGGCTGGAATACTTTGTGCACACAACTATGCGTGAATACTTTGTGCACACAAACTGGTTGAAAGACTTTGTACGCTCAACTGGCTGGAAGGCTTTATTCGCACAACTGGTTGGATGGATAATTTCAGGTTTCGTCACATTTCTTGTGGGAAAGTAATTGGCAAACCAAGGACTGTGAACTGTGAGCACACAACAGAGTGGGTTAGTAAAGTGTGACCCAAAGTTTATTAAGGATACTCTGATATTTTAACGTTAACGAAACAGGTATTTTGTTCAGACAACATATTTACATTTAAAGGAGGAAAATATGCAGTTGGTTTAACCACTGGTTCTGTGTTTGCTAACACCAATGGAACAAAAGAGAAAACATTATTTGTTATTGGGAACTCATGAATTATATTTCTAGAATGTAAAATGTCTGCTGGTACAGAGCCAATAAAATATCGCGGATGACCTTCGATCTCTTGAGGTGTGGCTTTGGAACAAACTACTGCACAACATTAACACTCTACATATGAAACAGGGAAGAAGGAAGGGAACAAAAACAAACTATTGTGAAAAGATGAACCAAGTTCACACTCTACACTGCTACCACTTGACGACAAGGAAGCTGTTTAAAACCGCGCAAGCGCTAATCATTCCTAAATAGAATCGAAACAAAAAGGAAAGAAAGGAACTTGGTAAAGAATGAAAGGACACTTAGATAAGAATATGTAAAGAATCAAATGACAAGAACAAACACAGGAAGTGGGCATTGTATGTGAGTTATAATGTGTGTATTGCAACCTATAGACCCAGGAGTAAATTGATATCGTTGAGAATGGTTGAATGTATGGACAAGAGGCACGAGTATATAGTAACTGCTGCACCGCGTGTCAACCCAAGAGTTGCTGTAACTACAGGTGCAAACATGGCTGCTCCTGCTAATGACAATTACCCGCATCTCGGCACAGACATTGGCGTCCTTACAAGCAAAGGATATGACATGGCTGTAAAAAGAGACGAGATGAAAGATTACTAACCAGAAACTGAAGCGACAATTTCTACTTTTAGCTGAGACTCTTAAAACCATGACATCGATTTTATGAAGAGAACAAAAATTATTTCTAAAATTGTGAAAATCGAGGATGGGTTTCAAGAAGCAGTATTTAACAAAACAAAATGAAAGAACAAAGTTGATTGCTTCATTTAATATTTGTAAGATTATACTTTTATTATTGCATGTATCTTTCGATATCACTTTAATTTCCATAAATTTCTTTGAAGTTATCTTTAAAAACAAGATTTATTTTACATTAAAAGTAAATGTCAGTACTTTGCAAAATGGTCCCATGCAGTTCTTCTTTAAATCTAATTTGATCCCTTCATCTCTTAGTATGACATTATTGTCCTAGTTGTGAGTTCCAAGTCTGTACAACCAGTGGTACATTGTACTAGTGGTGAGTTCCAAGTCTGTACAACCAGTGGTACATTGTACTAGTGGTGAGTTCCAAGTCTGTACAACCAGTGGTACGCTGTACTAGTGGTGAGTTCCAAGCTTATACAACCAGTGGTACATTGTCCTAGTGGTGAGTTCCAAGTCTGTACAACCAGTGGTACATTGTACTAGTGGTGAGTTCCAAGTCTGTACAACCAGTGGTACGCTGTACTAGTGGTGAGTTCCAAGCTTATACAACCAGTGGTACATTGTCCTAGTGGTGAGTTCCAAGTCTGTACAACCAGTGGTACATTGTACTAGTGGTGAGTTCCAAGTCTGTACAACCAGTGGTACATTGTACTAGTGGTGAGTTCCAAGTCTGTACAACCAGTGGTACATTGTCCTAGTGGTAAGTTACAAGTCTGTACAACCAGTGGTACATTGTCCTAGTGGTGAGTTCCAAGTCTGTACAACCAGTGGTACGCTGTACTAGTGGTGAGTTCCAAGCTTATACAACCAGTGGTACATTGTCCTAGTGGTGAGTTCCAAGTCTGTACAACCAGTGGTACATTGTACTAGTGGTGAGTTCCAAGTCTGTACAACCAGTGGTACGCTGTACTAGTGGTGAGTTCCAAGTATTACAAAGTAAATGTCAGTACTATTGCAAAATGGGTCCATGAGTTCTTAAATCATGATTCACCTAGTGACATTGTCCTAGTGGTGAGTTCCAAGTCTGTACAACCAGTGGTACATTGTACTAGTGGTGAGTTCCAAGCTTGTACAACCAGTGGTACATGTCTAGTGGGAGTTCCACTTATACAAATGTACTGTACCAGTGGTGAGTTCCAAGCTGTACAACCAGTGGTACGCTGTACTAGTGGTGAGTTCCAAGCTGTTACAACCAGTGGTACACTGTACTAGTGGTGAGTTCCAAGTCTGTACAACCAGTACATGCTAGTGGTCAAGTTACACCATGATTACTAGTGGTGAGTTCCAAGTCTGTACAACCAGTGGTACACTGTACTAGTGGGAGTTCCAAGTCTGTACAACCAGTGGTACACTGTACTAGTGGGGAGTTCCAAGTCTGTACAACCAGTGGTACACTGTACATGTTACTAGTGGTGAGTCAAGTAGTAACACGTCAGTTGTACAACAGTCAATTGAACACTAAAACTACTACAATCGAATATGGACAGATCGAATCCTCCGGTTTCCAGGTGTCCACTGGCGCAACAAACCGTAATTCACGCTCAGCGGCGAGCAAGCCGCCACCTGGCGCCGTTAACCTGGAGCGCAGTTACCAGATCTGTCAGGCGGTTATCCAAAACAGCCCCAACAGGGACCAGCTGAGGTGCCAGCTGAAGCCTCCCCCGTCTCTTCTTACCCCGGGACCCTCCAAACGCCTGGAGGGGCGACCCACACAGTACGGCGTGGTGACCTCATCTCGGGGCGGGAGTGCCAAACCGTTCACGCCACCACTGGGAGGTGTTCGGCCGGGCGGTTTCCACCAGAGACAACCCTCGCCGCCGGTGGTTGTGAGACATATGTTCACGTCTCAGCAAGGGATACCTGTGACCATGGCGGTGCTGCCCCAGGCGCCACCAACCACAGAGGTGAGATACCGCACAACTGCCAGGCTTTAGGTCAGGGTTTGAATCATGTGCTCTTACATCCCTCTCATTGTAATTATCTTGTCCTGTTCTTAGCTGTTTTATTTGATTGTTTCTTTATATTTGTTCAATGTTACCTCACTTTCTTTTTTAATCTTTTCTTTACTAACTGGTTTTTTACTTACATTGCTCTCCCTTCTTATTTTAATAATTACCCTCTTGAATGGTCGTATGGTCTAAGGCGTCACTCTCGCAATAGACTGGACTATTGGTAACAGGGAGATGGTGGTTCGAATCTTGGTCAGGTATCCCTAGGGCAGTTTTTCTGCTCTACCCTTAAGCAAATGTGGGTACACATATTTGATCATATGTAAAACATGTCAAGGGAGTGAGAAAGACAAGAATACAAGCTCTATCTTTCTTCTGACAACACAAATGTAATAAAGAGGGCAGTTGACCCAAAATGTCGGATAAACAGGATATTAGGATATTATCCCACACCCTTGTTAATCCTGACGGCTACTAACAAGTAGACTGGACCTTATTGGTTGCTGTTTATCCTGCTATTTTAATGCAAACAAGTATCTTTACGGAATACTTGCGGATGTACAAGCACACAATCAAATAATAAACTCAACATTTCTTGAAACATGTTTCCATTCTTTCGAGTTCAGCTTAACGGTAGATTTGTGTTGTTCTCCCTTATAAATAATCCAGGAGGATTAGGATTACAAAGTAGCTTGAAGCATAAAACTTAATAATTATAAAGGTCATTATAGTATTTTTACGGAAGTCTATATAGTTACACAATTAGAACTAAAAAAAATTATTAATTTATGGTATGATTCACACAATTTCATTAACGTCCTAATATAAGGAGAAAGAGAGGCTGAAAAATAACTCTCTCATTGCAGTCAAACGATATTGAACCAAGGCCAAACGAGATTGAAACAAACTTTACTATTTGACTAGAAAAAACTATAGTTCTAAAACAGCTAGTTAATATCTAATACATATGCAGAAAAACATTTATTTGTATTCATTAAAAAACACAGTTTAATCTATTGATACATCTTTTTTGAGAAACTGCTTGGAACTTGTATTTTTGTATCAATTATTGTACATTAGTTATGCAACATAAAACTATATATATAATATATATATATATAGTCTTATGGCCATCACTAGCTTATGCTAAACACCCACGAGGTAGTTGCCATGGTAACCAGTCATCTGTTGTTGATACCATCACAACTTACAAACATCAGAATGTTATCAGGAGTCTGTGTTTGTTGAACAGATGGTGGACAGCCCTGGACCCCAAATGGGCCAATACATTCTTGTGCAGCGTACGGGTGTAAGCGATCAGCCCACCTTTTACAAAGGGGCTCCACCGCGGGCATCGAGCGCCCCACCTTCCCACCACCAGCAACAAGTGGCCGCAGGACGTGGCCGGCCCGCGAGTGTGGACGCAGAGCACTATGTGATGCATTGTCCGAACCCTGGCACCCAGGCCATCACGCGCAGGGACGTCCCTTACGGGGGTGTGGGGTCGGAAGCAGTGGCGCAGAGTTACACACTGGTGGGGGGAGGGGAAAGCCAGACGGTGATGGAGGGAGGAGGTGGTCCTCCAAGGAACAGTACCGGCGCAGCCATGGCACAGTCTGAGGCGAGTCCGTGTGCGTGTAACCTCAACGCGATGATTATGTGTAAAAAGTGTGGTGCGTTCTGTCATGACGACTGTATCAGTCCTGCGCGCTTGTGCTACACTTGCCTGATCCGATGAACTTGATCGTCTAGCTTGGTCATAACTCTTGGAATGTAATTAATATTAGCTATTTATAATGAGTGTCTCGAACATCCTTGATTAAACTGTTTTGTTATTAACACTGGTTTTAATTGTTGTTGCCAGAAATCAATACACCTTGACTGGTTTGTTTGGATGTTTCCAGAACTACAGGAGAGAAAGTAACTGGTTTGTTTGGATGTTTCCAGAACTACAGGATAGAAAGTAACTGGTTTGTTTGGATGTTTCCAGAACTACAGGATAGAAAGTAACTGGTTTGTTAGGGTGTTTCCAAACTATGGATGGAAAGTAACTGGTTTGTTTGGGTGTTTCCAGAACTACAGGAGAGAAAGTAACTGGTTTGTTAGGGTGTTTCCAAACTATGGGATGGAAAGTAACTGGTTTGTTTGGGTGTTTCCAGAACTACAGGAGGGAAAGTAACTGGTTTGTTAGGGTGTTTCCAAACTCAAGGAAAGTAACTATTTTTGGTGTTTCCAGAACTACAGGAGAGAAAGGAACTGTTTGTTTGGGTGTTTCCAGAACTACAGGAGAGAAAGTAACTGGTTTGTTTGGGTGTTTCCAGAACTACAGGAGAGAAAGTAACTGGTTTGTTTGGATGTTTCCAGAACTACAGGAGAGAAAGTAACTGGTTTGTTAGGGTGTTTCCAGAACTACAGGATAGAAAGTAACTGGTTTGTTAGGGTGTTTCCAAACTACAGGGGGAAAGTAACTGTTTGTTTGGGTGTTTCCAAAACTACAGGGAGAAAGTAACTGGTTTGTTAGGGTGTTTCCAAACTACAGGAGGAAAGTAACTGGTTTGTTTGGTGTTTCCAGAACTACAGGAGAGAAAGTAACTGGTTTAGTTGGGTGTTTCCAGAACTACGGAGAGAAAGTAACTGGTTAGTTTGGGTGTTTCCAGAACTACAGGAGAGAAAGTAACTGGTTAGTTTGGGTGTTTCCAGAACTACAGGAGAGAAAGTAACTGGTTAGTTTGGGTGTTTCCAGAACTACAGGAGAGAAAGGAACTGGTTTGTTAGGTGTTTTCAAACTATGGGAGAAAGTAACTGGTTTGTTTGGGTGTTTCCAAAACTACAGGAGAGAAAGTAACTGGTTTGTTAGGGTTTTCCAAATTATGGGATGGAAAGTAACTGGTTTGTTTGGATGTTTCCAGAACTACAGGAGAGAAAGGAACTGGTTTGTTTGGGTGTCTCCAGAACTACAGGAGAGAAAGGAACTGGTTTGTTTGGGTGTTTCCAAACTGCGGGAGGGAAAGTAACTAGTTTGTTTGGGTGTTTCCAGAACTATAGGAGAGAAAGTAACTGGTTAGTTAGGGTGTTTCCAAACTATGGGAGGGAAAGTAACTGGTTTGTTTGTGTGTTTCCAGAACTACAGGAGAGAAAGTAACTGGTTAGTATGGGTGTTTCCAGAACTACGGGAGAGAAAGTAATTGGTTAGTTTGGGTGTTTCCAGAACTACAGGATAGAAAGTAACTGGTTAGTTTGGGTGTTTCCAGAACTACAGGATAGAAAGTAACTGGTTAGTTTGGGTGTTTCCAGAACTACAGGAGAAAGTAACTGGTTACTATGGGTGTTTCCAGAACTACAGGAGATAAAGTAACTGGTTTGTTAGGGTGTTTCCAAACTACGGGAGAGAAAGTAACTGGTTAGTTTGGGTGTTTCCAGAACTACAGGAGAGAAAGTAACTGGTTTGTTTGGGTGTTTCCAGAACTACAGGAGAGAAAGGAACTGGTTTGTTTGGGTGTTTCCACAACTACAGGAGGGAAAGTAACTGGTTTGTTAGGGTGTTTCCAAACTACGAGAGGGAAAGTAATTGGTTAGTTTGGGTGTTTCCACAACTACAGGGGAGAAAGTAACTAGTGGTTTTTACTCTAAAAACATGAACCAAAATAAACAATTAATTAAAGTACAAAATTAAATGTAACAATAAAACAACAATCACAATCAGTCACATTATAAGCAGGGATGTCAACCTTATTCGTGATTCTTAGCTCTTTGTGTTCCAGTGGTCTCGGGCAAATAAAATAGTCATCTTGTTCAAGTTTAGTTTATATTATGAACACTTCATAGGTTTTCTTTCAAGAATAAATTTCATTTCGGTATAAAAATAGATATAATTTTAAATGTGAGGTTAGATGCAAAGAAAAAAGTTTTAAATATTAAATGTAATGGAATCGGAATTGACATTCTAAAAATCAAGGTTAAAATTAAGAATCGGAAATCAAGAAAAACATTAATGGTGACATCTCTTCTTAAGATTGGACAAAAGCCATGTCTATCCCAAGGGTGGGAAACCTTTTGTCACATGTAATCTCACGGATTCCGCACAGTACATGGACTTTCCAAAATATGCTGGTGTACCAACCATAAATCAAAATAATAAATGTAACTAATCGAGACTATAGTTTGTATATGAAGTAGATACATAAGTGACAGAATATTATGTGGAAGGCTGCAGGTTTTCCACCCCTGGTTTTTCCCGACACATGCAAGGGCTGGGTCCGTCGGATATTGTCAAAACTGCTTTGATAATTATCAACATGGGTGGATATCCAATCATTGAATGTAATGTTTACTGTTTATCATGAAAGATAGGAGTGATAAACAAACATTGCAGGCAGAGGGTACTTTATAAAACAGGAACTGTGACAACTCATTAAACAGTCCCTAGATACAAATTTTAATCGAAATCGTTAAGCCACTTTTTAGATTTTTTTTCTTTTCCACCTTAATTCTAGGTTTAGATTAATAATTCCAAAGGTCTATGAAAACCCTAAATACCAAGTTTTGACCTGATCAGTAAAATGGTCCCAGCTCTAGTTCCATTAACAGAAAGACATTGCAAAAAACACTTTTTTTGGGTTCTAAAGTTTTATTTTATTCAAACTTTAAATCTAAAAAAAATAATGTATATTTGTTTTTTAATTACTACATAATAAAGATTAAAACGACATCAAAACAATCTCGAAAGTGTACAACCCGAACAAGTAGTAAGACGCGGTGCTAAATTAAAAAACAACAGTGTAGTCGTGTTAAGTAGGTGACGGGGAAGAGAGCCAACTTGGAAATATGTGAACATGCCATTGCTGAGCTATTCTAGATAAAATAACTTCCTACCCTCAGACATAATTGGCCGCCGGTATATGGCACACTATAAGGGGAATTTAACTTCACGATTAGTATTCCTAAACAAAATTAGGAATTAACATAATAATCCAACACAAATTTTAGATTGAGGTGACTGGCCCAGCTCAACTGCATTCTGTTGGCCTCGTCCATCAACGATGGAATCTTTCGACACGTTTTTACATTCTCCAAGAAATGCCTTTGTACTGATGTTTGTCAAGTTGTTGTGTGTTGATGTGGAGCGGTTGGTTAGTCTTACAAGTTCTTCAACCAATCACATGAACCCACAAACTGGACTCCAGCAGAAATGTTATAAACAAAGAATCGTGGTTCACAAACAAAATATTAGAACGTGTTTTTGTCTTCCAAACTATTTTCCTTTGGTTGAGAGATTGACACAGATTGGTGGAAATACAGTTCATCTCATTATTTTGTCTGTGTGTATTGCTTTAAATTTTATTTGACAAATCGGAAGTAAATATTATATTGGTTTGTTTATACAAAAAGGTTACATTAGCATATAGCATTGTAACTGAGAATTAATTTTTATTTCTCATACACTCTACACTAATCAGAATATGGAACTGTGATATCTCTATACATTTAAACCTATCAAAATGGTAGTGAATACATGAGATACTAAGCTAAGTACCATCTTTGTGGCCAATACTCGACCCAAATGTGGCACGCTCTAGCATACGTACTGTTAGGAACGTATACAAGAAATCGGCTAAGGATAACATAAGTTGGATCGCAGTAGATCTTAGAGAGTTGTTACAAATTAAATAGCAAATCAACTCATCTTTGACTCAACTCCACCTTCTATTTCACTCAGCCTCGTTCTTGTATACACGTTTTATTAATCATCTGCCGTCTCAACTAAACACCAGATGTATAAAACTGGTGTTTCACCAAGTAACTAAAAAACAGAACGGATATATAATGCAACTAAAACATCTTAATATGCAATAAGACATTTAAACGACAATGTTTTAATCTTACCCTTTTCTAATCGAGCCAAGTATCTTTCTCCGTTATTTTCACTATCCAAAGACTGATTAGGGCAGTTTTGTTAACTCGCCAACAGATGGCAGTGAGGACATTTCAAGCTTAGCAATACTTCACCGCAGTGATTCATTTTTACTATCTGTCTCGCAAATGTTTGCCTTTTAGAAATTAGAACAATTGTTTTGTTGGCGTTCTAGTTAGCAAAATTAAGGTGTTAGTTCTTTTTTTTTTTACTTCAAATGGTTTAAATGTTTGTGTATTTATATATATTTATATTGGTTTTATTGATATTAATATGTTTTAAGTAATGTGGGGTTGGCTTCATGAATGTGTCAATATCAATCTGAAGTTGGCATATTGTTGACGGCCCATCTGTTTCCCACCTTTACACATAAGCTGCATAACAATCATTCTGTATAATTTTATTTAATGAAGACACACTTAACATTGTCTGTCAGTTGTGAAATTAGTATTATTTTACTAGTAACCAACTTAATTATAGTGTCTATAAATTGTATTAAAATCAATAAAAGAGTTAACTCCTGGTTAGAGAGTTATGCATATTTTTCATGCACTGTAACTTCTAAATTAACTGCTGCAGCTGTTATTCAGCATACTTTTTTTTTTAACTTAACAAGAACTGGATAAATATCGAAGTTACCTGCGCCGGTGTTTGATTGGTCTAAAGCGTCACTCCTGCCATTGACCGGACTGTCAATGATGGGGAGATATGGGTTCAAGTCAAGGTTGGCTGTACTGAGGGTAGTTTTTCCTAAACGGTGTCCCAGTTTCCTTTCACACAAATGCAGGTACACTTCTTATAAATTCAACCTTATTAATCCCTAACACATTAAAGTAGTTCATTCTATTATTTTATCACCTTGTCTTACTACCCGTTCAGGTTATACACATGTATGATAATTACTCTAATGGGGCAGGGAGGAGGGAGTATTTTAGAGATAATCTACCCGCAAAGGAGAGTGGGAAACAATTTTAGGGAAAACCACCCTCGGTCGACCCGATCTCACTGTCATCAACAGTCTAGTCCGGTGCGTGACACCTTAGACTATGTGGCCATCAAAGCGGGTCTTTCCCCTCTTAATTTTGTACTTTGCCTCAAATATTCATGAATACATTCTTGAAATATATACACAACCAACAACGGTATGTTAGAATGTAAATAATTAATTGTATCAAATCTGTCCAATATTTATAAACTTGGTAAGTAAAATTTAAATACTTATTGTGAATAACTACAGGAGACAACAAAACCAGTGAAGGAATTACTTTGAGAATAAAGCAAGGTACACGTAACTCTCGCCCTCGTCTTGAGGAAATCCAAGTTACGATCTATATAAATCCTACTTTCCTCTACGGAGCAACAGAAGCCCCAGAACAAGAGGTGATTGGATAAAATGTTCCGACAATCAATCAACTCCAGGATGACGAAGGTGCGACTGGAGGAGTTCAGGGGAGCCTCCAAACGGACTGTCCACCCCCCAAGGGGCTATCTAGCTACTGTGGTATGTCTGACACTTTTGAGCCTGCAGAAACCACCCAAGACTGTACCTAAACGGCGGAACGAGTATGTTCAGAAAGTTTCAAATATAACCACAGGAGCACTTATGGTCGTCGATGCCTGCGAGTTCCCGCACATATTAGCTTACCCCAGACGTAAACACAAGAGGGGCAATGTTTGTTTGCATTTTGTTTTGAACGTGTTAGGGCAATTGAAGGACCCGCTTTTATCTGTTTTACTAATGCAAGAAATGTGAGACCACCTGATATTCATCAGCAGATTAGTGAAGTTTATGGTGAGAATGCAATGAGTGAGGAAATGGGTTGGACAATTTAATGCAAGACGTGAAAACGTGCATGAAGAGGCACGGAGTGGGCGGCCATTTGTCGGTGATCATGATTTGGTGCAAAAAATCGTGAGAACAGGCCGTTTAAAATATCGGAAGCAATGTTCATGCTGGGTGCCAAAAATGCTCTCGGAGGTGCAAGCAGTGCTTTGACTATTCTCATGTGAAACAGTAATGATTTATTAAGCCATATTGTCACTGGTGAGAAGACACAGGCGTCTCACATTACGCAGGAATTAAAACGGCAGTTCATGGAGTGGAGGCACACCACCTCTCTGAAAAAGCAAAATGTCAAGCAAACGATTTCAACCAGGAAGATAATGTGCACTTTTTTTTTTTGGGACAGAATGGGTTTGTGTTGCTTCACGATAATGTTCGGTTACACGCTCCTGGTCGAACCCAAGAGCTCACACGTCATTTGGCTGGGAACAAATTAATCATCCCCCTTACAGCTCAAGACTTAGCGCCAAGTGACTTCACCTGTTCCTTCATCTGAAGAGATTATTTTACTAAGTGAAGCTTCGTAATTGTCAAGGTCGGATTTTTTTTTAAGCAAATATGTTTAATGTACCCCAAGTGAACTATACCAGTCCACCGCAAATAACATGAATGTCATTTACTCTGCGAGTTAGTAGCCTTACCTGACTGATTACACTATGACCCTATCCTATAAGCTACACCATAGTGGAACTTAGGTACACTAAGAGTACAACTCTTTAACATTCATTAAAACATAGTGCAAATGATAAGGAAGTCGAACAAAATGAATATCTAGTCTAATTTTAATAGGAAGTGTCTTATCTGAGCTAGTTAAGTTACTACTTTCATGTAATCATATGCCAAGTCATGTAATTTGCAGCTGTCACTTTAGATAAATATTATAAATATGTATAAAATAAGAGAATTTTATCAATCATTTAGTTTATTTTCACTACTACAAAGGTAATATGTTATAGGACACACATTAATTATTACTGGGTAAAACATCCCCCCCTCCCCCAATTAAATTCCTAATAACCAATAAAAAAAAGAAATATGCTTCTGCACCCATTTTGCTGGTAAGGCGGACAAGTGTTGTTCTCAATTGTGAGCATTCAAAATTAAAATGATTATGATGATTAGGTGTGCGATGATTTCAATCTCGCCTTGAAAGTAAAATTCCAGATTCAACAGTTGTGAAGCTTAACCGATAAAAATATTTAAAGCTAAAAATTTGAGTAATACAATCAAATAAATTGAAAAACTACACCTTTGTCTTAACGAGCCACTGAGCTATCCAGGGATTGTCCTGTGCTCAGTCACCCTACACTAGTATTCTAAGGCAGAGTCTGTGATGGACGTGTGGATATTATCAGCTACATCAGTCACCAGGGACTCGGTTGTCTTTTATGTTGTCAATAGAACAAACACAATGTACATTCCAGACTCTTGGTAGTCATGATATCCACATGTCCATAACAAATTGCCTTAAAGGAGTATGGTCAGGAGACGAGCAGTTACGCACTAAGACAAAGGTCCCAGGTTCGATTAACGTGTCCAGGTGTTATATTTCAATTCATTAGAATATGACTCGGTTCTGGATATTCCCCGTAATTACAATCATTCATCCCCAAAGTTTCACCTTTCCTCCAACTTGAGTAATATGAACCCTGATGTGGTGAATAAAATTATTGGATTTATGCAATAAAAGTCTGTAAATAAAATGCAATTTTCGACTAAAAACGGTATTAAAAATATGAGTAAACTTAAGTGGTATGTGAATAAAAAATTAAAGGTAAATTTCAAATTTTGTTATATTTGGAAGAAGGTACTTAAATTCTAAATACGTCTTTGGAGGAGAGAAATGATTTTCTTGGACTGGAAACTATGATTTGGCTTCGGAAATATTTCATTTTATTTGATTCAACTTAAAATTGAAAAAGCTGACTTCACACACCCAAGATGATTATCAGAGAGTTAGTCATTGTTTGTTTTCATTCTTTCCATGAAGGGTAGCTAACCAATTTTACTATTTATATTTCTAATGATGCACTTAAAAAGCCAAACAATAATAATAAAACTATAAAATTAATGTTAAAGTTATCCAGGTATGAGGAGTTGGCCAGCGAGCATGAGTCACCACTGCCTGTATCAGAAACCTACCACCCCCTCACTTCTGACAAGCAATGGTACAACAAACAAGGAGTGTCTGCGTGGTCAAATGTTCGTCGAAAAACAAGAGTGAAACTTAAATTTGGTCATCTGACAAGCTCTGAACCAATCACAAGAATAGTGTGTTTGTCACTCTTCCGTTGTGAAAACCATCTCGGCTTTGTTAGATCTTATCCGTTGGATTCTGCGTGAAAGAACCAATTAATTTTCAATACCAACAGACTGAAATCAATATGCATTCGCCTACATAGCAAGACACAAGCGGACATCTGCATCTACTGTTGGGAAATTATTTTAAATAACTCGTTTAATAAAATGTGTCTTATGTCATTCTCTTTCTGTGTTGATCTGTTTCATCATAAAAGGCAATAACTAGTAAATGATCTAAAATATCACTTTATGAATTAGACAATTTGAATATGTTGATAATCAACTGTTTCAAGTTTGTGTTGCAACATATGGGTAACACATGCCTGCTAGTGTGTGAATTGCTGCACCAACTGAGCAGATTATGTTCTCAATTTTTGGAAACGTCTGACTCAAGCTTAACAAGTATTTTGTACTTTTACCAAGCGCAGTACGAAGGATCGGCGGATGCCGGTGCCATAATCGACCGATGATTGGCATCAGCACAGCCCTCCTAGTGGCTTCCTTCCATATAACTTTCATTAATACACAGAGTTTCAAGGCAAGTGTATTCACAAACAAACAACAACAGAACAAAATATTTCACTCTTAAGTCAGGATAGTAAAATAATTTTTACTTTAAAAAAAACAAACAATAAAAAATGAAATGCTACCTCAAGTCCACTTTCATATCTAATAACGGAGAATATAAAAGGTCAGATTATTCCAATTTGGTTTAGACAGCTGCTCAGTCTGCCTCCTAAGGGGTCACTCAACTCAATCGAGCCCAAGTTGAGTCAATAAACAATCCACTCAGCAGTCACTACTGCTGGTTGATTGTTCATTGAGCAGAGCCCTGGTGCAACAGAATGAGTTGGAGCTGCTCCAACACTTCTAGCTAGCCTTGATCTTGGCTGGAGGTCTGAACACGCCCACTACCACTGCGTGATCACGCTCGTACGGCTCCAACGTTATCTGCTCCTGAGGTTTCAGTTTGTCTGCCTGGAGCTTCTTCACCTCGGAGGCAAACACGGCTTCGGGCTGAGCCGTTGAGTCGATACAGGAAGCCTGCAACAGATGAGAGATTGGCTTGTGTTCAACTGGCATTAAATGAGGGCAGTGTGTTCTATTACTTGAATGTGACAAAGTGTTCAACTAGGATACCTTGATGGAGATGACAAAGTGTCCATTGTTCTTAAGGAAGTAGTGTGAGTTTAGCGCCACTATCCGCGCCTGGTCAGGCTGTGCTACATCCGCAAACACTGTGTCCACCATCCCCAGCAACATACGATACTTGTGAGGATGTCTTGCATCCTCAATGATTGGGATTACATTGGTTCGCTTCTTGGCCATGTTGATGAGATCACGACCAGAGCGATGAGAAAACTCGACAGCGTAAACCAGACCATCCTGGAACAAGTTAAACATTACTCGATTGTCCTGGAACAATAGTCAAACATCACTCGACCGTCCTGGAACAATAGTCAAACATCACTCAACAGTCCTGAGAAAAATAGTCAAATATCACTCAACCATCCTGGATCAATAGTCAAACATCACTCAAGTGTCCTGGATCAATAGTCAAACATCACTCGACCGTCCTGGAACAATAGTCAATCACTCGATTATTCTGACAATGTAATCCAACCCAGTTATTACTTTAATTATTTAAACTAAACACTGTTTCAAACAGGTCACTGATCGACCACATTTTGAAAAGGTAATAATCATGCAGTAGCACCAACTGTGATTCTACCATCAGACAGCTTACAAACCTCAGCCCTGGCGTCTATTCGGCAACATACCATGTACAATGATTGTTGAGTGTATTATTTACTCTACACAGTGTGACCAACCCCAATAAGTAGACTTTATAAACAACCTACCGGACCGACAATGTCGGAGACATGCGAGACAGTGGTCCCAGAAGCTGCTCCTAAGTAGAGCACCTTGGTGCCTGGGGAAATGTGGATTTGGTCTACACCCCCCAAGATTGCTGCAGCCAACTTGGACCTGAAGGGGTTCCACACTCGGTACTCCACCTTGGTGTCTGCACCACCGTCTTTTGCCGGCGTCTGGACAGTGCAATACAAAGCATAGTGAATATATACTCACGCTCAACTTGGTTGAATAACTTCAAGGCTGCTTGTTAATGTTGTTACGGCCGGTGTGTGGCTCACCTCAACTGTGATTCTCTTCTCACCATACACAGCCTCGCCAGGCACCATGTTTAGCGTCACCAACACGTCTTCTTTGCCGCGCGCAATGAACACACCCTCATGACGATGAGGCTCAATTACAACGTTCTTGCCACCCCTGAAGCCTCCTGTAAACATGTCACACCAATATTCAACAAACTGCTTTGAAAATAATAAGTTTCCTTTCTTGTCAGCCTACAGTTGACAGGCAAAATGTATTTTATATATTAAAGGCCATTATACACTGAACATCCTGTCCATACACGGATGTTGTTAGTATCTGTGATGTACCCATTCACCCCCCTAACATTCATCTGCGCAAGTGGCAAGTTACCCGCCACCAGTTCCCTCTATTTAGTTCAGTTTGGTTGAAGACGTCTTACCGACTGCCTTGGTGTGACTGTGGGAGTTGCTAGAGATTTACTTAGTTATATTTAATAAGATTAGTTCACAACGTTCTTCATTGATGTGCTCCATGACGGTGATTTGGAATAATAACAAATAACCAACAGCAAACATCATGAGGGCCCGTGCAATACCAAGAGCACTCAATACGTGGAGCAGATCGAGTCACTGCACATGCACACGCAGATCTTTACAAAAGATTGTTCCCCTAGTGATCAGCATTGATATTACTGCGGCGTCTTCGATGGGTTTTTTTCTGCCGGTGTGAAAGGCCCCATTTAATATACATAAAACAGATAATTCAAATCCTCCGTCACATCCAAAGACAGGGACGTTCAATGTGTAATGGCCTTCACAAGTGAACTGTTCTTACCTGCACCCCCTCCTCGGCCGCGACCACCCCCTCTCCCTCCACCTCTTCCACCGCGTCCACCGAACCCTCCAGGGCTGCGACCAAACCCTCCCCTTCCCCTCCCTCTGTCACCAAATCCTCCTCTACTACCCCCTCTGTCACCAAACCCTCCTCTGCTACCCCCTCTGCCCCCTCCGCGGCCCCTGAATCCTCCCCCCCTGTCTCCACCACCCCGGCCTCCGAAACCACCTCGGCCGCCTCCTCGCCCAAAACTGCCCCCCCTGCTTCCGCCGCCGCCACGGGGACTGAAGTCTGAAACATAGAATGGACCCAATTATTGTTTAGTCTTTAACAAACAAACGATTATTAGACCTCCAAACATCATACTGCAGTCATCTGAGCTCGAATAATTCTTGGCAACGAAGCATTTAAAAATAAAAATTGTATGGGTTAAAACATTAGGTTTCACGAATCAAGTCTTATTATAAGTACAAACACCTGGAAACATAGTGTTAATAATCTATTTGCGAGGAAAACAACATCTGATTTAAGAAGGGACAACATAACAAGATTTTTATTAATGCAAGCCACGTGCAAATAGTCCGGCAGTATGAAACAGGCCAATCGTTACATGTTTTAACAAAAAATACTATCTTAAATAGTTATAAAATCAATTTATATTGAAAAAAATCACTTAACTTACCCATTAAAGCTGTCAAAAACAATATATTTTCAAACTATAACAATTTTATACTTTACGTACGGCACGCGGTAAAAACAAGAACATTGAATATTTTCTAGTTTTTCTCATAAAAATACCGCGTCCTTCAACATACCAATAGATAACAAGAAATGTTACTAGTTTTCATCTGCCAAATTCATTCTGGCACTAGTAATAAAAAAAGATTGATAGGATACTTTATTTAACCTTCTAGTAAACCGAGTTTTATGGATATAAAATAGTCTATATTGGGTATAGTCATGTATCTTATAATCAGAAAATGTATTTTGCTTATTTTGTTTTTTATATTTTTAAGCTAACTTTAGTACTATATTAAATTACATCTATCTGTTATAAAGTGGAAATAGTGTGTGACTAGATAAAGTTCATCCGTATCAAAGTTTGCTAAAAGTTTCTTCATACTGAATATATTTTATTTTGTTCAGTTGGTCATTACGTAATATAGAGAATTAACTGTTATAAATTTGTGTATTCATTCTATTGTCATTTTCTATTCAAAATTGTAAAAATTGGATAGTAAAAGTATAATAATCTTACGATAGTATAGAGAGCGTTTCATTCTTAAATTGAAATAGTTTATTTCTGGACGATCATTTTGTCTTTAATCCTAAGTTAGGTTTTACCATCTCATACTTAGCACCATAAACACACTTTTAACCGCTAGCACATATATTTTGTTAGCGAATAGTTAATTCAGGCTCAAGTCAATAAGTTAAGTGTCTGCTGTGAACTTATTTTCTCTGCCATGCTGGAAGTGACGTGTAACGATCGTCTCGGCAAGAAGGTTCGTGTCAAGTGTAACGGTGACGACACAATAGGAGACCTCAAGAAGCTGATAGCAGCCCAGACAGGCACGCGCTGGGACAAGATTGTCCTCAAGAAGTGGTACACCATCTTCAAGGATCACATCAAACTTCAGGACTGTATCCTTTACATCCATACATTTATCATTATATTTATAAACCAAGGCCTTGTCTGAGGCCCTTCAGGGGCCAAACACACAGGAAAGGTGCATTAACGTCGACTTAAAGAGAGGAATTCTCTTTCGTGTTAGAGAACGTTTATGCTGTCTTTATATAAAATATGTTCTTACAAAAAAAACTAACTTGCAGCATTATTAATTACAAAAGACACAACTAAAGTTAGTCATAAAACATTTTGAATAGTTAGTTGAATAATTAATTAATTAAAATGTCTATTATGGTAGATTATACACTGAAAACTTTACATGGAAATAATTAGTCACTAAATGTATTAATCCATTCAAAATTTTATTTGAATTAAATTTTAATAGATTTGGAAGGTTAGATTAAGCTTGTTTTATTAATTTTTTATTATAAACACAAAATATTATTTTTATATTATTATTAGCCTAATTTAAATAGATATAGGGGCTTATCAAGAATATGGTGAAATGGTATCCTATGAAATAGGCAAGTTGGGAAATGTTTTCTAAATGACAGTATCAATTAGGCCTAGGTCTAAATAATTTCATTATATGGATGGGTGACATTTTTGTGTTAATATTAGGCTAAGTTCAACAATATTGAGTATTTTTTTGAAGACAGCGTATAAATTCTTGACCACTCTTTCAAGTGTGATGACACATCCCTTACTAAAGGGAAGATAAAACTAATATGTTGTGGTTTCATGTAGATAGGTCATGTTAATTGTAGCGTGAACCACATACTACTCGTATAAACATACAAATCTTGACTCACCAAATTGGAAATAATAATACTTAGCACCGAGTCTTACTACCCATTTGGGTTATACGCTTACGTACTAATTACACTAATGGGTTAGGAATTGGGAAGGTTGAATATAGAGGAAGTAAACCCACATTTGTGTGGATGGAGAGTGGAAAACCATTTAGGAAAAACCACCCCCCAGTTCACCCGAGCTAACTTCTCCACCGAGGCAGGTTTTACTCACCAAGAAAAATGGGGAATGTTGTCCAAAATGATTTCACCATGTAGTTGTAGCGTTTAGGTTCCCAGCAACGCACAATAACACGATCACCCCTGATTCATACCATTAACCTACCATATTGTCTTCATATCTCACTAGAGACTGTTGTTCATCATCAATCTCACTAGATACCGTGTTATCATTGCCATATTCACTAGAACCGTTTGTTGTCATCATCATATCTCACTAGAGACCTGTGTTGTATCATCCATATCTCACTAGATACTGTGTTATCATTGCCATATCTCACTAGATACCGTGTTGTTGTCATCATCATATCTCACTAGATACCGTGTTGTCATTCACATATCTCACTAGATGACTGTGTTATCATTGCCATATCTCACTAGAGACCGTGTGTTGTCATCATCATATCTCACTAGATACCGTGTTGTTGTCATCACCATATCTCACTAGAGACTGTGTTATCATTGCCATATCTCACTAGATACTGTGTTATCATTGCCATATCTCACTAGATGACCGTGTTATCATTGCCATATCTCACTAGAACGTGTTATCATTGCCATATCTCACTAGATACCGTGTTGTCATCGCCATATCTCACTAGAGATCTGTGTTATCATTGCCATATCTCACTAGAGACTGTGTTGTCATCGCCATATCTCACTAGAGACCGTGTTGTCATCACCATATCTCACTAGAGACTGTGTTATCATTGCCATATCTCACTAGAGACTGTTTTTTATCATGCCATATCTCACTAGATACCGTGTTTTCATTGCCATATCTCACTAGAACCGTGTTGTTGTCATCATCATATCTCACTAGAGACCGTGTTGTATCATCCATATCTCACTAGAGACGTGTTATCATTGCCATATCTCACTAGATACCGTGTTGTTGTCATCATCATATCTCACTAGATACCGTGTTGTCATCACCATATCTCACTAGAGACTGTGTTATCATTGCCATATCTCACTAGATACCGTGTTGTTGTCATCATCATATCTCACTAGATACCGTGTTGTTTATGTCTTATCATGCATATCTCACTAGAGACCGTGTTATCATTGCCATATCTCACTAGAGACTGTTGTTGTCATGCATATATCTCACTAGATACCGTGTTTTTCATGCACATATCTCACTAGAGACTGTGTTATCATTGCCATATCTCACTAGAATTACATGATGTTTATCATTGCCATATCTCACTAGATACTGTGTTATCATTGCCATATCTCACTAGATACTGTGTTATCATTGCCATATCTCACTAGATACCGTGTTGTTGTCATCATCATATCTCACTAGAGACTGTGTTATCATTGCCATATCTCACTAGAGATCGTGTTGTCATCGCCATATCTCACTAGAGACCGTGTTGTCATCCCCATATCTCACTAGAGACCGTGTTGTCATCGCCATATCTCACTAGATACCGTGTTATCATCGCCATATCTTACTAGAGACCGTGTTATCATCGCCATATCTCACTAGAGACCGTGTGTTCCTTGACTAGTACCCCAGACGAGATCCATGATGGAATGAATCTGGAGCTGTACTACCAGTGACACAGTGGACTAACTTGCCAGAGCAGTGCAACATTGGCCTGGTACACAAATGGAGGACGCGACTGCTCCAAGATCAGGGAATGATGTCAACAAACCCTGGAAAGTCAGGGAAATTAATAAAAAAAAACTGCCATTTTCAGATCCCTGCAATAGATTTAAAAAAAATAAAGAATCAGACCATGAGCCACTGTGAACTTTTAGATTTAAATCTGCAATTAATGAGTTTGTCAAGCACACCGACATATTTGTAATTAATAATTCTTGTGTCAAGAATTTAGAACAACAAAACAGGGAAAATAATTATAATTTTTATTTATAATCATTTATAAAATAGGCTACTGTAAAAGTGTATAAATTGTGGGCAGGAAAATCTGCACCAGGTTAATATCAAGGCTTTGTTTTAGAGTTCTAATAGGTAAGCTACTGCTTATTGGTCGTTCAGAACCAATTATAATTATAGTATGAACTTAACAACCAGACCCCAGACCAGTAATTTAACACTTAACTGTATGTATGAATGTTAAAATGAATTGATTGTAAGAAGGAATGTTAACATTTATTTACTATTTGTATTTTATATTATTCCATTATATTTCCTCTGAGATTCATAATTTTTTTCCGATATCTGTAATTGTAAAATAGTGGATTCAACCCAACTATAATTTCTAGAGTAGAAACTATTACATATGATAGTTGAGGGGGTTGGGACAAAAACATGATAACCCTTATTGATTTAGATGGGATATTTTCACTATTTAAACGTCTATAAAATCCTGAAATCTAGTTATAAAATATTGATGGATATTAGTTATCTTCAAGGTGTTGTCTGGTTATAAAAACAACTTGTAGTCCAAGTGGTTTGCAACCAGAAATTTTGTCATCAAATCAGGGTTATCATGTTTTTCCCCTGACCCCCTCAATTTTGGTAGAAACTAGTTTAACTGTTTGGAGCAGGCTTGTCAAAATCAATTTATCAAAAAGGAAAAATATTCAGGGGCCTCATTTAACTGCAATTTGGTCAATATATTTACTAAAAGCTCCAACTTAAGTTTATATTTATGATAAAATAATGAAAACCTGTGGAGTTTAAAATCGCCAAGGGAACGTGGCGTATTTGATTGTCCAGGGAGTCCTATTCAGACATTAGTTTTGAGTGCATTTCAAAAATAGGTAGCCCTAATTATTATTTATAACAAATTGACCAATTTGGTTTTTTTTCCAAACATCTCGATACATCTCAATAATGAACTTTACTTAGGGAAATTTATATTTATGAATCAGTGAATTCTATTTGTAAGATTTGGTGGCCACTCTGTGAAAGACTCGCCCTCTATTTCTACCCAGAGATGATTGTAGTTTTGATCAAGAATTTTGGAATTATTAAATTACACATCTTTGAAAGGTTAAAATTTTGTTTTTGATTTGAAATGTTGTATATCTACAATATTTATAAAAGAAAAATGTAACAGCATTTTATGTTGGTTGATCATTAGGTGAATAGGACATGCATGATAGACGTGTTTGGTTTTCATTTCTTTAATAAAAGAGATCTACATATGAATACACAGAACACATGACACGAGTATGTTAGTCAGCAGTGACATGTGAAGAAAGTGAGACAGCTCCACACTTGTTCAGCAAGTATACATAACCAGGTAAACCATGACACACGAGCAAGTACTGTTATAATAAACACAAATTAATTAAATTTGACGCAACAGTAAATATGATGAGCTGCCATAGTGTTGCATATTCAATGGCACTGATGTTGACGGTTACTGTTGGGTTTGGGGTACATTGGACACAATATAAAATAAACAAGTTAAAATATTCCACAGATTCAATTAATGTGAACAGGTGATAGAAACATACTCTTGGTAGCTCAAGTGGTGAGCCGTGGTTGTTTTCAGATGTTCACTTGTTAGAGCACTGTTGTCACAATTCTAGTGCGAGAAGCGCTACAGTTGTGGGATGTTTCAACAATATTATGAAGTAACTAAACATAATGAACGCCTAAAGTGAGTTCACCAAAGTACTATATTTATGTTAAGAGCTGGCTCATCATTGTAGACAAAATGACCTCGAACCGTCAATCATTTATACAGCTCTCCGAGGAAATCCTGTTTTCACTTTCCGAGGTAAGTTTTATTATATTTTGAAGAAGGATAGGAATTAACACAATATGACTCTTACAATGAACACATTTTACACTGCTGCCACTGGACAGAGGGTTAATTAATGGCTGCCTCTTTAAGAAAATCAATTGTTACTGACCTAGGTTTCATCCTATTGGAACTCGTAAAGGTGGGGAGTGGGGAATGTACATGGCAACTTCCTAAAAGAGGAAACCAAATATGCCTCTTTGTCCAGTGGCAGCAGTGTGAAGTGTGAACTTTGGTAAAAAGCCATGTTGTGTTTGTTCCATTTCCTCCAACTTATTCCGTACGATAACATAATATTTATACAAACAGTTGTTTAAAACTAATATTATTAAAATGATGATTTCAACAAGCTTTTTTCATCACTCTACACAGATATAACTTTGTTTAGATTCTGAAAGACACACATTCTGGTCGAAATATTTTAAATGTTCCGATAAAATAAGCGGATCTTACACAAACTACATTACACAACTCTGATATGGCACAAAAATAATACACAACATGACAGACAAATATATTAATATAAGTAACATTTATAAACTATGGCTACATATTAACAAATATATGATAAATATTCCAACAAATGACTCAATTCTGTGCGCACAGCGCTACCAAACTTTAAGCGCACACAAGTATTGAGGCTGCACCTCTGTAAAACATCCGGTACACAACTATGTCGGCAGGGTATTGCATTCTAACGTTCAACACGCGCACTAAGGAGACCTGTATATTGTATACAGACACTAGAACTCTGTCTCTGTCAAGCAAACCAGAGAGACACAAATAAAACCAACCAGACTTTAGCAGATTTTATCTTTTCATAATCAAGATATTAGGTGTATGAAGTCCACTTTTTAAATTAAAAGCAAATTCTAATCGAATATATGGAATATTATTGAAGCCGAAACAAAGTTTGAATATTGTGTATTCATTGTTTTATATTGGAAAAATATTTAAATATTGTGTTTATTTACCAGAATATAACTTATACACTAAGGTATTATAGAAAATGTTTTATCATGCAAATGTTTGTAATATTTTATCCTAATTTTTAACATAAATAACTGCTCTGAACAGCAAAAATTAAACACAAATTGAATATTTTAGCCGTCAATGTTTTAAATGTCAAAACTTCATAACTACTAAAGTTGAATTTTTTTTTCAAGCGAAGTCAAAATCAAAGTTTCGAGGCTTCACGCCGCTCCAAAAAATATTGATCCGCTTGAAAATCCTAGCTTCTAATATTAAAAAAATTGTTGTTTCTAATTAATTTTTTAAGCCAAATGAATCTTGAACTACAGCCTTATAATTTAACATTATTTAATGGCTCCTTAAGTCCACACACACACACACACATTTTAGATAAAATGTTTGAGTGGTCGAACATTTAAACCAGTAGTAGAAGACACAATGGTGCCCCTAGTTTAACATTGTCGACAAGAGATGAGTAATGCTTATCTTGAATCAGAATAACCTGGCGAAGCTATAACTAGTTTTATCCTATGAAAGTTCTGTAAGCTGGGTGAAGGTCGCTGTAGGGTCTACTTCCCAACCTTAGATCTTTGTTTGCAGAGTAACGTGAACTTAACTAAAGTGGTTGTTGAGGGTGACATGTCGAGTCACAGACAGGAGTATTAGTGCGGGCGAGTGAATTGACCGTCGGCGGTGGTATGTCTGCGCGCGGGGGATGGAACGGGTGAACATGGGGGCTCCCTTTTGTTGCGGTTGTTGAGGAAATCTCGGATGTGCTGCACGATCAGGTCGATAGCGACTGCAACACACAACATACAATCGTGTTAGTGACCCTCGGGCCTCCACTTACTGCAGTCATCAACATTTCCACTAAACAACTGAGCTAACTTGCCAAATGAAATCTGCCCCTTGGTTAAAAGTTTCATTCAAATTATGTAATGTAATTAAAATAAGCAGCAAATTTGATAGTCATGAAAGTTGTGAGTTTATAGTTGTGATAACAGTTACAACCTATTTTCAATTTTCACAAATATTCCTTTACCATCCTAAATATCACCCACAAAAAAAAACTGAGCTATATTTGAAAAGTTACTGAAACTTGAAGTGTTCGCTGACTTCTTTATCACTTACAGTACATTTAACAATGTTCCTAGTCCGTCATAAGGCAAGTATTTGTTTGAATAAGTCGCACAACTCTGATCCCTAGCACAATCATACAGGGAAAAGCATTTAGTAAATAATTGAAACACTAATTTCCTTTCAACAACTGGTACACTCAAGTTTTAATTTGTGGCCTGTATGCATTAATGTATTAGACAAGTAGATATTTGTGTTGCGGTACACCACATTTCCCAAAACCAATACACTCGCGGCCCATTTCAAACCAGATACACGTTTAGGGGCCCACCAAGGTTTAAGGTATATTTTCTTTTTATTCTTCTATAAATAGTTGTAGCCACAAAAGGCATAATACAGCAGAATCTGGATAGTTCCAGGTGGATGGGATCAAGAATACTTCAAACTGTCAGGAACAACATGGGGAGAACTAAGAGAGAAAGGAAGTTGTCAGTTAAACAACACTTGTAAGAAACTATCGACTGTACAACACTTGTAAGAAACTATCGACTGTACGGCAGCACTTGTAAGAAACTATCGACTGTACGGCAGCACTTGTAAGAAACTATCGACTGTACAACACTTTTAAGAAACTATCGACTGTACGACAGCACTTGTAAGAAACTATCGACTGTACGACAGCACTTGTAAGAAACTATCGACTGTACGACACTTGTAAGAAACTATCGACTGTACGACACTTGTAAGAAAGTATCGACTGTACGACACTTGTAAGAAAGTATCGACTGTACAACACTTGTAAGAAAGTATCGACTGTACAACCCTTGTAAGAAACTATCGACTGTACAATAGGAACAGACTCTGTAATTAAACCAACACAGTCAACACGGGAGACAATACATTAACATCACTGAAGTTGTAGCTCACTGTTGTATTTGTAGACACTCAAAGGGGTGGGAAGGAGGGAACAGTTCTCTGAAACTCATCATCAACCCCCTCTTCATGTCACAACACACAACTAGACTACAAACATCTGTTTAATGTTGACCAGCTTAGATTCAACAGAAACCCAAACTTGAGAGATGTGACTGTATATTCATTTCATTGTTTGGTTGGACAAGTCACGTGACATGGAACAACTTGCGCTAAGGTGTGCGCTACAAAGGTTCTACTTGGGATCAAGAGAAGAGACCAGCTAGGTTTGTATTTGTCAGTGTGTTGTTAGTAATAAAAACATACGAGAGTATAATTGCACAGCATTTATTATCGTAAACACATTTGTACAGTTCCAATTGGAGACAGAGCAATACAGCACAAGTAACATCTCAATGGCTAGCATACGAGTGGTGATAACTGACAGCAGTTACTAGATCTACTTTCATATATCCATTCGCCAAACCACATGTTAAGTTGTCACTTTAATAAGTCAAAACTTTCACAAGAGACAATTTCATTTTAACTTTTGACAATAACTGTTTGGGTGTTTCTTTTTTGTGGATCAGCGTCTCTGGTTCACTTATAAATTATTTAGAAAAGAGCTTCTAAAAGGCTGCCTTCTCTTCATTAATTAAGATGGCGAACCATACGAAATGAACGCGGTTGATGACATACAAATATTCTTCGGTGGGGCCCATGCACACGTGTTTACGAAATAAAAACTTTTAATGTGAAACTAATATTTTGTATGTCTCTTCCCGAAGTTATAAAAAATGTTTATTTATTTTGGTGGTCAGTAATAACAAAATACAAGTGTGAATACAATACTTTTTAATTTATTATTTCGTCAACTATAATATTTCTTGCTGTCACAACCGTAAAACGAAAGAAAAAAACAGTTTTATTAGTACAATTTGTTCTTTCAATTAGTTAGGAAAAAGCCAATTTTCCAGTAATCCTTGGAGACGTATTAGTGACTTTGCGCCAATGTTTGCAGTAAACATCGGCTAGTTGTCAGTTAACACACCTCTTACGCTGGTTGCGCTATACCACATTAGCAATACATGACTCTATTGTAATCAAATCTTTCATAGGCGGGGGGGGAAGAGAGGAAATACATTTAGGCCCAGGAGACAACTAATTATTTGAAAAACATTTCCTCTGGTGTGTTGCAAGAAAAGCTAAAAACATCAAACTCTGTTATTTAGGGGTGTGTGTTATGACTATGAACAAGGCACCGTGTGAGGGGAATAACCTTTGTGTGAGGGAATAAGGCTCCATGTGAAGGAATAAGGCACCGTGTGAGGGGAATAAGGCCCATGTGAGGGGAATAACCTTTGTGTGAGGGAATAAGGCTCCATGTGAAGGAATAAGGCACGTAGAGGGAATAACCTTTGTGTGAAGGAATAAGGCTCCATGTGAAGGAATAAGGCACCCTGTGATGGGAATAACCTTTGGTGGGGAATAAGGCTCCATGTGAAGGAATAAGGCTCCATGTGAAGGAATAAGGCACCGTGTGAGGGGAATTATGGCTCCATGTGAGGGAAAACCTTTGTGTGAGGGAATAAGGCTCCATGTGAAGATAAGCACCGTATGAGGGGAATAACCTTTGTGTGAAGGAATAAGGCTCCATGTGAAGGAATAAGGCACCCTGTGATGGGGAATAACCTTTGTGTGAGGGAATAAGGCTCCATGTGAAGGAATAAGGCACCGTATGAGGGAATAACCTTTGTGTGAAGGATAAGGCTCCATGTGAAGGAATAAGGCACCCTGTGATGGGGAATAACCTTTGTGTGAGGGAATAAGGCTCCATGTGAGGGAATAAGGCACCGTGTGAGGGAATAAGGCTGTGAAGACCTTGCTAGGTAGTTATTGTCTCTAAACACTAAAGTTAGGTTTCAGCTTTTAATCACATCTTACTGTCAGCATGTGTGGTGGTACTGTCAATGGTAGTCAGAACACGTGGCTACTGTCGATAGTCAGAACACGTGGCTACTGTCAATGGTAGTCAGAACACGTGGCTACTGTCGATGGTAGTCAGAACATGTTTATCTTGTTATCTGCTGTCTCCACTGTTATTCTCTGATCCATTACAATCATCATTGTCCCTTTCCTCCAATGGAGTGGAACAAAAACCCCATGTTTTTCTCAGAGGTTGTTGTCTGTGTCTTATCGAGTATCTGCTTTAGTCAGTTAATTCCAAAATAAATTATTTCTTCGTTAATTATGTTTGAGTGATCCTAATTATGATTGTTACTTTCAGTTTTGTGGTATTTAGCAGTCGTGGTACCAGTTGGTAACCATCAACACTTGTGTAGCACGTCTTAGTACACCTTTGGGCTGTACACACATGTTAATTATGCTAGTGAGGAATTGTACTCACATTTGTGTGGAGAGAAAGAGAGAGAAAAAACTACTCTCAATTAATTCAGCCGGGATTCAAACACCAACTTCCCCATCACCAGAAGGCCATTTTTAACATGAGAGAGACGCCTTGGAACATTTGGCCACTGAAGCAGATCATGTGACTATCCACGAGTCATGTCAGTATTCTCTAGTCTTGTCACTATCCACAAGTCATGTCAGTATTCTCTAGTCTTGTCACTATCCACGAGTCATGTCAGTATTCTCTAGTCTTGTCACTATCCACGAGTCATGTCAGTATTCTCTTGTCTTGTCACTATCCACAAGTCATGTCAGTATTCTCTAGTCTTGTCACTATCCACGAGTCATGTCAGTATTCTCTAGTCTTGTCACTATCCACGAGTCATGTCAGTATTCTCTAGTCTTGTCACTATCCACGAGTCATGTCAGTATTCTCTTGTCTTGTAACGATCCACAAGTCATGTCAGTATTCTCTAGTCTTGTCACTATCCACGAGTCATGTCAGTATTCTCTAGTCTTGTCACTATCCACGAGTCATGTCAGTATTCTCTAGTCTTGTCACTATCCACAAGTCATGTCAGTATTCTCTAGTCTTGTCACTATCCACGAGTCATGTCAGTATTCTCTAGTCTTGTCACTATCCACGAGTCATGTCAGTATTCTCTAGTCTTGTCACTATCCACGAGTCATGTCAGTATTCTCTTGTCTTGTCACTATCCACAAGTCATGTCAGTATTCTCTAGTCTTGTCACTATCCACGAGTCATGTCAGTATTCTCTAGTCTTGTCACTATCCACGAGTCATGTCAGTATTCTCTAGTCTTGTCACTATCCACGAGTCATGTCAGTATTCTCTTGTCTTGTAACGATCCACAAGTCATGTCAGTATTCTCTAGTCTTGTCACTATCCACGAGTCATGTCAGTATTCTCTAGTCTTGTCACTATCCACGAGTCATGTCAGTATTCTCTAGTCTTGTCACTATCCACAAGTCATGTCAGTATTCTCTAGTCTTGTCACTATCCACGAGTCATGTCAGTATTCTCTAGTCTTGTCACTATCCACGAGTCATGTCAGTATTCTCTTGTCTTGTAACGATCCACAAGTCATGTCAGTATCCGTTAGCCACGACAGTATCCACGAGTCACACGTCCAAACAAGTTTATAAGAATTCACTCGATAAATGTTCTAGAATAACACTTCACAAACTGTTATGACTGATATCAAACGTGTTTACTAATCAATAATAGTTGCTATTTAAAACTAAGTTTTGTCATCTCAGTCTTGATTCACTGGAGCATCGGCTGACCTTACTGCAAGCTAGTCAACAGGAAGGAATGCACCCGCTAGGGTTGTTACAAAAATGAAAGCTATTGGCTTTGGAGTGTTGGTGGTTGCTCCACTATCTGGAGAGCGTGCCAGAACAAGAGCTACTGCAGCGACTCAACCTAACGCTGCACTTGGAGGTCCCTGACCTGTGCAACAAATCTTGGATGTGATGTACGATCAGGTCGATGCCAACTGCAAACAAAACATTGCACATCATGACACTCGACTAGTCAACGTTGAGACTTAACCTAAGACAACCGGTGAGAACCCTGAGCCTAGTGTCAGTTCTACGGACCTGCGTGGAGCCACTCGTCGCAGAGATGAGTTATAAAAATACACTTCTGATAGTATTATATATGTAGTGCCTGAACTTATAATAAAACTATTGAAACAAGTGAATGATCAAACCGCCCCAAGTACTCCAAATACATCACCAAACCACCATTTCACCGACAGGACCAACAGTTTAATGGACAGACTTAAGTTTCACCACAGGCTATTCATGATAAGAAGAAACAAATGGTTGTGCTTTCACCCCAAGCCAAGATTGTGTTTTCAACATGAGTCAGCATTTATAAGAAGATGCACAAAAGATTGTGTTTTGAACATGTATCACTATTGTTAAGAAGATACACACGATTGTTTTTTTCAACATGAGTTAGTTTTGCTAAGAAGATATACAAAATTGTGTTTTTACCAAAAGCCACTATTGCTAAGACACAATATTGTGTTTTCACCACAAGCCACTATAGCTAAGACACAATATTGTGTTTTCACCACAAACCACTATAGCTAAGACAAAATATTGTGTTTTTACCACAAGCCACTAATGCTAAGACACAATATTGTGTTTCCCCACAAGCCACTAGTGCCAAGACACAAGATTGTGTTTTCACCACAAGCCACTAATGCTAAGACACAATATTGTGTTTTTACCACAAGCCACTAATGCTAAGACACAATATTGTGTTTTTACCACAAGCCACTAATGCTAAGACACAAGATTGGGTTTTCACCACAAGCCACTAATGCTAAGACACAAGATTGTGTTTTCACCACAAGCCACTAGTGCCAAGACACAAGATTGTGTTTTCACCACAAGCCACTAATGCTAAGACACAATATTGTGTTTTTACCACAAGCCACTAATGCTAAGACACAATATTGTGTTTTTACCACAAGCCACTAATGCTAAAACACAATATTGTGTTTTCACCACACGTCACTAGTTCCAAGACACAAGATTGTGTTTCCCCACAAGTTACTAATGCCAAGACACAAGATTGTGTTTTCACCACAAGCCACTAATGCTAAGACACAAGATTGTTTTCACCACAAGCCACTAGTGCCAAGACACAAGATTGTGTTTTCACCACAAGTGACCTAAAGACTGTCTTCACTGCAGCAACGAGACAGTAGTCAGATTTACTAACATGCACTCACCTGTGTTGTCAGCGCCACGAGGGATGATTACGTCAGCGTACTTCTTGGTCTGCAAATATAACAGGAAATTACTCTCTCTCTTTTAGGGACATCAGGTTTATAAAGATACATTTAGTTCCAAGTTAGATATATCATAAACAAGGTAAACAGTAAACAATGTATATACTGTATCGGCCTGAATATAAGACAATAGTTTTATTAAAAATTGGAAGAAAAAAATAGTGTGTCCTCTTATTATTGCCGCCTAGCATCTCATGTTATTATTTAACTTACTTTTTGCGCAAAGCATATTCTTAGTAAAGTTAATGTATCTTTCACAAAAACACATTTCCACATAAGTGAGAAAGTATAAAACTTTATTTTACTGCGGTATTTCACACATAAAAACATAAACATCACGTCAACGTTATTTTGCCTTGTGGTTATAGAAGTACAGCACCGGTGTGGTACTCCGATATTACGTTCGAATGCGCTTTAAGAACTGATGTCGGGGAGCGTTCAAGTGAGCGGCTCTTGGAGCGCTCGGTAATAGCATGTGTTTCTTTTCTTCATGATGCGTGACATCAGCTGCATGCTTCATTGTTTTTGCTGTGTGAATGAGTTACGGTTACATAAATAAAATATAGTTAAGTGCAGTTTTAATCAAAGTATATTTTTATATCTTCCATTGGCGCAAGATAGTGTAAAAAAAGTGGCACATCGCCAAAACCGATAAACAAAGGCAAAAGATGAAAACTCATTTCGAATATGCACTGCATAACATCCACCCTATGTATTAATATTCACAATTAATGTGTAATAACTTCTACCTATTATTAATAAATTAAAACATCCAACTCAATTATTACAACTTTAATAGGCATACGCAGTAAATGAAAGAATTTGAGCTTCAACATGAGGTAAGAGAACAGCCTTATATTTATCACAATTTCTCATATATTCTTACTGAGCCATGGAAAGCATAAGGTGGGGGGGGGGGGTCTTATATTCGGGCCAATACAGTAATAAACATGGTAAGCAGTGAGTGAGTATATAATAAACAAGGTAAGCAGTGAATGAGGTATATAATGACAAGGTAAGCAGTGAATGAGGTATATAATGAGCAAGGTAAGCAGTGAATGAGGTATTGTACAGGATATATAATGAGCAAGGTAAGCAGTGAATGAGTATATAATGAGCAAGGTAAGCAGTGAGAAAGCGATGCTCGTTACTTAGTGATGATATGAACGTTATCAACAGTTTGACCCCGAGCGGCCGGTACCAACATACCGGTGAGCAGAACTCCTCAAAGGCCGGCTTGACAAAGTTCATGTATTGGTTCAGAACCTGGTCCAGATCTCGCCCTCGGTTCTTGATATCCCGGGGGACTGTGAACAATCAGTGTTGGTATTAGTAGACATTATGTTGCTCATTACAAGTCTGAACTAATTAACAATGATAAGGTTCTCACTACAGTGACAAGAGCCATGTCAGCGTTATTAAGGATTCCCTCTAGATGGATTGTGACGCTGTCTGACAGGGGTATCTAGCTCCGCACATATAAGTCTGAAACTTTTCATGACACCACCCAAGGCTGATTGGCGATCACCGAGGTAACAAACAGCCCATCACAGGGCTCCTCTAACCTTGTATCTCATGAGCGGAGCAAGTACACGCAGTGAACAAGTACCACCGTCCCCTACTAGTCGACGATCCCATCATTACTAAATAGCGCGGGGGAAAAAACCTCTATTTCCTGGCCCCTACATAGTGACACGTCACAGAGGTCAGACACTCAGCCTCAGGTATAACTCCAGTTTCTCGACGAATTGTCTCTAAGTTGCTATGCGGGGACCTTTTGTAGGTGTCTTGACTAGCTATCCCAGGCCGAGACTGGGTACGCACTACCAATTGCTTAGTGTGTGGCAGGTGGGGGCCCTCACCTTCCTCAACCTCCCTGACTAGATGGTCGAGGCCACCGCCCAGCCAAGCAAGGGAGGACGTTGTCCGGTGGTCACCAACATGGAGGCACAGTGTAGATCTGAGGCAGGCGGATCCCTATATCCTATACACTATTGGAAGGGGCCGATGCAAGGGAAGGAATAGGCGTCTCAAGCCCAGCCCCAAAGAGCACGGCATTACCCACATATGTCGGCGTTACTAAATCTATCAATGATCATCATAAGAGACGTGTTATCTGATTGGTAAGTTAAACACGGATGTATTAGTGCATCAGAGCGAGAAGAGTCGTGCACTCACCTCTACGAGCTAGCCTCGTGTCCGAGTCTGTGTCCACAAACAGTTTCATGTGAAAGAGTTCTCTGATCTCCGGAAAGTAGAAGACGAGTATTCCCTCCAGTAGGACGACATCTGCCGGGTAAATGGTGATGAGCTGGTTGTCTACCCTGCAAGGAACAGTGATGATATAACTGGTGTCTAGTGGTGTTGATGACATTAAACACCTCCACGGTGTATTTATTACCTGGAGTTGGTGACGTAGTCATACACCGGGATCTCGCATTTGTTCCCAGCCAAGATGTCCTTCAGGGTCTGCAGGATCAGGTCATTGTTGAATGCATCTGAGGGGAAAAAAAACATGTGTTAGTCAACTCCTGGGCTGGGTTATCCCGGGCTATGGTGCGCTTAGTGAGTGCTAGAACAGGCCAGCGCTCAGTGAGTGCTAGAACAGGCCAGTGCTCACTGAGTGCTAGAACAGGCCAGTGCTCACCGAGTGCTAGAACAGGCCAGTGCTCATTGAGTGCTAGAACAGGCCAGTGCTCACTGAGTGCTAGAACAGGCCAGTGCTCACTGAGTGCTAGAACAGGCCAGTGCTCACTGAGTGCTAGAACAGGCCAGTGCTCACTGAGTGCTAGAACAGGCCAGTGCTCACCGAGTGCTAGAACAGGCCAGTGCTCACCGAGTGCTAGAACAGGCCAGTGCTCATTGAGTGCTAGAACAGGTCAGTGCTCACTGAGTGCTAGAACAGGCCAGTGCTCACTGAGTGCTAGAACAGGCCAGCGCTCACTGAGTACCTGCCACTATATTGACTAAACATTTAGTTAAGAGGACAAGGACGGTGGAAGAACAAAGGAAGATGGATTCATAATTATTTATATTTTACAATGGTATATTATTTTTAATATTCCTAATATTCAAAACAATTGTTTGTGGCTTCCATCACAAACTTGATTTAAAACATCAAATGAAAACACTAATAACTTTTAAATCAATTTCAGGTTAAAAAAAGTCATTAAATGATATATCTATAAACATTAGTAATGGATAGTGGAAAGCTGTGCATCTACAAGGGCTATGTACAAGATCGTAGCATCGCGTCTTACTGGCCGACTGGGTTATTCACTTATCTACTAACTATGCTTAGTGCTAGGGATGAGAAAGTGTACACGCATTTGTGTGGAGGGAGAGTGGAAAATTCTCAGTTCACTCGACCAAGATTCAAACCCCAATAATCCCGTCATTGGCACACCAACCTATAACGAGAATAAAGTCTTAGACCAGCGTTTCCCAGTTAAATTTAGTCATGAAACTCTTTTATATTTCGCAGAGCATAACGAAACTCCTCAAATATTTTCCCAGGGGGAAGGCAACTACAAGTTTGGTCTTCTTTCATGAATAAATGCAGCCACCTTGTTTACAGGCCTGCCAGGGGAAAAAAATATAAGGTTTTACTCTTAAATAAATGGTTTATGGTATCAGTTCTTTATTATTATTAGTATAAAAATACGAAAAAGCCAAAATAAATTTTAATAAGCAGAGTGGTTTTGTTTTTGTCTTCTCAGGTAAAGGAAATAGGCAATGATAACACTGTTCTATTATTATTATTATTATTATTATTATTATTATTATTATTATTATTATTTGATTAATTACATGATCCAAAGCGCTAGAGGTCACTTATGGATTTATAATAATTGTAATTTTACAAAAGTTTGAATTTTAAAAGATTAAAATACATTATGAATATTTTATCATGAAATAAAATTAAACAAAATCAAAACTTTTTTTTTAGCAAAATACACTAAACATAATAGACAGCAGTACCAGTACAATGTTACAAATAAGATAGTTGTGAAATATGTGTGATAATATTGATGAATAAATTTTATCAATAAATGTGAGATAAACATTAAAAAATTACAAATATTAAAAAAAAAGTAGCAAATAATTAATAAGAAAGTACTTTGAGATAAAATTAAAAGTTACAGAATATTAATTAGTATTACAATAATAAACAATACATGTAGGTATATATTATAGGGAAATAATAATAGATTCTAAACTATTTACTGGGAAAAGATGAATTTATCAGAATAATTGTGATTGAAGGCAAGTGGATAGGATGAGACTTAAGTGAAGTATTTTACAGTGTTGCAGATCTATTATAATCATAAATAGAGGAGAGGGGGTCAAAAAGTTTACATAATGTTGGTATGTTGGGTTTAAAGTTGTTCACTGGAAAAGAAAAAATGTTTAATGTTTGTTAAAATTTGTCAGTTCAACTAAGCCAGTGATATCTGTTGGAATTGCATTATATATTTTAGTCATTTTATTTAAAGTTGAATTTGTTCCATATTTTAAGTGAGCCTCTATCTAGTATGACGACCTGACTGAGGGAATTCTAATTTGTGGGTACTTTTAAGTTTATTTTAATTCATTTTGTAAGCAAGAATGCCCGTTTGGTAGATAATCAGTTTATCGAGAGGCATTAAATCCAGATATTTATAAATTTCAGTACTATATTCTCTGACAGGTAATTGGTATAGTGATCTAATAATTCTATTTTGGAATGCAGATAGTCTTTTAAGTCTCAATTTGGTTGCAAACCCCCAAATATTACTCGTGTGTATGTATATGTATATACACACACACACACACACACATATATATATATATATATGAGTGTTTTGAAATTCCAAATTTTGAAGACTTTATCCTGTAATCCCCCAGTATGTCTAGTTTCAGTTTAAACTCAATTAACTCTTCATCTTCACACTCTACTTTAGCTTCTTCTGCTCAAAGTGACTCTCTCCCATCTACTACTTCTTAAACCATTCTCACCAATCTAAATCATAAAAGTCCCCTAAATTGGCTTTTATCCGAGCTTCGTTACTGACTGCAAGATTGTCACACTCCCAGGGCCATAGCCCACATCAGCAAGCACTCAAGATGTATTTGTGGTAGTGTCGCATCGGAAACACAAGCCAGTGAATTCTAGAATGCGAAAGGACATGCTGGGAATTTTTGGCCAGCTCCTATATGATATATCAATGTACTATTCAGTACTGGCCTGTTATAGGTCTCGCAACAGTTGGCCAGCACTATAATAAAGGAAATTGAAATTGACATACATACCTAATCACGCTATTCCCTTACTGGGTATGCAAGAAACTGTGCACATAGCTCAAAAAACAACTCCATAATTAATCCAACTTCACTAACTTTCTCCACACTTCTCCATCCTTGCATACTTCCTTCACTTCAACAACATCCAAACACCGAGCCATACATGCTCTTTTATTATTAAAACTATTGATGTTTCTCTTTTACACACATTCGTCTACAACATTTAGACACGTCTTAGATGACCTACCCGTTCTTTTTGATCCACACACTCTACCTTCATATATTTGCTTCATCACTCGATCCACACTCATTCTCTCAACATGCCCAAACAAACTTCTGACGCTTCTTTTACATTGATCTATTGGATCCCCTTTGAAACTGCACTCCTTCAGCACCCACTTATTACTGACTGTCCATACGAGTTTCTCCCCATACATATCTTAGATATCTCATTCCAGCTACATTCACCTTGCTCTTGTGTTTCTCCTGAAAAATCTACACTTCACATCTATACAACAATGTTGGTGTTTATTTATTTTATTTATTTAAATGTATTTATTTATACTGGCGAAGTCAAGGAGTCTTGTCTCACACTTAACCAGGCTACAAAAATTATAACTAAGGAATAATTTATTTTAAAAGAGATAGCTAAATAAAATGGATCTTAAAAACTAAACAATTAGAAAATACATTTTAAGCCAACCACATTCACAAACATTATACATGATAAATTATTACAAGTTTTATCTCATTCATACAAAATTATCATTCACTAAATTAACAAATCATTCATACAATAAAATGTATATCAATGTGTTTCATTACAAACAATTAATACTAAACAAAGACAGATACACACATTCATCCAGTTTAGCTTCTCAGCTACTCAAGACCAAAAACTCGAAGTTAAGTTCTTATTTTAATAAGTGAATATAGTTCTTTTTTTGAAAGCAGTTAGCGTAGTCAAATTCCTGGTGTTGGTAGGTAGCTCATTCCATGCCTGAGGTGTCACTACAACCAAGGACTGAGAGTAGGACCAGGATTTGTGTAAGGGTATACAGAAAACGGAAGAATTGCTAGCATGTGTATTAAGCTGATTTTGGTTTTTCATGAACTGAAAACGGGTTTAGAGATACTTTGGGGATGATGAATTAAGAATTTTGAAAGATTGTAAATGAAAGGTACACATTGGTTTTGTAATCGTTGGAATCGATTAGATAGTTCTTGTTAGGTTATTGTATACACAGTCAAAGTATTCAAAATGAGGCCGTATTAGACTTTGTACAAGCAAAGCTTTAAGTTCAGATGGTAAGAAATGTTTAAGTCTTTTGAGAGTGTGTATATAAAACAGCATAGCTTTTTTTTTTTTTTTTGCAAATGTTGGTCACATGGTCCATCCAAGTCAAATTTTTGTTCATTATTACGCCTAAATTCCTTGCATGCGAATTTAGAAGAACTATAGTATAATTTAACAATATATTTGGAATAAAAGAGTGATTTATACTAAACAAAAGTCTATGTGACCCGATAATCACTGACTGTGATTTAATGGGATTAATCGTTATACTGTTATTAAATGACCATTCACAAATTGATTTCAAATCTACATTATTTTATCAACAGTTGAAAATAAGTTTATACTACTGTCAGACAAATATACTTGTAGATCATCTGCGTATAGGTGATACTTACAATAAGACAGAGAAGAAGGTAGCTCATTAATAAATAGGGAGAATAATATTGGTCCCAGACTAGACCCCTGCAGTAAGTTATGCCTTTGTCTATAGGGCTCCATTCAGAGGAAGTGTCATTTATTACCACCCCCTGCATGCGACCATACAAGTGACATCGCATCCAACTAATGCAGCTCGGCGAAAAATGGAAGTAATAGTTCAGTTTGTATAAAAGCAAGTCAAAATGTACACTGTTAAAAGCCTTACTAAAATCCAGAAGTATTAAAATAGTTAATTTACAACTGTCCATAGCAAGTCTAATATCATCAGTAGCATTAATTAAAGCTGTAAAAGTGCTGTGACCCGGTCGGAAGCCTGATTGGTTTATAGACAATAGATCATGTTCATTGATAAATTTGTGAATCTGACGATTTACCAAGAAATCTAATCCTTTTGACAAAGAGGGAAGGATAGTCATCAACACTGTTAGGCTGACACTTTTCGGGCAGGGATATTATTTCAGCCCACTTCCAGAAAGATAGGAAATTAACATTCATTAGAGAATAGTTGAAAATATATGTTAAGATATGAAGGACGCTTCGTATATTTTTTTGAAACAATATAATAGATATCTTGTCATAACCTTAGGCTTTAGTTTTATGCGCATGATAGACTTGTATTCGTCATTTGGATAAATATAAGAAAAATGAAATTGTATGTTTTGAGTAGGATATTGTGATATTCTTTTAATAGTTTGACTCTTTAACACTCTTTTGTATACTCCCATCTTTGTATATTTCAATAATACTTCATTCTTTACAATAGTCCACATACATCCAACTTCTCTCCGAGACGCATTCACCTGTCTGTCAATTTCACCGTCTATCCTTCCACTTTTACAGAACATTCTGCCCAGATACACAACATCATTCACTTGTTAGAACAGTTTTCCATTCATACTAACCTGACATTTCTTGATCCGTCCTTATCAAAAGTTATCACCTTAGCTTTGGAGACCTTTATAAGAAGATCCATTCTGCCTGTTGCTACATTCAAAGGATTTAATGCAGTCTGCAAGTCACTTTCATTCCCAGACATTAATACGGCATCACCTGCTTCTAGTATCATTCTCACATTCACATTGTCTATTTGTACACCAACCACATCCTCACAAGCATCCCTCATACACTTTGTAACTTCTATAAGAAGACCTCTACCCTTCCACCCTTTACATGTAAGTGGCAACGGTAAAGAAAACCCTATACACCATCGAGCAGCTCAGTCGGTAGAACACTTGAAAAACGAGACTCTACCTTCACAAAAATATCCTTCCTCTTTACATCACTGCAGATACATTGAGATTTTAATGTGGTCCGGTAGAGAGAAACATAACTATCAGGGAAACTTACCCTTTGAAGTGTATCCACAGTAATCCCTGGATCTCGTCGTGAAGTACAATACAAGTGAAATAAAGGGGTGGGCGCCAATAAGATAAGTGATACTCACAAATAAAAGGACTTATTCTGGCCTTGGAAGAAAAAAACAACAATCTCACCAAAAGGGTTGAACATAATTGTCAAAAGAAAGTTTGTCAAATAAAACCATCAAAAAAAATTATTACCTAAATCTTGTTTTTTTTTTAGTGAAATGGGGAAAAAGGTCCTATGGTAAATAAAGGGAAATTTAAAATATCTAAGACTCAAATAATCAGTGTGTACATACATATATTTTAATTGTGGCAGTTGTGAATAAAAATGTCCTACCTATCTGGTACCAAGATAACATACAACTCTAACCAGTGAATGCTGTGGCATGAGCCTTTAGGTAAGTATTTAACATGTTTTAACGGGTGGTAACATCAAATTAGTAGTCCTGAATTGTTAATAAAATAAAATAAAGCTCTTACTCGTTTCCCTGTAGTCTTGAGGTGATGAGACCAAAAAAAAATGCATACCATTTCTTGACTATGGCTCCAGCACTCACATTTTTAGATCTTGAAAAAAAAAAAAAGTTGCTTATCCTTCTCATGAATTTCCCCTGTTTGAGAGAAAATCAGTTCCAGTCTTCGATTCCAGCCAGTGCTCGTTGATGGAACAGAAACTTTATCCAATAAACTTAACTTTTAGTATTTGCACTAACATTTATCCCATGCAAAACCAGCGCTTCCTTTAAGAGAGTCAGATTCTTTTCTTTTCTTTACAATGGTTGTCGCGGTAACCAAACAAAGAAAAACTTAGAGGTTGCAAAACAATGAAAGTTTATATAGAGGAATGATTTCACTACTCTTGGAAACAGAGAAAAAAACTATTATTGGGATTAGAGCAGAGTAGAAGGATAAAACAAAAGAAAGGTAATAACAATAAAAGTACAACTTATTAAATAGAAAAGCTCAAAGATAAAATACAAAGACCAAGTCTTACGTTCATTCAAACTCAGCGCCTCTGAGGTAGTAGACTTGGTAGTTTCTCAACCTGCTGCTAGATTGCAGCTAAGTTCAGTTTCTGAGTTAGATACAGTGCCAGTCAAATGTAGATGGATAGTGAAGGAAATATCGGGGTTCGAGCACAGGCAGGAATGAAATATGTTAGAAATATATAATAAGAATAAAATAGTGGTGCAGAAAGTTTAGTAGTGGAGTAATGGAGAACAAATAAGAATTTAGTTGAAGACATATATCAGCGTAGTTGTTATAACAACTCCCGTCGCAGAGAAATGAATCGTAATACTCCGCCATCTTCATGAATACATGAATTAGGACAGAATATTGTTCACATCTTATCCATGAATACATTAAACAGCCATGGGGACACTAACACAACCTTGTCTAACACCCTGTCCAATGTTAAACCATTCGCTTAAAGCTCCATCCACCTTAACACACGCTTTACTTCCTTCCATCATACAACACCATCATTCACTCCATACTCTCTAAGAACACTCCGTAACATACTCCTATTCACCTGATCGTACTCTTTCTCCAGATCAATGAACGCACAGTCCTTACTGCCATACATTTCTCAATCACTTGTTGCAATGTAAATACCTGCTCCATGCAACCTCTACCTGACATTAAACCACACTGCACACCCCAAATCTTGCCCGCAGTTCTTTCACGCACCCTCTCAATCACTTGTTGCAATGTAAATACCTGCTCCGTGCAACCTCTACCTGACATTAAACCACACTGCACACCCCAAATCTTGCCCGCAGTTCTTTCACGCACCCTCTCAATCACTTGTTGCAATGTAAATACCTGCTCCGTGCAACCTCTACCTGACATTAAACCACACTGCACACCCCAAATCTTGCCCGCAGTTCTTTCACGCACCCTCTCAATCACTTGTTGCAATGTAAATACCTGCTCCGTGCAACCTCTACCTGACATTAAACCACACTGCACACCCCAAATCTTGCCCGCAGTTCTTTCACGCACCCTCTCAATCACTTGTTGCAATGTAAATACCTGCTCCGTGCAACCTCTACCTGACATTAAACCACACTGCACACCCCAAATCTTGCCCGCAGTTCTTTCACGCACCCTCTCACAACTTTCCTAAAAACTTTGTCTGGAATACTCAACAAACAAGTAATTTGCCCTATAATTCTTACATTCACTCTTAACATAGACGCGATAGACCTAAATATAATACATCACTAATATGGTCAAATCATTATAATTTTCAGTGTTTAAATAAATATTAATATACAATTATTATCATGCAAAAGTTGAAATTATTGCTTGATTAAAAAACATTTTTTCCAGATTAGAATTTCGATACCGATACTTACTGTTATCGATACTTTACTTTTGATATTAGTACGATATCAATATTATTCTTCTGATACTTTAAATGAGTTACAGTATCTATTATAATTATTTTTATTATTATTATTATTATTATTATTATTATTGCACCATGTCTTACTACCTGTTTGGATGGTACATACTTACGCTAATGTGTAATGGTAGGGTGATTGTGAGATGAAATGGAGGACCTACAGTTTAACGTGGAATCCAAACCACGGTGGAGGCCTGGAATTCCACACATTCACAAGTTGTGATTAATACACGTCTTGTCAGTGGTGAAGTGAGGGTTTGGCAATCAGATAAATCTGTGCCGGGACCGAGGATTGAACCCCAGAACCCCAGCACAGAAGTCTGACACCTTACCCCTAGACCACCAGATCACCGAGTACAGTATTGATACCACATCCCTAACTCACCACGTTCATTCTGAATGCCGTAGGTCTTTCTTTTCCTTTCACTCTCATTTGATCCTTACTTTTCTTTACTACTTTCTTTGCATTTATATTTTCTCTTTGTATATGTCTCAATGAGATTGAAATTGATAGTTATTGATAGTATCTGTCAAAAGTGAAAGCAGTAAAGCACATGACTTAATGTATGAATACATGAAAGTATACCCAGTAACTGTTCTAACTTTCAGCTAAGGCTCGTCTTATGAAAATCGAATGTATTGAAACTGACCTGGGTGATCAAAGTTGAACATTCCCTTCTCAGCGCGAATCTTCTCTTGGGACTTAGTTCTCGGTAGAAGCTGTCTTGACTGATACAAACCACCTGGCGCTCCGCATGAACCATGTCAGCTTGTCCTAGCTTCTCCATGATACGCTTACACACTGTCGACTGAAACAAGACATGGCTTACAGTCAGCAACCACTTGACATGCTGCGCCAAGTTCGTCATGCCACTTCTTACCTGTGTTTTATCTTGTCAAGCTAAAGTACTTGTAAAACATCTCTTATCAAACTATCACCCACGTCTAGAACAATGTGAAGCAGTCAAACTATCACCCATGTCTACAACATTGTGAAGCAGTCAAACTATCACCAATGTCTAGAACAATGTGAAGCAGTCAAACTATCACCCATGTCTACAACATTGTGAAGCAGTCAAACTATCACCAATGTCTAGAACAATGTGAAGCAGTCAAACTATCACCCATGTCTACAACAATGTGAAGCAGTCAAACTATCACCCATGTCTACAACATTGTGAAGCAGTCAAACTATCACCAATGTCTAGAACAATGTGAAGCAGTCAAACTATCACCCATGTCTACAACATTGTGAAGCAGTCAAACTATCACCAATGTCTAGAACAATGTGAAGCAGTCAAACTATCACCCATGTCTACAACATTGTGAAGCAGTCAAACTATCACCAATGTCTAGAACAATGTGAAGCAGTCAAACTATCACCAATGTCTAGAACAATGTGAAGCAGTCAAACTATCACCCATGTCTACAACATTGTGAAGCAGTCAAACTATCACCAATGTCTAGAACAATGTGAAGCAGTCAAACTATCACCCATGTCTACAACAATGTGAAGCAGTCAAACTATCACCCATGTCTAGAACAATGTGAAGCAGTCAAACTATCACCCATGTCTACAACAATGTGAAGCAGTCAAACTATCACCCATGTCTAGAACAATGTGAAGCAGTCAAACTATCACCCATGTCTAGAACAATGTGAAGCAGTCAAACTATCACCCATATCTACAACAATGTGAAGCAGTCAAACTATCACCCATGTCTAGAACAATGTGAAGCAGTCAAACTATCACCCATATCTACAACAATGTGAAGCAGTCAAACTGATCAAGACAATGGGGTAACATACCTTAATGCCAAATAAAACACTAGAGCCATGTTTCCAAAGCTCTCTCCAGTCGAGTATGACTAACAAGGTAATGAATGGCCTGACAAATATAAATTATAAACGGTGGTTACAAATGTGAATATATTATATTATATACTCCTAAGTTCTAGCTACACTAATGGGTTAGGGATTAGGATTAGGGAGGATCTAATTTAGAGGAAATGCATCTGCATTTGCATGGAAGGAGAATGGAAAATCATTTAGGGAAAACCGCTTTCAGTGACTCGACAGGGATCGAACCCCAATCTCCCCATATTCGGCAGTCTAGTCCAACCCGAGAGTAGCACATTAGATCATGCGGCCACCGAAGCAGGTCTAAACAAAGATACAACAAAGAGAAACAAAAACTTTTAAGTTCATCGCATCACGTCAACTGGTGAAAGGTGGCCCTAGATACGAGAAAAACAAGGATGGCTTAGTGGCAGAGCATTGGTGCACAAAGACATACAGACCGGGTTCGATTCCCGTGTCCAGGATGTCATTTAACACCCATTTTTTTATCTGACTTGCGATTATTAACCCTTTTGCTGCATTAATCGGATATATCCGATCTCAGCTTCACCCCACGACATGTAAACTTTATCTACCCTTGCTGCAACAGTCGGAAATAGCCACAAGAGTGTTAGAACGCTGAATTTTTCATACTAGCATGCACGTGCGCCTCTGACATCTGGTTTTTAATTTCGAGAACCGTCAGTTACTGGCTGCTAAATCATAACAGTAGTAGCGCTTGTTTACTTCCGCATTTAATTACTTGTAGCACAGGTGCAGTATTTATGTGGTGGAAAACATCATTGAGGGATTAATGGATTGCTATTTTATTTTTGTTCTTGAACTATTTCTTATTTTGAAATCATGCCTAAGACAAATGTATGATTTTATAGACTACACTACACTGAGAAAAGTACCAATGTAGCACAAAATTGTTCAAGTTGTGTTGTTGTAACCTAATTTTTAAAAATTTTCTTTTTATTACATTTGGCCCATAGTAGGCACGTAAAATCCTTATTTAATCAATTAGTTTGACACTATTGTGAGTTGCAAGTAAAATAAAAATAGTTCTGATAGTAGAATAACATTACATTTGGATATAACGTGACATAAATAATGTGATGTATAAAATTTTATCGATATAAAATATATATTATTATGCGATTTATAGACAACGTGGTGCAAATTTCATATTTAAAATGCATTATTAGTTGCAAATCACATTATTTAATCATAATCATGATCATCATGCAAATTTTCAGATTTTGAATTTTTGACCTATATTTAGCATTTCTGAAGATAAGAAGTAAAAATTAAATAAGCAGCAAAAGGGTTAAAAAATATTTAGTGGCAAAACACAAAACCCCCCCAAAAATCCTTCACAAAATATCTCTGTAACGGTGGTCTTTAAAAAAGTTTAAAGTTACTAGAACTGCTGAGGAGTGTTAAGGACTATGAACTCACGAATCAGGACTATGTTACTGTCGACTTGATCGCTCACTGATATGAGAATACAGGGGCTAAGCCAGGAAACAAACTAGGGTTGAACTTGGTATTCTGATTCTTTATAAATGAGGGTAAAAGTGTGCTTCGGTAGTCTTATCGCATGGTCAAGGCATCAATTTCAAAATAAACTACAGTAGGCCTGATTAAGATGATGTGGAGATTGTGGTTTAAATCCCAGTTGGGTGTAGTCAGGGATTTTTTTTTTCTAAATGGTTTGTCACCTTCTATACAAACATTGATACATTTCTTCTAAATTTTACCTTCCCCATCATATGCAATTAGTTTAAGAATACAAGTATTTTGATAGCCTGAAATGGTGACCACAAAAATGTTATATTTACACCGCGTCTTACTACTCGTTCGGGTTATACGCTTAAATACTAATTACGCTAATGGATTAGGAATTGAGAGGTTGAATTTAGAGGAAGTGAACCCGCATTTGCGTGTAGGTAGAGTGGAAAACCATTTAGGAAAAACCACCCCCAGTTCACCCGACCGAGATTTGAACCTCGATCTCCCCGTCCTCGGTGGTCGAGCTCAACATCGACTAGCGCGTTAGCCAACTACGCCACCGAGGCGGGTCACAAAAATATTAACAGCTTCATCAACAAAGACGTAAGTTTAGAATCCATAGAGTCCTTAAGACCCACTTCAGTGGCCGCAGTAGATTAGAATGCCAATGATAGGGAGATCGAGGTTCGAATCTTGATCAAGTGTGCAAAGTTAAAAAAAAGAAAAGTTTTCCACTATTCCTCCATGCAAATGCGGGTACAGTTTCTCTAAAATAACCTTTCTAATCCTTGAAACCATTATTGTAGGCCTTGTTGGTACATAAATGTATAACCCAAACGGTGTGGTGCTAAAAGGAAATATATACAGGAGTGTAGGAAACGCAAGTAAAGTTTTTTTAAGTTTTTATAATCAAACTTTTTTTGGACAAATTAAATAAAATTTTACTTTGGTATAAGCACAGATTTTAATTTTCTTCACATGTTATATCAATAATTATTGAATCTGTCATGATCATAAAAGCATTAGATGAACTTTTTAAATTAAGTGGAAAAGTTATCATTAAATTATGGTCATCCTTAAGGACCTCGCACACCGGCATAGTATCGTATACGTACGGTGCCAGGACAGTAGCGGTATGGTAGCAGTATGGTAGCAGTATGGTATCGTATTGCGCGACGTCCCGCACACCGAGATAGTAGATACGACGTATGCCCCAAGAGCTTGTTTCCCCCACCATAGCTTACAATTCTCTTTCGCCACCTGAGAGCAGCTCATTTAAAAGAAGCGAGTGCATTGTTGCTGTTCTGTTAATTACAATGAGTGATACCTTGTCTTCTTCCTCTGGTGAGGACATTGTGGTAGGGCTGTGTTGCTGGAGCCAGAGAAAAAGAAGTGGATACATGATATCAATAAGAAAAGAAAAGTGTTTGGAGAGTTTTTTTACACTATTTGAGGATTTTATTCTCGACGATAAAAAGTTTTTCGTATACTTTAGAATAAGTTATGATAAATTTTGTGACCTTAGAAAGAGATACTCTTGTACAACAATAATCAACTCCTCTTCAAAATTGCTCATTTCACAACAGCTCGAATACCAAACAACAATACCAATACCGCCTCGCCAAGAGTGTAGACCTGAGTGGAGGAAGTGTTTGAGAGGGTGTGGTGGGGGTAGGCAACGGCCGCCATAACAGTATCGTACGTGCCTTTCCGCTTTCAAAGCGGAGTGGAAGAACAACGCACCGTACGTCTACGATACTATGCTGCTACCAGGTGCTACGATGGTTGTCGGTGTACGCAGCTCCATAGCAAAGCATAGCAAGAGAAAAAACTAGTACGATACCGTACGTATAAGATACTATGCCGGTGTGCGAAGACCTTTAACATAGTCTTAAAAATTTAAGTTAAGTCAACTTCTACGGAGTAATAAGGACTTATGGATAAGCACTCTGTAGACAAAGTAATCTAGTATGTAGACAATCTCTTACGGACCACTACGCACTTTACGAATACGGAGTTTGTAGAAAGGGCTTAATGCGATAATAAGATAAATAACCTGTGTAACTAACCTTGCCACTTGCTGTGCCACCGGCGACTCCAATTAGAAATGGAGTTTTACCTTCCACTCCGTTTATTTTACCGTTGAACCGACTGGATGGCGATACGTCATTAGGTCTCATATAAGTGTGTTCTGCCATGCTGAACAATTTAAAACACAATTTTTTACAATTGTGAAGCAAATACAATAGTGATTTGTAAGATAATGTGATAAGATTTATGTACGTCAGAAATCAATTGTTACTTTCACCCAGGGAAAAACAATGTGAAAAAATCTCACAGTTACACTTTACAAATGCCTGAAAAAATAAGTTGCAAACAATCTGAAAATTCCTTAATTCTTCCAACAGCCCTGGAGAGTACCTCTCCAAACAGCCAAGAATACTGACAGTTGATATTATGATAGTTTTTTTTTGTGTGTGTGTGACGCTGGTCCCCAAATTTGTAAACAGGCGAGTCGCTAGTGAATTCTTGAAATTCTTTCTTCCACAGCTCCTTTTATAATAATTATCTTCGTCACACTATTATATCTCAATATTATGTCCTACCATGTCAATTCTTCTTTTATGTATAACTTTCCAAAGTTTCCTTTATTCATTTGCTTTTATTAGCACTTGTGTATTTGATACCATCTCCATACATGATATATGTATACTGTATTTTTTTTAAAAAATGTAAAGTTTTTTTAATATCATTATTATTTTTAAAAAAATTTCTATGTAATCTTAATATCATTGGGTTGATTGCATCTAAAGAAATGTGGCCGGGTGAGGACAAATAATGTATAGCCTGTAATAGATATCACTTTCCTAAATGTATGTAACAGGGGAGTGAATGAACCACGCCTACTTTAGGATGTTATATATGTACGAGCCGATTTTGGCTCTTTTATAAACAAATTCTGAATAAATAAATAAAAATAAAAACATGTTTCAAATGATTCTAATATTTTCCTTTCAGTCGTACCAATGGTCCATGTTCCACATCTATAAAACACAATGCTCCATAAATATGCCTTTAAGAACATTTTTCCTTATTACAAATGTATGCCAGTCGAGGTTAGTAATGTCTTTTGATTTCTTGTTATGAAAAGATTTTTTCGCCTGCGCTATTTTACTTATATCTTTCTTGCTGCTAGTATCTTAGGTTATTTTACTTCCTAGGTAACAGAACTCCACTACTTGCTGTATACTTCTAGTTCTATATTCATTTGATTGTTTTCTCTCCTTTACTGCACATCATGAGTTTTGTTTTCTTTTGGTTGATCCTCATAATATTATACCCAATTATCAGTGTTTCATTCATTCTTTTCGGTAGTTCTCCAAGATTCTCATAACTTTCAACTAAAACTGAAATGTCATAAATAAAATGAAGTTTTGATCATTTCTCTTCCTATTCTAATTCTAGATATGATTTATTCTTTTACCTCTATCAGTGCTTCTTCTACATATGCGTTAAAGTATAATTAAAGATAAGTTTCATCCTTGTTTAACACAATTATATATTAGTATTTTGGTAGGATGAACGGAGATTTAGAATAGAGGTAGAAATTCCCTTTTGGAAGTTCTTTAATTATACTTAAACACTATTATAGGGTAGGATTCTAGTACGAGATAGAGCTTTCCAATCGAGCTTCCTTCATAAATCATCACATATATTAGACTACATCAAATTATTTAAAGAAAAAAACTCACCAGTTTCGAACTTTGTTATACTCTTCAAAGCTTTTACTAACACATTTATTTCATTTAAATAATCACACATTGATGTATCTCATACAGTCAATCAAATTAATGAACGATGTCAAAATGCAACTTTGCCTTGAATGGGTGTAGGAGAGAAAGAGATATCCGAGAGTTTCCTTTTCTCTCTTACACAATGGTATGCAGACGATAGCTCGAAATTTTCAGTCATAGATGTCCATCCAGTTAAATTATAGAGATCAATGGTGATGACTGATGACAGCACTCCATAACCAGACTTAACTTTTCTACAACCACATAAACGTTTATTCTGGTGGGGAAAAAGGATTGGGATGTTAGATTCATGGGCTTTGAATCGATCTAGATCAAGAGGCGTAGTTTCAATTCAGGCATAAGATCGAGTGCATTGAATCGATCTGACGATTTAATCATATAAAGTTTGCTTCATCTAACTAACCAAAGTACTAATACTAACAGTTAACAAAAACATTTCCTAAAGCCAACCAAATTAAATTTTCATGAATCGTTTCAAAGTTTTGATTTCTTTCGATCTTTTTGAAATCGTTAGAAAAAGAATCGATACGTGAATCAGAACGAGGCCTTTGAATCGATCCAAAAAAAATCGATTAACCAAGGGTAAAAAATGGAATTTTGAAAATATCGATACAATATCAAACATCCCTAAAAAAGGATTTGCACAGGCTGACAACTATATAAATTATAACCAGATATAACTATATTAAAAATAAGTAAATAATCTTAAAAAATTCGTTTAAAACACATGATTAATATAAATTATCATACAAATTGGTACAATATTTTAAAATGTGGCACGAAAATGTCTTTTTTTTAAAAACTTTAAGAAAATAAAAAATTTGAAAACATAACCTCAATTTAAATTCACCCCTAAAATTAAAAGTGAAAGGTGCCATAGTTTCTATATTTGAAATTACGGCAAGAGCATTGGTAATTTTATAACATAAGTTTTAATTTTAAATTATTATGTGTATTAAAAAATCCCTTTTAAATTTCTCACAACATTTTGTACCTCAATGTATTCAGTAACTTATAACCATAATATATTTTTTTTATAATTAACTGACTTATAACTTTACTTATGAACTAACTTGTGATTACAAAACATTTTCGTAAATAGAATACAATACAAAAAAATAACAAAATCAATTAAAAAAGTTATAATTAAACTAAAACTGTCACTGTCAAAATCATTTACATTTAAGTCCATTATTTGAATTTTGTTGTCACATTCAGAACACACACAAGTATCAGCGAGTCCCAAACATACATAATTGTCGCAACCTTTGCAGTGACACTTGACTCGGGTTGGACTTTATTTTTCTGATCGCAAAACTAACATCTTTCTCGGGCTCCTTCTTCAACTAGTCTGATTTCTGTCTTAACTTTCTGCTGCTGGGTTCTCAAACGCAAATTATCATTCAGAAATTCATTAGCAAGTATTTTTCAAAAGTCGTTCCTTGCCACGTTGGATAGAGTATTATCTCTGCAATATTCATATATGAAAAGATACTGCCAAAATCCATCTTCGGGATATTCTTGTTACAGATTAATCACATTTCATTTCTTCCACCTTATCAACACACAATTTTGTTTCATTGCAAAACATGAAAATTCTGGGTTTATGATCTTGAAAACCCTCTAGATTTTCAATTTCATCTTCCTCGCTATCGTCGGACAAACCAAATTCGTCTTTGTCATGTCGGTGTGGTATATTTTTGTCATTCGGCCCGGATCTTTTCCTGTAACTAAAAGTCTACAAATGTGAAAGCACTAACAAAACAAACACACACACAAACCACGCATGCTCACTCACTCACACACACACACACACACGTTTGTGCATGTACACCAACACATACATACACTGCATACTAAACCCATTCAAAGTATTATTTTATTATTATTATTTTTTATTATTATTATATTAGCACAGCGCCTTACTACACGTTTGGGTTATACGCACTTACGCTAATGTGTAATGGTAGGATGATTGTGAGATGAAATGGAGGACCTACAGTTTAACGTGGGATTCGAACCACGGTGGAGGACTGGCATTCCTCACATTCACAAGTTTGTTTAATACTCATCTTGTCAGAGGTGAAGGAAGGGTTTGGCAATCAGATAATATGTGCCGGGACCGAGGATTGAACCCCAGGACCTACAGCACAGAAGGTCTGGCACCTTACCCTTAGACTGCCCAGGTCACCTCATTCAGAGTAAATATATGGAATTTATTCAAAGCTGCTACTTTTTGAGGCGGTATATTTTTAAAAAAAAATGCAGGTAATGAAGCGAAAATTGTGTAAAAATCTGTTAAGAATTGAGAAAATTTAAGGTCAAAATTAATAAAAATAATAATACTTAATTGAAGTGTAAATACACGCGTGCCGGATTCAGTCCTAGTAATGAAATGTCAAATGCACGCGCACGGAGTAACATTCCACGGTACAAAACAAAGTATCACTGCTAATAGCAGACGAACAGGAGGCAACCTCAGAGTCTGCCATGATCTTCAGAAAGGCAATAGAGGACGCTACCAGGCAACACAGCTTTCAAATTGGTTTTACAAGCCGATGGCAATAAAACTACGATTTTGCGGACTCACACTCCACTACAGTGAACTGTAGGGTTAATGTGCCACAGTTTCTATATTTGAAATTACGGCACGAGCACACTTGTTGGGGATTGTAGTACTAAGTACCTACAACAACCCTACATAATCGTGGAACCTGATTCTTCTGAAAATTTTGAGATAATTGACTTTGAACTTACATCACACATGAAACTAACCCCTCTAAAACCCAAAAGTTTAAGGTGCCACAGTTTCTATAGCCTATTTGAAATTGAGGCACGACCACACTTGGTAGAGATTGTAGTATTAGGTACCTACAACAAGTTTGACATTGACAGATAAATATGATTGATTTATTATAAAGCAAAAGCAGTAACAAGAGGGTAACATAAAAAAAAGAATACATATAAATAAACAAAGATATAAGTAAGTTATAGGTTTGAAAAACAACTCGAAACATTAAGTAACAATATTAACTTTGTTAGTCAACAATAGTATATTAAATGTATAAATATAGTTATATAAATATATATTTGAAAACAACTCTAAACGTTAAGTAACAATATTAACTTTGTTGGTCAACAATAATGGCAAATTCATTACTTTAGTAAAAGGGAATAGACAATAACCAAGACCTAACACCCAATCTTATCAAAATATATTCAAAAGTTCCCAAGTCTGATGGACTTTTGTTAACATTAACATTTTCATTATTCCAAGTCAGAAGGACTTCCAGGGATCATAAACACATGTTTACGGAAACTAAAAAGAAAGTTTTACAACAATTAAATGGTTGTTCAACAATAGCTTTCTTAGTTATAAGAACTTTAATTATATATGCCACGTTTCAATTAATCAGTATCAGTTGAATCAGTTAAGGCAAATTCCCTAAGTGATAAGAGCTTTGAATCAATTACATTGTAAGTCATAAGGACTTTAATACATCTTAACAGTTTGGTCCTTTTTCTTAAAAAGGGACTTTCAACACACAGCATAAATATCATAAGTCTAGAAGAACTTTTACTAACATCAGTTATTAAACTAAACTTTACTAGTCATAAGGACTGGAACTTATTTTATGTCTCATTTCGTTAATAAAAAGGCCAATAAAACAATTTTAAGTCAAAATCTGTAAATGACGATTAAATGGTTTGAGCCAAAATATATTAATATTATGTCATAAGGACTTCCAATCAACATTTAAAAGTCACAAGGACTTTAAATGATTTAAGCCAAAAATATGTGTCATAAGGACATTCTATTATTTTACAATAAATATGTTTAAAAGAACACTACTTCATAATTAAGAAATCGATACCATGAGGTTCCTTTTGTATATTTAAAGTTTAAAGCCGAAATGGAATTTAGAATTACAAATGCCGAAAAATAATTTTGTGATCTTACATTTTAAAAAGGAAGTAGAAGTGTCCTCTACCAATATACCGCCAAGAGTGAAGTTTCCTTCAATCTCCTGGTGGTATTTATTTGGTATATTTCCTCAGAGGGGGAGGTTGGGGTTACATACAAGACAGAAACAAGAGGGGGTAGTCTGCGGAAGGGGAATACGTGACGAGACAGTGGGAGAAAAATCTAGAACAGGCATCTAGACTACGTGGAGCTTTTCAGAGATCATCACAGGTCGCTGGATGTGGGAGACAGTCAGTTTGGAATGAACAAGTGAAATGGCACATGGTGAGTCTAGACTATCATTACATTATGTGGTTAAACTTATTATTGGATTTTATTAGTCTTTTACTATTACTAAGATGTTATAGCTAAGGATAACGCTACAAATTGCTTCGAAAATTATCAACGAATTTGGCACCTGCTTTCAAAAAGTTTCTCCAGTCTTGACCTGGGTCAATATAGAAGCTGACCCAGAAGATTTTGGTCTCATCTCCCACACATTTTCGTTTCAACACAAGAAAAATCAACAACAAAGATAAAATTTACTGAAAAAAGATTTATTTGTAAACAGAAACAATCTGTACAATATGAATAACAATGTTTGGTTATAAAACATATCAACTTATTTAATTTGTGAGCTAACCCCATTTAGTAGTGAAGCCCCCAGTCAGCCATCATCCAAACATGATTTTATTTTAGTCTTTATTATGATCAACATGCTATAGTTCATTATTCCTGTCCTACAGTCTTCACAGTTCGACTCCAGTTCCACGAGTTGCTCAACGTCGATACAAGAATCGTGATTGAGTTTGTATTCTCTTGCTACAAGTCTCAACCAAATCGTGGATTGTGCATAAGAAGTGAACACAACCAAATATCGAGCTTAACCAACAGATTAGCTTCCAGCCTGCACTTGGGCCGTCATCAAGAGGAGCTAGAGAATTTTTGGCCTTCATTGCAAATCCTCCCAAGTATATTTTAACTGAAATTAATTATTCCAGACATAATCTAAACAGCATGAAGTCTGTTTTGTTCCTTCCTTTAAAATGTTTCGATGAGCCTGCTTGATAAACAAAACATTAATTCAATTAACCTAGGTTTGTTGTCAACATTTGTAGCAAGGCCCATTCAGACAGCACTAATCACCCAATGATGCACGTCAGCTCATACAAAATAGTTTATACTTGCGCAATAGTTTTGAATTACTTTAAAACAACACTTTGCCATGACTGCAACTTTTGGAATCAATAATGTGTAGTTTGGAATGCGTAGGAATGTTTTAGTTATAGTTACATAAATGCCCGGCCACCTTAGATCAGTCGGTAGTGTCTGTCTACTGAGCTAAAATCCCCGGGTTTGATTCCTGGTATGGCTGAAAAATGTACCATTGATGAAATGTGGGTTCTTGTTTAACAGTAATTGAATAATGATCAGAAGCTTGGTGTTATGTCTATTCTAGATCTAAGTCAGTTTATGAGTTGTGTGCCGATATAAATTGTCTCAGAAAGTGTATGTTAAATAGCCCAAATAAATAGAAAGGTTGCATAGAAATTTGTTTTTAAATAATCTCATTGAGGCAATCAAAAATATATACCTACTTACTCTATAGCATTAGTAACTATAAATTGCATCGCCGTAGTTACAAAGTATACCACCTATCCTTATCTTAAGATAGTTCTATCCAGTCCACCTCACTACAGCCTATTTCTTTAAGGTAATGAGAAATATATTTAGAGAAAAACAAAACACTCTTATGCTAACGTATGTATCTTTTTATGTACTTGTGCAATTTCATTTACTCACTAGTTTGTTATTTTTATTCTGTTTATTAGCTGGTATTAAAAAATACTTATATAAATATTTAATATATTTACTGAGATATTTAAAATTTGTTAATAACATGTGCAAGTTTTTTCTTAATTTGAAATGTTTTAAAGATGCAAAGATAATTTTGGGTGTCTAATTTTAAGTGAAGGAGATTTTATCTTGGACATTTCAAAGCTTCGCACACCTCTAGTAATAAGTTAAAAATAAATCAAAAAGTTGTCTGTCCAAAAGTTCACGCTTAAAATTTCATGTACACCTTCCACTTTGATAGAATATTGGTTGGTCCACATATAACACACACTTCAGCAAGTCATGTGATGTCATGTTCTCAACTCAAATTGGACCTACTTTCAGATATTATATATAAAAGGTTTAAATAAAAAAAAAATTCTGTCACTCTCGCAATAATGTATTGCTGGGTTGATACCAATGACATCACGGTTTGAATCCAAGTCAAGTGTATCCAGGATGCATTTTTGCTAAATACTGTAGCTATACACTAAAATAATAACTTAGTGATGATTAAATAATTGATTTTTTGCATTCGTTGTTTGTGATAATATTTGTAAAATTATCAAAGTGAACTTATTAAAGTGGTGGCTACATTTACAGTTTTGTTTTGTACCAAGACCAATGATACTCCTGCACAAGGAATAAAACCCAGACCCCAGACAACCCTAGCTGGCAACACAATTGTCAGACATGTAAACGATTGCAAGGGCCAGCTTAACCAGGACCTGCCAACTCGGTCCGCAAACATTAAAAGGAGAAAATAAGCTAAGGCCAAAGCGTACCGAAGGAAAGTGTATTTTTTACAGAATGGTTTGTTGTAAAAAAAAAACCTTCTGGCCTCACAAGATATTACTAGGAAATAAATCGTAATTTTTTATCAAATCCGGAAAAAGGTGAATGTGTCCAGAGTCGCCCATGTTTTATCCCAAGATGTCATTTCAGTCATTACTTTGTAATCAGTAATGTTAGTGCGCAAGATGAGAAATAGTGGTTTAGTCATTTCTTGCCAGTGCTCATTAGACGCCTGCGACATCAACTTTATCAATCCAAAGAAAAGTCGAATCGAATTATATTAAATATTCCTGAAGACGAGTTTGGATATTTAAAAATATATGTTTAATGCTGAGAAAAAACAATTACATGTTGTTTAACTATTTAACTTAATATATATTAAATATAATTTATAACATATTTTTCCCAATGCTGATAGTTTAAGTTATCAGAACATGTACTAATTTAGTCATTTTATATTTTTGTCATGTAAACAAACATTAATTTGAGATTTAAATAACAGCAGAAAATTATAAAAATCTAATGTAAATGTGTATTTTAACTTTAAAAATTTGTATTGGCAAAGTTTAATGTAGTAATTGTCGAATCTGGAATTTTACTTTCAAATCAAAAGTCTTAAGCTGGCAAATTATTCAAAACGAAGTTTCTAAAGCATAATTTTAGCTTTTTTTTGTTAGTTAACTATAAACACTAGGGGCGAATTAAATGTCTACTAGCAAAACTAAAAACAAACTACATGCTATCTCGTATTGGACATAAATAATATAATTTTGGAAAATAAAACAAATGTTTACACTGAATTTTATTTTTTTATTTTATATATCACGTTCTGCTTTCGTTAGTCACCTTCTTTAGTGTTCTGTACTTTCTGATGTTAATCATCATCCCCGAGACAAAATAATCCGCCAAGTAGTGACTTATTAAGTATAAAATGTAAATAAATAAACTCTTATCTCTGCTTGGTCTACTAAAGTGTATAGTTGAGTGATTATAAGCTGCCCCTGATTAGGACTATATAATAAACACAATACTAGTGCGATGGAAACTGTTAGGTGCGTGCGCGGCTGGGTCACCCTGTGAAGTTACTGTATCCCACCACTAGAGTAATACTCATAATATAATATATTAACATTAATATTGTGCCAGTACTAACTACTCAGTTCAGCATTGGTGAATCAACATACATGACTACAAACAACCCAGTGAATCAACAAACACACCTACAATCCACCCAGTGAATCAACACACACATACAACTACAAGCAAGCCAGTGAATCAACACACACACAAATACAAAAAACCAGAGAATCAATACACACACAACTACAAACAACCCAGTGAATCAACACACACATACAACTACAAGCAACCCAGTGAATCAAACACACATATACCTACAAACAACCCAGTGACTCAACACACACACAACACACACACACACCTACAAACAACTCAGTGACTCAACACACACACACCTACAAACCACCAGCGACTCAACACACACACACACACACACCTACAAACCACCAGCGAATCAACACACACGCCTACAAACAACCCAGTGAATCAACACACACACCTAAACACAACCTTACAAAACCAAACCCAGTGAATCACACACACACACCTACAAACAACCCAGTGAATCAACACACACATACCTACAAACAACTCAGTGAATCAACACACACACACACACACCTACAAACAACTCAGTGAATCAACACACACACCTAAAAACAACCCAGTGAATCATCACACACACCTAAAAACAACCCAGTGAATCAACACACACATACCTACAGACAACCCAGTGAATCAACACACACCTACAAACAACCCAGTGAATCATCCCATACACCTACAAACAATCCAGTGAATCAACCCACACACCTACAAACAATCCAGTGAATCAACCCACACACCTACAAACAATCCAGTGAATCAACACACACCTACAAACAACTCAGTGAATCAACACACACCTAAAACAATGAATCAACACGCACATACCTACAAACAACCCAGTGAGTCAACAAACAGTTAGATTAATCAAAGTCACATCGTTGTAACCATCACAATTAAACAATTTACAACAAAAATGATATACACAAAGATGAGCTTCTTACAAAAACTGAATGTTACAACTTTATTATTTTTAATAGACAAGAATATAACGAACGCTAACCAATGTGTTATGAGACTCTAAACATGACGCGAATGGAGTTGTGTGGACTACAAGAGCCCAAGTGTCTGTGTTAGTTGAGTGCGCAGGGGAGCATTATTAGTCTGCTTTCCTGGCTCTTCTCTTGCGCACACTCGGACTGTCCTGAGTGTCTGCATCGCTAGGAGCGTCTGAGCCAGAACCCGAGGGCGAGGCTTCCTCGTCCACCAGATCCTCCTTGCTCACGTCCTCATCTTCTTCATCTTCCTCCTCCTCCTGGAAATATCGACAATCAGCCGTGCACAGACAGTGTGAGTAAGGAACTATATAACGTTGAATGCAAATGTTGGGGCAACTAACCTGTTCATCTTCTGGGGCCAGTTTCTCCTTCAGGTGTACACTTGACCTGCCTGGGACAGGCTTGGGCGGGTAGATCAGGTCAATGACACACACCAACATCTAGAGCAAGATACACCTGATGATTGTCTGATGTAATAACAGTGTAGAGTGTAAATTGTGTTGTTCTCTGTACAGTGGTGGTCGTGTAGTGTGAACTGTGTTGTTCTCTGTACAGTGGCGGTCGTGTAGTGTGAACTGTGTTGTTCTCTGTACAGTGGCGGTGTATAGTGTGAACTGTGTTGTTCTCTGTACAGTGGTGGTCGTGTAGTGTGAACTGTGTTGTTCTCTGTACAGTGGCGGTTGTATAGTGTGAACTGTGTTGTTCTCTGTACAGTGGCGGTCGTGTAGTGTGAACTGTGTTGTTCTCTGTACAGTGGTGGTCGTGTAGTGTGAACTGTGTTGTTCTCTGTACAGTGGTGGTCGTGTAGTGTGAACTGTGTTGTTCTCTGTACAGTGGCGGTTGTATAGTGTGAACTGTGTTGTTCTCTGTACAGTGGCGGTCGTGTAGTGTGAACTGTGTTGTTCTCTGTACAGTGGTGGTCGTGTAGTGTGAACTGTGTTGTTCTCTGTATAGTGGCGGTCGTGTAGTGTGAACTGTGTTGTTCTCTGTACAGTGGTGGTCGTGTAGTGTGAACTGTGTTGTTCTCTGTACAGTGGCGGTCGTGTAGTGTGAACTGTGTTGTTCTCTGTACAGTGGCGGTCGTGTAGTGTGAACTGTGTTGTTCTCTGTACAGTGGCGGTTGTATAGTGTGAACTGTGTTGTTCTCTGTACAGTGGTGGTCGTGTAGTGTGAACTGTGTTGTTCTCTGTACAGTGGTGGTCGTGTAGTGTGAACTGTGTTGTTCTCTGTACAGTGCGCGGTTGTCGTTGGTAGTTGTGAACTGTGTTGTTCTCTGTACAGTGGTGGTCGTGTAGTGTGAACTGTGTTGTTCTCTGTACAGGTGGTTGGTTCGTGTAGTGTGAACTGTGTTGTTCTCTGTACAGTGGTGGTCGTGTAGTGTGAACTGTGTTGTTCTCTGTACAGTGGGCGGTTGTTGTAGTTGTGGAACTGTGTTGTTCTCTGTACAGTGGGGTCGTGTAGTGTGAACTGTGTTGTTCTCTGTACAGTGGCGGTTGTGTTGTGTGAACTGTGTTGTTCTCTGTACAGTGGCGGTTGTGTAGTGTGAACTGTTGTTGTCTCTGTACAGTGGTGGTCGTGTAGTGTGAACTGTGTTGTTCTCTGTACAGTGGCGGTTGTGTAGTGTGAACTGTGTGTTGTTCTCTGTATAGTGGTGGTTGTGTAGTGTGAACTGTGTTGTTCTCTGTACAGTGGTGGTCGTGTAGTGTGAACTGTGTTGTTCTCTGTACAGTGGCGGTCGTGTAGTGTGAACTGTGTTGTTCTCTGTACAGTGGTGGTCGTGTAGTGTGAACTGTGTTGTTCTCTGTATAGTGGGGTCGTGTAGTGTGAACTGTGTTGTTCTCTGTACAGTGGGGTCGTGTAGTGTGAACTGTGTTGTTCTCTGTACAGTGGTGGTCGTGTAGTGTGAACTGTGTTGTTCTCTGTACAGTGGCGGTCGTGTAGTGTGAACTGTGTTGTTCTCTGTACAGTGGTGGTCGTGTAGTGTGAACTGTGTTGTTCTCTGTACAGTGGTGGTCGTGTAGTGTGAACTGTGTTGTTCTCTGTACAGTGGCGGTTGTGTAGTGTGAACTGTGTTTGTGTTCTGTAGTGTGAACGTTGTTCTTGACAGTGGTGTGTTGAACTGTGTTGTCTCTTAAGTGGTGCGTGTAGTGTAACTGTGTTGTTCTCTGTACAGTGGTGGTCGTGTAGTGTGAACTGTGTTGTTCTCTATACAGTGGCGGTCGTGTAGTGTGAACTGTGTTGTTCTCTGTACAGTGTGGTCGGTTGTAGTGTGAACTGTGTTGTTCTCTGTACAGTGGCGGTCGTGTAGTGTGAACTGTGTTGTTCCTGTACAGTGGCGGTGTGTATAGTGTGAACTGTGTTGTTCTCTGTACAGTGGTGGTCGTGTAGTGTGAACTGTGTTGTTCTATGTACAGTGGCGGTTGTATAGTGTGAACTGTGTTGTTCTCTGTACAGTGCGGTGGTTGTAGTGGTAGTGTGAACTGTGTTGTTCTCTGTACAGTGGCGGTTGTATAGTGTGAACTGTGTTGTTCTCTGTACAGTGGTGGTCGTGTAGTGTGAACTGTGTTGTTCTTGTACAGTGGCGGTTGTATAGTGTGAACTGTGTTGTTCTCTGTACAGTGGTGGTCGTTTTAGTGTGAACTGTGTTGTTCTATGTACAGTGGCGGTCGTGTAGTGTGAACTGTGTTGTTCTCTGTACAGTGGTGGTCGTGTAGTGTGAACTGTGTGTTCTCTGTACAGTGGCGGTGTGTAGTTGAACTGTGTTGTTCTCTGTACAGTGGCGGTTGTATAGTGTGAACTGTGTTGTTTCTGTACAGTGGTGGTCGTGTAGTGTGAACTGTGTTGTTCTCTGTACAGTGGTGGTGGTAGTGTGAACTGTGTTGTTCTCTGTACAGTGGCGGTTGTAGTGTGAACTGTGTTGTTCTCTGTACATGTGTCGTGTAGTGTGACTGTGTTGTCTCTGTACAGTGCGTCGTGTATTGAACTGTGTTGTTCTCTGTACAGTGCGGTTGTATAGTGTAACTGTGTTTCCTGACAGTGTGTCGTGAGTGGAACTGTGTTGTTCTCTGTACAGGGCGTCGGAGTGTGAACTGTGTTGTCTCTGTACATGTGGTGTGTAGTGTGAACTGTGTTGTTCTCTGTACAGTGGCGGTTGTATAGTGTGAACTGTGTTGTTCTCTGTACAGTGGTGGTCGTGTAGTGTGAACTGTGTTGTTCTCTGTACAGTGGTGGTCGTGTAGTGTGAACTGTGTTGTTCTCTGTACAGTGGCGGTTGTATAGTGTGAACTGTGTTGTTTTCTGTACAGTGGCGGTCATGTAGTGTAAGCTGCTATAGTGTTTGTTTAGAGAACAAGAACCGATATTTTAAATTTAACTCCTTTATTGCCACTACCAAGCTACTGTTACATCAGTCACTGATGTTACAATATTTGGAACTATGATAAAACATGCCATATATTGGTGCGTAGTGGTACTTACCAGTCCTAGCAGAGCCCCAATGAAAATGGTGTGGCCACAGCAAATAGAGATAGGAGCCCCAGGTAGGGAGGCCATACTCTTCCATGAGCTTGTTATGGACAGTCTGTGAACAAATACATTCTCACATATGTATCCAGATTGTACATAGCTCCAACATGAGTTCATTGTGTCCAATGGTAACACTCCCCAGTCCCCCCCAAGAAGAGTGTCTCACCCTCAACACTTGACTAAGCTTGAAGAAGTAGGACACGATGGACATCTGGATTGAGGCCGGAGATTTCCACCCTGGCACAGCCTCCACCTGCTTCCACTTCTTCTCTTCCACAAACGAAATGAACGCATCCTTGTCCCTGGACCCTCGGTATTGGCGGAACTCTCCGTCTAGCACGCTAGACACAGAATACGAGGTATGTAGGTATGTTGAGTACTGCAAAAGGTCGAGTAGCAAGTCCTGACAAGAACGAGGGGCTGTACACTGGCAAGGTGTCACATTGTCTCTACACACTAATGTAGGTGCACTACTCCTAAACTAACCTTCTTCCTCTCTAACCTGGGCTGGGGACACTTGTACCTGGACCAGAGCTGGTCCCCACTCACTCAACTTACAAACCCACCACCTGTCAAGCTATATTTTCACTAACAAGGAAATCTCTCAGAAGTGTCTGGGGAGGGAACCCTTTAGTTATTTTCTAATCGTCATCGCAGCTCTCCGAATTAAGCTAGAGAGGTGGAAGTGGTGTCATTTTAATCAGTTTTTTACGCCCTTTTCAATAACATGCAGCACAACATGCATTGTCATAACAAATTTTCAAAACTAAAAATCAAAATTTCAATTTTGAATTTCTGAAAAAGTGTGTTGCCAAAAAATTTCCAAAAAATCCTGTGCATAGTTTGTACTTATGTTAAGTGATTCTCAAAATTCTAAAGTGGCAGGATAATGGGTTCATAGTTAAAATTATTTTAAAAGAAGGTGGATTTCTAAAGAACGTTAGCCTTTATGTAGTAAATGAAGTACAATTTTACAATAGGTATTATTGATCTCATGGGCTAGTTGTACACTAATTAATTATATGTAAACAAACTTAATATATATAAAATAAAATAATTTAGTTTATGAAACAATGAAATATAGGCTAGTGAAAAGTTACTATAATTTGATTAATGTATTAACTAAAGAAATGGATAATGTCAATGACAATAACAACTAAGTAATGTGATGTATTTCATTACAGTTTTGGTAAAGGAAGGTTTATAATGCCTAAGAGTCTTTCATGTCATTACAAGCACAATCTCTCTCAGTGCCAAGTTGAGACAGGTGTCCAGTCAGTGTTTCATGTCGTTACAAGCACAATCTCTCTCAGTGACAAGTTGAGACAGGCGTCCAGTCAGTGTTTCATGTTGTTACAAGCACAAACTTTCTCAGTAACAAGTTGAGACAGGTGTCCAGTCAGTGTTTCATGTTGTTACAAGCACAATCTCTCTCAGTAACAAGTTGAGACAAGCGTTCAGTCAGTGTTTCATGTCGTTACAAGCACAATCTCTCTCAGTGACAAGTTGAGACAGGCGTCCAGTCAGTGTTTCATGTCGTTACAAGCACAAACTTTCTCAGTAACAAGTTGAGACAGGTGTCCAGTCAGTTTCTTCTCCTCTGCAATATAATTTAGTCTGTGTTTGGAGTTAGTATGAGCTGTGGATGTCAGTGCATTATACCGGTGTTTTAGTATATGTTTTTACTTGGTTGCAAAGTGTTAAAAAAAAATTACAACTAAACAGTGTTTATCAATGGAACAAAAAGTCAGTTTCAAGTTTTTATATTTTGTGATGTGAGAAAGATTCTGTTGTAAGTACTGTGTAAAATAAATTGAGGACTTTTGCTAGGCCAATTTTTTAATTACAAAGGAAAATATTAATTAAAATTTATAATATTTAGCACCGCATCTTACTACCCTTTCGGATTATACGCTTAAGTACTAATTACTCTAATGGATCAGGAATTGGGAGGGTTGAATTTAGAGGAAGTGAGCCCGCATTTGCGTGGAGGGAGAGTGGAAAACCATTTAGGAAAACCCACCCCAGTTTACCCGACCGAGATTCGAACCTTGATCTCCCCGTCCTCGGCGGTTGAGCTCAAATTAATTAAAAGATAACATTTTTGGTGCAATAGTTTTCTTAGTTTAAACTAGGCCTAACTTAAGTTTACATAAAAAGCTAATATTTAAACTAGAGAATGGAAAGCAAATTGAAATTTGTTAATTTACAGTGTTTTAATCCTTTAAATAAAAGTAAACACACTATTAGGGACAAAAAGAAACAGAAATATTGTGTCATGCATGTGTAGTTTGTTTTCTCAAATACCTAAAGAAGCTAAAATTTGTCATTTTTGTAGAAAAGAAATTGGAGGGTTGAAGACAAACATAAATGCCAATCAACCTGGCCCTTCAATCAATATCAGCAAGGAATCCAGTTCAGATTCAGATAAAGACCCAAGCGTTTCTTTACAATCACATAATATAGTTGAGACTCTGAATACTTTTCTTTTGGAGCTAGAAAAGTCTCCGATCAACAGAAAGAAAATTCAATCCAAGCAGTACCTATGCTACGAGGAAAGTAAAAAAACAAAACAAAAAAACTCTGCAATGAAGCAAAAACTTTTTGTGGCGGCTGAAGATTCATCTCAAAGCGATGCTGAAGATCTATATGAGACAATTTTACAAAACCATAAAGACAAGTTTTCTAGTTCTATAAATAGATCTAAAAAGGGGATGATACTTACCTGTCTACCAGAAAAATGGGGTATTAGGAAAAACATGCGGGAATTTAATGCACCAAATTATATGGGAAGACAAGCAAAAAAAATTGTAAAAAAAAAAGGTATTTTAGAAAGCCCCGACCCAAAACCTGGTAAAAAAAACCTTTCAAAACATATTGTTGAAGTTGTTCATTAATTTTATGAAAACGAAGTCAGCAGAGCAATACCTGGTTAAATACTATGTAACAGTATCCGACTCAAATGGAATTAAAACAAAAATCTCAAAACAACTAATTTCGATGTAATCTCAGGTAGGCTCAGGCCTAACATTTTGTTTAAGGCAGAATTCCCCAACATTATAATCATTTTTTCTAAATTTGATGAACTTCAAATAAAGTTTTGTATTTTGGCGGCCAAAGTGGCACGCATGCAGTTTGTGTATGTACAATTCACCAAAATGTAAAATTAATTATGGAAAATGCAAAATTAGGAGCTTTGACTAGTGGTAAATTAAATACATTTAACACTGCTATGCAATCCACCGAACATTGATAGCAACATGGGCTAATGTGGAGAATGCCCTGGTGATGTTCCAATACAAAGAATCCTTGAAGAGGCCTTTGAATAAAGTCTCATATAAAATATCGCCTTTCATCAGTGGGTATCTGTAGATCATTGCAACCTTGAAACTTTACAGAAATCTTCTGATGATTTTATAAATCTTTCCTGTGACAAACTTGCTCGCCTAATCCAACACAATTTTATCGCTAAACAGCAATCTTTATTCATTAATAACAAAAAAAAAAAGAAAATTTGAAAGAGTCGGAGTTTGTAGTGAATTTCAGATTTTTCAGAAAATTACACAATCGTCGTTCAGGACGAAGTTCAAAGTTAACAATGGGCAAACGAACACTTGACAATACACCCTTCTGTAGTTTATTTCAAAGGTATGATAAAGTTGAACTGTTTAGAGCATAACACTGTCTTTGTTTATGTCTTCCAAAAGAAACACATTGAATTCTTAACAACAAAGTTTCAAACTGTGCCAAAAAAGATTTTTTCATTACCGACGGGTCTGCTGCAAAGTATAACAATAAGAAAAATTTCATAAACTTGTGTTATCACGAGCAAGATGTTGGCGTGGAGGCCGAATGGTATTTTTCAGCTCGTGGGAAAGGTCCATGTGATGAGGTTGGCGGCTCAGTCAAGAGACTGGCCGCTAGAGCAAGCCTACAACGTCCATTTGACAACCAACTTCTGACACCCAGCCAACTGTATGAATGGGCAGTAAAAAATGTATCTCGAATCAATTTTACCTTCTCAACACAAGAAGAGTATTTAAAGTCTGAAATTTTTTTGAATGGCCGTTTCAGTCAGGCAGTAACCATTAAGGGGACTCAACAGTACCGTGCTTATATACCTGTTGCTTCAAGCGTATCAAAGATTTGTGTAAAAAAAACTTCTCTGAACAAATAACAGGAGGAACAGTGTTCATACAAACATCCCTGACAAACTACAAATGTCAAAAGTAAGGGGTTATATAACCACTGTTTATGACCAAAAATGGTGGCTGACATGTATTTTGGAAAAGAATGAAGGAGATGATGAATTAAAAGTAACATTTCTACATCCTGCTGGACCTTCTCCATCATTTTCATATCCGAGGAAGCCAGATGTATTGTGGATATTGTTGGAGGATGTTATTTGCAAAGTCGATCCTACGGCTCCTACTGGAAGGATTTATAATGTAATAACTCCTGATGAGACTATGAAACGTACACAGCCTGTCAACCAAATCTTAACATTTAATTATACCCTGATTTTGGTTGGAAGAACAGTAGAGAAATTCAAACATATTTCTTTGCGGCCAACATTGACATTTTAATATATTATTTGTGTTATTCTATAGGTATTTATAATATATATCAAAAGTGAGGGCAGCAGATATAGCATGAATTGATGTATGAATAAATTAAAATGGTTTTAGTAACTTAAGTAACTAACTTTTACTGTTCTTCCTACCAAAATCATACTATAAGTAGTAAGTGTTATAACTACTTGAAATAATTAATTTAATGAAGCCCATGCGATCAATAATAATTATTGTAAAACTGTACTTCACTTACTAAATGAAGGCTAATGTTCTTTAGAAATCCACTTTGTTTTAAAATAGTTTTAACTATGAACCCATTATACTTCCACTTTTAAATTTTGACAATCACTTAACATAAGTACAGACTATGCACAGGATTTTTTGGAAACTTTTTAGCAACACACTTTTTCAGAAAATCAAAATCAAAATTTTGATTTTGTGTTCTGAAAAATTTTTGTCATGCGAGCTTTCAGCCCAGCCCCGTGTACTACTTATAACGGAAGCAGTCAAACGGGGGCATACCTGTCCACAGGGCCACACCCGAGCTCCTGTAGGTAATCGATGCAAGCATCAGCCTCTCTAGCACAAGCCGTGTTCCAAGGGAACACCTGGGGTCCTAAAATGCTCAGCCATGTTCTAAGGGAACACCTGGGGTCCCAGAATGCTTAGTCATGTTCCAAGGGAACACCTGGGGTTCCAGAATGGTCAGCCATGTTCCGAGGGAACTGGGGTCCCAGAATGCTCAGCCATGTTCTGAGGGAACATTTGGGGTCCCAGAATGCTCAGCCATGTTCCGAGGGAACACCTGGGGTCCCAGAATGTTCAGCCATGTTCCGAGGGAACACCTAGGGTCCCAGAATGTTCAGCCATGTTCCGAGGGAACATTTGGGGTCCCAGAATGCTTAGCCATGTTCTGAGGGAACACTTGGGGCCTCGGACTGCTCAGCCATGTTCCGAGGGAACACGTGGGGGCGAGGGAACACCTGGGGGAACACTTGGGGTCCTAGAATGCTTGTACATGTTTCGAGGGAACACTTGGGGTCCTAGAATGCTCAGCCATGTTCCAAGGAAACAATTGGGGGCTAAGTGATTGTGTTTGTTCAGAATGAACCTCCCTCAAGTGTGTGAGCTGGTATACATACTGGAAGATGGTGGGTAGAGCAGTCACCATGAATCGACCGCTAAGTCCTGGGGCAGTGGTTACATCCACTTGGCCCACTCGGATGTCAAGATCTTCACTCCATGATGAAAAGTCCTCCCAGACAGGCTGAAGAGCTTTACATGCAGGACACCAGGGAGCATAGCTGGAACATTATGAGACAAGGACTGTAGAGATCAGGTCTACCACCACTGGCAACATTCAGAAGAAACTGGTTCCAAATCCATTCTAATGACACAGCCAAACAAACATTCAAACCTATTAGAACTATATCAATAGTTGAGGATCCAACACAATGAAGAAATGTTTGTGCACAATTAGATCTACTTGCAAGTTTATGGTTGTTGCAAACCTGTGCTCATTTTTTGGCATACTGCAATTTAAAAATATATATATCGTGTTTAGCATTTGTCAATTGTTTACCTACAATAATAATTTCACCCCTGAACTGCAGGTTGTGCTCTGCCTTTAAAATGACTGGCCTAGAGTTGGTATAACTGACATACAGTTGACAAAGAGGGGCGTTTCCTTTTAAGATATAACTTATTAACTAATTTCATCTTATAATTTCTAACTAAACGCAAAAGAGAAGTTATTTAAATTTACGGTTTTCAGTTCCAAAACCAATGACAGCAAACTTCAAACTATATCGTGTGGCAAACCTAAACTTACAATTCCACCATCCACTCGTTGTTAGCATTTCTTCCCAATTTTCTTCATTTAACTGGACTACTGTTCGTTTACCTACTACAAAGTATATATGAGTTAACAATAGCAAAAAACTTATCCTGAAAATTTGTCGACACATGCTTAAAGCCATGTTTAATAATGACTATTTTTTAGCGAGCAGTTCCACACACAAGGAGGTTCAAACATAAAGAAGTGTATGATATCATTGGAATGGCAAAATTGGTCAAAGTGAAGATCGATTTACTATCGAAAAGATAATAGTGAAATAAGACGTGTGCATAAGAATTAAATCAAATCTATCCTACATTGATATACATAATAGTTTGTAACTAATCACAGTTTAGTTGGCTAAGTAGAAATATAATAAGCTATAAAATGGCTTTATTTTCATTTTTTATAGTTATTATGATCTATGAAAATACAGCAAAACCATATCCAAGAGTGTGTGTCAGAGCAGAAGCTACAAGATCTACTCTTATGTATCCATTTTCCAAATCATATGATTTATAAGACCATAATATTATTTTGATTTGCTGTCACTTTTGGCAGTGAAAATTTTACAACAAATAATTTGTTTTTAATAATTTTTTATTTGAACCGTCTTTGTATCTTCTTATATATATCAGTTTCCAACATTCCTATGGCGAATGAAGTGATTTTGTTCAAAATCTATGTTAATTCAGAAAATAAACGTTTGTAAATAATAATCAATAAGTATTTACGGTAGATCAAGCCAAATATTTGAATTGATTATGTATATATGGCTGACAAGCATCCTCATATTATTAATATTGGAATTAGCCATATTATAAGAGTGATGCATATATTTAAATATTAACTGTTCTCCTCAATATCACATAAAGCTATTATAAATATCTTTAATGCATTTTCGTCTTAATTATTAGAATATTATATGACCTAACGCTGATAAAAGTTAGTTGAATTATAAATAACATAAAAAATACTGTCATGAGTATGGGTACGATCAAGGTTAGTAACCTGGTCTACTCTAAGTTAATTACTAAAATAAAAGGTACAATATTGGGCTCGTATGACCAAAACTATGAAAGGCAGACAAAGTCAAAACTGAAGGGCCCATTTGTTAAGTCGGTAAAAAAAAAGGTTTATTTGTGTTAAACACATGGTTTAAGCACAAAGATATTCATTTGTATGTACATGGCAAAGGGACTATTCGAGAACGATGATTGATTTTGTTGTGTATGATGAGAGGCTCAGAAATTCAGTAAAGATTATTAAGGCTGTGCGTGAAGCTGAATGTGGAACGGATCACTTCCTAATGATCGCAATAGTTGAATTAGGAATAAATTTTATGAGGAAGTACTGCAAGCCTATTAAGCAAATAAGAATGAAAGTGGGAAAATTGCGGGATAAGAGCGTGAGAGTGCGATATGAAAGATAACTTTACAAAAGCATATATGGAATCTCGAAATAAATGCTAATGAGATAGAAACAGGGGCCACAGTGGCCTAGCTAAACCCACCAACACTTTTTTAATGTAAAAAATATTTTTCTCTCTCTTTATTTTACAACATTTTTGTAAAATCATTAATATGAATTGGAGCACCATTCTATACACACAGTTGATTATTCGATTCGTTATACAGTGTTCCAGACCCAAGAGGATTCATTACTCACTGCAATAGTCACTCGACTGTACCATAGCTGGGAGCTCCAATGACTAATAATGGAGAAGCTAACAAATAAGCCTCGCCATCAAGTTGAATATACCACTCAAGGTCATTCCACTGCCAGCTACATATCAGCTTGTCAGGCCAGTCTTGGAGGACCCACGATTTGATAAAAATTGTTTCAATTTTGTTTTAGCGTATATTTATTATATGTTAAAGACCAAATAAAATATATGACGAGTGAAAGTGCTTAAATAAAATTAATAAAGTGGATCCTTTATTAAAAACTCAGTTTTTCCATTAAAATTGCAAGAATTTTTTTAAATTAAACGTTTAGGAGCAAATCAGCCTAGTAACTTTACATTTATTCAGGTGGATGGCAAGAAAAAAATAACTTTTTCTAATGCTTGGTTTGATAAAAAAAATTGTGGTTAACAGTGTTTGAAGAAAAACAGAGCTTATTTTGATTTTATTGTTTATTATTTAGTGGTGTGGGGTTGTGGACAATGGTAGGGTGTGAAGATCTTAAACATTTAAGTGAAATAATTAAAAAACACGAGGAATATTCAATTCACTTGGAAATTATAAGTAAGTTTAAAACATTTGAAAGAGTAAATATTGCATCACAGATAGATTCCATGGTCAAAATTTCAGTTCAAAACACAATAAACAGTTGTCAAAAAATAGGCATATGTTAGGCAGAGTAATAGAATCCTTAAAATACTGTGGTATTTATGAACTGGAATTAAGAGGTCACAACGAAAATCAATAATCGGCAAATGGAGCTTTTTTTTTGGCTTCGTTATCTTTACTCAGAAATATCGAATGTGTGCTAGACGACCACTTGAATTGTGCTTCAGTTTGTAAATTTACCGCACACACTATACAAAATTAGCTACTAGATTGTATGAATGATGTATATATTGAGTTTAAAAAAATACATTAATGCTGCTGCTTTTGTTTACGTGCAGGCTGATGTGACGACTGATATAGCCTGCCGAAGCCAATTTTCTATAATTTTGCGCGATATTAAGGGTTGTAAACCAGTTGAAAGATTTATTTCTTTTGAAGACGTACATGATCGCACAGCTAATGGTCTCAGCGAGGTTCTGGGGAGAAAAAAAATACAATCTTTCAATGTATAGAATAAAATCATGGCCTAAGCATATGACGGTGCCACGGTGGCATTCAGACTGTGTTGCAGAATTCATTCCCAAATGCCAAATATGTATACTGCTATGCCCACCAACTCAATTTGGTTATAAAAGCAGTTTATTCGATAAAAAAAAAAATAAAAACAGTAAAGTAATTTTATGCAAACATTACTGGGTTTACAACATTCTTCTCTTGTTCACCTAAACGTAGTGCCTTGTTGCGCTCAGTGTGCAATAAGTGCATACCTACTGTTTCAGAAACGCGATGTAACTTTCAATCCCGGGTTGTAAACAGTGTTAAATAAACAAAAGCAGATGTATTGGAATGTTTTGAGAAGATTGACGATGAAGATGGGTGAGATGATGTAACAATGAGGGAATCTTTTGGCTTAAAAATTTACCTACAAATACACTTGTTTTTTCTAGATTTTTCTATGACATAATGAAACATGTTGACATTTTGTAGAATACAATTCAGATGCAGAGTGCCAGTACCATAACCGTGTCTGATGCATTGGAACATTTGGAGTTAGCTGTATATAAAATAAGGTAAAACACAAATATGAATGAGTGCTGATGAAGAGGAACGTTTTCCTTCCCCAATAAAACGGTCTAAACACGATTCAGAAGTAAACCTAAAGGCAAATGCAAAAGAAGTGTGTGATATTGTTATTAATCAGCTGAAAGAAAGTTTCCAGCAATCACAGATATTTTGTGGTTTTGCCATAATTGAACCAAAAAGTTTGCTTTGTACAGAGAAAACTTCCCATTTAATTTAGTCAACACTCTTGATTCAAATTACAGATCAATTATTTCAAAAGAAAAATTGATAAATAATCTGTATGTCATATACCGAAATGATACATTAAAAAAGTCTCCAGTTTGTGATTTGTACAGTTTTTCACCGAATATTCTATTAATGGATTCAGTTTCTGAAGTGTGCAAAACCTTTCAAATAACATAAACGACTCCAGTTTCAACAGCTGAGTCGGAGCGTAGTTTCAGTAGGTTAAAAAAAAAAAGTTCCTTAGTAACGCCATGGGACAAGACCGGTTAAATTCGCTGACTGTTTGTTCTATACATAAGGAAGAAATTGCTAAATTTCCTAACTTCAACAACAGTCATCGATATGTTTTCCAGTCAGAAGGAGGGATGTGCCCAACTTTTGTACAAATAATTAAATACTGTAATCCCTTGGTAAGTTTAATTTAAAACCTGTATTATTTTAGCCTTTTTGTTTGTGAATTTGTTTAGTGATATTAAAATAGTGATTTTTTAATTAAACCTAAATTAATTTAATTTAATATGTAAACACGTTGAGAGAAAAAAATCATTGGAAGTAAGAGCACGCGCGCACATGCAATTTTGAGTCGGCCGACTATTCAGTTGCATTATTGAGAACCATTAACTTATATGCGAGCGCGCGCACATGCAACTACCAAGTCGGCAGATTAAATAGTTTGTGCCTTGATACAAACTCTCTGCAACTCTGAAGTTGGCCAACCTGATTGTAACCTACCGCTTTCAACGTGTCTGCGCGCACCTGCAATGAAAAGTCGGCCGACTTTACTATTCTCCTCTCCCAGTTTAGTCTACGTTGATGAAAATTTTTGTTTCAGTGAATAGTTTGCTTTTGTTTTAATCAAGAGGAATGGACGCCGACCAGGATTGGACTGATAAATTTATTAGCACAATCGAAAGTAGACCGGCTTTATTTAATAAGTCAATAAAAGAATATTCTGATAGAAATGTAAAAGAAAAGTTATGGAACGAAGTGTGTGAGATCATGATTTCTAATTGGAGTGAACTAAGAACTCAAGATAGAACAATAAAAGGTATGTAAAATCATGAATCTTGTAATTTATTCTAAATTTGTGACTAT